>OX940951.1:26828242-28028242 GCA_954870475.1 Euphrasia confusa
CTTCAAGTCGACTCATTCTCACCCCGGGGAGTGGAATGGAGCCAAAGCCACTTGGTCATGTGAATGACACAAATTAGAGACCTTCGTACCATCCTTTTGAAGGTGGATCGATTGTCTGCTCGGCTCCCTCATTTATGAGAGATGGGGTTGTTCGCATGGTGAATCACTGGTTAGAAACTTCGAGTTTCACTTATGATTCTCCGCGTCTTAATTTACGAGAATCCAATGGATCAAGTAATTGGGAGTCAATTGTAAAAATCTTTTGATTTAGTAAACGTCCACACTATCGTGGCTTGCTGCATTGAATGGGATTTTGGATCAATTGATGTAGACAGTTATAGAAGGGAGTGAAGGATCCGTGTGTCAACGTAAACGTCCACACTATCGTGGCTTGCGGTGATTTGCGAGTCCCAAACGAACATCTTAGTACTGAGTAATGGTTTACACTTAGGTACGCTTCATAGTATCCTTCCCATCGAAGTAACGCTATTGATGATGTACGACCAAAGAAAATCTAATTGCGAAATCATTTGGGTGGGTAAACGTCCACACTATCGTGGCTTGCCATACCTGATGGGATTTTAGATGTGATTAGTGATTTAATGATATTATTTGAGGGAGATAATATCGGACATTAAATTGATTGTTTGTTTATATGTGCTTATAGGTTTAGAGAATAGCTATGAATCCACTTTCTGTGATACTCAAGGAGAATAAACTCACTGGTCCCAATTACATTGATTGGAAGAGAAATTTGGACATTGTCCTGACTGCGGAAGAGTACAAGTTTGTACTCTATGAGCCATGCCCTGCTGAGCCCACGGCTGCCTCAACTGATGAGGAAAGAGCAGCATATAGGAAGTGGACAAAGGCTGATGAAATGGCTAGGTGCTATATTTTGGCTTCTATGTCAAATGTACTCCAAACCCAACATGAGTCAATGGACACTGCCGAGGATATGTTGTTCAACCTCAAGGAGATGTTTGGGCATCAAGACCGTGCGGCTAGGCAAGAAGCCATGAGAGTCCTCATGTCGACTACTCAGTCTGAAGGAACGCCCGTCGGGGAGCACGTTCTTAAGATGATGAGTTTTTTGAATGAATTGGAGGTCCTAGGAGCTCAGATTGATGGTGAGACGCAAGTCGACATCATACTCCAGTCTCTGACACCTAGTTTTGAGCAGTTCCGTATGAGTTATAATATGGGTAAACTATCTTATACTCTTGCGCAACTCCTGACTGAACTGAAGGCGGCAGAGGGGATCTACAAAAAGGGCAAGTCTCAAGCACTTGTAGCTACCAAGTCCAAAGGCTTGAAAGCTGTTGGAGGTAGGGGCAAGAAAAGGAAGCAAGCCTGGAAACCCAGTGGTGCCAAGAGGAATGGACCACGAGTGGGGGCTAGCAAGCCAAGGGGCAAGTGCTTCCGATGCAATAAGTCTGGACACTGGAAGTCTGAATGTCCTCTCAAAGGTACGAATTTTTCTTTAGTCGTAAAAACATAGTCAGCGGTATTATCTACCAGAATTCTGGTGTGTAGATATGGAACCACTGACGGTATGTGCATTATTTTGAATGCAGGGGTTCCAGAAAACCCGGCGACTTAGAGAAGAAGAGTTCGAGTCTACATGGGCGAAGCTGTAGAGGAAGCAGCGGTTGCAGTGGAAGACATTTATCTGCTTTTAGTAGTCATAGGATTTCATTTCAAAGTTATTGTTTTATGTACCCCTTTATTTTAGAAAGAACTTTTGTTCTGGTTTTCTATCATTAATGAATGGATATTTTATTTCTTTAATCATTTGATGGTTTGGATAAGAAATAATGGTGTTATCTATTCTGGTACATTAGATAGCAATATATGAATGATGAATCCTTAGTCTACCACGATGCAACAAACCGTTATATAACTTGTTTTACTTATTAGATGTATTTCCTTGTTAATCATTATACTTGTGAATTCTTGTACTTAGTAGTATTTATTCAAATAAGATTCAAAAGGTCGAAATTGATTTGATCAATTATAGTTGAAGGAATGGACCTTCCGACCTAAGAATTGAATTTGGAAGATAATACAACTAAGCAAACCTTTCTGATAAAGGATAGAATTCGGACAAGTATTGAAATTGATTGTTAACTGATAGATGCGGAGATATGTGTAATTAGAAAGGTATGAGTAATTCTTTCAAGAATACTCAAAGATGGATTAGAATACTTGATGTGCCATAAAAGCAAAGTGTTTTGACTAGTCAATAGACACAAAGCTATTATGGGGAACCTTCAAAGTATATCCATTAGAAGCCTGCGACTTGTTCGCGGAGGCTACCACCTATCTAAATAACACATGGCATAAATCAAATATTGGGATTAAGTCTCAAAGGACTACACCATACACTCACGTGTAGAAATGGTGTGTTAGGAATAAGAAATGGAATTCTAATAATAAAAGGACAAGTTTGTTCGGAACTACCTATGTTCTATGGATATTCCTGGATACAACGGCACATTCAATGTGGTTGTAGGATATCCTAGAAGAACAAGTGATTGTATGTTCAATAGTACTATGAACCAGAAGGACGTCATCGCCCGGTTCTTAGAAGAAGACTATTAGATGAACTACAATGCCCTAACGGACGTAATACCTTGAAATGAAAAAGGACAAAAGACTGAGAACCAGCCTAACCGAGTAGTAGTACACCATTAACTGCACCTACTGTTATTACTGTTATACACCGGAACGCCATTGCAGTGGGAGGATGTTAAGCGACCAGAGATCTTCATAAGACTAGAGGAGTTGTGAACTCTGGATTTAGTAAAGATGAAATCGATCCCTAGCTCTGCATAAGGGCGGTACTGAATCTAAATGTGCCTGCTTAGAAAACAATAAAGGTTTATTGTTAGGAGGCAAGATCATTTAGAGTATAAGCTTAGTTAATCCATTCATGGATTGTTACAAAAGCTATGAATCGTGGAACGTGCGAATTGATGAGATAGTCCATTTGATGGATTCATCAAAGGGCATAGACGAGGAAGGTGTATTAGAGACGTAATGGAAACAAGGTGGTGTTTCTCGGAATTTTATGTAGATAACATTTTATCATTGGCAACAATGTAAAGATGTTGTCAGACATAAAATGATGGTTGTCTAAATAAATCGAGATATAAGATTAAGAGGAAGTTAGATCATGTTCTTAGGATCTTTCGATCTCTGGATAAGAACATTGTACTTCTCCTAGATATCTTATACGATTATGGTTTGTTTTTAAACATGCATAATTCTGAGAAAGGTTATTGCCTTTCAGACACAGAATACATCTATCTAAAGATATGTGTTTCGAACACATAAAGGAGATAGATGAAGACTGAGCGGTTTCCTGCACTTAAGTGTGGAAAGCTTAATGAATGCAATGTGGAAAAACGAGAACCTGATATCAACTATGCGGTTAGTGTAGTGGGAGGATATCAAAGTAATCTCATCAAGAGATATTCGGATGCTGTAAAAGTACTTTCGAAGTACTGGATTACGAAGCAACACGAATTCTTCTTGGATTACATTTTCTCAGATCCCAAATCAGAGAAGGACCAGTGTAAGTCGATGTCAGGCTATGTGTTCACTTTTGGAAGAGGTGGAACCTTAAAATGAAAGAGCGATAAGCATGATGCTTCTCGGACTCTATCATAACCGAATAGCAGCCTCTGAGGCAGCGGAAGTTTTGGTTAGGTTCGGAATAACCTCTGGACTTGGATATGATTCTTAGTTCACCAAAGGCTATGTACATAGCGGTGCATGGTGAACTGGAAGAAGTCATAAGTTCAAAAGGTGATGATAACACATAGAGCAAGTACCACCTGATTCGAGTCATTGTCTAGGAAGACGACGCAGTAGTCACCAAGATAACTTCAGAGCGGCAACCTATATTGCTCATTCACATGGTACTTCATGGAAGTACATTTTAAGCACGTGATGAGTATGGGAGTCGGGAGTTTGGAGGAAATGACTAGACCTTAGTACAAGTGGGAGATTGTTGGAGTTGTGTACTTAATGTCTAGATTTAAGTAACGGTAAACTCCCGGTCATAGCATTTAATCTATTTAATTAATAAACAATTGTTTGCATTTAATTATTGATAATTAAAAATATGCAAACTTATAGTCCTGGATTCTATACGTTGTAGTTAGTATGGTGTGCGTCGTCACACAGAAGATCATACTATCGGTTACTCGTATTTAATCGAACGGTTGCTCACGACCTAGATGGACACGGACCAATCCATCGGTATAGTCGTTGTGTGAGAGAGAAAATAATTTGTCTTAATTATTTTATCACACTTGTACACTTGGTGTATTGGGCGGATTGCTTGAGATTTATCAATTAGGATTGTCGTTGATAATTGATTTAAGTCTCAGAGTATTTTATTCTTAATCCCCGATACTATTGCGGGTGTATATATTTAATATAAGTGACTTTGATTTTCCAAAGGAATTAACCGATTTAATTATTGGGTTAATTACCGGTAAAGTTGGGTCGCTATATTTTATATATGATATGCCGTGAATACTTGACGGGAAAGTGTATCCCGTAAGGGTTGATAATATCCCCGAGATGAGTTCATAAGGAATTATTATGTAAACCCTGCAGGTGGATTTGTTCCGCATAATAATTGAGGTTGAATGGTACTATTCTCGGATATAAGAGATGAATAAATTAATTAGCAATAAATTAATTTTATTCATGGATATTTATATCTTAAATACACGGAATAAATAATACTACCGGAGAAATATCACTTAAATCTAGACATTAAGTATACAACTCCAACAAAACGAGCCTCAATGGCTCCCTGCCTCTCTGCAATCTCCTCTTTGGCCTTAGCCTCTGCAATCGGATCCTTATTGGTGCTGGACCATTTAAATGAAGCAGCCCAGTACCACTGCAGCTCAGCCCACTACACTTACCTGGCCCATTTGTCTTCAGCCCAGCCTCTTTGGGCTTTGACCTATCCTGACCCTTGATCTCCACTTGGTAAGTTGTGGCTTAATCTGGACCCTTGATCCCTCCTTTTCTTGGCCACTTCACCCGCAACCCTAATTACTCTACTCAGCTGATACTGTGTGCAAACCCTACCTTCACTGTGTGCGATTTCTGATCCTTTCACCTGTTCACCTTCTGTGGTGTTCTTGTGGTGTTGATCTGTGATATCCTGTGTGAGTTGAGGGCTGTGAGTGAGTGTGTGAGTGATTGAGAGAGCTGTGCATTGTGGGTGCTGCTGGCAAGGTTTATGTGTTCTCCCCTCGTTTGGTAGTGCCTGGTGACACTGCTGTGATTGCATCTTCGCAGTCCTGAGCCGAAGCTCGAATCTCTCTCTCTCTCTCTCTCTCTCTCTCTCTCTCTCTCTCTCTCTCTCTCTCTCTCTCTCTCTCTCTCTCTCTCTCTCTCTCTCTCTCTCTCTCTCTCTCTCTCTCTCTCTCTCTCTCTCTCTCTCTCTCTCTCTCTCTCTCTCTCTCTCTCTCTCTCTCTCTCTCTCTCTCTCTCTCTCTCTCTCTCTCTCTCTCTCTCTCTTTCTCTGTTTCTGATTTATATATATATACATATATATTCTGCTGCATGTGCCCTTGTACTCCATCCAAGCCCAGATCCTGATATACAGACTGGTTCTCCTTCTAGATCCATTGACTGTTGTGGTCTGGGATCTTGCTCTGGTTTTAGGGCTTGATCAGATCTGACTTGTTCTGTTTGTTTGTGTATTTGCAGGTGTCCGTGGCTCGCCGTAGAAGCGCGGAGAGACAACAGTGGTATCAGAGCTCTCATCCGTGCTCCGGTAACGGCCGGCAACCGGTGAAGCGGATCTGTACCCTAGGGTTTCAGATCTGCAAGGATCTGCGAAGGTCGGCCCGAGCCCAACACCGCATGGAGGCTTAGAGCTTCGATCCGAAAGAAAACCGGGCATTGTAAAATTGGGAGTGACGCCCCCCTTGTTGGAGTTGTGTACTTAATGTCTAGATTTAAGTAACGGTAAACTCCCGGTCATAGCATTTAATCTATTTAATTAATAAACAATTGTTTGCATTTAATTATTGATAATTAAGAATATGCAAACTTATAGTCCTGGATTCTATACGTTGTAGTTAGTATGGTGTGCGTCGTCACACAGAAGATCATACTATCGGTTACTCGTATTTAATCGAACGGTTGCTCACGACCTAGATGGACACGGACCAATCCATCGGTATAGTCGTTGTGTGAGAGAGAAAATAATTTGTCTTAATTATTTTATCACACTTGTACACTTGGTGTATTGGGCGGATCGCTTGAGATTTATCAATTAGGATTGCCGTTGATAATTGATTTAAGTCTCAGAGTATTATATTCTTAATCCCCGATACTATTGCGGGTGTATATATTTAATATAAGTGACTTTGATTTTCCAAAGGAATTAACCGATTTAATTATTGGGTTAATTACCGGTAAAGTTGGGTCGCTATATTTTATATATGATATGCCGTGAATACTTGACGGGAAAGTGTATCCCGTAAGGGTTGATAATATCCCCGAGATGAGTTCATAAGGAATTATTGTGTAAACCTCATGAGTGGATTTGTTCCACACAATAATTAAGGTTGAATGGTACTATTCTCGGATATAAGAGATGAATAAATTAATTAGCAATAAATTAATTTTATTCATGGATATTTAAATCTTAAATACACGGAATAAATAATACTACCGGAGAAATATTATTTGATATAATATGGTTTAATATTGGGAGTGCAATTAATTTATATAGTGGAAAATAAATTAATTAATATTGATGGGATTAATAGATTTGGGTTTGGGCTCAATTTAATCATCAATATTGGAAGCCCAATATTCCACCTCCTTTAGATCCCCTACGTAGCCTATAAAAGCACTACATGGCCTTCACAATAGAACAAGACAAGAATATCAATAGTTGATAATTCTAGAGAGTTGAAGGAGATCCATAAGCTTGGAGGATCGTCGCCCACCCGACGTTCAAGCTAGTGCAAGGAATACGTGGGAAAATCCAAAGGTCTTCAACTTGATTTCGTTTCTCCGCACAACGAATCAAAGGTAAAATCATAAAACCCCTTGTATGATTTTTATGTGAATTAATTGTGATATATACATTAGCATACGATCCGGGAAAACGACGAACTTCGGGGACGAGGATTCGAGATCCCCGACGAAGGACGAAAGGAACCCTCGGCTGGGAGCCGAGGGGTGCGATCGAACCTAGGGTTCGATCGCGGCGTGCGCGCAAGAAACGCCCCGGCTGGACGTCGGGGCATGCGATCAACCTAGGGTCGATCGCTGGGGATGCCACGGGCTGGTGCCGTGGCGGATCCCCGCCGCCTCGACGGCAGCGTGCGCAAGGAGGCACCCCGGCTGGGCCGGTGATGAGCCATTTTATTTGCTCATCTTAGAGCGTTTTTACACCTTTTATTGAGTCAGTTTGAGTCAGTATTGTGTCTGGGAGGGCACATTGGAGTGTTTGGGTGGAGATTGTGCGGAAAAGTCAAATTAATGCTCCACTTTGGGCAAACGCGGGATTCTGAAGCAGAGGTGACTAAGGCAGTTGGGCCTAATAAGGCAAAGTCACCACTGTGAGGCAAAGACGTCACTATGGGCAAAGTCACTATGCGTAAGAGTCAACCGCGTAACAAGCATCGCGCATGGTTCACCCACCTGGAAGGAAAAGTCCAAGATCAAAGAGGCATGAAGAAAGCAGCAGCATCACTTTGGGCAAAGGGCAGAAGGTGCCCAGTTTGGGCAAACGGCGAGTATCGGGCATACCAGAGTAACAGATTCCGAAAGTTGGGGGATTCTGCCTAATCCCCCATCTTTATCCGGTCAGCTGATAAGGAAAGAATCCCTAAAGACCAGGACTTTCTTTGACCTCCAAGAGTCACAGCAAAAACAAACTCTGGACGGACTACGCCCAAACGGCCCAGGCCCATGAGCCCACCAGCCCATTAATACAAATCTGATGCCCTAGAGACCGCACATATAAAGAAGGGATCGCTGATCAGCAAAAAAGAGACGACACACACACGACACACATAAGAAGAAATACAGAGAGCACAATACACGAAATTTATGAGAGTTCTTTCGTATTTGTTTTGAGAGTCGAGAGGTGAAACACTGCCCTTTGGGGCAGCCCGTTTGGGCGAAATTGTATATTATGTTTTCCTTTATTTAATTTAAATCTTTTCCTTTCAGTATTTGATTTCGTTGTTGCTTTATTTATTTGTTTTAATTATTTGTTGATGGATTATTAGCGTCTGGGCAAAGGTAGATCGAGGGGGAGTTTGGGTAAAGTGAGACCGAGAGGTTGATGGGGCTAGAGTAGCCGGTTGGGGGTTTGTTCCCGAAGCAAAGTTGGTTGAGGACTATTTCCGGGGAGTTTGGGCAAACTAGGACGGCCACTAGTGAACCTGTAAAATCTGAGATACTGGTGATTGGGCAAACCGCATAGATGTACCTAGTAGTATTGTTGCGGCCATAGCACTAGAACTTGCTGGTGATTGTGGTCGTATGACTCGGAGTTCCGAGCATGCTATTGGCCGAGCGGGTCTGTCTAGAGGGTAATGCGGGTTTGGGCAAACTAGATCCATGTTTGGCCGCATAGGTTATCGAATTGTTCAGATCTAGGAGTTTAGGCATAACGTTAGCTTGCCTTCTCTTTACACAGTAAGGATAGATAAGGGGTGGGGCAATTGTTGGGCGTGACGCAATAGGACCACTGTTTTCTTTTTAAAGCACCCTATAACTGCTGACAAACCGCTGGTAGAAATCCTTAGTGCCTATGACCGGTAGTATGCCCAGATGACCCTGAGAGATGTTGTATGCCCAGATACTGATTTTCCTCAACTTAGTTTAGTTTAGTCGTAGTTAGTTGAGTCGAGTTGTTCATGAGAGAACCGCTGTGCCCACAGCAAATCAAAACAAAACTTTTTAAATCGTGACAACCCTTTGGGCAAGCCGAGATCACTTATTGCAATTGCCTCCTCGTGGGACCGACCCCACATACTTATCACTATCTACCTTGTAGTGTTAGGTGTTGGCAGAATTATAAATTTTATTTTGGCAGCGCGTTTGCTCAAACGACAAGTATTCGCGCTCGTCAAAATTGGCGTCGTTGCCGGGGAGGCAATATTCCAGCAGTAAGTCTTCTGTGCTATTTGACCTGTGATTTTTTGTTTTTTCTCCAGCTGGACCGTACAAGGCAAAGGAGGGGCAGAACGAGAGGAGCAGGGCAAAGAGCACGCGCTGCCCATAAACAAACGTCATGCCCATGACGATAACTAAGGCGCTGGCCAGGAGGCAACCTGGTATTTTCTTTATCTCTTTTTATTTTGTTTTGATTTAATAAATAAGCCTTGAGCAGTGTTCTCCTCGAAAGGTAGTGTGTTTTGTATTGCAGATTATGGGCAAAGAGCCTCAGCAGAGGGAGAAAGGGTAGCTGTGTGGGCATACTAAAAGACCACTTGTTCAAACGGCAGTGTATTCTAGACGGACACCAAGCTCCCTGAAGTTGCAAGGATGACCCCTGGAACGAAGTCATGGTCTGGGCAGATGTGCTCACGCTACTGATTCCGGGCAAAGTTCTAAGACGACAGGGCAACATGTAAAAAAATCTCGCAGAGCTGCTGAACAAGTTAATGGCCCACTTTGCCCACACTGGATTCAGGTACCCACTTGACTCCACCTCCTAATTGTTCCCTCCCAAGTGTTGTAGTTTTTAATTTTTCATTTTATTTTTATTATTTTCTGAAAGTCACCCCGAGTCACTTTGACACTGGTGACTAGGTCGATCTCCCTACTGACACACTTTGCCAGGGCAAAGTGTGTGAGGGGGCAGGTGCGCCAAAATTTTAGAGTCATAGTCTGGTCGTGGGTAGCCCCTACCAATCTTATTACTTTTGCACACTTTTCCAAGGCAAAGTGTGTGAGGGGGGAAAGGGAAAGGGCAAACCCCTGTTTCTAATCGAGTCAGCATGATTCTGTGATCACTTTGGGCAAACATATATACAGTAACTCAAACTTCATAGTTAAGATGCATGAAATAGGGATGATGGAATTGTTCTAGGCAAACTGTGAGAATTGAGTCAACATTGATATATGATTTCTTTCTTTGAGAGTCTGTTGTGATATCCAACGATGCTTGCCTTTGCCTGTTTGCTGAAATGAGTAGTTTGATTGAGTAGGGTTGTTAAATGATTAAGGCATTTTCTTGTTTCATTTTGCTTGAATAAATAACACTGCCCCTTGCTAGCCCTTTGAGCCTGATTGAATATTTATTGTGAACCCATCTGGTATTATGCCCACATTACATAGGCAGCCAGAGAGAAGAGGGGGAGTTAGGGCATAGTGTTCAAAAAAAAAGAAAAAAAAAAGAAAAAAAAAGAGAAAAAAAAAAAGAAAAAAAAATAAAAAAAATAAAAAAAAAAAGAATTAAAAAAGTTGTTGTGATAAGGCCCGTAAGAAGGGGAAAAGTGGCAGAGAAAAGGCTAACATCAGAAAGCCCTCTGCCCAAATAGAGCCTACTCCTCAAAATCTACCCATATGAGCCCTACACTACAACCCAATAAAAGTTCCTTTGATAAAACCCATACTTAGTTACAACAAACTCAGATTAGAAATATGGCAAATTTAGGCAAAGTGGAGTCACAGCAGAAAATGAGTGTCATTGAACCCATACACTGAAAAGAGAGAAACACTGTGAGGGAGTGAACCCAAAGACCTTGAACAGACTCTGGACTTATTTTTTATCTTTACTTGAATTTTGTGTTATCTGTATGTACTATGCCCTGTACTGATCATGCTAAAGTCCTTTGTTTTATTTCTCCCTACTTCTTTCATTTCTGTTTTCACTTTGGTCTTGAGTCAGGCAAATCAGAGCCCACGCTTGGGGACAAGCGTATCCAAGTGTGTGCGGTTCTGATGAGCCATTTTATTTGCTCATCTTAGAGCGTTTTTACACCTTTTATTGAGTCAGTATTGTGTCTGGGAGGGCACATTGGAGTGTTTGGGCAAAGTATGTAGGTATTCATGTCAGCAGGTGGAGATTGTGCGGAAATGTCAAATTAATGGTCCACTTTGGGCAAACGCGGAATTCTGAAGCAGAGGTGACTAAGGAAGTTGGGCCTAATAAGGCAAAGTCGCCACTGTGAGGCAAAGACGTCACTATGGGCAAAGTCACTATGCGTAAGAGTCAACCGCGTAACAAGCATCGCGCATGGTTCACCCACCTGGAAGGAAAAGTCCAAGATCAAAGAGGCATGAAGAAAGCAGCAGCATCACTTTGGGCAAAGGGCAGAAGGTGCCCAGTTTGGGCAAACGGTGAGTATCGGGCATACCAGAGTAACAGATTCCGAAAGTTGGGGGATTCTGCCTAATCCCCCATCTTTATCCGGTCAGCTGATAAGGAAAGAATCCCTAAAGACCAGGACTTTCTTTGACCGCCAAGAGTCCCAGCAAAAACAAACTCTGGACGGACTACGCCCAAACGGCCCAGGCCCATGAGCCCACCAGCCCATTAATACAAATCTGATGCCCTAGAGACCGCACATATAAAGAAGGGATCGCTGATCAGCAAAAAAGAGACGACACACACACGACACACATAAGAAGAAATACAGAGAGCACAATACACGAAATTTATGAGAGTTCTTTCGTATTTGTTTTGAGAGTCGAGAGGTGAAACACTGCCCTTTGGGGCAGCCCGTTAGGGCGAAATTGTATATTATGTTTTCCTTTATTTAATTTAAATCTTTTCCTTTCAGTATTTGATTTTGTTGTTACTTTATTTATTTGTTTTAATTATTTGTTGATGGATTATTAGCGTCTGGGCAAAGGCAGATCGAGGGGGAGTTTGGGTAAAGTGAGACCGAGAGGTTAATGGGGCTAGAGTAGCCGGTTGGGGGTTTGTTCCCGAAGCAAAGTTGGTTGAGGACTATTTCCGGGGAGTTTGGGCAAACTAGGACGGCCACTAGTGAACCTTTACAATCTGGGATACTGGTGATTGGGCAAACCGCATAGATGTACCTAGTAGTATTGTTGCGGCCATAGCACTAGAACTTGCTGGTGATTGCGGTCGTATGACTCGGAGTTCCGAGCATGCTATTGGCCGAGCGGGTCTGTCTAGAGGGTAATGCGGGTTTGGGCAAACTAGATCCATGTTTGGCCGCATAGGTTATCGAATTGTTCAGATCTAGGAGTTTAGGCATAACGTTAGCTTGCCTTCTCTTTACACAGTAAGGATAGATAAGGGGTGGGGCAATTGTTGGGCGTGACGCAATAGGACCACTGTTTTCTTTTTAAAGCACCCTATAACTGCTGACACACCGCTGGTAGAAATCCTTAGTGCCTATGACCGGTAGTATGCCCAGATGACCCTGAGAGATGTTATATGCCCAGATACTGATTTTCCTCAACTTAGTTTAGTTTAGTCGTAGTTAGTTGAGTCGAGTTGTTCATGAGAGAACCGCTGTGCCCACAGCAAATCAAAACAAAACTTTTTAAATCGTGACAACCCTTTGGGCAAGCCGAGATCACTTATTGCAATTGCCTCCTCGTGGGACCGACCCCACATACTTATCACTATCTACCTTGTAGTGTTAGGTGTTGGCAGAATTATAAATTTCATTTTGACGCGCGCGTTTGCTCTGCGACAAGCATTCGTGCGCCGTCAGCCGGGGTGGGCGATCGATCGCGAGATCGATCGCCGGGGGTAGACCGCGGCTGGAGCCGCGGTAGGTCATCCGGGCTGACCGCCCCTCCTGGCGGTGGCGCTGAGTCGCCGGACTCACCGCCGGGGGCTGTCCCATACAGCCCCATGCGATTGCCATGCATGGCGATCGCGAACCCCGCGATGGGGTTCGTCTAGGGTTTAGCCGCGGGTTTATCCCGCGGCGATGCTCTTGTCGGGCCCGGTTCTTCGTGGTGTTCGTGATCGGTTTCCGGCGATGGGATTTCGGTCGGGGTTATCGGTTCTGCAATTTTCTGATACCCCGGGACATCGATTTCCAACACCCCTTGCCTGAGTTATCCCGGATCCGATCTAACTGCCGGTGGATCCCCTGAGGGCTGCTCACTACGCCCTCGACTAGTAAAATAGCTTGATCCTCTTGCAATTTCAGATTCCTAGAGCCTTGCCGGCGCATAGATATGGGAATGTGACTGAATTTTGTAGGGGTGTGAACTGTGGTCCTGTGTGACCTTGCATGCTACTTTTCTGTTGTTGCATGCTACTCTTCTGCTGCTATCTGATACCTGCCTTCTTTGTGATTTGCATGCTCTTTAATCTGCCTTGAATTGCATGCTGGAAAACTGAACTTTGTGTGTTAAGTGTTTTTTTGTGTTAACTGCCTCTGTGTGATAGGTTAGTTAACTAGGGTTTTGAGTGTTTGATTGAATTCTGTGTGTTAAGCTTTCTGTGATAACTGTGAGTCTACTGTGGTGTGGTCTCTGGTGTCTTCCCTATCTGTTTTTCTGGAGTTTTCAAAACTGGTAATCTGCTTTTCAAAATGTCAGGGTATAACCTTCCCCCTTTTGATGGTAAAAGTGATTTTGTGATTTGGAAACAGAAAATGAAGGGTATTTTGATTCAACAAAAGGTTTACAAAGCTATAAGTGGCAATTATGCTACCACTGACACTGAAGCTATTCAAACTGAAACTAATGAACTTTCCCACTCTGCCATTATACTTGGTTTATCTGCTACTGTGCTTAGGAAAGTTAGTGGAATTGAATCTGCAAAAGAACTTTGGGACAAACTTGAAGAACTTTATACTGAAACTTCTTTAAACAGCAAACTGTTTCTACTTGAAAAGTTTTTTAGATTCAAACTTGATATGAGTAAGGATATAAATGAAAACATTGACTCTTTCAATAAATTGATCCAAGATATCAAGTTAACTGGTGATAAGCACATTGATGATTACTCTGCTATTATCTTTTTAAATGCCATACCTGATTCTTATTCTGATGTTAAGTCTGCTATTAAGTATGGTAGAGATGTTGTTACCCTAGAAACTGTAGTTAACAGCCTTAAGAGTAAGGAACAGGATTTAAAATCTGGTAGAACTCCTAAGGCCACTAATGATGTTAATTATGTTAAGGGTAAAATGAAGAATAAGAAGTATGGTAAACAGGGCTCAAAAGGCTTTGGAAATCAAAATCATGATAGCAAGGGTAAGGGTAAATCTGATCCTAAGGCTAAGGGTAGGAAATGTTATAACTGTGGTGAAATTGGACATTATATGAAATATTGCAATAAACCTAAGAAACAGAATAGTAATAATGCTAATGTGGTTTCTGATAACATTGGTGATGTGTTTATGATGCATGATTTCTCTCTGTTGTCCAATGTGAATGCTACTAGTGCCTCTCTTCTCTGTGAAAATGATTGGCTAATTGACTCTGGGTGCACTTATCATATGTCTCCATACGTGCATTTGTTTTCAACTTATAAAGAACTTAAAAACTCATATGTCTCTATGGATAATGATAAAAGGTGTTCTGTGAATGGTATTGGTGATATCTCTGTGAAATTTGAAACTGGTAGTGTGTACACTTTCAAAAATGTTAGGCATGTGCCTGACTTGAGTCAAAATTTGATTTCCTGTGCTGCACTTGAATCTGAGGGTTTATCTGGTAAATGGGGTAATGGGTGCATGACTATTATGGAGGGTTCAAAATTTGTTTGCAAAGCTGCTAGGCAGTACAATTTGTATGTTTGCAAAGCTGAGTGTTATTTGAATAATCATGCAAATTCTGTCCTTGAAAATGTTTCTGATTTGTGGCATAAAAGGCTTGGACACATAAGTAAAACTGGTTTTGAATTATTGCAAAAACAAGGTGTCTTTGGTGATGCCAAATTGACTTGCTCTTCTTTCAGTGATACTTGTGTGTTAGGTAAACAAACTAGAATGAGCTTTCCTGTGTCTCCCTCCCCCAATGTGTCCTCTACTAAGTGTATACTTGAATATCTGCATGCTGATGTGTGGGGTCCTTCCCCTGAACCTACCCAAGGTGGCAATAGGTACTTTCTTTCTGTGATAGATGATTTTTCCAGAAAAGTGTGGGTGTTTCTAATGAAAAATAAATCTGATGTGTTTGCAAAATTTAAAGAGTTTAAAAACCTAATTGAAAATCAAACTGGTCTGAAAATTAAAACCCTTAGGACAGATAATGGTCTTGAATTTTGTAATGCCAATATGAATGATTTATGAGTTGAAGCTGGTATTAGAAGACATAGGACAGTCCCCTATACCCCACAACAAAATGGAGTGGCTGAGAGAATGAATAGGACTTTATTAGAGAGAGTTAGGTGTTTGCTTGCTTCTTCTGGTCTAAGTAAAAGATTTTGGGGTGAAGCTGTGTTAACTGCTACTTATCTGATAAATAGATCTCCCTCTGTGCCTCTCAAGGGTAAGTGCCCTGAAAATGTGTTTTCTAGAAAACCTATTGACTTGACAAATTTGAGAATTTTTTGTTGTTCTGCTTTGGTCCACCACTCTGGAGATAAATTGGAACCTAGGTCTAAGAAATGTGTATTTCTTGGTTATCCTGAAGGTACTAAAGGTTATAGGTTGTGGCTTAGGTGTGACCCTGGTTTTAAAACTATCGCTAGTAGAGATGTTGTGTTTAATGAATCTGAATTTCCATGTTTGCCTGTGAGTCAGTCCAATGTGGATGTCCAAAATGAGGTGGAGCTTGCTCCTGTAACTGATTCTGTGAATGAACATGATTCTAGTGATTTGCCTGACCTGCCTGATCCTTGTGTGCATGATTCTGATCCTGCTTGTGTGCCTGAATCTGTGAACATGCCTTTACCTTCTGTGGAAAACCCTAGTGGACCTGTACCTGATGTATCAGGCCACTCTTTGCCAGCTAATTCTCAAACTGTCAACCCTAATGATTATAATAATTCCCCCATGCATGATAATGAAAATGCTTTTGTGCCTACTGATTATCAACTTACTAGAGATAGGGTTAGGAGAGACCTTAGGGCTCCTGCTAGGTTAAATGACTTCCAGTTAGGTGCCTTTGCTTTTAATATGCATGATGGGATTGACAACTCTGAACCTAAATGCTATGTGGAAGCTTTAAAATCTAAAAATTCCAAAAACTGGCTTTCTGCCATGAATGAAGAAATAAACTCTTTATTGAAAAATGGAACTTGGACTTTAGTCCCTAAACCCTCTAACTGTTCTGTTGTGGACTGTAAATGGCTTTTCAAAGTTAAACAAGAGGGTAATGATATCAGATATAAAGCTAGGTTAGTTGCCAAAGGTTTTTCACAAAAAAAAGGAATTGATTAAAATGAAATATTTGCTCCTGTTGTGAAGTTTACTACTGTGAGAATAATGCTTGCTTTGTGTGCTCATTATGATTGGGAACTGAAACAAATGGATGTTAAAACTGCATTTTTACATGGTGACTTATAAGAACAGATTTTTATGAAACAACCAGAGGGTTTTGTTGATAAAACTAAAACTGAACATGTTTGCCTTTTGAAAAAATCTCTTTATGGTTTGAAACAGTCACCTAGGCAATGGAATAAAAAGTTTGATGAATTCATGATTTTTCAAAAATTTAGCAGAAGTTCTTATGATCCTTGTTTGTATTATTTGAAGTCTGCCATACCTGTTTTTCTTGTGCTTTATGTTGATGATATGTTAATCCTTTCTCCTAATTTGAACTCTGTGAAATCTGTTCAACATAGTTTAAGTACTAAGTTTGAAATGAAAGATTTAGGAGATGCTAAGAAAATACTAGGTATGAACATTGTGAGAAATAGAACTGAAGGTTATATTCACCTTAATCAAACTTCCTATGTGGATAAATTGTTAGAAAGATTCTCCATGCTAGGTTGCAAATCTGTTTCTGTTCCCCTTGCTTCTCACTTTGTTTTGTCTAAGGACCAGTGTCCAAAGACTGATTCTGAAATTGCTTCTATGGTTAATGTGCCTTATGCTTGTGCTGTGGGGTCTGTGATGTACTTGATGGTGTCTACTAGACCTGATATAGCTTATAGTGTTAGCTGTTTGAGTAGGTACATGGGTAACCCTGGACAGCCTCATTGGGAAGCCATGAAAAGGCTGTTCAGGTACTTGTCTAGTACTAGAAGTTTTGGCCTGAGATTCACTAAGTCAAAGGCTAGAGTTATTTTGAGTGGTTATGTGGATTCTAATTATGCTAATGATAGGGATTCTAGAAAGTCTTCTACCTCTTATGTTTTCACTGTGTGTGGTGGCTGTGTTAGCTGGAAATCTCAGTTGCAAAATGTTGTTGCCCTTTCTACTACTGAATCTGAATATATTGCTATTACTGATTCCTTCAAGGAAGCTATTTGGTTGAAAGGTCTTTTATCTGAGATTAAAATGCTAAGTGGTAGTGTCTCTGTGTTTTCTGATTCCCAGTCTGGTATACAGTTGTGTAAGAATCCTGTTTTTCATGATAGAACTAAACATATAGATGTTAAGTACCATTTCATTAGAGACTTTGTTGAAACTGGTTATATTCTACTTGAAAAGATATCCACTCATCATAACCCCTCTGATATGGGAACTAAGTCACTGCCTTTGGAAAAATTTCTTTTCTGTTTGAAATTTCTGCATTTTGATGTTTGTGATTAGTTGCTCTTGTCTGTTACTGCTTGCTCTGTGCTCTGTGTTCTTTGTTGGTGTTCTGACCCTTTGGTTATTACCCCATTTACTTCTTACTGTGTGTAAGATGAGTCTCTATTTGAGACTATCTTTATAGTGTTCTCTGAATGCCTCAGGTAGGGCTGAGGAGTCACTATATTGTCTTGTTACTTTGTGTAACTTGCCCTGTACACTTAGGTGTGCAGGGCTAAGGCTATGATGAAACTGTGTTAGACTGTGTTTGCATGTGTGTGGCTTCTAACCAGCATGTAATGTCTTTTTTAAGATGCTTGAGCAGGTTGAACCAGTGTGTTGCCAACAAGGTGGAGAATGTTATAAAATGTGTTGGCCCATTATTGGTGCTGGCCCATTTAAATGAAGCAGCCCAGCACTACTGCAGCTCAGCCCACTACACTTACCTGGCCCATTTGTCTTCAGCCCAGCCTCTATGGGCTTTGACCTATCCTGACCCTTGATCTCCACTTGTAAGTTGTGGCTTAATCTGGACCTTTGATCCCTCCTTTTCTTGGCCACTTCACCCGCAACCCTAATTACTCTACTCAGCTGATACTGTGTGCAAACCCTACCTTCACTGTGTGCGATTTCTGATCCTTTCACCTGTTCACCTTCTGTGGTGTTCTTGTGGTGTTGATCTGTGATATCCTGTGTGAGTTGAGGGCTGTGAGTGAGTGTGTGAGTGATTGAGAGAGCTGTGCATTGTGGGTGCTGCTGGCAAGGTTTATGTGTTCTCCCCTCGTTTGGTAGTGCCTGGTGACACTGCTGTGATTGCATCTTCGCAGTCCTGAGCCGAAGCTCGAATCTCTCTCTCTCTCTCTCTTTCTCTGTTTCTGATTTATATATATATATACATATATATTCCGCTGCATGTGCCCTTGTACTCCATCCAAGCCCAGATCCTGATATACAGACTGGTTCTCCTTCTAGATCCATTGACTGTTGTGGTCTGGGATCTTGCTCTGGTTTTAGGGCTTGATCAGATCTGACTTGTTCTGTTTGTTTGTGTATTTGCAGGTGTCCGTGGCTCGCCGTAGAAGCGCGGAGAGACAACAGTATGCCCAACTCGATAAATTAAAAGTAAATTTGTAAATTTAAAGTGAAAGAGTAGTATATATTTTTTGTCATCATCATATATTTTTAAGTATAATTAAGTATAAGTTATTTAGTTTTGAACAAAAATTTAATTAGTAGGTCCAAATTTATTTTTTGTAATATAATTATTTTAATCTTGAATTATATGAAATATTATTTATTAATATTTTTTCCATATAAAATGATATACTATTTTTTTAACTTTCATCATTATTATTATTTAAATATAAATAATAAATAAAATGTATAAAATAAATAAGTTGGAGAAATAATTAAAATTTTGAAGGGAGATACTCCAACCGATACTTGAAAAAATGTTTATATGGTTATGCTTTTATCCGAAATAATGTTTTATGTATGTCCAAAGTTTTAAAAATGTTTATATGGTTATGAAATGATGTTTTATGTATGTGCAAAATTGTTATATTTATCGTTTGATTGATATACATGAAGTAATTGCGTCATCGGGTTGATTCATCGGGTTGATCTCTGTTTTTATATGCGCTCCACATGCTCCATATGTGAAAGTAAATTTTAAAGAATGTTTATATGGAGTTATTCGTTCATCGTTTTATTCAAAGAGGATCTATAAAACAAAAATGGAGAGGACTAATATGTTTTATGTGCATGTGAAAGTAAATTTTAAAAAATTGATAAAAAAAAATGGGGAAGACTAATGTGTTTTATGTGCTCCACATGTGAAAATAAATTTTAAAAAAATGTTTATATGATTTTATATAAATGTGGATGACTAAAATAAATTAAAAAAAACCTACACGAATTTGAACCCTTAAAAGAACACAACAGATTTACAAGTTAAGGGAAATCTTCGGAGTATGTTTGTTGATCTCATCGATCTTGATTTGATCAATTAAAAGTTTCAAATTCGGCTGAGAACGAAGAAATTCCGGCTCACACCAGCTTTTTGACAAGCGAAATAAAGTTAATTTTCTTTATTTGATGTTTACCATGATAACGTCTTGATTATATTACTATCTTTAATCAATCAAAACCTCAATTTTGATACTTGAAAAAATATTACTATCTTTTTAATGCTACTTCATCTATCTCCTCTTGGCAACCATTGTATTTTTGGAGGGTCTTTTCCTTTGGCTGGACCCTATAATTCATTGAAAACTTATTTTTCTAAAGGTTATAATTTTAATGAATTCTTGTTTTTCTTAATGTTATTTTTTTTAGTATTAATCAAAATGTTGCCGAGTAGGTATATTTACCATGATAACGTCTTGATTATATTTGCATCATAATGTTTATAGGGTTATGATTTCATTCCAAATGATGTTTTCTGTGTGTGCAAAGTTGATTTACTTATCTTTTGATATATATATTCAATCTATTAAGCGTTGAACTCATCTTTCAACACGTTGACTATTTTCAGAGTATTGAAAATGAATCTAGAGAAAATACAAAATTAATAAAATTATTGTATTTGTACAATTTTTTTTATTTAATTTTCCGCTGAAATATAAATTACTCTCTCTATTCCTTAAAACAATGTATACTTTCATGTGAATGCCCAAAAGAAATAGTTAAATTTTATTTTATTTATTTATTCATAATTTTTGTATACTATTTATCACATATATTGGACGGACAAAAAAAAGTCAACGTTGATCACTTATGTCCATTAGTGTGGACAGAGAGAGTAGTTCGTAACAAAGTTCTTGAATTTACTCTAAAACCGAGTATATATGTGTAGTTATATGACCGATATCGGTCTTTTGGATGATACCGCGAGAACATTATTTATCTTATAAGATTTTTTTTCACAAACGAATATAGAGTATAACAATATAGCTAGCTAGGCAATTAACACACATAATATAGTTCTACTATTTGTGTACATGTGAAGATATAAAATGAGCTACATAATCTTGGATTCTTGGTGTATGAGCTATGTAAATTTTAGATATTAGTACTATTTTTTTAGATAAATATCAAATGGATGTATAGTTGTTTGTAAATGATATAATTGAACTTATTATAATAAGTTATTTAATTTTTTTTAAAGTTCAAAATAAATGGAGTAGGTTAATGTTCTTTTGGACTGAAACGCGTGGTGAAGTGAGGTAGACTAAACTTAAGCGATCTGAACTGAAGGATCTGAACTGAATTTGATTGATTTTTTTATAAAAATAATAATAATTTTTATAAATTTTTAAATATTTTTTTAAAAATATTAATAATATTATAATAAGAATTAGATTGTATATTTAAAATTATTGATTAAAATTTTATTTTATTTATTTCATTTTAATTTATTTTGATACGAAATCAATCTAGCTTAATTGAAGCGACTGAACTGAATTTAAGCCATCTGAACCGACTAAATTAAGTTCAAAAGAACATGTCTAAGTATACTATTTTCTCATTATTTCGGAGTCCGGAGTACTTAGATGTAGACGTGCCCAGCGGTTCGAAACCGCCGGTTTTCGGCTCGGCGGGCCTAGGCCCGACGGTCCCGGTCCTGAGAATGCCGGAACCGGGACCGGACCGGCCAAAGCCGGTCTCGGTTTCAAAAACAGGCGGGCCCGGTCCGGTTAACCGACGGGTTAAACCGCCGGTTTTTTTTTTTTAATATTTTTAAAAAATATTTTTTAAAAAATAATAATTAAATTTCAAATACAACTTTAAGTAGTAGAGTAAGAAAAAACTTAAGAAAAAACTTTAAGTTTTTTTAAATAGTAAAAAAAATTAAGAAAATATGAAAGTAAATTTAAATTAGATAATTTGAGAATAAAAATTCAATAAAAAACTTCAACTTTTATTTCAATTTGAGAATTACAAAGATCAAATAGAGAAACTAAAAATTTTAATTTTAAAATTAGAAGTAGAAAATAGTTTAACAAATTACAAGTTTTTAAGAAATGAATCTAAAAATTAAATAAAACTTCATTCACTTTCAGTCAACGATTCCAAGTCTTGCGCTTCTTTTTCTTCTTCCGATAAGTGTCTAGCCAAATGTTGCTTCCTCTTTTTTGCTCGTACCCAATCATTTATTAGCATTTGTGCCTCTAAGTTTTCCGGGTGGAGGCGTGATCTTCTTGGTCCAAGCATGTTCCCTCCAATGCTAAAAGCCGATTCCACTGCTACGGTAGACGCTGGAACAGAGAAGAGGTCTCGAGCTATCTTCGAGAGTACTGGGCAAACTTCCGATCTCTTTGACCAAAAGAGCAAATAATCTAGTTTTCCTTCTTCGTTCATGTCAATGCGTCCCAAGTCGGGTGTGTCGAGGTAGACATCGAGCTCTTGCTAGAAGTCCTTCTGTGTTCGAGCCTTCTTCCGCCCCGTGTTGACAGTGGTTATTTTCTTCAATGGCATGAATGCTCGTTGCCACGGAGTAAGGCCGTCGGTCGGTGTTTGGGGTTGAGAGTCATCTTCATCATCACCTGCACCTGCACCATAATCAGAGGGGGAGGGGCCTGTTCCCGTGTAACCTTGGAAAAAGGTGTTAGTGGGATCGGCGTACTCCCTAAACATAGAGTATAGGGAGTGTTTGGCCGTGCTCAGAACATCGTCCAAGTTAGGACAATCATAACAAGTGGTATTACTACCAAGCGCGTTAGAAGTCGAACCATAAAAATTGTTGTAGTATAGTTCAAGCATATCTCGTAAACCAGACATTCTAACGGTAGGGTCTAACAACGAAGCAATCAAATATATATCAGGAATCAAACGAAAATATTTAAGCCATTTTTCAGTCATCTTGAAAATTGCGTCACCAAGAAGGGGGTCATTCGACATAAAGTTCAACATTATAGATATTCCAACACAAGACTCGACAACTAAAGGAACAGTCGCATAATAATAACCAGATAATTTCAATGTGGTTTGTTGAAACATTTCTAAAACGTTCATCAAATTAGCAAGTCGATCCCAAAGATTTGGATTCAAATTATATTCCGCACCTTCATTTAAATTAGCAAAAAAATAACAAATGGATTCTTTATAGTCACTTGTATCCTTTAAAAGGGCATAAGTAGAGTTCCAACGGTTAGGAGTGTCGGCACTAAATTTTCTAGGTTTCACATTTATGCTTTTGCAATATCTAATATAATCTCTCCTAAGGGCCGGTCTATCACGCAAAGTAGTTACGGCTTTTTGAATAGGAGTAACTTCACGATTAAAACATTTAAAACCATCTTTGACACACAAATTCATAATATGACAAATACAACGAATATGAAAAAAACGACCTCCTAAAATAGGCTTGCAAATTTCAATTAATTCCGGTAAACTAGCGTTGTTTGCGGATGCATTATTTAAACCAATCGAAAAAATAAGTTGAGTAATTCCGTATTCATTTAAACAAATCATAAGTTTATTAGCTATATTATGAGCCGTATGACGATCGGGAAAATATTTAAAACATTTCTAGTAAACGTCCTACTAATCTTCTCAGTCACTAACCTACATTAGCGAGCAAACAAACAAAAACAGTGGATGAAGACGAAGGGAGACGAAGAAGACGAAATCATGGAGATTGTGTGGGAAACACTCGCCAATCCTCCTCAGCGCCATGACTACTTTTTCCGAGACGGTAATAGAAAGACTGGAATCAAGCCCTAAGTTCATTCGTCGATTGCTGTAGGGTATTCTCAGTTAATACTTTTTGTGTTTTGTTCAATATTACGCAGGCAAAAGATACGTCAGGCCCTACTATTTTGAGTTCATTTCATATGTAAGGTTACACATGCCCGTATAATTATTTTTTACTAGCGTAACTAGATATGGGTTGTTATGAGAAATTTCCGTGCAGAGTAAGAATCGCTGGGCGGGGAAGACGATTGTCGATTTGTTTTCCGATGAATTTAAAGGACGGGATCGCGATTATTATGTATGTGTGCAATTTTTTTAGTGCTTTGGCTTGTTGACTGCTGTGCTCTTTGTGGGTTTGCAAGCTTTATTGTGCTTACCTTTTTCTTAGTAGTAGTTATTTTCTGTGTAGAATGCAACATGAGGTATGCCTTCCTTCCTGTTTTCTGTTCTGTGCAATTTGAATAATTATTGCAGCATTATATTTATTCTATTATTGCCGGAAATGTAGTGTAAGACCTCAATCTTCGATGCTAAATATTCGTTAATGAATTATGCACATTGTAGAGTCTTTTGCACAGCCTTTTGATTATTCGGTAATGCGGATTGAAGGGTAAAAGGGAAGAGAAAATATGGAATGTCAATTCTCTTAGAAAAATAAATTCTTATATATAAGTAGTTCCAAATGAAGTTTAAAGTTATGAAATAATGTGTGGTCTGACTGTACATATTCTTCATTTCGTTTTCTAATGTATTCTAGAGATGCATTTCTTTAGTCCTTGTCAGAATATGGCTTTAGAAGATGCATTAAATTTACCAGTCTAGTTCATTTCTGTAGCTTTTATTGTCCTTTAGAGTATAATATTGACATTAAATCCATGCTCATGTACTTAATTAAAAAGATGATGTCAATGATTAAGAATGACATCATAAGCCGAACTTGGGCGTGTTGAATGTTAATGGATAAGTTTTTTTTTAATATAATTATTTGATGTTGGATGCTAGATTCATATATTTTATCACTTCAAATGAGTGTAGATAGAATGTTTATCCCTTTCTAGCATTACTTAGCTCTGTGTTCTTGATATATATTTTGTTGTAGGTGTTGTCACAAGTTTGCATTTTTCTATTTGAGTAGTTTACTACTCTTTGGAGAACTGCTCAAAGAGGCCTTGTTACTTCTTCATTTGAAATGTATGTGTCATTGAACCTATGGATAAAGAATATTTTCGTGCTAGTATCTCACCTCCCACCCCCACCTACCCACCTATACACAAAACAAGTGAACAAATAACAAATATGATTACATCTGATAAACTTTTGAACTTGACATGCATGTATTGAATGTGCAACTCTATTTTTTTTTAAAGTACAAGTTTGATGCATAAGTGGACGATAGGTGTCTGCAGTGAAAGCTGGACGTATACAAGTTAAGGGAGAGATAGTACCAATCTCATATGTAGTCAAGTCATCACAAAAGATAAGCCATTTCTTACACAGGTTTGTGTTTTAGAGCGCTTTTTTCTCCTACGTGTTTAGTATTTTCCATGCATTTTTATTTTTATATTGTATTTAGATTTCAAAAAGAAGTTTTATACTGTATTATGTTTTAAAATTTTGTCTTGATAATTTATTCTTTAATTTATCAAGCGTTCACAATGAAGATGGGGTCAAGTGTAAATGACTTACTCAATTGTTGTAGGCACGAGCCACCAGTTATGGCGATAGATATCCAGATTCTCCACTGTGAAGCGGACGTAGTAATTGTTTATAAACCTGCTTCAGTTCCTGTAAGTTATTTCAATTTGATCAAATTTGTCATGCTAGTAGCATTAGTCTTCCTTACATTTTTTGTCTGTCCATTAAGAAGCTGAAATCTTAATTTTCTCTTGTTTTTCTAATAGTGGATATTAGTGTAGATAGGGCTGCAAATGAACCACTGTTCATGAGCTATTCATGTCTCGACTCGCTAAATCTTGTTTGAACCTGTTAATAAGAGTCGTTGACATAAAAATAAAATTCTAACGATATCCGGTTCATTAGCTCATGAATAATCTATTTACTCATGAACATAAAATTTCTTATTATTGAAGTCTAGTTTGGTTTCAATTTAATTTTTGTACTTTTTGATCAATATGAATTCGTTAAATAACATTTTTTGTTTTTGAAGATTTTATCAGATATGTTTAGTGTGGTACATTTTAGAAATGTCTTTATGGTAAACTTACTCATCCACCATATATATCTTAGTACTGAGATGATGTTAGAATCTGGAATCATGCGTGCTAATCAGTTGTGGTGCTCATTTTGTTGGTAATATTGAATAAGTTATATTTTAGCTTTTGTTTAACTAAAGTTGCTCTTTTGTGAAAAAATAAAACGTCTACCATAACCAAGATAAAGCATGGATGCTCGTTAAATAAATTAAATATGTGAGGGCACAATGAGATTCGTTGGTCTCTAAAGAAGCTGAAGAGCTAGTGTTTTTTTTTTTTTTTTTGAGAATCTAGTTGTTTGTGTTAGCTCATACAATGTGGTATCATTTGTCTACGATATAGAATAAGTGATTATCATTTTTAAGCTTAAGGCCAAGTTACTACCTTGTGCTTATGGATCTGATATGTAATATTTAGGTACATCCATGTGGACAATATCGGAAAAACACGGTCATCGGTATACTAGAAGCTGAGCATGGCCTGGCACCCCTATTTCGTATCCTACTTTTCATTCTTTGGAAAAGTAACAAATTTATGTCATTATTTGCACACATTCTACAACATTAGTAAACTCTACTCAAATTTTATTTAAAATATCTCACCTTGCATGAGTCTTGAAAATGCAGCCCTTTTCATATCCTTGACATTTCAACAGCAATTCATAGATTGGACCGCTTGGTGTCTGGGCTTCTTATCATAGCAAGAAGTGCTTCTAAAGCTGACTTCTTCCGTCAACAGGTAATCGTATAACAGTGTCTGATTACATAGGAAAATTTGTACATAAACGTGTAAGAATATTTTGGATTTTTTTGTATATAATTTTCCATTTTTCTTGAAGCGCAAACTATTTAAAATGAGTCTCATGTAATATTAATTAACTCTAGTCGTTATCTCTACATGGCTATTCAGTTGCACTTGCAAGCAACTTTTCTTCCTGAAGCCTGTCATTATATATTGTTTTTCTTCTTAGATTGAATCAGGAGAGGTGAAGAAACAATATATTGCTAGGGTCGTAGGAGTATTTCCTGAGAATGAGGTACTTAATTGTCTGTTTTTAGTATTAACTTATTTCCCTTGTTTCACTTTCCTTTCCAAAGACTCAACGAGTAACTTCAATTTAAAATATAAATCTTACAGCAAGTTGCTAATGCGAATATCTACCACAATGCTCGAGAATTTAAGAGTTCAATCGAGGTATATGCATTCCCAATAATCATCTCTCCTTTATGGTCGAGAAATTTATCAAATATACGTTGGTGAATATGAATTTATATAATTAAACTATACTAGGAAGTAAGTTTGAATGCACAGGATGTCAAGAACGAATCATCTAGTAGTTGTGTAGGACCTGGCGGTATGATAATATGAGACATGTGCAGGTCGAAAATGGTTCTAACGGGAACATTGCTTTGAAGGGGAAAACTGCTTGCACTAAATTCACTAGAATTTGCACTAATGGAACGCAAAGCATCGTTTTGTGTGAACCAATCACTGGAAGGACACATCAGGTAACAAACTATTTCTTTAGAAAAGTTAGGGATCAACTCATAAATACCATGGGAGACAAATTAGTTATTAGTTTAGATTAGGGTTGAACCATAGACCACGGTTTCGTATTTTTATTCCAATTTTTTTTCTGGTTGACAAACATAAAACTTCCTTTCAGATACGTGTCCATTTGCAGTTTTTGGGGCATCCAATAGCTAATGACATGCTTTACCTATCAGAGTATATTCCCCATTCTTCCTGTGAAGGATTGAGTGCAGATGTAGATGCAGCTGCTGTTAGTTCAACTCCCCCCTCAACATTAAACCATTGTGAAAGTTATGAGCCAAATTCTACGGATGAGAATGTTGAAGATTTTACTATAGATCCTATGTGTACCCACTGCCCAAATCTGGCACCTAAAGGGTGAGATTAAGTTCTTTATCATTCTATAGATCCTATGTTGAAGAATTTGGATAATTTTTCTGCTCTGTTTTTATATACTATAATTGTTTACTAGATTGAAGAATTTCTTTGCGGTTTGAAAGTAAAGACATACTGATCAACATTACAAGAAAGTTTTCAACTAAGAAATTTATGTCTAATTGACCTATCTAAATTTAGGTCAAGAAATAAAAGTTAGAAATACCGAAAGTGGTTACAAAGGTATAAATGGATTTTGGAAGTGTTCATTGGTTATAGAATATAAAAAAATGGTTAACAAATTTCCTAGTGGGATGAAAACATATTTTCATACTAGCCTCTGTTGACTTCAATCTGATGTATTACTATTTTTTGTTTCTGCATTATCAACATGAGATTGACTACTGTATTTGAATGCAGATATGAAGGACATGAAGAGGGTTTATGGCTGCACTGTGTTAGATATTCGGGGTCTGGCTGGAGTTACGAGTGCCCATATCCCGACTGGACAACTCTTAGCTAATCTTTATTGATAGGAGACATATGGGTGTGTTGATGGTGTTGTAGGAGCTCTATCTCCTTTTCATGCTTTGCTTATGAGAAAAGAACCACACACCAACATAGTTTTATTCACTCAGAGCAGCTTTTCTTTCTATAAGTGAAATATAAGTTGATTTTGTACTACTAGTTTCTATCATGTGAGAAGTTAACTACTATTATTCTATCCCCAACTTATGTAAGAGTAATGCAATGGGTTGCTTAGTTGCTTGTACTCGGTTATTAATAGGAAGGGAATTACAGTACATCTTCTATTGGTTGTACATGGACTCAGGTTCACTATTAATTAAAAGTCGTTCAAGAAATTTGGTTTTGCATTTTCAATAATATTTAGTGATATTTTTTCCGAATTAATGCCTAGCTTGGGATGACAATATTAACATGGCAGTGATCGTACATATATGTGTTCCCTGTTTTCTAGCTTCTTCAGTATATGTATTTTGTGTTGGGGCCTTGAGCAACTGTTAGTCGTCTTGGGTGTGAATGTGTTACTAATATGCTATGCCCGCTAGCTCTCTTAATTTGTTGTATCAACATACATATATTAATTTGTATGTATACTACTACTACTAGGGTTTGTTGTTTTTCCCTTTAATACATTCATTATATATTTGAAAGTTTTTTTTTATATTAAAGGGTTCCGGAAATTCATTAGTCACAAGCTTTTCCCTTCAATACTACATTTTCCAGGATAATTAGGACTAAAAGTAATGGCATCACATTGCACTTGGTAGCAACACACACAACGCTTAGAGAAACCGCAATTCATCAAGTGCGACACACACACAACGCTTAGAGAAACCGCAATTCATCATAACTAAGTCACCGAGTCTTTCATACTCAATAGCCGAGTCATAAATTATTTGAACTCTTCAAGTCACAATCTATCAATGTCAGAATACCTAAATCACGAAAGAGTTGAAAAGGCGAGACTGAAAAACACCACGTTCAAGTCCTCTTGCGCTTGAGAGTCTTCAGTTGATTGAAAATGTAGGTTACAACCTCTTTTAGAGTGGCCTTACGGTTTTCCTTGAAATTCCAGAGCTCGGAGACAACATAACAACCACTCGGGTTGTATTCCTGCATTTCCTTCAGTGCTGTGGTAACTGCCCCATAAACCTCACTTCCCCATTCTTGCATAAGGCCTTGCAGTGACTCATCCTCCTCCCTGAGCTCGATCTACAATAAGCACCAGAACAGATTATCAGAAATGCTTAATGATATGGCTTAATATGTGTTTGGCTACATTATTTGAAAGTGTGAACTGCCCTATATACCATTAAGGTTTGCGGCAAATTGCAAACTACAGCCTCAAAACCAGGGGAGGGGTCAGAAGAAAATACAAATCTCAAGGAGTTCTATTCGTAATAAAAGATATGTTTTCAAAGCAAACAACTCATATATCGACTCCCAGACTTGAATTTATTTGTGCAACTTCATTTTAAAAAGGGTTTACTACAGATAATATTCAGGTTGACCAAGTTACAATATACATTTTCAAATGAAAAATATCTACAAATTGCACGTTTCTTTATGAACAATAGTCAAAGGGGATGTATTTTGTAATTTCTTAAAAAAATAGCTGTTTCTCAAAGCAAACAACTCATAAATCGAGTATCGACTTCCAGACTTGAATTCATTTATGCAACCTAATTTAAAAGGGTTTAGTACAAATAATACCGTTCAGGTTGACCAAGTTACAATATTTCAAAATAAAAATTACTGAATTAAGTATTTTTTGTCAAGAATACAAGTCTCAAAGGATGTACAGTATTTGTAATTTCTCAGATATAAGCGAGCTTATTTAAGTAAGTACCTCAATGGCAAACTTTGCAACTCTACCTAATTTGCAAAATGTAAGCAGAAAGGCATTTCAATCTGACCTGAGTGTTCCCTTTCTCATCTTCAACAACTCGGAATGGATGCCATTCAGCATTTTTCAGTTTTTCTTGCCACAAGGAGCACAGTTCAACAGCCTTCAATTCTGCCTCTGCAGCTGTGTATCTCTTGTTACATTCGTTTCTGAAGGGTTTCTCATCAATTTCACCCATCCTTTTTATCCCGATGTTGACACGGTGACTACTGAACATCTCAGTCAATCCCTGTAAGATAATAGGGTAAACTTCAACACTATTTCAACAACAATTACATAAATTTGACTTTTATGAGAATGTATGAGAAATTCTCTACAAGAGAGTTTTGGAGTTGGGACTGTGGAGGCTATAGAACAAACCAGTTATTTGCTGAAGATTATCTAATCAACCAGCAAAAAGCATATGTGAATTGCGTTATATTCAAATTGTAGGGTATAAAAGTATTAGAGTTTGAGCCTGCTTTTTCTTTGTAAAAGAGTATCTCCTACTCTAGTTTCAATACATCTATTTAATAACCATTTGAGAACATGCATCTTTTATACTGCTGCTGCTAAGTAGCAGCTTCTGTGGGTGGCCAAACGTTACAGCGATTGGTCTACAAGGTTTCGTTTCTTAGGTTTCAAAACCATTGAACCGGCAGTAATTTCATTTGCTATTTATGTCGATGAAATATTAGAGTATATACTATATATTTGAATATCATACCGCTATGAGTGCTTTGCGTGCCTCCTGTAACTCTTCATTGCTTTGGCGCTCTTTTGTTAGCAATTGAGTATTTAAATCCTCGAGACTGTCCAGATTTTCCTTTTTCTCCTCCAACAGCTCATTCATCTGATCGATCTTCTTTTGGACGACTCCATCATCCTCCTCTCCCATATGCTTCATGACCTCAAGCTTTCCCTTCAGATCTTCAATTTCCATCTCCAGCTTTTGTTTTTCGTCAAGATTCCTTTCTAACTCAAGGACCTTCTTGAGTGCTGCCTCCTTCTCTCTCTGCATATCATGTATGTTCCAATTGCATTAGTAGCAATATATGGAATTATGAGTGGAAAATAGTAAATCAGTAGTCATACCTTCTGTTCTTCTACGAGCCTGAGGACATTCTCGTCTGCTTTCCTTTGCTCCACAGTAGCCATTTGGAGTGAATTGTTTCTCATGTCATTCTAAGAGGCAAAGTTGCAGCACCATGAACTCAGTTTTATTTCACATATCATAATTAGAATCTGAAAAACTTGTTAGCATTCATGTAGATGTAGTATTAACAATCAGTTACCTTGTTCTTCTCCTCTTCAAGTTTTTGTCTCTCACGTTCGGTTAAAGTCTCACGCTTATTCAATTCTTTGCTCCATGAATCAAGTCGTCGCTTTTTGTTCTCCAGTTCTAGGTTCAACATTTCTTGCTCATCCAATACCTTCTTGATGTGCTCACGCGCACTGCGTTGCAGCTTCCTTGTCTCTGAAGCAACATCACAATAAGTTTCAATGCTCTTAATTGAAATTAAGAAAATCATATTAATTGCGACATATTTCTTGGATAATTTTTGATGAATGATTATGTAATAACATCTGATATGCGACCTTGGTTATAATAAACATGTATGATACGAAAGTCAGAAAGATTAAAAAAACTGTTCACAGTAAGGGCTAAATTTCAATTCAATAATATACAATCATGAGTGACTACTGAAATAGTGAAATGACTGAGACAAATATTTTAGAGCACAACTGACAGCATCAGAAAAAAAAAAAACTCCAACAAGAGGAACAAATGAATGAAGAACATGTGGCAGACAATATGAGGAAGACTGACCTTCACAGAAAGCGCGATGAAGTTCGTCTTTCTCTTCAAGCATCCTACTAAGGGACAAGTTCTTTTCATTATATTTCATCTGCAGCTTATCCAAATTCTCGTTTTTCAGGTCAATCTCAGTGACCAGAGTACTCACAATCTTGTTCCGGTCCTCAGTTGCTTCTTGAACGAGATCTGAGATTGTTCTAAGCTCTCCTGTCCTGCGAAGATAATCTCCAACGGGTCCTTCTGATTTGTAATCATCTTCACCAGCAAACCAGCCATAAGTGCTTGAACCAGGAGAGTCTTTCTGATCAACCCACGCCTTCCGGCTGCGGCCTTGAGTTTCAAAAGACTTCTCGAACTCCATCGCGTTCTTGAACCCGATCCAATCATTATCAAATCTGACAACAGCTTGTCCAGAGCGTTGATTGCCATCATCCGAAAACATTTGAATCTGTGTAGGCCTGAATCTGGAAAATTTCTCCAGCCAGTAATCAGAGTCACCCTCACGAGTAGCATTTTTGACATCACTTTGTAAGTTGCATACAATTCCTACCCAGGGCCATATATACTGCTCAGGATTAGCCGCAGCTGTAGGTACCACACGTTGTGGTAAGGGTTCGACCTCAACGCCCGAGTCTTTCTCCAGGAATGTAGCCAGCGCGAGGTGGCTTGCTCTCTTCTTTGCACTTCTCGCTGTGCCCTTAGCCGACCCAATGGCATGCTGAAGAAGATGATTGAACTGGTAGTCCTGTTTTTTCTTGCCAGCACAGAAGGGGCATCGGAACGTACCATTTGGACCCCTTATTTTGTATGTACCAGACTTCAGAAGTTGATACGGTTTCTCCTTGTATTCGTTGATCTCAGAGTCGCTGATCTCAGATTCGTCGGAACTGCTATCCATCTGTCAGAAATTGGGTAATCACATGGAATCAAAATGGACAGGATAAAGAATGAAAAATCTACACAGAGCACATAATACAACAGCAGCTTTAAAATTACAAGTGCCACTGCATACAGCAATTCTGCTGGAGCAGATGGAAGCAAGAATATCAGCTAATATCCATTAAAAAATAATAATGTAACCATTACCCCTACCATCAACATTAAGAACACATACATGTAGAAACACTTGTAAATACATATACTCATTTTCTCACCTCGATTAATACTCGGAAAAATGGGCTTGATCGGAGAGCAACGGGCTGATTTCACGGTCACCGCGATCCGCAACGAAACAGCGGATTCCGGCGATTTCTCGTACGGATAGCCCTAGTGAAGAGGAGACCACAATTAATGGTGAAAATGAGGTAAGAGTAAATGAGCAGTGAATGAATCCTGGATTATTGCAAATTCAGACGCCCACTTTTGAGGTGTAACGAATTAGTCCCGTCATTTTTATTATTTGCAGAATTGCCCCTCACATTTTTTTTTTGTTTTGAACCAAAATCGCACCACTTTAGTGATCATTTAGACATTTACATTACGGCTAGATTATTGATAATGGCTTTTAAATTGTTATTCACTACTTTTTGTTTGTGTTGCAAAATATATTCAGTTTAACATAAAAATAATTTATACTAACATAACTAATTATAGATAATATTGTATTAATTTAAAAAGTATATTATGTAGTAATTAATATTGATTCATTTATCTAATTCAATTATCAATATTATACATTAAAATTTAAATAATTTACATTATAAGTTGTTGTAATTATATTATTTTTGTTATTAATATTCATTAAATTTTAAATATTTTGAATTAAATTATTTAATAGAAATATTAATTTATACATATATGAGTGAATATCTATACATATGTAATTTATACATATATGAGTCATTAGTATATGTAAAACTTGAGTAAAGAAAGCATAAATTTCAATTATTCATATATTCGATTAGTTCAGATTTTTGTTTGTGGATCTGCAATTCTCGTGATAGACAATTGCATCCAATTCTTTCTCGTTATTCTTGGACATGTGTTGAGAGTTATTATGTTATACTCCATTTCTAAACACAACATATTTAATTGTCATTTACGAAGCATGTCAAGAGTGTTATTCGAAATAAATTGTATGGTGATTATGTTTGAGATGCTAGGTTAGTTATTGAAAAGAGAATTATTTGAAAAATGGATCATGATTCTTTTAATAATGTATTGTATCGAATAAAATATAGTAAGGTACAACTTATGTAAACAACTACTATTTTTTATTTTCATATTGCTGTGATTTCAATATGAAGCTTGGATCTATTATTGAATCTTGGATCCGCTCTTGCATTCAAGTCAAGTAGTTGAAATCAAAATTTAATCTTCATTAATATTATTAATCGATGAATGAGTTAGGGAAAGTAGTTGAAATCAAAATTTAATCTTCATGGATATTATTAATCGATGAATGAGTTAGGGAGCAATAATTTGTTTGTAATTAATGAATTCGACATAAATTTATGAGAAAAAGTAAATCCGTGTTTAAATTGACAACAAAATAAAATCATGACAAAAATATAAAATTGAAAACATGATATTAAATTTTATGAAAAATGTCTATTCAAATAACTACGTATACATTTGGGACAAAAAAATGGAATAAATACAAGCGATATGAAATTAATATATTTAAAAGAAACGACATAGTACATTATAGGCGGAGATCACGTTTTCTACATTCCGTAGAAGTTGTCACACTTTATTTGTAATTTACAAAGATAGTGTTCCACTTCTTTGAGATCGCTTAAACTCAGTTCAGATCGCTTCAGTTCAACTAGTTCTTTTCAAAATAAATTAAAATTAAATAAATAAAAAATAATTTTAATCTATAATTTTAAATATACAATCTAATTACTATCATAATATTATTAATATTTTTAAAAAAATATTTATAATTTTATAAAAATTATTAAAATATTTATAAAATAATCAATCTAGTTCAGTTTAAATCGTTTCGATTCAGTTCAGTTCAGATCGCTTAAGTTCAGTTCAGATCGCAAAAAGGTATTTATAATAGTTATGAATCATACATGTGAAACAAGAATAGATAAATATACCTTTAATTTTAATTAAAGAAACATACATGTGAAACAAGGCCCAATTATTTTTTAATGAGCCCAACTCAATAACATTATTAGTAATAGTAGCCCAATAAGTATGCGTGCAAAGAGATGGTCCAGAATCCCACATCGTGTAAACCGAGAGCATATTTTTATTTTATATTGGTGCGGGTATGTACGTTGATGTTTATTTTATATTGGTTCGGGGATATCTGATAAAATTGGAACCATAAAGATTAGCATGGCCAACACGCATAAATCCAGAAATTGTCCAATTTTTTTTTTTTTTTTTTTTTTTTGTATTTTTTTGTGGAAAAAACTATTTTTTTCTTTTTTTCTATTACCTTTTAGATATTAGCTTTATAGTAGTATTCGGTTTTATGTTACGTTTTCCCTTAATTTGGGTGTCTTCAACATACTGAAAGCTAGATTAGTTTTTCTTTTCTCACAATTCTTCAATAATTTGGCTTTTATAGTTAAAAGTCATTTTCTGTGTATGTTATGTTTTTCCTTAATTTGGTTTGGTTGTTCAACACTTAAATATGTTGAAAGCTATATCAGTTTTCTTTTTCTCACAATTCTTCAATAAAAGCTTTTATAGTTAAAACTTAAAGGTCATGTTGGGATGTGAAGTCAAATTAGGAGAATAATTAGTTGGGTAATTAATTATTGAGGAAGATTCTAGATGTGATCTTGTGTCCTTTTATGATTTGGACTCCTACTTATTTTATGATTAGGGTTTAGGTTTCTACCCTTATAAATAGAGATCCTCATCCATGTATTTCATAATCCCCACCATCGTGAAAAATACTAGAGTGCTAGAATAGACGAGAGCGTGAGAATACTGAGATACGCGTGTGCGTTTGTAAACTCCCCGGAGTCGTCTATTATTATTTTAGTGGAAAGATCTGCAGCGTCGAGAGTGGACGTAGCCTATTTGGATGAGCCACTATAATTCTTGTGTTCTTTTATTCTCGTTTATTTTTCGTTCGTATTTGTTTATCGTTTCTTGTAGACGGAATTGGGCGCAAATCCCAACAACTGGTATCAGAGCTTTGGTTGGAAAAGCTGGGCAATCGAAGAAACGATGGGAGACATCACGACCTTTGGAGTTACGAGATTTGATGGCTTGGGTTTCGCATCTTGGAGGATGGAAATCGTGAACTATTTGGACGAGAACAATATTCATCACTCGTTGGAAGGCGCGAAGCCGGAGGAGACGAGCGAGGCGGATTGGGCTATCCTTGATCGACAAGTACTCGGAATTATCCGTTTGACGTTGTCGGAAAACATCGCGAAGAAGGTGATGAAGGAGAAGACAACCGCGGGGATGATGAAGATGTTGTCCGAGCTGTATGAGAAGCCATCGGTGACGAACAAAGCGGCGCTGTTGCAGAGGTTGTTCCATTTGAAGATGGAAGACGATGGTGTGGTTGCGACTCATGTGAACGAGTTCAACTCGATTGTCAAAGAAGTGGTTTCGTTTGAGATCGAGGTTGATGATGAAGTTCTGGCCTTGACCTTATTGGCATCGCTACCGATTAGCTGGGAACCAATAAGAAAGGCGTTGGGTGATTCCATAGGAGGTGAGAAGTTGAAGCTTGAAGATGTGAGGGACCGCGTCCTTGCCGAGGGAGTTCGGAGGAGGGATTTTGGAGAAGCATCTACTTCGACTACGTCGGCCATGTCTATGAGCCGATGTGAGCATCGCTATGGGGATTCTAAACGCAGCGGAAGGGTGAGTTCGAGCAACCGAAAGAAGAAGCAATTCAAGTGCTGGAATTGCAGAAAAATCGGTCACTTAAAGAGGCATTGTGGAGAGCTTTTGGGGATCGGAGGCGGGACAAATGCGGTGACGAAAAAAGACGAGAGTGGAGATGTCTTGCTAACATCTTCTGAGCCTCTCGGAGACTCTTGGGTGTTTGACTCGGGAGCATCGTTTCACACAACGACGAGACGTGAAGGCATGGAGGATTTCGTTGCCGGAGATCACGGTAAGGTTCATCTCGGGGATGGAAAGACCTTGGGCGTCGTGGGTGTTGGTAACGTGAGATTAAAAACGTCGTTTGGGCAGACGTTGAAGCTGTCGAATGTAAGGTGTGTGCCGAAGCTGTGGAGGAATTTGATCTCGGTTAGCCAGCTTGAGAGGGGTGGACACAAAGTTACGTTCGAGAAGGGGTCTTGGAAGGTGTCAAAGGGTGCGATGGTTATTGCTCGTGGTCGAAGGACGGGTACCCTTTACACTACGACTTGTGGTCGTGATATTGGTGTGGCCGACGACACCAATGAGCCTGGGCATTGTGGGCTGGGTCATATGAGCGAAAGAAGGTTGCAACCAAAAGTGAGTTCGGAGGAACCTCATATGGATCGGAGTCCGTGTCTCGAGAAGCAGAGAAGAGTACGATTCTCAGTAGCCGAGAGAGAATCGGAAGATGGAGAGCTGAGATATGATTTAGGAGATGTTCCGGTAGATGTGGCCCATGTAGACCAACCGGAGGAGGTCTCGATGTTCAATCATATGCTTTCAAAGCGAGATGACGTAGCAATGTTGGCTGAAAATGCGAGCAATAGGACAATGAAAAACGAGATGAGCTCGTTATTGTCAAGGTGTGACTCGTTGGTAAGAGACGAGGTAATGCATTCGGGTAAGTTTCCTTGCGACTCTGCTGGAGGAAGTCTTATGAAAATTTCGAATTGCATTGATGAGAAGTCCTACATTTCCCATGCGGTGGGAGTTGTTAGACGATTTGAGTGCATCTCTGGGGATCGTTTTAGAGAGAGTCCGGTGATTAGGATTCTGGAAACGGAGAGGAGTATGCAAGGGAATCGTGAGGCTAGCAATGAGAATGTTGGAGGATTTCGAAAAAGGTCGCCGGGGATAGACGACGGGCATGCGAATGCTGACGTTGTCCATACAGTGGGAGTTAGCCGTATCACAAGCAATTCGGGAAGGCGACATTTGGGAGCTTTGGGAAGCTTGATTTCAATGTTGCGATTTCGGAAGTCCGAAAGGGAGTTGCGAGGTGATGAGAAGGTTAACGGGGATGACAATGTGAAGAAAGCCTGGAAGAACCTGAGAAGTCGCGATGCGTCGAAGTTGGTGGAAACTTCGACTGGGCGATGTTGGTGAAGACCGGGGATGCCGCTGCAGTGGGAGATTGGGAGGTGATCGAATTTGCCTCCAAGTGGGAGATTGTTGGGATGTGGAGTCAAATTAGGAGAATAATTAGTTGGGTAATTAATTATTGAGGAAGATTCTAGATGTGATTTTGTATCCTTTTATGATTTGGACTCCTACCTATTTTATGATTAGGGTTTAGGTTTCTACCCTTATAAATAGAGATCCCCATCCATGTATTTCATAATCCCCACCATCGTGAAAAATACTAGAGTGCTAGAATAGACGAGAGCGTGAGAATACTGAGATACGCGTGTGCGTTTGTAAACTCCCCGGAGTCGTCTATTATTATTCTAGTGGAAAGATCTGCAGCGGCGAGAGTGGACGTAGCCTATTTGGGTGAACCACTATAATTCTTGTGTTCTTTTATTCTCGTTTATTTTTCGTTCGTGTTTGTTTATCGTTTCTTGTAGACGGAATTGAGCGCAAATCCCAACAGGTCATTTTCTCAGGAAGCCCATTAACTCTATTGGCCTAATGGCTAATTATAGCCGAAAGTTATCCCACATCGTCTAAACAAACTTAATCTTGTTAATTTATATTGGTGCGGCTTCATATGCTTGTATGTCCCTTCGAGGACATTCGATAAAATTGGAACGATACAGAGAAGATTAGATACAGAGAAGATTAGCATGGCCCCTGCGCAACATAAATCGAGAAATGGTCCAAATTTTTTTTGTGTTTAATTTTTAGGAGGTGGGTTGATCGAAAAATTGTCCACTTTTTTTTTGTGTTTCATTTTTAGGTAGTGGGTGATCGATAAACAAATTCAGCCCTTTTTCATTTATAATGTATGTGTTTCCTATATAGCTAGCTAGCATTCCTCCTTGTTTTCTGGCTTCTTATTATGCGGGGCACAAGTAATACGGAGAGCTCTACGAGCTAGAGATTGGAGTTTAATTTGTTGAGTTGATTCCTTTTGGCTTAATAAAAGGAGGATATTCCAAATATTCTTCTATATAAGAACTCACTCCAATGAATACAATTAATTTCTATTTAAATCATTTGATTATCTACGCTTTGCCGTCTTTCTTTCCCAATATGATTTAGTTATGTATAGTTTACTTCATCTCAATTTTTGGTTCATTTTTCATGGATTCAAGTTTTATAGGCTTTGAAGAATGTTTTGGTATAAATCTATTGATTTCCCGCTGCGAAACAATATTGTTGTTAGCAAGAAGAATGTTGTCAACATATTGAATAAAAATGATGTATATACCTACCGAACTTACACTATACACAATCATCAATAATATTAATTGAACAATATTGTTGTTAGCAAGAAGAATGTTGTCAACATATTGAATAAAAATAATGTATATACCTACCGAACTTACACTATACACAATCATCAATAATATTAATTCAAAATAGTAAGTAGTAACATTATTCAAATTTTGATACCATTGACGAGATGCTTCTTGAGAGCATATAAGGATTTCTTTAATTGGAAGACCACTACTTTGGATCTTTAGATAAAACGACTAAAACAGAACTAATCAAACTTCATTCCAATATAGCTAAGAGAATTGTTTGTTTATCATGATTTTTTTAACCACCAAAATCATTTCTTATTATTTACTGCAAGTCTGCAACTTGTAAATTAAAGCAAGTTCTCACATGGTATAAACCTTAATAACATCTTTTAAGATATTTAATTAAGAGCTCACCAAAATCTACAATTCAGAATCTTTACAAAAATATGTTTTGCCTAAAACATACATATACTTAGTTGTACTTAGCGTGGCAATCATACTTCACATCCTCTAAAAGTGAATGAGTGCACAAACAGGTTTGTGAAGGGACGACTTACAAAATAGACGGTGCATAATAAGCTTAATGCGATGGATGCATCTTAATCATCTACTGTAGGACATGACCAAATAAGCTGATATTGCGTTACCATAGTTGGAACTTACACATACAGATGTTTTAGGTGCTTCCATAAACTAATAATCAGACATGATTCTATAAGCTAATCATTTGCTCGATTTTTCTGAAGTGCAATAATTAGCAGATATATGAACTACACATGTCGAACAAATAACACTTCAACAAAGATACATTTCTACAGAGGCAACAAGTGCCATTTCCAGTATCATCAAACAAACAATCCTAAAGAATACACAAATTAAAAACCGCTCCCATTCATGGTTTAAAACAATAGAAACTACATCGTCCATCAAGCATTGCTTATATTACAAATTATTAAATACACTAGTAAATTTCAATTTTCAGAGTATTCTAATTCTTAGCATCAGTATCAGTCTGGTTATCCCCTACAGCTACGTTGATCTTCTCATACCTGAAATCACCCGAATGCACATTGCACTTTCCTGGGATAGTTAGGACTGTCTCTGAGCTTTTCTCAAACAATGCCGATAAAAACAGCACAACTAACGCCAGTAAAGCTCCACATCCCGTCATGAAAACCAACCCAGAAAGGAACCCCAGAGCACAAATCTTCTCCGCCTTCTTCTTCTGTGCTAATTTCTCCTCGTTGTGCTTGCTGGAAATCGAACGTGGGTCCAGCGGTTGAGAATGCAGCCACTTTGGAACACTCCTCGTCTTGAAATTCCACGAATACACGCTGCTAACCTGCATCGACTTCCCACTAGATGCGCTCAATCCAACCACGACTTCTTCATTTCCCCACATGCCTCCCAAATCGACCCGATACACCAACAGAGGCTTGTTCGGCCTAGCACCCCCAAACTTACCCAGCCTCACCTCAATCATTTTTGTGCTCGAATCATAATCAACCCACGAACGCAACTTGATCCCGCTATTCAGAACCAAATTGATCGAAGACACGTTGCTTGTTTTTAAGGAAACAAGACTGCTCACATCAACACCGACGTGGTTTGCGTTCGGGTCATCCACATTGGAATCAACCGAAGTATCGAATTCGACCCCAAGAAACCGACTTTCTTTGGCAACCCCGAAACTTTCAGTAGAAAACCTCTCGAGGAAGCTTCCGGGCACGATCAGAAAGGCGAGGCCGTCCCCATTATGAGGCGAGATTGAGAATGTGAAGTCAGTTGAGAAGGAGACTGGCTTTCTTGACCTGGAGCTGAAGAGATGAATGGGGCTTTTGTGGATGAGAAATCCAGAGCTTGGAGAAGAAACTGTGGGGTCGGTGAGCCGAATGCAGGCGGTGGTAGTGTCGAATTTTGCGTCACCGATGAGAACAAGATCTGAACCCAAATGGGGTTGGGTTGGGAGAGAAAGCGATGGATCGAGAGCTGCGAAAACGGCCGATGCAAAAACTAAGAATGCCCAAGATTCGTACATATTTTCTTTGGGACTGAGAAGGACTTAGGTTTTGTGCTGCTGTGAAATTTGGGGAAAAGGACTGAATGGATAAATGGTGAAGAATAAACAAGATAATTATATCTCTAACATCCTTTCCGATTCTAACATTGTTTAAAAGATTACTTTTGGAAAATAACTTATACTATAACTAAAACTGACTTATATTAATTTTTCTTTATCAATTCTAATTTTACAATGTTATAAATTCACATCTTCGCTAATTTGCATTTCTATTTTACTTTTCTCATAATGTAATATACTAGTAATTTAATAATTATAAATATAATGTTGATCATAATTTTTACTTTTACTCACAAATTATTTTATCATAAACAGGCATAGTACATTTTTGTCTTACGTAAATTACAATAAAACTTAATAATACTCGATAACTTAATAATCTTTTTAAATTAATGAAATATTCCGGTCCCGAATTGATCTTTTGAATTAATAAAAAAATCGATAAATTAATAATCTTTATAAATTAATAAAATTTCATGGTCCAAAAAATATTAATTTATAGATGTTTTCCTGTACTTAGATTTCTATTGAATAAAATGTTTACTGAATAATTTATTTTATATGTATAGACGTATAGTGAGATATAGTTGTAAATATAGTGAATTTGTATAATTTTAATTATTTAAAAATATTTTATAATGAACAAAACATGAGGCTTTAAGAGTGAAATGCTACAAAAAAAATAGTGAAGGCTTTTTATCACGGGACGAGTAATATGATTATCATGTGTTGCAACTAGAGAGGAATTAGCCTTATCAGTTTTTTTCCTTTCACTTCACAGGTGTAGGTGGTTCCAATGGACCATCTAACTTGAGAACGAACCTTGTTGCACCGGTACAACTTGCGCCATGATTCTCCAAAGATTGGAGTCGTTCTTCATTGTTAAATTTTCAAACTCGAACTTCGTAGAATTTTCAATCAAGATTCTAACAAAATCAATACACTATCCGTAATCGTAGCTCAAAAACCCAGAATTGATTAATCCTAGCAATATCTCTAAACTATAAGGAAAACAAATCAATTGAAATCACTGAAAAAAGAAATACGTGTTTCGATTGATTGAAAATTCGATCTACATGCACGGAGAGGAGAGGGAGAAGGTAATCGAATCGTATTCACACTCTTGAGGCGATCGAAAAAAATTGCAACAAAGTTTTGAAAGCTCAACCTAATGAGAAATTAGCATATTTCATCACATATAAAAAAACGCCTAAATTTTAATTCATATAAACCCTATGATCACCTAAAAATATGAGTCTTGTGATTATTCAACCAAAATCAAAATTGAATACAACATAATGTGCGTGAGCTGATGAAGATTCTAGAGTACATGGAATGAACGAATTCGATTGAGAAACACGTGTGCAACAAAAGATCGAAGTTGCATTGCATTACTGAAGAAGACGGGCGAAACGACGTCGTTTTCTATTGCGCGACATAATTCAAAATTTTCTAAATGACTATTTTTGCCCTTTATATCAAAAACATTCTTAAACTCCAAAATTTGTGTACAAAAAAAAAATATCGTTTCAAATCATGTTATCCCATTGGATTCATCCTTTAGCAGCTTATGACATGAAGATCCGGTGAAGAGCTTAATCCTATAATGCATATATAATGTGAAAAATATAGTCATACTTGAGTTTTTTTCCTCATATTGACTTTTTTATTTTGTACAGTATTAATTTTTTTTGTTTTGTTCATAAACTTCATATTTTTGGTTGTATAGTGGTTATAATTATTCATATCTTAAAACCAATTTTAAATTCGATGTTATACTAATGTGTGGATTTTTATTTTATTTTTCAAAATATAATTTATTGTCGATAGTGATGTTGGTGAACCTTATTTTTTTGGCTTTAAAATTTTAAAAGTGCATTTCATATGAGTGCCCACAGATTTGGTCACATCATATGATTTGGGAAATTTATTTAGAATTCAAGGCATGTCCAAAAAAAATATAAAGTAGGGACCTCTATTTTGTTTAAATAAAGAATTCATAAAATATATTTCATCCATCCCTTAATAATTTTGTAATTCTAGAGTTCTAGTTATATAGTACTAGTAACTCAACTTCGAATTTTTATTTAATTCAACATTATTTTTTTTCTCATGATAATTAATATTTAATTACCAAATTAATGAATTATTAAAACATAGTATATAATATTTTTAAATTTATATTTTATTAATTTATTATTTGAATTGATGATTTGATGAGATTCTTGATTTTGAGATTTAATAACACAAAATTTAATTAAAAGAATAAATTATCGTTTAAAGAACTATTTTATGTGAGTGATAAATTTATGGGAAAATGGATCAATTTAGACTTATTCGTATAAGAATACTCTTATATACACCTCAATATAAAAATCCTTTTTATATACCTTAAAAATGAATGATTAGACTAAAATGCCCTCTATTCCACTTTGAAAATTCAACTATTCTGCAACTTATTTCCTCAAACAGCAAGAAAACCGGAATTGAAAAAAAAAGTTTCCATTTTTCTTTTTTACCTTATAGCCTCGGAAAATTTAGAGATTGTATGTAAGAGGAATGTATTAAATTCAACAAAAATCGTTGTTTAAGATCCCAAAATCACTACCAAAAATCCATTAAAAAAACTTTGAAATTTTGAACAATTATTCAACCCTAAACACTAAATTAAATCAAATATATAAAATCAATAATCCATTGCATCGGTCGTGATGTCGATGAGGGATTTCCAAACTTTCCGGTAACAAGTCAAATATCCAGCGACATCCTCCATTGGGTTGTGGTAGGAGAAGAGGATTTTGTGGATTCATACTTTTTAATTAGTTCTTCGATTGAGATATCCTTCTGATGTGACGGCAAACACTATTAATGGGTTTTGTTCTTGTGTTAAGGAAGGAGATCAAATTGTGAGAATTGTTTTAAAGACGAGATCGAAGTTCATGAAAAACTTCTGTGTGAGTTTTTTTCACTTCTTTTAATTCGCAGGAGAGAAGGGTATTGATGTAATATGAGATAGAAAAGTACATTTTTTATGTGTGGGTGTAAAAAAGAACTTACGTTATATTAAAATGTGTATTTTTAAATTTATCCCTAAATTTATTTCTAAATTATTCGATAATTATAATATTCAAATAAAAGAGTGATTTAAAATAATATTCAAATAATTTACAAAAGGAGTAATTTGTTTTCTTATAATTTAATTAAGGAAAAAGATTGATTTCCATAATATGGACATACTTTAATTTGGAATGACACAATTAGCCTTGTTGAAACTGTTTAATTAATTCTTATTTTTAATGAATCCGCTTTTTCGAAAAGTTAAATGATTACATTTTCCCAAACGCATTAATTGATCTGTCCAATAGCAAACATTTAAAAAAAAACAATCCAATAAATATTAGCTAAAAAGCAGGTTTAATCAATAAAATGTCCAATATTTTTTTCTGAATAAAATGTACAAATCAATATTTATTTGCCATGATTTTAGATCCTAATTGGCCGATCAATAAAATGTTTTTTTAAATGTCAATCACATAAAAAAATAAAAAGTATAATAAAGTACTGCGCATAGGGATTGAAACTCTACCGCATCACAGAGTTAATGTTGGGAAATTCGCGTCCGAATTCCCTTCCTGAAAAGCACACGAACAACACAAGAACGAAAAATACGAAATAATAAAAAACACGAGATTTATAGTGGTTCACCCGTTAACGAGGGCTACGTCCACTTCTTGCCGCTGCAATAGCTTTTACTAGAACAATTATAGATCCCCGTTACAAGCTTGTAAACTCTATAATGTCACCTTATGATTTTCGGCATCCCAAAATCGGTATCCGAACTCCGTGCCACCATATCCAATGAAGAAGCACTTCTTGGATTTAGGATCAAGCTTGCTACGAGCAGCTGCGTCGACATGAACATACGCCAAGCTCCCGAACACCCTCAAGTAGGACAGATTCAACTTCTTCCCACTCCAAACCTCCTCAGGAATCCGATATTCCAAAGAAACCGACGATGCTCTGTTGATTAAATGAGCTGTCATGTCAATGGCATACGCCCAAAACATCTTGGGCATCCCCGAATGTAACCGCATACTCCGGGCCTTCTCATTTAGCGTCTTGTTCATTCACTCTGCTATTCCGTTTTGTTGTGGGGTCCCCGGAATAGTCTTCACCATCTTGATCCCACTCTCGACACAAAATTGTTTGAAGTCGGCGTCAACGTACTCACCACCGTTGTCGGACCTCAAACACTTCACCTTGAGATTTGTTTCATTCTCAACCTCGGCTTTCCATTTCCTGAAAACAGAGAACACATCACTCTTATTTTTCATGAAGTATACCCATACCTTCCTTGTGGAGTCATCGATTAAGGTAACATAGTAGAGTGATCCTCCGAGTGAGTCGACGGGAGCTGGTCCCCAAACATCTGTGTGTACTAGTTCCAGCTTCTCCGCCTTGAGCTCCCTTCCATCTTTGGAAAAACTCACTCGTTTCTGCTTTCCAAGAATGTAGCTCTCGCACACGTGAGACTCAATCGCCTTGAGTTCGGGCAGCAGCCCGTTCTTTGCCATGATCTTCATCCCTTTCTCACTCATGTGCCCCAGCCTTCAATGCCACAGTTCGGTCTTCTGGGTGCTATCAAACACCAACCAAATACCTCATGCTTGTCGTCAAATAAGTTGTGCCCGTCTTATGACCTCGAGCAATGGTCATGGCGTTCCTCGAAACCTTCCACGACCCATCTCCAAATGACGCCCGGTAGCCATCATTGTCAAGCTGGCCCACCGAAATTAGGTTCCTCATCAACCCCAGCACGTGTCTGACCTTGGTAATCTTCCAGGTTTGCCCATTAGACAGCTTCAGGTTGATATCTCCCATCCCGACTATATCGAGTGGCTCGTCATCTGCAAGAAAAACCTTTCCATAGTCACCCGAGACATAATTAAGCATTACCTTCCGCTGTGCAGTAGTATGGAAAGAAGCCCCTGAGTCCAGCACCCAGGAATCGATCGGTGAGTCGACCGATAAGAGAAGGACGTCCCCATCGTCGTCATCCTCATGTGTCACCGCGTTGGCGGTTCCCTTCTTCTTGTTGTCGTTCTTCCCCCGAGAGCGACAATCCCTCTTGAAGTGCCCCGTCTTCCCACAATTCCAGCACTCATTATCCTCAGACTTCGAGCTATCTCTCTCATTCCTAGACTTGGATCTCCCTCTGTTCCTGTTAGCATTCCTGCCCGAGTTTCTCCCCCGGTTCTCCACACTCAAGGCCGAACTAGGAGTTTTTCCCTTGAAATCCATTCTCCGGATTTCCTCGGCAAGGATACGGTCTCTAACATCGGAGAACTTCAGATTCTCCTTCCTCATAGAGTTGCTAACAGCTGCCCGCATGGGCTCCCAACTATCCGGCAGAGACGCAAGTATGAGCAATGCATAGATCTCATCATCAAAGTGTTGGGATATGTCCTTCAATCCTACGTGTGCAATCGATAAAGTCATAAGGTCGTCTATGGATGTTAAATTATTATTTGATAATATTAATTGTTGGGAACAATATAATATTGATCAATTAAATCATACCTACAGGGTCACACATGGACTCGAAGATAATGTACGATGCTTGATATATATATTGATTTAGAATCAATATTTACGTGGATTTAATATACATGCATGGGATGCATGGCTTGCATGGATGCATGTCACATAGTGTGACATGGCATGCCACACAAGCAAGTGAGACCACATACAATGCATAGTGGCATGTGTATGTGGCATGACCTTTCACCTCCTTTGTAACCCCTTTTGCATGTTAATGGTGCATTATGATGCCCATTATGTTGTAGGTTACAAAGGGGAGTAATGTGGTGAATAATGAGGCCATTATATAGATGAAAATCAGATTTTCATCACATAAGGACATCAGCCACGAAATTCCACACAAATAGAGAGAAAAGAGGTGATCTTGGAGATCCATTCTCAAGCAAGCAAAGGTGTTCATTATCCGGGTACGTGTGCAACACGTAGAGGCCGGGCCATTTGTGCGACTTCAACATCCGGACGATCCAAAGGAGTGACGAGTTCATTCACAAGGAGATCTTTGAGTTGTTGATCCATTAAGGTGGTTCAATCGACTCAACACCACCTTAACCAAAGTCAACGATCACCAAAAGTAAGTAATCTTTGAACCTTATATATATATATTGGATGTGTATATATATATATATATATGTTTATATGTGTTCTTATACACATTAAGTGTGCACTAAGATCATGACATAGTAGATCTATCGCTTTACACGCTTCCGCACAAACGGTATATCGATTGGATCGGTGTACCGATTCCATCGCAAAGTTCACCCCAACCGCCTTCATCTTGTCTAAGATGGAGTTCAACTCGTTTATGTGGTTGGCTGCGTTTGCATTATCTAACATCTTCAGATTGAACAACCGCTTCATAAGATATACCTTGTTGTTCGCTGAGGGTTGCTCGTACATATTCGATAGGGCTTCCATCAAGCCCTTGGTTGTGGGAATTGAGCGCACAATTTGAATGACACGTTTGAAGCCAAAGACAAACGTATCAATCCCAACACCTGCCTGTCGAGGCTTTCCCATTCCTTGTCATCCTTGATCTTCTTCGGTCTACCCTTCAAAGGAATTCCGAGCCGCTTCCCATAAAGGTAGTCTTTGATCAAATTTCGTGACCCCGAAAGAGGTGGTGGTGTCCGACATCGCTTTTCCCCGATCGCTATAGCCCTAGCGCTCTGATACCAGTTGTTGGGAAATTCGCGTCCGAATTCCCCTCCTGAAAATCACACGAACAAACAAAGAATGAAAAATACGGAAATTAAAGAACACAGAGAATTTATAGTGGTTCACCCGTTAACGAGGGCTACGTCCACTTCTTGCCGCTGCAATAGCTTTTACTAGAACAATTATATATCCCCGTTACAAGCTTGTAAACTCTATAATGTCAATTCTAGCGTACGGAGGTGTTAACCCTATTTTACAATACACATAGAGTTTATATAGAGGGGGAGAAAAAACAATTCGGAGAGGAAATCCCGTTGGGGCGTAAAAGCCCCAGCTTGTCGGCCGACAACGGCTGACAAGAATGGGTGTCGGCCGACACCTTCAACACGAAACTCGTGTTTCACCTCGGGCTGAGATGCGTGATCCACAGAAGTTCGAGGAGCTTCTTTGTCGTCCGACAGGGCCTGGTGTCGGCCGACACCAGGCCAGAACTCCAGCTTAGATCCCGTCTTCTCCGTCGTCTTCTTCGATCGTCTCCGGCGATCGTCTCCGGCATGAATGCACTTCACACCCAACAGTTAACAGGCTAGTTCTCCAATCAACCAACAAAAAAACATATAGCACTAAAAATACAAACACAATCACCAGGTTATATGTCATATATATCCTCTTCAATGCCCATGCCTGAAGAGAATCAAGGAGTCGTAACGAGAGTATCCTCTCTCGTATGATAGAGATCGCCTGAGATGCCACCACTCCAAGCGAAACCGACCGAGCCTCATATATCCTCGTGTTCCTCTCGAGCCAAATATAATAGATCAGAGCAGCGAGAAGTTCACGATACTCACAAGATATCAATAAAATGTTCCAAAAAATTACATTTATTATTAAAAACGATTTTTTCAAAAACTTTTAACTGAAAAATATCGAAATACCGAACTTATCATACCTAAAAATGACGAAAAATATCAAATTTTCATTATATTGAAATTTTCGTTACGTTATGATACCGTATCAAAAAAAATTGGTACGGTATCGATATAAATTTTTTAATATTTTGTTATATACCAATGTATCGAATGTCGGTATAATTTGATATTTCGTTATATATATATATATATATATATATGTATATATATATATATTTCGATATGAGAAAAAAAGTCTATATGATTCAATATATCGATATTTTCGATATAATTTGATAATAAAAATTTCGCTATGGTTCGTCATATCGATATTTTCGGTAAGGTACCAGTATAGATTTTTCCGATATCGAAATTTCGGTAAACCTCGTTATACTGAAATTTTCGTTACGATATCGATTTTTTCAAATTTTTTTTTACCATGTCCATGTGGCAATTTCGGTGCGACACGGTAACAAATTATTTATTGTGATTATATTTATAAAAATTATCTTTTAACATTGCTCTGAATTTATTATAGATAACTCTTGATATGATCTTATTTCAAACTTAAAAACTGTAAAAAAAAATATAAAAAATCAAAAGAATAATAATTAATATAATAACTAAACTATAACAAATTAATTAGATTATAATTGTTTGTTTATCTGTTTTTACGAATTACTATTAATATTTTAAAATATTTTGATATTGTGATATAACATTATATTGTGGATATTGCGCATATGATCACGGAGTTGGTATATCTTACACCCAAGGTGTAAGAAGCCCATCTTACTCCGGCCCACTATATAAAAAAATCTGACCCAGCCCAATTACCCACTGACGTCATCAAACAACACGATTCACCCCACTATGGATTCTGTAACTTCTCTCCATCGATTCCGTTTTCAATCTCCGTCCTCCTACACCGCCACATAACTGCTTCTCCTCCACCGTCGAAAGCAACGATTATCACCGCCGTCAAGCTTCGCTTACCGCCGCCGTCAAGCGTATATTCTCGGCGTCAACTCTCCCCGCCGCCTTCAACCATCGTTCCTTGAAGCATCGATTCTTCCTACAAATCTCGACGCCATCAATCATCGATTCTTTCTGAAAATTTATTACTTATTCTTCAGGAATTGATTCATATGCTAGCCAAAGGAACCATATGACAGCATGGTTCTCCACAAAAATAGGTAAAGTTCTTAAAATTTCTCACACTTCATATACATACTACTCATCTTTCATTTAAAAAACAGCTCATACTTCAGTTTAATATTGCATACTTCATCTGATCCTTTGTCATATAATGTAGTCAATTTATTATATCTCATACTTCATCTGTATATTGCATCATCTTTCAAAATAATTAGACTTCAGCCTACAATTTAAACTATTATTATTATTATTATTATTTTCAGCAGGGAGAAAAAGATTTACACAAAGAGGTGGAAGGACAAAATGCCTCAAAAACTTCTATCCCTGGACAAAAGACTATTCCTCAGGTTAGTTCCTCTTACTTCAGTTTAATATTACAATATATCTGATCATTTGTCATAAATATGTACTTAACTGATCATAACTCATACTTCATATGGATATTGCATCAGCTTTCAATATAAATAGACTTCATCCTTCATTCTAAATTGTCATACTAATTTTTTTTTCAGCAAGTAAAATATGCTACAAAGGAAAGCATAAAACAAAACATGTACAAGTTAGGGCAAGGACAAAAGACTATTCCTCATACACCACAAGATGTGAAAAAGATGACTTCTGATCCTAAAGAAAAATCAACAGATGTAAGTATGACTGAACTTATTTAATATAGCAATATCTTCTTTAGGTAATATTGTAAGTATGACTGAACTTAGTTTAATATTTAAATACATTTTACATCCTTTAGGTAATAATTTACTTCATATTTATTTAATTCATATTTCATTTTATTGGTGTGAAATCAGAAAAAAAGTGTTACTCCATCTGAAGTTGTCATAATAAATAATCAAAAAATGAACATAGGACTAGGGCAAAGTCGTCTGAAGGTTTAAATTTCAATAAAAAATAAGTTTCATTTATTATAATTTCAATACATAGGTTTCATCCATTTTCATTTACATTTTTTTAGAAAATTGAAATTCTGAAGAGAACACAAGGACAGAAAACAACAACATCAAAGACCTCGGAGACTGTTATTCCTAACACACCAGAGGTAACTTCCTTTATTTTATTTTTAATTGTTTCATTTTGAAGTATTCTCAGCATTAATCCTTTTTTCGTGTGAAATGACAGAAAATCCAAGGAAAAATAAACAACAGTCAGAGCATACAAGATGTTGTCAACACAAGAAAAACCCGCTCAAAGAAAACAGAACTTGCTGCTCAAAGAAGTGAGGTACAGCAGAAGCAAGATGCAGTGGGCACGTTGAAAAAGACGATTGATGTTCAAAGAGAGAAAAAAAGAGATGTAAGTTGTTACTATTCAACAATTTTCTTTCCAGTAATATTTTTTTCATGAAGTTTAATTACCAATATTAATTTTGTGAAGTCTGAAACAATACTCAAGGCTCTCAAACATCCTGTTGCTGCTGTTCTTCCCAAGGGAAAAAGAAAGGTACAATTATAGTTTTCATTTGTTTCTCTAAAATAAAATTTTGCAAATATGCTTAAACAAAAAAGGTTTAATAATTTACTAAATACACTTTTCAGGGAATGGATTCAGTAGATGATGATTTTGAATCATCAAAGAAGGTGAAGCCGACTTCAATTGCAACTTCTCAGAAAGTGAAACCAGCTGCAATTGAACCTACTCAGAAGGTTGATGATATTGTACCTACAAAAAACCAGAAGATGGCTGCAATTGGAGATGAAAAGAAGAAGAAAAAGATGAAGGTACATCAATACTTTATTGTAGTATATGTAGTACATGTTGATGAATAAAAATGTTTTAACAAAATTCAATAAATACTTTGCAGGGGTCAACTTCTGAAGTTGAGGATGTTGTAGCTCCAAAGAAGCAGAAGACAGTTGCAAATCCCACGACTCAAAACATCCAAAAAGGCAGTGATAATGAAAATAAGAAGAAAATCAAGGTATAATTACTATTATTACTTTATACACTGTAATAAGTACATACGCTTAAATTAGATGAATAAGGCAGCGACAATGATTTTCAGGTGATAGTTTCTGAAAATCAAGATGATGATTTTTTAACTTCAGAGAAACAGAAGATTACTGAACTTCGTACTTCTGAAAAGGTACAATCTAAATACTCTTTTTAATTTTATACACTGTATATTATATTTCATTTATAGACACTTACATATATTAATATATGTGAAGGCTGAATCTTTAAAGAAGAATAAGACAAAATCAGAATCCCCGAAGAAGAAGAAGAAGACAAAATCAGAAGCCCCGAAGAAGAAGAAGAAGACAAAGTCGGAAACCCAGGAGGACAAGGACACTAAGGTATATTTTCCTACATTACTAATAAATGATTGTGTTCTATTTGCATTTTTTTTGTAATTAGTAATTCTAAATTTTATTAATTGTGGGCTGATTTTAAGGTAAAGAATGACGACAGCACCAACACACGTCGCTTCCAAACACGCATGAGTCCATGGCCTGTTGTAAAGCTGTGTGAATCACTGTCTGATGAGCAACGAGATGCTGTCAGAGAAATAGGATTTGGTGGGATCTTAGAACTGCAAATGAGATCCAACAATATGGAGCTCCTTCGATACATTATCGATAACTTCGACTATGCTCGGGCTTCAATAAAGCTGGTTGAAGATGAAATTCTGATAGATGAAGATGATGTAGAAGCTGTGTTTGGCCTACCGAGGGGCTCAGATGTCGTCGTTGAGGAAGTTGGTAAGTTTAACATCAATTCATTTTATTTACAAATCCAATGTTTGTTACAGTGCATAATATTTAAATTGATGCAGGGAGGTATAGCATAAATGAACAATCGGGCTATGTTTCATTTCTGAAGGCATGGAGGGATAGATGGCATGTGAAGAAGGGAGGACCAAGTGTCAGTGATATGTCGACCGAACTCTCTGGAAGAAAAGATTTTGGACGAAATTTCAAAATTGATTTTGCTGCACTTGTTGTTGGGTCCTTGTTATCAGGGATCCAAGAATATTTTATAAATTTCAAAATTCTGTATTCACTTAGAAATGTAGATGAAATTGTAAACATGAATTGGTGTGGGTACACCTTCAAAAAACGGATTTCTTCCATTACTGAATGGAAGAATTCAAGTAAAGCTTGGTTTACAGGATCTTCCACTCTCTTAACTGTAAGCATAAGCATTTAAATTTTCTTCTGAATCCTGTGTAATGTTTTAAAATTTGTTTTTGGTTTCATTTTTTTGCAGTTAATCTACCTGGACAGGATGGTATACAAGTTTCGCAGTGTGGAAAGGCGATTTCCCATCTGCTCGAACTGGACACCGGCGGCAATAACAAAGAGAGTCGAAGAAGAGAAGTCAGAATTCGGAAGAGGAAAAGTAGAGCCAGCATTTTCCTCTTTCAAAAGAACAAATCAGTTGGACAACGAAAAGGTATAGAATTTATCTATACATCAATATTTGTACACAAATACATTATAATAAATTAATTGTATGATCAATTGCATGGTATATGATAAAAATGAAGAGTATGAAGAACAAAAGGTGGACTGCCCTGTTGCACCACAGTGTGAGAAGAAAAAGGTATAAACATAATCATACTTCATTTACATAAATGTCATACTTCATTTACATATCTGTCATACTTCATATATATGTGTCTCATACTACATATATATCTGAGTTTAATGTGTATTTTTTTTTTAATTTAACAGCTTAGCTATGACAATGATTTTGCCATGAGAATGAGTATGGGGTTGAAAGACATCTCAACCGCCATAGAAAACTTTGGTAAAATAATGTTCGAGGGAGGGAAGGAGGATGCCGCAACAACCATCCTAAAACAAACATTCCGGGAACAAGAAATGGTAGAAGCAATGGTGGAACCTTCTCTCAAACCCTCTCGGTCTATCAAAGAAAAATGGTACGTCTTAGAAGACGAGGTATTTGAGGAACCCTCTTTCTTGGAAGCCATGGAAGAACTTGAGCGAACTTATCAAATAAATGCTAAGATCAAGAATGCAGAAGGCTTAACTCCAAGCTTCGATCTTGGAGTTTCCAGCCCACCTGATAATGAAGCAGCTAAAAATGAGGTGGCTCAAGAAGAGGTCGGAACCCCAATACAAGAGAAAGATTTCTATGAGTAAGTAGAGTTTAGTTAAATTAATGATATGTTTACTTTATTGTTTCATTATTCTGTATTATTCACTTAGTAAAATGTTGTTTTTTTAAAACAGAATCATATATGAGCCTGATGATGTTCAAGAATACCAAATTCAGAAAAGACAACCACGGATGGTGAATAACCTGCCTCTGAATTTGAGGTCTCCTTTTTGGGTCTCGAATAAGAACAAGATGATGAGAGTGTCGAGAACAGAACAATTGATCTTTGATTATGCACTCATTCAGCATGATGAATCAAACAAGTGGTACTACTCATACTCACTGTCATAATTCAAAATCTTTAATATACTTTTCAATCCCATGTTGCCTTTTTAATATTAATTATTATACTTTTTAATATTTATTCAGGGAGAGGTTGTTCCAGTTTAGAGATTTATTCGCAACCAGAGATGATTTTGCAACTTTAAATGATGAACAGTGGTTGACGAATAATTTCATCGACGTTTTCTGTCTTAAACTGAACATTGAGAATCTAAGAAGGGCAGTCGGGCAACCTAAAAGGATCTTTTTCTCAACACTTTTATACGTAAGTATTTATATTCACTTGGTGAATTCTCAATATTTTTTATTCTGCATGGCTACGATACTTAGTTTCAATATTGTTTTCTGTAAAATATTCAGTTGCAATTGAAGCACAAGACTGATGAAAAATCCAAAAAGACATGTTTTCAGAATTTTATTGAAAATGAGCTCTCACGAGCAAACCACTTGAGTCTCAAAGATGTCGATTTGGTAAGTTAGGTCAACAAATATTGATTTGGTAATTCAGAGATTGAATCAATAACAAACAGTGTGTGCATAATGATTGTTAAAATGCAGGTTTTCTTTGCTATCCTTGAAGATTCCCATTTATGGCTGTTGTGTGTGAACTTCAAAGCACAAACGATTGATATAATCGATAACAAACACGTGGATGCACACAAATTGAAGACTACAGGCCTATACTAAAAAATTGCTTTAATCATGGTAAGAATTGTGTTGTATCACTGTATAATTTTCAGAATATTAATACATGTGTTGTATTTTCTTAAATATTCTTTATTAGGGACGATTGCTTGGAGAATATATGTCAGAGAAGAACATTACCACGAAGCACTTGGAAGAAGACAGTTGAAGATGCCGTGGAGATGCCCGGCAAATTATAACGATTGTGGAGTCTATGCTATTAGGCATATGGAGACTTACAAAGGGGAAGGGGATGATTGGGACAGTGGATTCGAGAAAGACAAGGTATTGTTACTTAATTTCAGTAACTAATAATAGTTCGATTAACTCAATACTTAATTTCAGGAATTTATAACTATGATTTATGTTTTTTTTTGCAGGATGCTACTTTCTTAAGAGAGCTTAGAGCCAGATATGCAGCTTCGGTGATATTGATGGACATAAATGAAATCAAGACTGAAGTACTTGATAAAGCCAAAAGATTTACAACTGTTTTGAAAATGAAGACTGATGGTACAGGTGACTGATGGTAGATGAGAGTGGATGTCTGATGATGGTATAGATGACTTATGGTAGATGACACATTTTTTGACGAATTGGAGATGAGTAAATGGTATATACTTTGTCATAAACAAGAGTTTTGTATGTTAAAACTTATTTGGTAGATAATGATGTGTATCATTTGTTATCATTTTGTTGATACTGATGTGTATCTTGCATTATTTCTGATTTAGTCTTGTAAAAATACTTAAGTAGCATGTTGAAGGTTCATAATCTGCAATTTGAAGTATAAGATATTTAAAAATGAAGCATTGTAAAAATTACTTAACTACTTGGATATATGTAAAAATGAAGTATCTCAAAATCAAGATGAATGTTTATTCTAAACGAAAATGAAGGTTAATAATTTGCAATTTGAAGTATCAGGAACTTTAAAAATGAAGCATTGGAAAAATTACTAAACCCTAAACCCAAAACACTAAAAACCCTAAACCCCAAACCCTAAACCCAAAACACTAAAAACCCAAAACAATAAACCCTAAACCCTAAACCCTAAACCCCAAAACCTAAACCACAAACCCCAAACCCTAAACCCAAAACACTAAAAACCCAAAACCCTATCCCCTAAACCCTAAACCCCAAACCCTAAACCCAAAACACTAAAAACCCAAAACACTAAACGGTAAACCCTAAACCCTATCCCCTAAACCATAAACCCTAAACCCTAAACCCTAAACCCTAAACCCTAAACCCTAAACCACAAACCCCAAACCCTAAACCCAAAACACTAAAAACCCAAAACTCTATCCCCTAAACCCTAAACCCAAAACACTAAAAACCCAAAACACTAAACGGTAAACCCTAAACCCTATCCCCTAAACCCTAAACCCCAAACCCTAAACCCTAAACCCTAAAGCCTACACCCTAAACCCTAAACACAAAACACTAAACCCCAAACCTTAAAAAACCTAAACCCTAAACCCTAAACCCTAAAATGAAGGTTTATAATCTATAAGTTGGTGTATCATAATTTAAAAATGAAGTATTATTTATTAAAATCTGAAGCATCATCACTAAAAAATTGAAGTATGAAACCATTAAAAATGAATCATGACCATGGCAGAGGACAACAATCAAAATTCAAAAAAATGACTAAAGTACAAATGAGTTAACTTGAAAGCAGAATATCCATATTCTTGTACAACAATCAAAATTCAAAAAAATGACTAAAGTACAAATGAGTAAACTTGAAAGCAGAACATCCATATTCTTGTACAATAACCCAATATTTTTTCAAATTACAAAGCAACAAATACAAAGTCTTGTACTGCAAATCTTTAATCATCCAAATCTCCATCTCAACAACCTGGCCTATTTATTTCCCAGAAGACAACACAAAAAAATGAAAGTTAATTAGTAGTCAATAACTGAAAATAAGAAACAGAAAGTATCCTGAATACTTACCTAATAGAATCTCTCAAGGGAACAAATGACAAACTTGTTTCTTCCTGAACAACATGTAAGGTACCACTCCCTGAACTTGGGTGAACAATATATGCATCCTTCTGAACCTAAACATAATAAAAATATAAGAAATATTTGCAATTTCAATGCATCCTTGTCTCCAGTAATATGAAGTACTATAATACCTGCATATTTTGAACAGCTTTCTTATTTTGAACCTTTGCACTTTCAGCTCGTTTTCTCTTCCCCTGAACTTTATTATTTACTTTCTCAATCATGCGTTTTGGCCTCTTCTCGCGTCGACCTTGAGAGTTCTTGCTTGGAGGATTCTGAATGACATTACTCGACCCAGAAACTTCATCGTTATCGTCAAATAAAATAGGTCCAACATCTGCATTGATCCTACTCATAGCATATTCAAAAGCTTCTTCACAAATCTGACGAGCAGAGGCATTATCTTCACTAGATGAAATCAACCTATAAAATTTCCTAGAAATCTGTAAGGTCCAGAGAGAAGCTGCCATAGTATTTGAAGAAACACGACTAGTGTCAACCAACTCATTCCACACAATGTGATTAGCAACAACATCCTTGCGCCACCTCTTAAATATAAATGCTTCTGGGATAGCAGAAACGCAGTGAATATCATATATGCGAAGACAATGACAGCACAATATACCCACCTCTTCAAACAGTTTACAAGTACAAGTAATGTAATTTTGCGTTTCAGCAAAACAAACCTCATGCTTTATCTGTTGACCGCCCTGAACCCACACGTAATATTTCAACATTCCAGCATCACTTGGGACAAAAGACTGATGGCATTGGTTCCCTTTCAAGTACTGCTTCTCATACATAGAATACACCAAAGGAGTGTACACATTTCTAGCATGTATAAGAAGTCCAGCCTCAGTCAAAGCCATATAAGGTTTACCTTCAATACTACGCACATCTTCACTAAACTCCTTGCTTCTCCACTCAGAAATAACAGGCACAAAGCAATGGTAGAAATCACAAAGACCGGTTGTCTTAGATAACCTCCTGGAAATTGAGTGGTTCGTGCTCTCGCTCCTTCGAGAAGACAATATACCTCCAGAAAACCACATTTTCTTATATGCAGGACACCACTTTTCCCTCAAATCATACAACTTCACAAGCCATTTGTCATTTTGACAGTGAAACTTAGTAGTCATCCTGCAGCAAAGTAAATGATGTATGAAGCATGAATAAAATGTAGCATGGCATTTGAGTATAATGAAGCATGACACATAAGAATAATGAAGGACAATGAAACAGAAAGAAAGTACACAAATTAAGACATGAAATAGAGTGATACTTACTCTCCCCAATATAGCTCGAATTCGGAAATTGTATCAACATCCTTCAGCACATGATTGAACAAGGACAGGAACTCACTTTTTTCTCTCAAAGCCCTGATATGCTTCTTAGAATTTTGTATAATGTGCCAAATACAAAGACGATGTCGTGATGTAGGAAATATCACAGAAATGGCAGCAGACATGGAAGGACATTGATCAGTCATAATAGTCACAGGATGCTTATTATTCATCGACCTCAGAAAAGTAGAAAATAGCCACTCAAAGGACTCAACCTTCTCATTCACCATAAAGCCACAACCAAACATGATATTATTGTCATGGTGATTCATGCCGACAAAAGTGGCGCAAATCATGCCGTATTTGTTTGTCCGATACGTAGTGTCATGCACCACCAAATCACCAAAAGTCAGGTAATCCTCCTTCATACGACCATCCCTCCAAAAGAAACTAATCAATCTTCCTTCATTGTCAAATTCAAAATCAAAGAAGAAGTCCTTCTCATTAGATTGTCGATTTCTGAAAATCTGAAATCAAAGTGTTACAGTCGGTACCATCAACAGCCTTTGACTTACCTAAGGCATTATACGCATCTCGAGGGCCAAAACCGAGAAAAGGTGACCCCCCGGATTGGGTTTTCAAAACCCTCACAGCATCAGCCACACCAACACCACTTTTGTGAAGCTCTCTCAAATAGGCAAGTTGGTTTTTAGAAACTCTCCAATGAGACCTAAGAAGATAACTACCCGACGGTGGACATAGGTCATGGTTGTGGCCTTTTACATGTTTACTAACAACCCACACTCCATTAATATCAACATCATATTGAACTAGGGCTGGACATTCACAACGCACAACCATTTTTTTATACAAAGGATCACCATGCGCTTTTTTCGGTTTTAGTCCAACATGAGAACAGACATATCGTTTTATAGAAATACTTTTATCAACACGGAGCCTCTGTTTGCACTTTCGGACACTAAAACCGACATTAAATGCATAGGTGTTGTACATATCATATGCCTCACTCTCAGAATTCACAACAACTCCTACCAAGTCACTATCAGGACCATAAACAATATCATCTACAAGCCAAAATGAACCACAATCATCAACTATAAACTTAAAAATAAGAGCAAAATTAAAGTAAGCATTAATATGAGAATAACCTGAAGTATGAACATCCAGATTTCCATCATCAATATCAATAACATGATTCAACTCCATGGCATCTAACAGAAATGAAATATTAATTAAACTGAGGCACAGATAAAATGCAGGTTGACATGTAACTTAATTGAAGGTTGACATAATACTAAATGAAGGTCAGGTCAGAATCAATTTCATAAATCTAGGGTTTGATCATCAACAGCAACAACATGATTCAACATTTAAAAACATGACTCAACAACTCAAAACAGATGAACTCATAACAGAACATGCAATTCGAACAGAAGATGGATAGAATCGACATACCTTGGACCATAATAGATGACAAATCCAATACATCATCCATGGTTACGATTCAATTCAGATTTGGAAGAGGATAATGCTGCTGATGAAGACAGAAAAACGCCCAATTGAAGACGCGCAGATGAATCGACGGCGAACGGCGACGGCGATGTCAGGAAAACACGGAATTGGAGAGGAAAAGGCGGCGGTGAACAGAGACGATAAATCGTGTCGGTGTACGCAATCGTGGATGTTATTCACCGGAGGCAGTCGCTGATGGAGATGATGATGACGAAGAGTGACGCTGACGATGACGGCGGCGATTGGAGCTGATGATGACGGCGAAGATTGGAGCTGATGATGACGCCGGCGAACGGCGCTAATGGTGACGCCGGCGAACGGCGCTGATGATGACGGCGGCGAACGGCGAAGAAGGTTCAGCCGAGCTTCGAGAATTTTGGTAGCGTGAGAACAAAGAGAGGGAGAGAGAGCGAGCTGAGGGGAAAAATATGGGGAAAGAAAGTTGGTCAATTTTGACCGAGTCTTTTATTAGGTTGACCGGGAGCAAGATGCTCTTCTTACACAAGGGAGTAAGATATAAATTGCCTGATCACGTGCACATGTGGTTAACTTTTTATTTAAAATAATTGTTAAAAATAATAATTATATTAGACAAAGTCACTACAATAAAATAACTAATTGATTTGAGATAACTATAAATTTTCGAGTTGTTATTTTTAAACTTACAATTAAATTTTATTTATATTTATTAGTTTATTATTGATTATTTTTTAAAATATTACTATTATTAAATTTAATAATTATAATATAAATAAAACAGTCGAAGGTTGTTAGCTCAGTTGGTTGAGCACTTGAATTGAGGATTTGAGGTCCTTGGTTCGAATCCAAGACACTGCAATTGACATAGACAAAAAAAAAAACAAAAAAAAACAAAACAAAACAAAACAAAACAATAGATATATTAATGTATTTGGTATAAATGGGTATCTAAAACATACTGTATCAATTCATGGAATCAATGGAATCATGTTACTAAAAAAATGAAATGAATGTTTACAATATCATATTTTGAATAATACGTACGGTATACTATTGAATATCATGGTACTAAGAATTTAACTCAAAAGAGATTATTTTTTTAACATTTTAATTCATGATATACTTATATTATAAACTCTAATGCAAATGGTATAACATTGATTCAAATAAATCATGAAATTCAAATGTATACGATATAGTATATTTGAAAATAAAATTAATATCAATTAAGTGCCAAAAGTGTCCTTATAATGTCATCTTTGATTAAATTGTTACATAAAAATATTAAGTATTTATTTTATAGTAGTACTAGTATATATATTTAATTTTCTCAATATAATTATTTTTAAAAAAAATAATGTTATATATAAAATGATTTACGTATTTTCTGTAGGTATATTTGTTATAGTTTATTTTACGTAAAATGTAAAATATGATTGTATAGTGAATTTAATGTGTTTGGAATTAATGTCAAAAATAAATAAATGAGTGCACTAAAATGTAAATTTGTTGAAGAATACACAAAACTAATTAGTAAAATAATTAATAATTCATTATGTAAAGTTTACAAAATTAGAAAAGTAAATAAACATGATAAATTTGAAATATGGATATCATATTATGGATATTTAGGGCCACCCTTTAATTAATTATAGTGTCCCAATAAAAATTAAATCGAACTCTTCAATTGCTATTCACGCAAACCGAGGAGGGATCCGTTTATTTCCAAAACTCCACCAGCCAAAGTTGACCATGTTAGGATTTTCGCCTAACCGTGTTGTTGCAAGAGACGAATAAACAAGAACGAGAAATAAACGAATGAATAAACGAGACAAAGATTTATAGTGGTTCACCCAAAATAGGCTACGTCCATTCGTCGATGCAGATACTTTCACTAGAATAATAGACGACTCCGGGAGATTACAAACGCACACACGTATTCTCAGTATTCTCGCTCTCGTCTTTCGCTATTCTAGAATTCTCACAACAATACTTTAGGAATTACATAATACATTGTCGGGGACTTTCTTATATAGACTAGGACATATAAGAAACCCTAAACTCAATTTAGGTAGGAGTCCACGCCGAAAAGGACACGAAATCCGCGAAACTTGGCGAACAAGAAAACGATCCGCGCTGCCAGCATGAAATCGGCGCCCGCCGATTCTGACCGGCGACCGCTGCCGGACCTCGTCAAGAATCTGCACCGATTTCCACAGGTTCGGCGACAGCCGAACCCTCTCCAGCACCCACTGCCATGGTTCCGTGACCGCTGGACCTTCTCCGGTGAGCGTCAAATGCTCCAGAACTCCCGACTCCCTTTGTCGTCCTTCTTCGTCCTCGATTTCGACTCCATCTCCCAACAATCTCCCACTTGGAGGCGAAACTCGATCACCTACCACTGCAGCGGCATCCCCGGTCATTACCAACGTCGCTCAGTCAAAGTTTCCACCAACTTCGACGCATCGCGAATTCTCAGGTTCTTCCAGGCCTTCATTAACATGCACTTTGACTTTTTCATAAACTTTCCTCCAGCAGAGACGCAAGAAAGCTTACCCGAACGCATCTCCTTGTTTTTCACGGATAAGGAACCGTGTGACAATAACGAGCTTGCCTCGTTTTTCATTGTCAGCTCCCACTTGCTCGATTTCTCAGCCAACATTGCCTCATCGTCTCTACTTGAAAGCTCGTGAATGATCTTCAAGATCTCATCCGGTTGGTCTTCTCTCACCGGAAAATCTTCCACGTCACTTCTCAGCTCTCCACTCTTCGAATCTCTCTCGATCACCGAGAATCAAACTCTGCTCTGCTCTTCGAGAACCGAACTCCGATCCATGCGAGACTTCCCCGAACTCTCACTCACATGACCCAGTTCACAATGCTCAGGCGCATTGGTGTTTTCGGCTCCACCAATATCAACACGACCTCCAGCCGTAGTGTAAAGAGTGCACGTCTTACGACCACGAGCAATCACCATCGCACCCTTCGTCACTTTCCAAGACCTATCATCGAAGGTCACTCTATGGTCGTCTCTCGCAAGCTGACTGACTGAGATCATATTTCTTTTCACCTTCGGCACATACCTCACCTTCGAAAGCTCTAACGTCTGTCTACGAGACGTCTTCAGTGTCATATTTCCAGTACCACCAACCTTCAAAGTTCGACCATCCCCGAGGCGAACTATCCCACGATTCCCAGCAAGGAAACCCTCCATGCAATCGCGTCTTGTCGTGGTGTGAAACGACGCTCCCGAATCCAGCACCCAGGAGTCTTCAGGATTCTCAGAAGATGTTAGCAAGACATCTCCATAATACTCGTCAGTCACTGCATTGGTTTGAGCCTTCGCAGGCTCCCTGCAATGCCGCTTGATATGCCCCTCCTTGCAATTCCAACAAACCACCTTCTTGCCTTCTCTCGTCGTTGACCCTCCGCTGTCATGGTTAGTGTCGCTCCCTCGGCCTCGTCCTCGGCTCTCAGTAATCAGGACAGAACCAGACGATGCCTGCAGAAGATCCTTCTTTCTCAGCTCCTCGGCCAGAACGCTATCTCTGACATCAGCATATTTGAGATTCTCCTTTCCCATGGAATTACTAACCGCCGCCCTCATGGGCTCCCAGCTATCCGGCAAAGACGTCAGCAAAATTAATGCACACACCTCGTCATCGAACGAGATTCTGACCGCCTTCAACTTGTTCAACACAGAGCTCATCTCATGTATATGGGCCACGAAATCCATGTCGTCCCTCATCCTCAAGTTGAACAGCTTCTTCATCAGGTGTATCTTGTTGTTGGCAGTGGGCTTCTCATATTTGGTGGCAAGGGCCTTCATCAAGCCTTGAGTAGTGGTCTCATCGGCTACGTCATCCGCCACGCTCAACGACAAGGATAAGCGGATTATCCCCAGAAACTGTCTGTCGAGCTCAAGCCATTTATCATCTTCCATCTTCTCCGGCTTCGGATTCAATGGTTGATATAGCTTCCTCCCGTACATGTAATCTTCGATCTGCATCCTCCAGTGCCTGTAGTTCTTTCCATCAAATCTCGTCACAGAGAAATTCTCTAGATCCCCCATCGCCTCTTCAATCGCTTCCCTTAAAGCTCTGATACCAGTTGTTAGGATTTTCGCCTAACCGCGTCGCCATAAGAGACGAATAAACAAGAACGAGAAATAAACGAAAGAATAAACGAGACAAAGATTTATAGTGGTTCACCCAAAATAGGCTACGTCCACTCGCCGCTGCAGATATTTCCACTAGAATAATAGACGACTCCGGGAGATTTCAAACGAACACACACGTATTCTCAGTATTCTCGCTCTCGTCTCTCGTTATTCTAGAATTCTCACAATAATACTCTCGGGATTACATAATACATTGTTGGGGGCTTTATTGTTGGAAATCGATCACCCGTAATGACTTAGGTTTGAAAGCCCTAAACCCCAACGAGACGTTGAATCAATAATTCGGAGATGATGAAGACACACAGACGAGATTTGACTGGCTCGTTGATTCGTCGGTTGAACTCTTTTGGTTGAAACCGGGTAGAATTCGACCCAAGAGAGAATTTATAAAAACCTCACGAAAATATAATTTTATTCATCAAAATTGGTTGTTTTAAATAATGAACTAGGAAGCCTTTATATAGGCAAAGCAAAACATAAAGAAAAAGGAAATAAATGACTAAACATTGAAAAACCCTAAAAAACGCCGCTGCTGGAATTTTGTGAAGGATGTCGGCCGACAGGTATAGGGTGTCGGCCGACACTCAACCCGAAGTTCGGGTTCTAACTCGTGTTTCACCTCGGGATCGGCAGAAAGTTGATTTCTGAGTCCTTGTCGGCCGACAGGTCTTGATGTCGGCCGACACCAAGCCGAAATTCTCCCCGAACTTCGCGGCGCGTCCTCGGCACACTCTTGACATCCGTTCTACCGTCTTCGTCGTCGTTCTAGCTTGAAACAGAACTCGGGTCGCATCAGTATACAACTCCATCAATCTCCCACTTATACTAAGGTCTAGTCTTTTCTTCCAAACTTCCGACTCCCATACTCTTCACGTGCTTAAAATGCACTTCCAAGAAGTGCCTTGTGAAAGAGCATTCTAGATTTTCGTTCTGAAGTTATCTTGGTGACTACAGCGTCGTCTTCCCTGACGATGATTCGTATCAGGTGGTACTTGCGCTCTATGTGTTATCTTACACTCATGGACTTGTGATTTCTTATAGTTTTCCATAGCACCGCTATTTACATAGCCTTTGGTAAACTAAGGATCACATCTAAGTCCCAGAGGTTATCCCGGAGCAACACCAGAACTTCCGCTGCCTCTAAGGCCGCTATTCTTGGTTACCCATGGCAGAGTCCGAAAAGCATCGTGCTTATCACTCTTCCATGTTAAAGCTCCTCCTCCTTTTATAGTGAAACACATAGCCTGATATCGACTTACACTGGTCCTTATTTGATCAGAAATCTAAGAGAGTGTAATCCAAAGGAAAATCTCGTCTGCTCCGTAATCCAGAACATAGAGTACTTCGGAAGTACTTTTTAAATGTTCATTACAGCAGTCGAACATTCCTTTCCAGGATTACCTTGATATCCTCCCACTATACTAGCCGCATAGCAGATATCAGGTTCTCGTTTTCAACATCGCATTTATCAAGCTTTCCACACTCCAAGTGTAGGAAACCGCTTTAATTGCTTCTATCTCCTTTTGTGTTCCAAAACACATATTAGATAGATGCATTCCATATTTGAAAGGTAACGACCCTTTCTCGGAATCTTGCATGTTAAAAAGAACCATAATCATTTATATGTAAGATGTCCAGGAGAAGTACAATGTTCTTTTCTAAAGATCCTAGATCTCAAGAACATGTCCAACTTCTTCCAACATCTTTCATATTGATTCATCTAGACAACCATCACTTTATGTCTAATAACATCTTTACATTGTTGCCAATGATAAGATTGTCATCTACATAAAACCCGAGAAACACCACCTTGTTTCCATCACGTTTCCAATACACTTGATTCGTCTATGCCTTTGATGAATCCATTAAATGGACTATCTCATCAATTCGCAAGTTCCACGATCTCTAGCTTCGTTTCAATCCATCAATGGATTAACTAAGCTTGTACTCTAAATGATCTTGCCTCTTAGCAATAATCCTTATTGATTTCCAAGAAGACACATTTAGATCTAGTACCGCCTCTATGTATATTCAGGGATTGATTTCATTTATACTAGGTCCAGAGTTCGAAACTCTCCTAGTCTTATGAATATCTCCGGTTGTCACACAACCTCCCACTACAACGGCATTCCGGTGTATAAACAGTAATTACAGTAGGTGCAGTTCGTGGTGTACCGCTACTCAGTTCGGCTGGTTTCCAGTCTTTATCGTTTTCTCTCTTTTCAGAAGTATCACGTCATTTTGGGCTTGTGGTTCATCTAATAGTCTTTCTCTAAGAACCGGGCGTTAGAACTTATAACGTCCTTCTGGTTAATAGTACTATCGAACACACATCTTTTGTTCTTCCAGGATATTCTACAACCGCATTTGAATTCGCTGTTGTTTCCAAGATATATCCATAGAACATAGGTAGTTCCGTATAACTCATGCTTTTACTATTTCTATAAGAGTTCCATTTCTTATTTCCGACACACCATTTCTACAGAGGACTGTATGGTGTAGTCACTTGGGGTCCAATCCCAAGCTCTGATCATACATCAGAGTCAATCAATTCTAATACTTGTCCGGATCTTATATCTTATATCCATAAAGGATTGCTTAGTCGTATTATCTTCCAAATTAGATTCTTAGGTCGGAAGGTCCACTCCTTCAACTTAATTGATCTTACAATCAATTTTCGACCTTTGAACTTCTTAATTTGAATACATATGACTTAGCATAAGAATCCACAAGTATAAATGATTTAATAAAGAAATCTCTTACTAGTAAAACGAGTTATATAAAACGGTTCGTTGCATCGTGGTGGACTCAGGATTCATCATTTATATATTGCTAGCTAATGTACCAGAATAGATAATATCATTATTTCTTCCCTATAACCATCAAATGATTAAAAGAAATAAAATATCCATTCATTAAAAATTTAGAAATCCAGAACGAAGTTCTTTCTAAAATAATAGGTTACATAAAGCAATATTTCAAAATGAAATCCTAATAATATATGTCCTCCACTGCAACAGCTGCCTCCTCCACAGCATTGCCCATATAGACTACGATCTTTTCTTTTCCAAGTCGTCGGGTTTCCTGGAACCCTTGCATTTAGAATGCACATACCGTCAGTGGTTCCATATCTACACACCAGGTTCTGGTAGATAATACCACTGACTATGTTTTACGACTAAAGAAAATTTCGTACCTTCTTTGAGAGGATAATTCAGACTTCCAGTACCCAGACTGTTTGCATCGAGAATACTTGCCTCGTGGCTTTCTCTTCCCATCTCGTGGTCTAAGCAACTTAGGACCACTGGGATTCTTTGCTTGCTTTTCCTTTCCCCCGATTTTACCCTTTGGTTCAAAACCTTTGGTATTGGCTACAAGAACTTGCGATTTCTATCTCAACTCGTCCAAAAGTTCAATCATCTCAAAAAACGTGTTTAAGCGTTTCCTCGAAATGACTGGCCTTTATGAGTATCCTCATCGCTTCTTGTCTAGCCGCCTCGTTATGACTAAACAGTTGAGACATCGGGAGGACAAAGCTTCACTGAGTACAAACGTACTCTTCAACAGTTTGGGCAATGTCCAGATTTCTATTCCAATCATTACATTTAGGGACCAGTGAGTTAAAATCCTTAAGTATCACATAAAGTGGGTTCAAGGCCATATCCTAATCTATGAGCACATATAACAACAAACAATCGATTTAATTTCCGATATTATCTCCTTCAAATAATATCATTAAATCACTAATCACATCTAAAATCCCATCAGATATGGCAAGCCACAACATATGTAGTCGTTTACCTATCCAACTGATTTAGTAATTAGATTTGTTTCGGTTGTACATCATCAATAGTGTTACTTCGATGGGAAGGATACTATGAAGCGTACCTAAGTGTTAACCATTACTCAGTACTAAGAAGATTGTTTGGGATACGCATATTCACCGCAAGCCACGATAGTGTGGACGTTTACGTTAACATACGCTCCTTTACTCCCTTCTATAACCGTCTACACCAGTTAATCCAAAATCCCATTCAGTGCAGCAAGCCACGATAGTGTGGACGTTTACTACACCAAAATTTTTTTATAAGTGACATCCAATTACTTGAACCATTCAATCTTGTAAATCAAGACGCGGAGAATCATAAGTGAAACTCGAAGTTTCTTACCAGTGATTCACCATGCGAACAACCCTATCTCTCATAAAATGAGGGAGTCGAGCAGACAATCGATCCATTTCAAAAAATGGTACGAAGGTCTCTAATTTGTGTCATCCACGTGACCAAGTGGCTTTGGCTCCATTCCACTCCCCGGGGTGAGAATGAGTCGACTTGAAATCAGTTTCAGAAAGACAAATTAGGCATTGTTTGATAAACTCAATCAATGTTTCTCGTAAGAGGAATTACAAGAATTCTCCTCCAATGACTTGTCTATACGAACTTCGAAAGTCCATAAAAGTCACCAAGAGAACAACAATGGAGACCATGGGATTGTTTCCAATCCCTCTCCCACTTAGCTTTTTATAACAAAGGGATACGCTATCTAATGCATAATTGAATACACATAAGCATAATAACAAACATACATTTCATGCAAGTACGTACACAAATAATCAAATAATTGCTCAAGTAAAATTATTTCTCGACTATTCGTACCTTGATGAATTCCTGCATGCTTGTCTTGAGTCTTCATTCTACGTCTTGAATACTTTGCCGAGCGACGGAAAAATTCTTTGATTTTCATATTTAATTTAATTTTAAATAAAATCCAAGATTCCAATTCAAAATAAAATTTGAATCAATCTAATGATTTTAAATAAAATTCCAATTAAATAAAATCAATTCCATTGATTTCCATATTTAATTCTATTTTAAATAAAATCCAAGATTTCCAATTCAAAATAAATTTGAATTAATCTAATGATTTTAAATAAAATACTTAAATTAAATAAAATCAATTTGATTAAAATCCATTGATTTCCATATTTAATTATATTCTAAATAAAATCCAAGATTTTCCAATTCAAAATAAATTTTGAATTAATCTAATGATTTTAAATAAAATACTTAAATTAAATAAAATCGATTTTATTAAAATCCATTGATTTCCATATTTAATTCTATTCTAAATAAAATCCAAGATTTTTCAATTCAAAATAAATTTTGAATTAATCTAATGATTTTAAATAAAATACTTAAATTAAATAAAATCAATTTTATTAAAATCCATTGATTTCCATATTTAATTCTATTCTAAATAAAATCCAAGATTTTCCAATTCAAAATAAATTTTGAATTAATCTAATGATTTTAAATAAAATACTTAAATTAAATAAAATCAATATCTTAATAATTTCTCAATCCTATTTAAATTAGATCTCAAGAATCCTAATCAAGACTTCTAATCCAAGTAGGTATAGGATATCTAGAGAAACTAGGATTTTCTTTCCTAATTTCAATCTCCATCTAATTCCATTATTTAATTCCATAATTAAGAAATCTAATCCAAATAGAATTTGAATTAATTCCAAAATTAAATTAAATTAAATTAGAAAGATTAAATTATTTCCGAAAAGATCGGATTTACCGGGAGGAACCGAAACTAAATCCGGTCGACCCAATCGAACCCATGAACATGCATGCCCGTGTATCTTAGAAATGATGGTTATTGCTTCTTGGAAAGCAATAAGGATTATTGCTAAGAGGCAAGATCATTTAGAGTACAAGCTTAGTTAATCCATTGATGGATTGAAGGGAAGCTTAAAGATCGTGGAATTTGCGATTTGATGAGATAGTCCATTTTATGGATTCATCAAAGCATAGACGAATCGTGTGTGTTGGAAACGTGATTGAAACAAGTTGGTGTTTCTCGAGTTTTTTTGTAGATAACATTTTATCATTGGTAACAATGTAAAGATGTAATCAGACATGAAATGATGGTTGTCTAGATAAATCATTATGAAAGATATAGGAAGAAGTTGGACATGTTCTTGAGATCTTGGATCTCTAGGAAAGAACATTGCACTTCTCCTGGACATCTTACATAAATACGATTATGGTTCGTTTTAACGTGCAAGATTCCGAGAAAGGTTTGTTACCTTTCAGACACGGAATGCATCTATCTAAGGACATGTGTTTTGAAACACAAAAGGAGATAGAAACAATTAAAGCAGTTTCCTACACTTTAAGTGTGGAAAGCTTAATGAATGCAATGTTGAAAAACGAGGACCTGATATCTGCTATGCGGCTAGTATAGTGGGAGGATATCAAGGTAATCCTGGAAAGGAATACTCGACTGCTGTAATGAACATTTAGAGTACTTTCGAAGTACTGGAAACTATGTTCTGGATTACGGAGCAGACAAGCTTTTCCTTTGGATTACACTCTCTTAGATTTCTAATCAAACAAGGACCGGTGTAAGTCGATATCAGGCTATGTGTTTCACTATTAAAGGAGGTGGAGCTTTAACATGGAAGAGTGATAAGCACGATGCTTTTCGGACTCTCCCATGCGTAACCAAATAGCGGCCTCAGAGGCAGCGGAAGTTTTGGTATGGCTCCGGTATTACATCTGGGACTTAGATGTGATTCTTAGTTTACCAAAGGCTATGTAAATAGCGGTGCAGTGGCAAACTTTAAGAGATCACGAGTCCATGAGTGTAAGATAACGCATAGAGCGCAAGTACCACCTGATACGAGTCATCGTCATAGAAGACGACGATGTAGTCACCAAGATAACTTCGGAACAACAATCTAGATTGCTCTTTCACAAGGCACTTCTTGGAAGTGCATATTAAGCACGTGAAGAGTATGGGAGTCGGGAGTTTGGAAGAAAAGACTAGACCTTAGTATAAGTGGGAGATTGTTGGAGTTGTATACTTAATGTCTAGATTTAAGTGATATTAACTCCCGATCCATTGCCACTAATCTATTTAAATGAATAAACAATTTTTTGCGTTTAATTATTTATAATTAAATATATGCAAATTATAGTCCTATATTATATACGTTGTAGTTAGTATGGTGTGCGTCGTCACACGGAAGATCATACTATCGGTTACTCGTATATAATCGAACAGTTGCTCACAACCTAGATGGACAAGGACCAATCCATCGGTATAGTCGTTATATGAGTGAGAAAATAATTGGTCTTGATTATTTTATCATACTTGTACACTTGGTGTATTGGGCGGATCGCTTGAGATTTATCGATTAGGATTGCCTTAGATAATCGATTTAAGTCTCAGTGTATTTTATTCTTAATCTCTGATATTATTGCGGGTGTGTGCATTTAATATTAGTGACTTTTATTTTCCAAAGGAATTGACTGATTAGAATAACCAGTCGATTACCGGTAAAGTTGGGTCACTGTATTTTATGTATGACATGCCTTGAATTCTTGACTGGAAAGTGTGTCCCTATAAGGGCTGATAATGTCCCCGAGATGAGTTCATAAGGAATTATTATGTAAACCCTGCAGGTGGATTTGTTCCGCATAATAATTAAGGTTGAATGGTACTAGTCTCGGTTACAAGAGATGAATAAATTAATTAGCAATAAATTAATTTTATTCATGGACATTTCTATCTTAGACACACGGAATAAATAATACTACCGGAGAGATAATATTATTTGATATAATATGGTATAATATTGGGAGTGCAATTATATTTATATAGTGGAAAATAAATATAATTAATAGATTAATTAATAGACTTGGGCTTGGGCTCAATTTAATTAATTCTATTGGAAGCCCAATATTCCACCTCCTTTAGATCCCCTACGTAGCCTATAAAAGCACTACATGGTCTTCTCTATTCTCATAACTTGAAGATCACAATTCTAGAGAGAGAAAGGAGAGAAGGAGATCCATAGAAGTTCGGAGGATCGTCGCCCACACGACGTTCGAACGAAGTGCAAGGAATACGTGGGAAGGTCTCAAGGTCTTCAAAAATCTCGTTTCTCCGTACAACGAGAACAAAGGTAAAATCGTTGAACCCCCTTCGATGATTTTAATGTTTAATTATCGTGAAAATAACGTGAACGTAAGATCCGAGGTTCGGGATCCTCACCGGGGTCAAGCTGGGTGGTGGTGATCGAAGATCACTGGACCACCGCGGCTGGAGCGACCCGACGGCGAAGGATCGCGCGTAGGGCTTGACTGCCCAGGCAAGCGGCCGCCTGGGGGTCAAGCGGCCGCCTCGTATGCCCAGGCAGCGGGCTGCGGGTTTTTCCCCACAGCGGATCCGTGTGCTTATGCGAGTCGTGCACGGGAGCCATGCGGGCTGAACCCTAGCGCGCCTGGTTGCGTGCGTGCACCTGGTCGGGCAGCGGCGGTTCGAGTCGTTGCTAGGGCTCGATTGGGTGGTTCCTCCGGGAGCCTTGGGCTGGTCTTCGCGTGGTTTCCGGCATGGTTAGCGGGCTGTTTTGAACAGCCCCATACGCCATCATGAGATGCGATCGATCACCGCGAGCTTGCTCGCGGAGGGTGATCGTTCGGGCTTCTCCCCGCGTCTGGTGACGTGGGATTTTTCCGGTGGCGGGATTTCGATCGGAGTTGTCAATTCCGCGTTCCCCGACGACTCCGGGATGTCGATTTCCAACACGCCGACAGCAGCGTCGGCATGGTGAGGCTCGGAAACGAAGGTGAAACGGGCTTCGTGCGGGTCGGTTGTGGGGAAAGGAGGGGACGCGGTTTCTGGAAACGAACTGAATCAGCTCGATGGATGTGTGAGGGAGGAGGGGTGAGTGAGCGTACAAGATGGGTAATAGGGTCTTTACACATTTTAGGGGGCCTAAATGACACGCGTAATTTTTCGAAAGCCTTATTGCCGAAAAAATGTTGAAAAAAAGGCTTTATTGCCATTTTCCCTTTTTTGCCGAAAAAGAGGGTGAGTTTAGTAAAGTTAAATGTGTAAATAAACACAATTTTTTCTTTTTCGCACATAACCGTCATTTTGTTTTCATGTTTCCTCAATATTAATTTATTTTTAGAGTTATTTTGGAATAAAAATGTATTTGAATTCATGTATTAAGATTTTCTACCCAATAAAATTTACTTTTTAATTAAGTGTTTAAATATTTTACTTTATTTAGTTTTTAAAGTAGTAATACCATGTTATTACAATCAAAAGCACATTATATTAAGAGGGATTTTCAAAAAGGGTAAATATCTTACTCTAAAATACACATTAAGACCAATCTTTACATTATTTGTAAAAAAACAAGAATTACCCAAACTACCCTTTTAGTTATTGAAAAAAATAATATATTGCACTACTCACAAATAATGTGATATCTATTAATTGATTCTATTAAATATACACTTACCATATTATAGACACTACAAAAAAAAAACCGTAATCATAATAAATCTTATTCTTTCCATATAACTTAACAAACCGTAACCTACTATTCATTACACTACCATTCACCACAATTTGCATATCAGGAACCAAAAACTCAGTTCTTTGCGCAGAGGAGTGGTGATCTCTCCGGCAGCGTCTTCGTCGTGTTTAGGTTTCCTCTCAAACCTACAAAGTACTCGTGTTCTTGTAAGTTTTCTGTTTTAATTTTCAATTGCAACTTTTGGGTCAGTAGATTGCATATATGATTTAGAGTTCTTGGATTTGGTAGTTGATTCGACCCAAACAATCAGTTATATGTTTCGATTGACGTAGTGTACTGCTCGAAGTGATTGCATGTATGATTTATGGTTCTTGAATATTTTTTTTTAATCCCCAAAAATATCTAAAATTGGTATCTTGAACCCATGTATATTGTTTGTACCAGTAGTAGTAATTTCATGACATTCAATTTCGACCCATTCATAGTGATCAAACACTGTCGTGGGTGTGTGATACATATATGTACAGTCACCCGTGTGTGTGTGTTCATATATCTATTTATGACCAAGATTCTGTAGTACATTTGATAGATTTGAATAATTGTTTTATCAACAAATCATAGCGATAAACATGTCAGTATAGTAGTGCCTATGCTTAATGTCGATAATTAATAATATCATAGAAATTTCTTATTGGAAACAGTGACTGGGAACATGTCTCCGACTACTCGTTCCGATTCGCTGAAGAAAAAAATGCAGAATCGGGAGGCCTACTCGAGATCTGCCAAGCGAAGTCTGGAGAATGACTTTGAAGCAACTGCGTCTGAGGTCCAACCTGAGCTTAAAAAGGTATTCACAGCTACGTCCATTTACTGTCTTTCAACGAGTCTGTTGTTTTAAAAATGCTTCAAGTGATTTATCGGATAAATAGGTTGTCTATTGCAAACACTGCACATTACTTGGTAGTGTATTATTTAGTTATAACGATTGAAATTTGGTAATAGACACTACCAAAATCACTTTCAAGGATAATATTAACAATGATTATAGCGATATATTACAGACTTTAGTTAACTACTTATTCCAAAATAGGTCGCGAAACGTGGGGCGAAGAACAACAAAGTTGGTGAAACAGGAGAGCCTTCAATATACAGAATCAATGATGATCTGGTAATGCAACCTCCCCAGTACAACCTACTTAAACGAAAATATAAATCGAGAAGAGTTCTTTTTATTTTATTTTATATTTATTTTATTCAACCAATGGTGATATCCTTGTAGGAATTTTCTGTGGAAATCTATGAATGGTCTGGTACTAGTTGGGTTCCATATGTTGCAAATGATGCTCAAGTACAGTTTTACATGATGAGTCCCTATGTCTTGAAAACATTGTCTACAAACCAGAAGGTATTGAAGCGTCGTGTATTTACATAAATTATTTATTATCAACATCAGATTCACCATCTCATTTATTTATGCATTTTGTATTAGGGGCTCTATTACACTTCATTTAAGGTTCCGGATGTGTATGGAGTTTTCCAGTTTAAGGTTGAGTACCAGAGGCTTGGATACACTAGCTTGTCACTGTCAAAACAGGTGAAATAATTTTTCAGTTCTTAATTATAGGTGATCATTTGTTAAATTTTTGTTTGGGATTTTTGTTTGTAGTAATTATTGGCTTGAAAGTCACGTATCATTATTGGCTTGAAAGTCACGTAACAACAAGACAGTGCCGATGAAGTCACAAAAGAAGAAAAGATTCAACGTGGAAATAAACACGCCGAAAATCACTAAAAAACAGAAGGTATATGACAAATGTTTAGTTTTCGTATACATATTGACTAATTTGTATAATATCTACTTTCTGATAGGACTCCGAACATGTAATTGTAAGTGGCGATGGTTTTCAGTCTAACCAGTTTATTCAGAAGAAGAAAAAGCGCATAAGTGACTGATCTAATCCATTTGTATAATATTTTGTATAATCTGTCTACTATTTTGTACTGAAGCACTGTATGACATCTTATCAACAGTATGTCGTTTTTTTTTCAGAGTGGAATCAAAATTGGGATCGGTCGTCGAAATTTTCCTCGAGAAGCGTTGGCTGTAAAAAAGGTTTGTATAGTATGTCAATTATTTTTTACTGCATGCTAATCTCAATTTCGCCTTCGAAATGTGTGGTCAATAAATAGTGTTTACGATGTGTCAAAAGTGTTTGGATAGTGCACAAATATCTTCTTATGCCCAATATTGTTTTTTTCCAACAGCTCGAAACCTTAGTGTGATAGATTAATTGTTTGGACCACTCTTACGTAATGATATAATAACCGATTCAAAATTGGTTACTGGCAAGTCTTGTAATTTGACTAACAGTGTACCATGTAGTGTCACTAACAAGACCTCATCAGTATTGTGTATCGTAGTCATATATTGTATCTTGCAGTGTATCTAATAGTGTATCTTGATGCAATTACTACTAGTGTTACTAACAAGTATTGTCTTTGTCTAATAGTGTATCGTGAAACACTATAACAAACACTATAACCCTCCCAGTGTTCTTATCCAAATTATTTTAAAACCTACTACATTGAATAAAATCTACTACATACACTTATTAGATTTTTGTTATTTGTTCGAAACCTGAAGGCATTGATTACTTGTTTTTTCAATGTATCTTGTAGTTCAAGATTCTTCAATTATACTACTTGTTTGCGAACAAGTATTGACTACGTGTAATAGTGTTTAAGTTCAAACACTATAACAAACACTATAAGATGTATAATCCAGTTTGTCTGATAATATGTGTGAATGAATAACATAATGACATCTACTTTTGTGTCCATTGTAGTTGATAAATTGTGTTTAACATAAGTCCAAGTATATGATGGTTTGGAGTATATTGTGCGAAGAGATTTTTCAAAAATGAGCCCATGATCTACATCTGCATTCATGGCAATCTTATGCAGGTTGCAGTCGATAATTTGGAAGCAGTGGCAATGCATTCCTTTATATTTGAGCCTTTATACGACTATTTGGGGAGCGCGCATCTTGTCATGATTCCGTTGACACACGGAGGGAAACACCACTTCACGTTCTTAACCGTTGTCACTATGGAAAAGTGTTTTTACCACTATAACTCTATGTCATCAAGGTTTTCAAGACCTGGAGAATGCTTTAACGAGGCAAAACTAATGGTATACCTAACGATATTGTCCTATTTTGTGAATTTTGTTAGTGTATTTTCTTGAAATTAATAGTATTTTCCTGAAATTAATACAATCTACCTAAGTGTTATTTGAGTAGTGTGTTTTTTTTTTTACTATTGTTTTTAGTAATCAAAAGTCTTACTACTGATATGTATAATCGTGATTGACACAGGTTTTCATGATAAATATGTGGATGAGAAGCGTTGAGTTCCAAGCTGATGAAATGCTGAGAACACGACAAAGGAACAAACTAAACAGGAATGGCAGCACGAATTTTTCGTTGAAGATGGATGTGGATGATTTGACCGAGAAAGAGATCCTCACTATAAAATGGGTGAAGGAGAACTACAAGTCTAATTTCAAACTGTTTGATCATAAAAAGCTTGTTCCTAAACATGCTGCTGGATCGTAAGTTTAATAAGTAACATGTTATTCAATTGTATCGCACATTATACAGTGACGTGTTTACATACTAACATTTTATTGCAACAACAAACTGGATTGCGGAGTGTATGTAATGCACTACATGGACTTCCTTGCTAATGAAAAGTACTTGTGTTCCGAGTTTGACGAGTCCGCTGCACTTCAATTCAGAGCTGATATTGTAAACAGATTCGCGAGAAGTTCAAAGTGCTGGAGAGCTGCCCAATAGAAAGATCGTGGAAGTTTATTTTAGTTTCTAAAAAAAATATTAATTAGCAGCTAGATTTTGATATCTGAAAACCCTCTTAAGTAGCAGCTAGATTTTTATTTCTGAAACAATTATTAAGTATAAGGTGGATTTTGTTTTTGAATATTTGTGAGACATTATTTTTGGATAATATAGTTGGAAATTTCATAAACACTCTGAATTTGTATCACTGTTGAAGTTTTCAGAAATCATGAGACACATGGTTGAATACACTGTTTCGTGGTAAACACTATTATTTAAACCTGGGAACAATATTTGTCATTTCTGTTGACTAATGAATGTCAAACTAGATGTACATTGTCACAGAAACATGTTAATAGCGGTTGAAGTTCCATGAAGTAGTATCTGTTCAAATATATGATGCCCAAGTAATAATATACCTCAAAACACAATACTCCTAAATATGCAGACTTCAACATAGATCGTGCCCACTGCCTTAAATTGCATGCTACTATCCATGATAACTGAAAAAGTGATTGTGGTAATGTGATTGTGGTAGTGTCTATGAACACTACCAGGATAAAATTGTAACTATCATGGTATATTCATGTAGTTGTCTGATTGCATCTTAATGTAACTATCCATTGAAAATCCTCCTTTAACTATCAATTTCTCACTGGACATTCGCAGAATGGATAAATTCACAAAAAAAAAGTTCCTGATTGCATTAACTGATCATGGTGAAGAAAAAATCGTGACGACAATGTCGTTAAAATATAACACGTTTGTCTTATTAATATCCTCCACGGCAACAAAACCTAAAATGATGACAAATGAAAATAAGACCAATGTATTCTAGAGTACCATAAAAAGTGTTTCAAGTCAAATAAACACAAACTTAAACCTTGACAACAATTTATTCTAGTTCAACCTCGGTTGAAAGCTAAAAGAACTTCAACTACATATTAACCCTACACATACGACTTTATTTGAAATGTGTTGTAGTTTATATTGGATAAACTTAGTACTAGATAACTTCTTTGCATGTTGTCTTGTTGTGGTTCTTGAATTTCTTACAGCGACTACACTTGATTATCCTTTTTAACAATATTGCTGGAGAGCATCTTGCTCTTGTTAAGACGAACAACGGATCTACACGTATGTTGATTGTCCAACTCGTATATGTAGAAGAATTCATTTTGCCTGTGTAATAAACAAGCCAGATACGTTATTGTATAACCGACACGAAAGCACTATATGAACAATGTTTGCGAATGAATTCAAAAGGAAGACATATTTAGAACAATACCATAATGTAATAAACTAACACTACAGACACACTAGCAACACTAGTACACTGTTTGATGAATACACACTAAGGTGAAATTTGAACTGTGTTTCACATGTAGTTAAAAATTGCCCAATGTTATACTACTGGTTTAGTAGTAACATACTAAAGCATTTAATTTAGAAACACAGCCATTACTTTATGTGAATGCTTCAATCACTGGGTGTGTAATAATATTTTGGAATATACTATTAAAGGTAGATTTGCAATGAAATTGAATATAACCTACAGTAATTATAATCGAACCAGTTATTACACAAAGAAATAACAAAAATAACCTAAAATGTTACGCAACCATCAACCCTGCATCAAAAAGATCTTTTTTGTTAACCTCGAACCAATGTTACGTACCAATCATTAGAATAGACAAAGAAGTCGTTTTCGGACCAAAATTACAAGACTGTAGGATACAAAAGAATATTAACCCACGATTGATAAACTACGCTAGCAACCCTATCTCTCATAGATTGTAACATTAAAACCAAATACGATCAACCTGGAGATATAAAAAAAATCTTACCTGGTTCCTGTTGAAGCTATTCCGAATAATACAAACACTAGCAGAGCCGAATTGGTAAAATGTTCGATGATCTACAAATACGGCTAGTCTTGATTTTTGCATTTAAAAAAAAAAAAAAAAAAAACGAATCGTAATCATAAAATATTTAAAAAAAAAAACTACTCTGTGATTGATTTCAAGAATCTCTTTCCGAAAACAATTAAGATTTTTATAATAATTAAATAAAACGTATAAATTAAATGGGAAATATCATTAATAAAATACAAAGGTTAAAATAGACAAATCAAATTTGAAAAACTTACCTAAATTATGAATACAATTAATATAAATACATTAATTTATATATATACAATAAATTGATTACCTTTTTTATTAGGAATGTAAACTATGTTACTTATTTATAAATCATAAACTCATTTTAATTTTTTCTCTAAATTCTCCTTATATTAATATGTTAATTACTATTTTACTTTTACATTTAATTTATTTTTATTATTAATCAAAAGTCAATTTAGGTAAACTACTTAAAATTATAATTAAAAAAAATTATTACTATAAATTATATACAAACTTATAAAATTATATTTTTAACAAAATCACTCTTATTTTTAATAGTTTCCCTTTTATTAATTTATTTTTAATCATGCAAGAAGATAGATTATTGGATAAAAACAATTAAATTTAGTTAGAATCAATAAAAGTAAACGTATCTTAATTTATTAGATATTGTCAGAGCAACAACAAACAAACATCTTATTATACTTATATTTAAAAGTCAAAAGTAACAGATAATTAATGAATTATACTCTACTCCTCTTCAACAAGACTACAGCTAATAAAGTTTGACTTTAAAGTTTTTAAAAAGAAAATTTTGTCTTTCATGATCACATTAATTTTTGAATCCTTAACATTGCAACATACCCATGATTAACATTTCATAAAAATATGAAGCGTTTATATCACGTCACTGTAAGTAGTCTCACGTTTTCTTTGGCGAATTTTCAAGATATCGGAGTCCTCTATAAATTAATAATCGATTGATTAATAAACTCTCTAAATTAATAAAATCTTTCGATCCTGATTTAGTCTTTAAATAAATAAAAAATATTCGATAAATTAATAAATTTTTTAAATTAATAAAAATTTCACGGCCTCGAACCTATTAATTTATAGAGATTTTACTGTAACTGCTTTCGTGCTTGATAGTTTTCAATTTTTTGAATTTCTCAACCTAATTTTAATATGCTTCAAAACTGAATAATTACTTTAAATACTCTTTGCTGAGGGCAAAATAGTATTTTCACTTTAAACTGAATAATCACTAATTTTCATTTTAATTGTAATGTATTTTCACATTTAATTTTTAGTAATAAAAAAAAGTCATTTAGTTAAATATTGCAAAACCACAAAATAAATTCACATGCAAACCCACCTTTTCCCGAGGGCAAAAGAGTATTTTCACATCAAGTTGCCCAACACAAAACATAAAAAGCACTTATAAAAAGCCAAACACAAAAGGTTAGGAGAAATTATTATTATTATTATTATTAATATTTACCGAAAAAACAAAAGATAGAGAGAGAGACGCAGCAGGCATAGAGACACACAAACCCAACATGTCGTCTAATGAAACGAAAAAGCTCTCTCCTCATGTGCTCATATTCCCCTTACCCCTCCAGGGCCCCGTCAACTCTATGCTGAAGCTCGCCCAACTCCTCTGCCTCCACAGCCTCCGCACCACTTTCCTCAACACCCACCACATCCAGCGCCGCCTCCCCACTCGCCGGACCTTGGCCGGCGAGTACCCCGACCTCTTCCGTTTCCACACTGTCCCCGACGGGCTGCCCGAAGACTGCCCGCGGACGGGGGACCAGATCCCGGCCCTCCTCCAATCCATCGATGACGTCACCGTCCCGATCATCCGGGAGATGGTCGGCCGTGGTGGGGCCTACGGGCCCGATTCCGACCGCCCCGTCACTTGCATCATAGCCGACGGGATCTTCACCTTCGCCGTCGACGTGGCGGCCGAGATCGGTGTGCCGCTCTTCTTCTTCGACACCATTAGTCCGTGCGGATTGTGGGCTTATCTTTGCGTGCCCAAGCTCATTGAGGCAGGGGAGCTTCCTTTCAAAGGTAAACAAATTACTACAAACCAACTCATGACTCGTCCTCTGTTTTCAAAAAAATATTATTTGAGTCGAAAAACTCTGTTTTCCGGTGGAGAGATCTTGGGATATTTTGCCTTGGTTAGGATCTTCAATTGTTCATTGTTTTTTAAGATAATATCATAAAACATCTAATAACTTAGTATTTTGCCTTGTTTAGGAACTTGAATTGTTCATTGTTTTTTAAGATAATATCATAAAACGTCTAATAACATAGGTCAATTCCACATTAACTTTTTTTAATTTTATGAAAAATCAAATATCGTCATATTTTAGTGGATTTGTCACGAAAACATGATTTAAAAAATAAAATAAATTCATATTTTACATATTTGTGTGACATTTTCTTAGTTGAATAAATATAATAAGAAAAAAACACTAGAATAAACACTCACATAAACATATGATACAATGAGCAGTCACATAGATCTCTGATACAATGAACATGCGAAATTCAACTAAAAATCGTTAAAAATGACAAATTTTGTTTTTTAAATAAATTTAAAGGACTAAATGTGCAACCATGCTATATTAAAGGACGATTTTTGATATTATCTGTTTTTTTTAATCTTGAAGTCGTGTAGTGTCCCTTGACCCCGATCATTGATGAAAACACCACTAGAAAAGATTAACCACAAGAGAATGCAAGTGTGTAGTGTAGAGTGAGATAAAAAAAAAATGCTGCTTTTTCTACTACTGTACATCGATCATTAATAGAAATTCTACTAAATCTGTCACAACTAATTATGCAAGCTCCTTTCTAATTTACAAAAAAACAGTACAAACAGAATGCAAGTCATCTGTGTAGTGTTGTAGTATAGGGTGAGAAAAAAAAAAAAAGGCTGTTTTTACGGCTCATTCCCTTGATGCTTAATTAACTGTTTCAACAACTAACTAACCACTTAACCGAACTTACAGACGACAACCTAGACGAGATGATCATGAACGTGCCCGGCATGGAAGGCATCCTCCGGCGGCGCGACCTCCCTAGCTTCTGCCGCAGCAGCGACATCCACAACGACACCTTCATCAAGCTGGTCCTGAAGGAGGCCCACCACATCCCCTTAGCCCAGGGCCTCATCTTCAACACCTTCCACCACCTCGACTCCCCCGTCCTCTCCCACTTCCGAGGCCCCAACACCACCTACGCCGTGGGCCCCCTCCACTCCCACCTCCGGTCCAAGCTGGCGGCGGGCCCCGCCATGATCTCCAACAGCATCTGGGAGGAAGACAGGACCTGCCTCTCCTGGCTCGACTCCCAGCCCCCTCTGTCCGTCGTCTACGTCAGCATCGGCAGCCTGGCCGTCATGACCAAGGAGCAGCTGGTCGAGATCTGGCACGGGCTGGTCGAGAGCGGGTCGAGGTTCCTGTGGGTCCGAAGGCCCGGTTCGGTTATCGATGATGTGGAACTGTCTGAGGAGGAGAGGGGTTGTGTTGTGAGGTGGGCCCCGCAGGAGGAGGTTTTGGGGCATAGGGCGGTGGGGGGGTTTTTGACGCACAGCGGGTGGAACTCGACGATGGAGAGTGTGGTGGAGGGGAAGCCGATGATATGTTTGCCGTACACGGTGGACCAGCAGGTGAACAGTAGGTTTGTGGAGGAGGTTTGGAAGGTGGGGTTGGATATGAAGGATAGGTGTGAGAGAGGTGTTGTTGGGAGGATGGTCAGGGAGGTGATGGAGACGAGGAAAGGCGAGTTCTTGGAACGGGCGCGTGGGTTGGCTGAGTTGGCGGAGGCCAGCGTGAGGGAGGGTGGGTCTTCGGCTGCGGATTTGGAGCGGTTGATCCAAGACATCAAGATGATGAAGCTCTGATGAGTATTGTGTTAACTTTGTTTGTTTGTTTGGAAATAAATGTACAACATTTTGGTGTTGTTGAAAGGAGAAGGAGAAGAAAAGGTGCTGATTATAAAACAGTTCAACTAGTCCATTAATCTGCTATATACTAGTAGAGTATATTTGAAGTTATAGGCCGACGACTCAAATTTGTCAAAAAATTGATGGATGGAATGAATATGGTACCTAATGATACTTTAACATTAACTATAACTGGATAAAATTCCCATCATAGTCAAGAAAGAAAAAGGCCAAAAAAAAAACATTAACAAGTAATGGATTTAACAGCAAGATAAAAAGAAAACAAAAGATGGGGCATTCCGAGAATTGAACTCGGGACCTCTCGCACCCTAAGCGAAAATCATACCACTAGAGCAAATGCCCTTTACATGTTAGATTTTGTCAAATTAAAATAATCTAGTATGTAGCATAAAAAGAGGTAGAATTTTTGAATTCAAAATATATAAGATAATTGAAATTTAATTTTGTGCAGTATTCATTTTTTGATCAAACAAATTCATACTCTCCATTATTGAGTCATAGAACAATGTTTGGACAATATCAACATAACGTTTAAAGTTCAACTAAATTACACCTTTTGATCTTAAAACGAGTTGTTGATATGACGATGTCCAGTTCTGTATATAAATTAAGAATCAATCATTCGAAATTTCATCCAAAATCGTTACCTTAAATTCATGCAAAAGCAACCCAATTAAGGGTGCTAGCAGCCTACCACTATATATAGGTCTCAGGTTTTGCTAGGAATTGACCATTTAAATTATACATTCCTGTTTTATAGGTGATTCAGTTTGTCCAGACATGTAATGTATTTGTTTTCTTCATTTTTAACAAAACATCTTTTTATTTGTTGTTTTGTGGCTAATTAATTAATTAACATGTCTCATGAAGATGAGCTGATATGCATCATGATACCCTTCTGTTTGGTAATGATCGAATGAGAATCGTTTCTTCTTATGTATAATAAAAAGTTCAGATTGACACGCAGAGGGAGGAGATCAAGAAAACGACGAATCAATATATACAATGGCGTATAAGGTGGATCACGAGTATGATTACCTATTCAAGATTGTCTTGATCGGAGACTCGGGTGTTGGGAAATCGAACATTCTATCAAGATTTACGCGAAACGAGTTCTGCTTGGAGTCGAAATCCACCATCGGTGTTGAATTCGCAACGAGGACTCTCCAGGTCATCCCTTTCCCATCTCCAACATTATATACTTTTCGATTCTCAAAAATTTGCACACTTAATTTCTTTTTTTAGTCCATTCATAAAAGTTTACACACCCATAAATAAAATGAAAAGTTTTTTATAATTTTATCTTTTCAATACTAATCTATTTACATTAACATAATTATTTTTTCACATAACTCATTTATTACTTAAACAACAATACCTATTATATATATATATATATACTCCTACTTTTTTATTATATAACACAAAAAAATTTCAAGGATTATTAGTGTTGAGAATCAAGCCGGAAACAATCGCGAGCTCCGGCGAGAATCAAACTCAAACTCAAATCGACCAATCGAACACAAAATACCAAAACTTGATCGCGAGCTTCAAACTCAACTCTCACCACTCACGAAGTTCGAATCAAGTATATAGAACACACTCACGCTGCAAAATCGAAATAAACACAAGGATTTTACGTGCTTCGATCGCCGGGAAGACGATCTACGTGCACGGTGGAGGAGAGGGTGGTTCTGGGATTATACGAAGCAAAATGAGAGTACAACAATGTTCACTCTAGCTCATTACTTGCATATCGATCACAAACACGAGTGATTATATGCTAAATCATAAACGCACAAAATCAAAATGGCAATCTAAACCGCACGTCTGTAACAGACTCGCAAATCGCGACCGTGCGATCAATCCACTCAATTCCATGTGCGTCTTGTAGATGAGCTGGCAAGGATCACGACGCCTCAAGAATCATGTGATTTGGTTTAGAATCCAGTGAGAAATCGAGCGCCCTAGACCGCTGCACCCGCAGCCAGTTCATCTTGAAACGGCGTCATTTTATCATACGCGAAATTTGAATTCTGAGCAAAATTACCATTTTGCCCCTGCAGTGCATTTTGTCGATTTAACCTCCGAAGATGATTTTTCGTGTACATTTCAACAAATCTCCACCTTTCACAACAAATCAACTCCCAGCAATCTCTAAAGCACACAAATACTGCAGATCATACCAAAAAACACCAAAATCAAATTCCAGTTCATAACTGACCTGAAACAGATTTCTAGACCAACTTCAAATCCAAATCCTGCACTACACAGCTGGATTTAGACTCTCATATCAGTCCCAAAATGATCCTTATATCCCCAGCTTCAAATCCATACCAAGAACTCATCATAAGATTCACCACAGCTTCTGAAAAATCCCAAATGCAACTAAGTCACTCAAAACTGATTTCAGTTGAAAAACTCAAGTACTCAACTTCTTCAATTCTGAACCAAATGACTTCAAACCATCTCCAATAAGTTTGTATACTGAAATGTGACTTCACTGCACATTCCATACACCACAAACAACACTCCATCTCAGAATCACCACCAAGGTAATTCAAACCAGAAAACTGTCAAGTCAACATCATCATTGACTTCCAGAATTCTTGACATCCATGCAGAAAACTCAAACTACACAAGTCATATACATGATTGTGAACCTCAGGCCACAACCACAGAACTCAGAAAACCACTGAGCAACAAAATCACTGAGTCACACTTCAAAATCCTCAAAACTGCCAGTATGAGTATTTTGTTGCATAACTCCACAACCACAGCTGACCTCTCACTTCAACTGCAGTCAAAAGTTCCCCAACCTCACTGAGATTGTGAAAGGTCCACCAATTGGACCAGATCCTGACATAATTTAAACTTATCCACAGACAACACCTTAGTGAAGCTATCTGCCGGATTTCCCTCAGTTGCTATTTTCTCAACTTTGACTATCTTTTTCTCCACTATATCTCTCACAAAATGCATCCTCACATCAATATGCTTGGACCTTTCATGAAACACCTGATGTTTGACCAAGTGTAGGGCACTTTGACTATCACAGTTAACTTTAACTGTGTCTTGATTAATTCCCAACTCCTGTAGGATCCCTCTTAACCACATAGCCTCTTTTATAGCCTCAGTCATGGCCATATACTCACTCTCAGTGGTGCTCAAATCAACCACACCCTGATGAGAAGCCTTCCACACAACTGCAGTTCCAAACAAGGTAAATACATAACCTGTTATGGATTTTCTGGTGTCCAAATTGCTTCCAAAATTAGAATTCACATAACCAATCAAAGAATCTCCACTGAGATTACTCTTTCTAAACACCAAACCATGATTCACAGTCCCTTTTACATATCTTAACAGCCATCTCACTGCATCCCAATGCATTCTTCCTGGATTTGACATGAACCTAAAGACTGTACTCATCCCATAAGCCAAATCAGGTCTGCTACACACCATAGCATACATGATACTCCCAATTGCAGAAGCATAGGGAACACCACTCATAGCATTGATCTCTGACTGTGATTTTGGACTTTGATCTACTGAAAGTTTTATATGTTGAGCCATAGGAGTTGCTGAATTTTTAGCCTGATCCATATGAAACCTCTTGAGAACCTTTTCAAGATATGAAGTTTGAGATAAACTCAAAGTACCAGAACTCCTGTTTCTGATTATATCCATACCCAGAATTCTCCGAGCTTCACCCAAATCCTTCATTTCAAACTCTGACCTCAATAACCTTTTCAGAGACTCCACCTCAACTTTAGAGCAACTAGCAATCAACATATCATCAACATAGAGTAACAAATAGGTGACCACTTTGCCAGATTTCAGTTTCAAGTATACACAGCAGTCATACTTAGATCTAACAAAGCCAATATGAATCATATAGCTATCAAACCTTTTGTACCACTGTCTAGGACTTTGCTTCAAGCCATATAGAGATTTTCTGAGCAGACAAACCCTATTATCACTGGTAGCACCCTCAACACCTTCTGGAATCCTCATAAAGATTTGTTCCTCAAGTTCACCATGCAAAAATGCTGTTTTCACATCCATTTGCTGCAACTCAAGATCTAACTGAGCTACAATGGATAATAAAATCCTGATTGTGCAATGTTTGACCACAGGAGAAAATATTTCATTGAAATCCACACCCTCCTTTTGTGTAAAACCCTTTGCAACCAACCTGGCTTTATACCTAACATCATTTGCATTGGTGCCTTCCAGTTTCTTCTTGAAAATCCATTTACACCCCACAACTCTCTGAGATGGTGGCTTCTTAACAATGGTCCAGGTTTGATTCTTCTCCAAAGATTGAAGTTCCTTCAAAATAGCTATTTGGCTCACTTGAATCAACTTCATCAGCCACCAACAGAGCATATGACACCACATCAGCTTGGGCATATCTCTGAGGTTGATGAATCACCCTTCTTTCTCTATCTCTTGCTAGTTGATAGTCACTGAGATCATCCTGAGTTTCTGAAGGCTCAAGCTCATCATACTCATCAACTCCACCTTCATCCAGAGACACATTCTCTCTACCAGTTAGCTCAATTTCAAACAATTCAGTTTCCTTCAAGTTTTTATCAGTGAGCATAGGCATAGTGTATTCATCAAAAGTCACATCTCTACTTATGACACACCTTTGCTGCCCAGGCTCAATACACCATAGTCTATATCCTTTAACTCCTTTAGGGTATCCCAGAAACACACACCTTTGTGCTCTAGCCTCCAGTTTATCACCCCTCATATGAGAAAAACATAGACTACCAAAAACTCTCAAGTTATCCAGATTTGGAACAACACCAGTCCATATCTCTTGAGGAGTTTTCATACTCAAGGCAGCTGCAGGGCTTCTATTTATCAGATAAGCTGCAGAACTTACAGCCTCACCCCAAAATGACTTGTGAAGCCCAGAACTCAACAACATACACCTCACTCTATCCAAAAGAGTCCTGTTCATTCTCTCAGCCACTCCATTTTGCTGAGGAGTAGAGGCAACTGTTTAGTGTCTTGCAATGCCCTTGCTCTTACACAAGTCATTAAACTCTTCAGAAAGAAACTCAAGGCCATTGTCAGTCCTCAAATGCTTCACTTCCTTCCCTGACTGCTTTTCAACTTCAACCAACCAATCTTTGAACTTTTCAAATGCCTCAGATTTGGTTTTAAGTATGATCACCCATACTTTTCTACTAAAATCATCAATGATAGACATGAAATACCTACCACCACTTTTAGTATTTGTTCTAGCAGGTCCCCAAAGGTCAGAATGCACAATCCAGTACACCCTTTGTTGTGTGTCTCCCAGTTCCAAAAGAGGCTCTAACTGCCTTCCCCAAAGCACAAGTTTGACAGAAACTCAACTTATTCAACTTGTCTTTATGAAACAACCCTTGTTTAGCAAGTTCATTCAAGCCCTTCCCACTGAGATGACCCAACCTTTTATGCCATAACTCAACCTTTTCATTTTCTGCAACATGTGATGATTCTCCAACCACAACATTGCCTTTTAGAAAATAAAGGTCATTTTTCTTGTACCCTTCAAGGACAACTACTGAGCCTTTCTTAACCTGCAAACAACCACCTTGAGAACTAAAACTGAACCCCATGCTATCAAGCATGCCAAGTGAGATCAGATTCCTCTTCAACTCAGGTATGTATCTGACTTTGGTTAACAGCTTAGTAGATCCATCATGAAGTTTTAACCTGACTGAGCCAACACCTTGAACCCTGCAAGTGACGTTGTTCCCCAGAACTACACACCCACCATCAGAACCCTCAAACTGCTCAAACCATTCTTTCCTTGGGCTCATATGGAAAGTACAACCTGAATCCAATATCCACTCAGTCTCCTTTCCACCCAAAGTCACATTCAACACCTCTGCATCTTCACAATTATCATTTCCAACTGTGACATCAGCCTGTTGTTAAGTGGGTTGATTCTCTTGGAGCTTTTTCCAAGCATAGCAGTTCTTCTTGAGGTGACCAGCCTTCTTGGAGTGATAGCACTTCCTACTTTCACCAGAAGTAGAAGCTCCACCTCCACTTGCATTTGGCTTGTTCTGTGGCTGTTTTTTCTTGAAGTTCTTTTTCCCAGTGGTGACCAATCCCTCAGGGGCACTTGGATGATCCTTCCTAGATGATGACTCCTTTTTATGCAGCTCCTTAGTTCTCAATGCAATTTGAACTTCATCAAGAGTAAGTGCATGCTCTCTACCATAAATCATAGCATCTCTAAACTGATCAAACTGTGAAGGCAGAGAACTTAACAACAATAGAGCTTGATCTTCATCATCAAGCTTCTTATTAATGTTCTCCAAATCATCTAGAATCTTAATGAACTCATCCATTTGATCAACCACTGACCTATCACTTGACATTTTGAAGGAATACAGTTTCTGCTTCATGTACAATCTATTTGCAAGTGACTTGGTCATATACAGAGATTCAAGCTTCTTCCATAGGCCATAAGCAGTGGTTTCTTTACATACCTCTCTCAAAACCTTATCACCAAGGCTGAGTATGATGACACTGTGAGCCTTCATGGATATCTCCTCCAAATCATCTTCATCAACTGCACCAGAAGCAGATCCATCCTTCTCCTTTGCTTTTGCTTTCCCCTTCTTCTCAGCTTCAGAATCAGGTGGAGTAAGAGCTGCAATCAACCCTTGTTGAACCAGAACAGCTCGCACCTTAATTGTCCATAAACTGAAATCATTCTTCCCTGTGAATTTCTCCACCTCGAACTTTGCAGATCCGGTCTTCATGTTCGATGTATCACCTTCCCACAGGCGGCGCCACTTGTTGAGAATCAAGCCGGAAACAATCGCGAGCTCCGGCGAGAATCAAACTCAAACTCAAATCGAACAATCGAACACAAAATACCAAAACTTGATCACGAGCTTCAAACTCAACTCTCACCACTCACGAAGTTCGAATCAAGTATATAGAACACACTCACGCTGCAAAATCGAAATAAACACAAGGATTTTACGTGCTTCGATCGCCGGGAAGACGATCTACGTGCACGGTGGAGGAGAGGGTGATTCTGGGATTATACGAAGCAAAATGAGAGTACAACAATGTTCACTCTAGCTCACTACTTGCATATCGATCACAAACACGAGTGATTATATGCTAAATCATAAACGCACAAAATCAAAATGGCAATCTAAACCGCACGTCTGTTACAGACTCGCAAATCGCGACCGTGCGATCAATCCACTCAATTCCATGTGCGTCTTGTAGATGAGCTGGCAAGGATCACGACGCCTCAAGAATCATGTGATTTTGTTTAGAATCCAGTGAGAAATCGAGCGCCCTAGACCGCTGCACCCGCAGCCAGTTCATCTTGAAACGGTGTCGTTTTATCATACGCGAAATTTGAATTCTGAGCAAAATTACCATTTTGCCCCTGCAGTGCATTTTGTCGATTTTGCCTCCGGAGATGATTTTTCGTGTACATTTCAACAAATAGCTTAGTTGATTGAACATTTGAATTTAAGATCAAATTTCCTAGGTTCGAATCCAAGACATTGCAATTGCCTAGACCAAAAACACATAAAAAAAATCTATTTTTTCTTAATTTACGTACAAATTTCTCTATGCAAACTATTTAACTAATATGTTCTGATCATATGAATTACATAATATCCTTTTAATATTCATTTATTTACATTAATTAATACTATAATTACTTTTTCACCTAACTCATTAACGATCGTGCTGCAGGTGGAAGGTAAGACGGTGAAGGCTCAGATATGGGACACGGCGGGGCAAGAGCGTTACCGGGCGATCACGAGCGCGTACTACCGCGGGGCCGTGGGGGCTCTGATCGTGTACGACATCACGAAGCGTCAGACGTTCGAGAACGTGCAGCGGTGGCTGAGGGAGCTGAGGGACCACGCGGACTCCAACATCGTGATCATGCTTTGCGGGAACAAGTCCGACCTCAACCACCTCCGCGTGGTGGCCGAGGGGGACGCCCGCACCTTCTCCCACAAGGAAGGCCTCTCGTTCCTCGAGACCTCGGCCCTCGAGGCCCTCAACATCGAGAAGGCATTCCAGACTGTTTTGTTGGACATTTATCAGATCGTCAGCCGGAAGGCGTTGGCCACGCAGGAGGCCGCCGCCCCCCTTCCCGGGCGGGGGGTCTCGATCAAGGTCGGAGACTCGAGCAACTACAATAATAGGAAATCGACTTGTTGTTCAAATTAAGTGCATCAACCATTTTGACTATTTTTGATATGTGTATAGGGGAATAAAGCTTTAATTTGTATTTTTGTATAGGTGGTATATAGAGATATATAGGAACATATATATAGTCACGATCACGAAACACAACATTCATGTACACTAGTAATTTAGATTGGGGTGGTTGCTAGGAGTGTGAAGTTCCTTATGTTCGTGTTCGATGAGTCATGGTTCTCTTTGAATTGGAAATGCACCAGTAGTGAATCTTGAATTTCAATTGTTCGTATCACATGTTTAACATTTTAAATACTTTTGTAACGTCTCAAAAATTATTTAAAAGAATTAAATACCCTACTCATATCAATCAATGCGTTTTTACATTTTGAACATCTTTTATATAAGAATTTCAAAATTAAATGTGCTTATTCTGTATATCAATTAATGCATTTTACGTTCTGGACATTTTTTATATAAGAATTCCAAAATTACACGTGTTTATTTTGCAGATGGGTAACTATGTGAAAAGTGTTCAAATGAGTTATTAGTTATGAGGATGAATAACTCACTAAAAAGTGTTTCGAGTGCTCACGAGTGATATCAAAATGCTCTGAAAAAAATATTTATTAGTATTAGTGAAACCAAAATTAATCACTTACAAAAGTTGATCAAGCCAAAATGCAATGAAAAAACAAGTATTAATATAGTGGAACCAATTTCTAACTTCCAAAAATCGATATTGGTAATGAAGCCGAACATATTTGATAAGTTAGAAGTATAAAATCAATTTTGGCTATGAAAAATAACATACGGAGTACTATAAATTCAAAGTAGTAACAATGTTAAAGAGAGAATGAAATAGAAATTGATCAATGGTCGGCGGAGTGAACCGACTCACAGTCACAACGTTACGCGTGGTCGTTGTATACGTCGACGCCCAGCGCGTTTCGACCTACCTTCGTCTTGCATACCAAATCCGAAGCAACTCGTGAGCTGCTTGCACAGAATAAACAGCCAATCTCAGAATCCGAATCTCAGTATAGTTTTTCTTTTTCTTACTGTCACACGTAGTGGTAAAATGCAGTCGGAAGCGAGGGTGGGAGTGGTGGTGGAAGGAGGGACATTGAATACGCCGCCGCCGTTGGCAGTGGAGCAGCGGCGTCAAAACCAAATCGGGACTGCTTCTCAGCTTATCGCCGGTGGGGTCGCCGGAGCCGTGAGCAAGACTTGCACGGCTCCCTTGGCCCGCCTCACAATTCTATTTCAGGTGACTACTATCTCCAGGTTAATATCATTTACAATCTCTGCTAATTGAATTGTGTGAAATCATTTTTGATTTATTTATTTCATTGGTGAGAGGAATTAATTAGTTGTGGTGTTTGTTTGGTTAATTTGTGTGATAAGTAAAAGGGATAAGAAAAAAGAGGGTTCGTTTTATCCCTTCTCTTGTTGTTGTTGAGATGTATGAACATTTTATAAAACTAAATAAAAAAGTTTTTGAGATGTATGAACGTTTTACCCCTGGCCTTTGTTTTCATAATCCTTTTGTTCCACAATTTCTTCAATTCACGTGGTTTCCTGTTTATGATTTTTATGTAGTCATGTAGGGGTGTGAATACCTGCATTAACACATTTTACAGAAGGAGTATCCAATAATTTGTTTGGCATCATATAAAAAGCATCACAAATTAGGAAATAGGCATGTCAATTGTACAACTAAATGTGTTAAATAGGTTAATCAGGTTGTCGTGCGGGCAACCCAACCTGGCTTATTTATTTGTCGTGTAAATTTATTCCAACCCAAACCCGCATAGTCTTTTGCCTATCCACTATCATTGCTAACATCACCTTAGTTTATCATCGTAACACAAACTGCCACTTCTATTGTAATGCTACTTGCTACTCATCTTGACATTAGTTCTTTTTTCTCATTCTCTTAGATGTTCTTATCCTAATATTCACTCATCCTAGATTCCTATTTACACACCCAACTTATCCCAATGGAAATGGATTATGAAAATCTAAATGTTATCAAAACAATGAACAAAGTACTCTCTTCGTCACAGAAAGTACTTATTCCTTTGTACTTTGTGAAGGAAGTTGTCCTGTACTCCTGTTTCTCTGGGACTGAGGGAGTATCTTGTTTCATGTGTACAGGTTCAATAAGTGTATGCCGTATGGACCAAACCCATTTTGATGTTCATATTACTTGGTTATTTTACTGACACCTAGGTAATTTATGCTTAACTTTGATTAATTAGACGCGTCATGATAATTGTGGATGGGATGAACTTACCTGGTTCTGGAGGCTATTTTCTTTTAGAGGTTTTGAGCTTATATATATAGGATGACCTTAAGGGGCATAGGAAGTTGATATACAAAGTGTTATGTTGATCCTGAGGATCTGAGACTGCAATCCTTTAATTTGCGAGTACTTTGGAACTCTATAAGTAAAACATTCATATATAGACGCTATATAATTTTTATTTTATTTTCATCAACTTTATCATAAGCTTATTTATCTAACTGTGCCCAGCTACTTTGGATACCTATCATGTGTTTCTGTTGATTAGCCTATTCTTTGCTGATGCAGAGTTACGTTCAATAAACACTTTGGTTCTGTATATCAAAGGGAGCATAGTACATCATATTTTATATTGGAAAGTGAATGTTCCTTCTTTGAGCGAGAAATTTCTAGTTCATAGGCCACCTAGGCATTTGTAAACCCTATCCTTTTCCAGATATAATTCTTATTTTACTCTTCAGATGAGTTAATTAATGCCGACAGTAGAAAATCTATCTTAAATGGTACTGTTATCCCCTCATTTCCTTCTATTTCTAATGTTACATTTTCCTTAATTTTTGATCTTTTGGTACTGACCTTTGTAGCCTACATTTTCCTTATTTTGTGTCCACAGCGCTTATCACAAAGTCTTCATTGTTTTAGGTTCAGGGGATGCACTCCTGTGTTTCTAGCCTGGAAAAGGCTAGTATATGGCGTGAAGCATCAAGAATTGTAAGAGAAGAAGGAGTGAGAGCATTTTGGAAGGGAAATTTGGTTACAATCGCTCATCGCCTTCCCTATTCTTCCATCAGCTTCTATGCATTTGAACAGTACAAAAATGTTGGTATACTTGTTCTAATATGAAATTATTGCGAAAACAGTTACATGGTGCTCTGCTTGGGTTTGAAATTTAGTAATTTACTAAAATTTCTAAACTTCTTGTCTCAGCTTTTACAAGTTACTTTAGGTGTTGAAAGCCAAGGGGATAATATCAGTGCAGACCTTTGCATACGACTGATTGGTGGTGGTTTGGCTGGAGTAACTGCTGCTTCTGTTACATATCCCTTGGATCTTGTGAGGACACGTCTCACAGCACAGGTAAATAAATAGTTGAAATGTTTGCAAGGGTTTTCTCATGCTAATAATTATGGTCGTGTATGTGTGTGTGCGTATTTATATATATTCATGTTTTATTTTGTTGATTATGATTCTTAGGTCATAGGCAGCTTGTACATCAATCTCTTAGATTGATGACGCTGTGAATCATTAACTTTTTCATGTACTAGGCACACAAAATCTAATTATGGTTTTTTCAAAGTATTGTGATTTGTCTCTTCCTATTTTTCAATCTTCGTATTCACTTGTGTTTGAAGTGGATAAGTGGTTCATAAAGTTTGGGGCACATTGGTTTGTAGTTGACTTTAAGTGGTACCCAGCTTAAAAGACTGTTAATCTTTCCGTCTGCCTTATTTTGTTTCTGCAGAAGAGGTGGAGTGGATTGACTCATTTTGTTGGCACTCCTTCCCCCCAACTTTCTCATCAAAGCATTATGCATTGTCTAAATTTCTATAAATGTGTCAGCTCTATAAATTCCTTTTCCCAACTTTCCCTTCAGAACAATCACTTTGCGCGACAGTTCTTAGTTAATTCAGCACCTCTAACTAATATTCACAATTATATTTCATGACAAAAAAATGTCTCTTGCGCTTTATACTTACTTGGATTTAGGGCGATATAGAATGGGGTGAAAAACGATAGCAGACGAGGTTCGTGCCTGGCTAAATACACGGGTATTAGATAGGACTCCTTGAAAAAAAGGAATGATGTGTTAGTGAAAGTAGCTTGCGGCCGTTAGCAACTACCTACAGGGAGTAATTGTGATTCCTCTTAACTCTCTATACAACGAACCATAAATAGCTACCGTTCTTCCTCTTACTTTCTATCTTGTTAGGTGATGTCATGACTCACCCCCTTCCTCATGAAGAACTAGTGTCAGTTACTATTGATAATCTGATTAAAATGCCCTTTAATTATGCAGACAAATGTTATCTACTACAGAGGGATATGGCATGCATTTAATACCATTAGCAAGGAAGAAGGGATATTTGGCCTCTATAAAGGACTTGGTGCAACTCTATTGGTATAACTTAATTTTCAATGCTATGACTTCAGATATTGTATAACTCTTCACTCTATTTGTTATCTTATTTATATAAGGCACATCAATGCAGGGTGTTGGCCCAAATTTGGCCATTAGCTTTTCTGTGTATGACACTGCAAGATCTTATTGGCATTTTCATAGGTAAGGATTCATGATATAATATGCATCTTGTTATTGGGCTTAGAAATACTATTTCTAATTAAGGATTAGTAGATGACTTCGAAAAATTCAAGTGCTTGCTTTCATATCTTGATTTCAGACCTGAAGACTCAACTGTTTTGGTCAGTTTGGCATGTGGGAGTCTTTCAGGGATAGCTGCATCAACAGGTGAGCCATCCAATTACAGTATAATCATTTAAGCTTTTACTTATATATTTTGAATTTCTATGCCATAAGATTCCAATTTCCCAATAATTGAAATTAGGATCAAGTAGAAATCACATTGAGTGTGTTTTCACAACGGAATTGATGTGCTTTTTTATGGAGAGTAGTTGACAACACGCTTACTGTCAATTTAAATTGAAATTGTGAACAACAATGTTTGTCGTAGAATTTTCTCCACTTCATTATTATTCGGAAATGTTCCCATTATCTCTCCCTCTCCATTTTTGCTACCTTCACTGACTGTGATGCCTAACCTAACAAAAACTAGTGTAAATTTAATTTTTATGAATCCTGATTCTTCTATATTTGTTGCATGTCTAATCATTCCTTTTTACCGTCCATGAATATGAGTAAAACATAGAAAAAATGGCTAATATGTAACATGAATATAATGGAAGACCTGAATGCCTGTAGCTGTCTTCAATGCTTTTGATGCAGAGGCAAGTTGAGGATGCAGGCTTTTCAGTTAAGAATCTAATCAGATTGACTCCTATCCTAGAGCTTGAGGTTCACACATGTTAATTTCACACTATGAAAGTGTTCGTAAGAAACTGAAGAATGTGTTAGGTTTGATTGTTATTCACAAAATAAGCTTCATGTTCTTATATGGATTTTTGGTTGGAGAAGTTGATATTTGTGTATGGCTTGGCTCTCCAAATATGCAGTTGGATCCACTATTAGGTGACTAGTTTCAGGTAAGCCAAGTTTTGCAGTTACCCGATTTTGGGAGGTGTGTCCTCATTGAGGTATGCTTCTCAAACAGGCTCTTGCAATCGCTCCCTGATTATAGTCACATTTTGCAATCGCTCCCTGATTACAGTCACATTTTAGTGCAGTGGTTCAGTTTTTCTATTAACTTTTCTATTAATTTTCATATCAAGAACAAATGCAGTGAAAAGAAATTATATTTCAAGAAATAGATGAAACCACAAACAAAGTTGGAGAGATTCTTTCTTTCAGCAGCGTTTTTAAGCAATCACGGCTCATATTCCTGTCTTTTATGTTGTACTGGTTGATATTACAATTTGGGACTCTACATTTATAATATTCATTATCCAGTAATCTAAATTCCATATTATTGATGAATCATTTGTTAACCATTTCGTTTTTATAAGCAAAAACTGTATCGAGGGCTAATATATATTTATAATTTTTCAGTAGCATATCCCTTGGATCTAGTGAGGAGGAGAATGCAGTTGGAAGGAGTTGGTGGTAGAGCTCGTGTATATAAAACAGGTATCTTCGGTACATTGAAGCATATAATGGGGACAGAAGGTTTGCGTGGCCTGTATAGAGGAATTTTGCCGGAGTATTACAAGGTTGTGCCGAGTGTGGGTATCGTCTTTATGACATACGAAAAACTGAAACAAGTTCTCTCAGCCATTCCTGAGAAAGTCCACTAATGTATATGCCCACCACGTTTCTTGTTTCTGAGTGTTCAATTTGCAATTGTTGGATAATCACTGCCAACAATACATTGTCCATGTATAGATGGATGAGGGAGAAATGCCATTCTGAATATCAAACATTGTCGTTAGCTCCTATCGTTAAAGCCTATTTTTTGTTTCCTTCCTATTATCGGAACCATGCTTGAAACCTCAAAAACAGACAATTGCAGATACTTTCAGCTCCTTTAGAGACTGTAGTTCCAGGTTACTGGTTATATAGAGACCAGTGTCTAGATGCTCGTGTAAATATATTTGAGATCCAATTTGTGTTTGCACTTTTTTGACATAATTTAAGGAACTTGCTGTGTAGCAACGCAACACCAGCACTGGTGTGTGTTGCAGGCTTTTGTTGTTTTTTTCATATTATCATATAGAATTTGTCATTTACTATGATTATCAACAATTTACATAATCCAACTTTTAAATATAAAATTCAATTTACTTTCTTTCACTTCATCAATTTATCTAACAATCTAATTTTTTTCATATTTTTCTTTTACATTTTATCAACTATTTATAATTCATTCAATTTTCTCATTTTATTTTTACTTATAAATTATTTATTGAATTTTTATTATATTAAAATTGTGTAAAATATTATTTGTATATAAATATATTAAATAATTAATTAAAAATTGCGTGCCAACTAACTTTTCCATTTGTATATGGAACAAATTGGGTGAGAGATTTTGTAATGTTTGAACTTGTTCATGGATAGGAACTTGGTTCAAATTTTGTTTGAACATAATCATGGATAGGAAGCGTTTGATTCAAATTTGTTGAGATCTGAGAATTTGAATAGTGTTGAGTATTATGATAGTTTTAATCGTTGAGAAACGATTAAAACTAGGGTAAGATTGAGAGTTGTAGTTTGGAAAATTTGAAAAATAATTGGAATATGATAAAAATTATTAGAAATATTATAAATAAGAGAGAAAATAGAATATATGTGATTGTGAATGAAACATTATATATTGAACTCTATTTATAGTGGGAAAAAATAAAATTTTTGATCTTTATTTTATATAATTATATAAATTTATATCAAATCTAAATCTTAAATAGAAGATACAAAAACTTATTAATAATACCTATCAATCACAAATGGACATATGTGAGCTTTAAAATCATTATTATAATAAAGATCTAAAGTTCATCAAACTCGTGGCAACCCTTCGATAATCAGTCTCACAAATTGTCTGGATTAAAGATAAATTATTGAATTCCGCATTTTTAGTAAAATCAACAAGGTATCTGTTGATTTTCTCCGCGTTGTAACAACCATGATGCTCAACATACTATTCATCTTCCATCTCCACTCTTGAAAAAATTCTTGCTGCAAATCATGTATCGGCGAACAATTATTTGACGTGTGACACCACGTATACAAAATTACAATATTCATCACTCAAATGAAGATCTCGAGATTTGTATTTTTGATTTATATTGTAACCCTTCGATTACTATTGATTTCAATAGCTATCCAACCATCATTAAAAAAATAATTATTACCTTTCCACCAGTTATGCATCTTTTCTACTTCTACACGCCACGAATATTTTTTTATAATATTAATATTTTATACTCTCATCTTCTTCTCTTTACTCTTAAAAAATATTTCAAAAAAATGGATCAAAAATGTACTCCTTAATTCCAAATAAATTTCAGAAAGAATCACTGCTTCCATGCGTGTTAGAGTTTGTAGAAAATGGACAAGGACATGATAATGCTAAACTTTCTATGTAGTTGATTTTGTTTTACAATGAAGTAATTACATATTTTAACCCTTCTCAAAGTTTTTTATTAAATTATAAAATCTAATTTTTTTATCATATTTTTTTATGATTTCATTTTGTATCTCTCAAACTTTAATTTAACACCAAGTATACAAAATTAAGATATTAATCACTCAAACACATCTTTGGTCACCGAAAAATAAAAACACTTCTTTTGTTCTAATATGAAAGTAGCGATTGAGAATTCTCCGTCACAAAATTTTTTTAGAGCATGTTTAAAATTGAGACATTTTGAATAAGAACACATAGTTACTTACGTACATAATTATATAGTACTACAACTATTAAAACATTTTGAATCATTTTTTTTATAATTTCGTAACTATCATAATATTTAAATATCTTGCGTCATTTTTTATAATTTGAAAATGCGTTCTTTATCTTACTATAAAATTTTAAATTATTTAATGGAATACTTAGTTAATTAAATAAGAGTATATAAAAAGGGGTATACTTATATTATAAAATTAAACAATTCTTATATTATATTTCCATCACATTGTTTAAGCTAATAGTATTGTAGGGCACCATACCTTAAAATACGCTTTTCAATTACAAAGAACAATAATAATTGCATAAATATATTAAATTATACTATAAATTTTATATATTTTATAATAATTGCTATATTTTATAATAATTGCGTAAACATATTTTATCACATTATCAACTCAAATTGTATTTAAATTTTTGTTTGAATAAACTTTTATATATTTTTTAATAATTGGTAAATATATTAAATCACATTATAAATTTTATGTATTTTATAATCATTGCGTAAACATATTTTATCACATTATTAACTCATTATTTATTAGATCACATTATAAATTTTATGTATTTTATAATAATTGCTTAAACATATTTTATAACATTATTAACTCACATTATTTGTTTATAAAAATAATTGTGTAAACATATTTTATTATATTATTAACTCAAATGTATTTAAAATTTTGTTTCCGTAAACTTTTATGTATTTTTTTTATAATTGCATAAATATATTAAATCACGTTATAAATTTTATGTATTTTATAATAGGTAATATTAAGAGGGCAGATTGGTTTTTAGTATTATACACAACACCCATAGTTTTTTACATTATTTTAAAAGATTTTATATTTTTAATATTTTTAATTAAGAGGGTCTTTGTATTATATAAATTTTAAGTAGTGGCACTTTTAACATTGTGAGAAGTCTAAAATACCCCTACTATCAAATATTATTATTATCAATCAGTTAAGTTAATAAAATATAATTTAATTTCTTTTAAACGAGAAAACAAAACCCACAGAATAGAGAGGAAGAGAGAACAAAAAAGAAGTTAATCTGATTTTCATGTTGGCTAATGGATAAATCACCGAACGCGGGTCGACATTTCCAGATACCCACACGTTCTTCTTTTGGGTTCGCGACAGCAGTAACCCGAACGGGTTCTCCCCAGACGCATCCGTCCACAACGAAACCCTCGACATCCTTGCCCGAGCGAGGCGTTTTCAAGAACTCCGCTAGGTGCTCGACGAAATGTCTGTGAGAAGAAAATTTCTGATAAACGAGCGCACGTTTGGGATCGTTGTAAATAGATTAGCCGCCGCCCACAAAGGAGACGAAGCCATCGATTTTTTTGATTTTTTTAACACGATGGAAGGCCTTGGACTCAACCGCGATTTATCCATCTTCCAAAACGCTCTTGATGTCACTCTGTCGGCACAAGCACGTCGAGGAAGCTGAATTATTATTATGCAGCAAGAAAAACGAATTCAAAGCCTATACCAAGACGTAGAATATCATCCTGAACGGGTGGTGCTTGCTGCAAAGCTTGCCCGATGCCAAGAGGCTTTGGAAGAACATCCTCTCATCCGAGTCCCGTCCGGAGAAATTCACGTATGCGGTTTTCATCAACTCCTTGACCAAGTTCGGCAAAACCACCACCTCAGTGGACCTCTTCAGGTCAATTTGGGCTCAAGGATTACAATCCCATGTCTATATATATATATATATATATATATATATATATATATATAGAGAGAGAGAGAGAGAGAGAGTTTATTTTTGTATAACAATTTTTTTAGTAGGCATGTAATATCTACGCTAGATACATACAAGTACATGAAGATATCTACTATAGATAAATATGAGAACATATCCATGATAGATAAATATGAGAGTACATGAAGATAAATATGAAGATATCTACATGTTATCTAACATAATTTTCAATCACAATTTCTTTTGGTTTATATCTTGCACATATCTATTTTAGTTTATTACAATTGTTGTAATTTACATACATGATCTACGAATTTTTGAGTATAAACAATATATACAATTGTGGATTATATCTATTACATATCTATTCAATTAATTAATGTAATAATAATGATTAACGATATTTTTTGACAATAAATATACAAACAACAGTACTAAACCCAATTGTATGTTGGACTTCTCAATCTGGATGAGATTCTTCTAAAGGTCCTAATAAGATGATGTCGAAGTATTCTTGTGCTTGATCGGAACAAAGACTTGATAGCTTCGACGACTTCTTCTGCTCAATTTTGAGGCTTCATAACGATCACCAGATTCTTCATAGCATTGTCGACTCTATCTCCGACATTAATTTCTACCCAAAACAACAAAATTGCCCTCTTCGAGTCCTTATCCACTAGCTGAACACAAAAAAACCATTTCAGAATCAATAATTAATTAGGATCACAAGAACAATCAAAAGTAAGAATGCCATCAACAAATACTCTTTTTTTTTTTTTATCATATCTTTGGTAGTTACTATCTAATCCAATATCACCAAATTAAAAAAGAAAATGTATCCAAAATTTTCAAAATTCATTAAGATTTATAACAGCTCACCCAAAAGTAATATATATATATATATAACTTAATCGAGGAATTAAACCTCAAATAATGTATTATATGTATGAAATCTTCAAACTAATAGTATATGTAGTATTTTGTATCTATCATAGACAAACAATAGGCCAACAATATAGAATATATACATCTATCTATCCATTATCTATCATAGGTCAACAATAATTTCATAAAAATGCATAGTATCTATCAAGTATCTATCATAGGCAAATAATAAATATACATTTATCTATCAAGTATATATCATAGGCAAACAATAATTTCATGTAAATGCAACAACTCATGTTTGACAGGAAAACACAAAAGTATTATGTTTAAATAAAAGTAATCCTTCCTTGAGTGGTTCTATCCCCATTAAGAGTATGAAAAAAAATATCAAAAATATATTTGGAATCTATATGAGTAGTTGCTTTGATTAACTATTAATTTAACAATCATAATCCAACTAACCGATTCATTCCAAAATTGAAGAACATTCCACACAATCATAGTAATGACAAGAAATTACATAGCGATCGATATTTAAAATAAAAAAACGAAATTACATAGCAGAGATGGGTTTTTAATGTTAGAGTAAAATTGGCACTGACCTTGCGGGTTGATTTGTTGTCGGAATGGAGAAAAATCACGGTCGCCGATACTTGGTCCCTTAAGAAAAAACGCAAATATGAAGGTGAGGAATTTATGAGATTCAAGAACAAATTACGGGAAGGAGTGCAGATCTAGAGGTGTTGCATTAGAAATATTACGACTTGTTCTTGTAAAGACGACAACAAATTCTTATTCCCAGATTGTTTCGGCGGAAGCGGTGAGGGTTTCGATGGGAACGTTGTCTGAGTCGATGGGAGGTTCTTCTCCGGTAAATTAGTCTAGGCGGCCAGTGATGGTGTGGCTACGATAAATATGACGTAACTATGAATCTATGATAGTATTTTTAGGTTATATGTAATTTTATACACCAATTACTTTAATTCATTAATTTTTTTAATTGAGAAGGGTAGTATAGGGAGAGTGCCCTTTATAAAAATTAGAGAAAATATTAGGTCTATATATAATACTTTACGTAGAGGTGCCCTCATCCATGATTCCCCCTTACGTAAACTTTATCACATTATTAACTCACACTATTTATTTGCGTAACCATAAATTTTATGTATTTTATAAATATATTTTAGCACATTATTTGTTTGCATAACCATAAATATTATTTGAATAAATTGAAACAGAGTTACTGTCACGCCCCGTTTTATTTTATTAAATAAAAGAAATACAAGTAATAATTTTTAAAAATTACATGAGCGCGAGATGCAATTTTTCAAACTCCACGTCGGCATAATTAATTTTCAACGGTAAAAAGATTTAAATAATAGTAATTGCAGCGAAAATAGTAAAAGTTGTAAAACACGTACGTTAAATACTAAAAATAGTTTCACTCATTAAACATTGTACGAATCACGGCGCAGCATCCTCGACTACTCCAGTTTTTCAAATAGTATCACCTGAAAACATTTATATGTCAGTCCACTGACTGACAAGTAGGCATGCAATCTATGTGTTTTAATCTTTCCACTTGTCGTCTTAATTTGTAGCTTAAAATTTGAACCTTTAATGCAATGCAACTCCTTAACTTAGACGTAGGACATAACCATTAACTTGTGACATTTACGTAACTTTTCTTTAACATTTAACTTTCGTAACATAGCTTTAACATTTGACTAGAGATCACTTGACATCGTAAGGCTACCCCAGTCCATTGTGGCCATCATAAATTAGTTGCACACCCTGTCTAGAGGCCCTCTCGCACTCTAGCCATTGATGCCATTAAAATTAGTTGCACACCCTGTCTAGAGGCCCTTTCGCACTCTAACCATTGAGGCCATTAAAATTAGTTGCACACCCTGTCTAGAGGCCCTTTCGCACTCTAGCCATTGAGGCCATTAACATTGATTGCACATACTGTCTAGAGGTCATCTCGACTCTCTAGCCATTGAGGCCATTAACATTGGTTAGTTGTCACCCTGCTTAAGGTAGTACCTTACGATGTCCAACAACATTTAAGTTTCGTTTCTTTAGTATTTTGACCGTATCATGAACTACTAATGCATATGCACCCTTACGTGTATGCATGAACTAATGATATGCACAAAATCATATAAGCAAATAAACATTTCCATGAATGTAAATAAGCATAAGGAAAATACCGATCGACACTGGAACAACATAAAATTACAATATACAACACTCACAAACAATTATATATCATAACAAATACTCCGTAACATTTAAAACATATAACCAAACTCTCGGGTTCATACAGATTGATACATGACTTAAATCAATAAAGATGTGATATATATACATGAACATATTATATTCTGCTATGTTTATATGGAGTATGTTTATACAGTAACATTATTTACATATAATAATATATATGTACCTCATCTGTTGTTGCATAAAGCAACACCTTTCATACATACATAAACTCACTACATACATACAATATACATACTCAATTACTTGATGCTATAAGGGGTATCAGTAGTACCTATTCCCCTACATATATAGACAACTATTATAACCTACTTATCTCATATATATATATAACCTGACACTACTAAAATCATCATCAAGCCACTACATATATATATACATCTTGCACCTTCTTACATACGATACATTCACATACAAACAAATATGCATGTAGGTTTTACATGTGTACAAGTATAGATCGACACCTACATGTAGCTCTAATTATAGACTTGTTGTTGGCTTCAAATAATATCATCGATCCCTTTACCTAATTTATATCCATTTACATGTACTACAAGTAGAAATCTAATCGGTATAAATTAAAGATGCTAGTACTAATTCTTCAATCAACAAACGGGTAGGTAATTTATCAAACCATAATACATATATTCATATATTCAACATCATTACCTATCATTAACTCCAAAATCATAATTTACCCAAGAATCACATAAATTAGATGATCACAAGAACCCTAGACTCAAAATAACTCTAATTACATGAATCATAAAACCTACTTGCCTTGATTATATATGATCGAGATTTAAAAGTCGAGAGCCTATGGGAAAATCGACATCGTCTCCTTCTTCCTCCCTTATGGTCGGCTCCTCTTTTCCTCCTCGGTAGTCCCGATCTCTTTCTCTTCACGTGTCCGTCTCCTCTCCTTCTTTTCCCCGTGTAAAACCCAAACCCTATTATATATCGTTCTTTATATTTATGTGGTTTTATTTAAATGTTATAATTAATTGAGCCCAATAAAAATACAATTTGGCAAACCCATAAACGACACAAGTTCAGCCAGTTAAATATAAACTCAGCCCATTAAAAGATATAAGTTCGGCCCATTATAGTTAATTACATTTTATAAATGTCCGTTAATTTAAAGCCCAATTTATGAATTACCGAAATCCAATTAAAACGTGTACGAACGAGCTATTTTAATTACTTAATTTTTAATATAAAAATTCGGGTTATCAGGTAGGGTGATTGTAACGCCCTAGAAAATTCAAAGGCTTAAAGGAATTGAATATGCTACTCATACCAATAAGATGCATCTACTTTTCTGGGCATCCCCCCATAAGAACTCCAAAGTTAAGCGTGCTGGCTCTGGAGTAGTTTTAGGATGGGTGACCCCCTGGGAAGTCTCCCGGGTGCTCACGAGTGAGGACAAAGTAAGTGTTGGTACAGTGGAGCCAGGATATCCCTTCCGGAGGGAGTCATTGGTAACCGAGCCGGCCCAATAGGGTCGGGCTTCGACCCCTCAACGGAGTTATTGGTAACCGAGCCGGCCCAATAGGGTCGGGCTTCGACCCCTCAACGGAGTCATTGGTAACCGAGCCGGCCCAATAGGGTCGGGCTTCGACCCCTCAACGGGCCGGGGCGTTACAGTTACGCTCACTCTATTTTTTTTTAAAATAATTAATTAAATATTAATTGAATAATTAATACTAGTTCGTTAGTTCTAGAGTAGTTTAGTGCTTCTATATTTTTAATGTTGTCTTACTATATAAATATAAAAATATAAAAACCCTATACCAAAGAATCTGCAAAATTTGAAACTCTAAAAAGAATAAGCTTTCTTTCTAATAATAACAATTAAAGAGCCTAAAACATTAAAAACACCGTATAAAAATATAGGAGAATTCTACCGTACATTTAGGAGAATTTTACTGTACATTTTATCATTTAAAATGTACTGTGTCTTTTATAAAAATATGTACACTTGGATGCATAGTATAATTTCTCATATTTTTTTATATTTTAATTAAATTAAATAAAATTAAATAAGGGGTAGTTTTTAATGGGGGCAAAACAAGTATGTATATTACACATAACTCCAAAACTTTTCATTCAAATACAGGCTTACTACCAATATTACCTTTATGCTTGTATAATATACATTCATCAATTATTTATTAAAAATGTTTGGAGCGTGCGTTTTTACACTAGATAATAAGCATTGCAATCTTGCACCATACACGTATACATTTAATAATTTGAACGGTGATTGTGCAATTATTTATTTTCGTAATAGTTTAATTGTTTTAATCTGTTACAAATAATTTGTATTGTTTTATTTTAATTTTTATTCATGTATTATAAAATATAAAATAATTATACGCAGCAAATACACAAGATTATTAAATACAATAGTTGTAAAATATTTTATAAAATAAAGTAAAATATTTATATTTAATTAAATACAAAAACAATACGGCAAATTATATCTTGCTCCTCAATGTAAGATCCACATCTTACACCTGGTCAACATAATAAAAGAGTCAGTCAAAATTAACCTAATTTTTTTCCCTTTTTTTTTCATCGTTCTCACTCTCTCTCAATTTCCTCTCTCCCTCTCTCTCGACTCCGCCCCAGTTCTATGGCGGTTAACCGCCGTACGGAAGCCCCTTCTCGTCTCCCGCGTCGTCTGCTTTTCCACCCGGAACCGATTCAAACGTGATCGCGAACTTTCAGATGGCCGATCTGGACGGAAGCGGCTTCATCGACGACAAGGAGTTCTACCGCGCCCTCTCGTTCTACAATGAGAGCTTCGGGATGCGGACAGTTCACCTGCTCATTTAGGTTTTTTTTCCCTCTTTTTCCTCATTCTGTCTCCTTCCTCCTTCCTCTTTTCTTCTTCTATACATCAACATATACTGTTGAAAACCTTGATCTATACCATCGATATTTTTGTTTTTAATCATCTTCGGCTTCGTCCTCCATCGAGATAGGTACGATCTCGGTTCTTACCGTCGGTTTCGTCCCTCCATCCAGATCGGTTCTTACCGTCGGCTTCGTTCATGCGTCGATCTCTATTCGATCTCGGTTCTGACCATCGCTTTCGTCACTCCATCGATCTCGATTCTGAATTTGTTGACTTCTGCACAAATTATGTTTGCATTGTGTTTCCATGAAGGTATGCTATGAAATTCCGTTTGATTTTTCAATTTATTTTCGGTTGATGGTTATTGTTGTTTTTGTTGATTATTGTGTTTGATAATTTTTGTTGTTTATACATATCTGTTATCGATTTTCAGTTAGATTTTTTTTTTTTGTGTGTGGTTTTGATCTCATATGTTGTTGTTTGTTTTGGGTTGAAGATTGTATCTCACCTGTGGTGGACAACAAGAAGAATTGAGAATCACTTTCTGAAAAAGGGGATCAAGGCCCCAAGTACGAGCTTTTGTTGGGCAACCTCAAAGAGCTCGCGACCTTAAACTTCAGAGCCTCGTCTCAGTCGATGCCCCTCTTCCACAACATACTCCCAATGGTTCTTTCTATTTACCATCATTGGAAGAAAATTTACGGTAAATATTGTTATTACATTCTTGGAGCTCGTTTCATGCCTTTTCTAAGGTAAATATGGATGTTTTCGAATTGTATGTTTTTTTATGTGTTTTTGTGTTTTTTACTTTTTAGATGCTATTGAGTCGAACCACGTTGTTGATCTTGATGATAAAATCTTAAATCTTCAAATTTCAGGTTATCCTCGTATTGATGCTGAACTTCATTTTATACTCTGTCAACCTTTATTTTGTAATCCGTCAACCATCATTTTAGTTAATATTATTTAATTTGTCCTTGGTCATTATGTTTGATATTATTTAATTTTCTTGCAAGATATTAATAGTGAAATGGCTTAGTCGATCACTGATTATGCATCCTGGAGTATTGTTTAGGAGGTCTATCTTGTTTATTTATATATGCTTGTGTTTGTTTACCTACTTTTGTTTTCTTCCCACACAGGTATATATTGTGTACAACATTTTATACTACTTTTGCGTTGACTGACTTGGGCAATGTTTTTTTATATCGTTATATATACTACAATACCTACTATTGTTGTTGGTATTCTGGCCATGATGGATAATAACATAAGTTACAAGACACTACTCGAGTACCCAAATCTTTATGTGGCTGACTATCGAAAGGAGAGTTACAACATGTCATTCTTTTGGATTACAATGGTTGACACATTATGACAGAGCCTTGTTCTATTCTATGTACCCTTGTTCACCTACAGGGAGAGCACCATTAACATATGGAGTATGTTCAGCAGTTGGACAATAGGAGTATGGGCAACTTGTGGACAATAGTTGTTGTTATCATAGTCAATATGCATTTGGCTATGGATATTAAATGTCAAGTATGTTACTCATATTGTAATATGGAGACCTATTTTTTTTACTTTTGGCTGCATGGTGGCGCTTGATTCAATTCACTCTTTCCCAAATTACGGGTTAGTTTATTTTTTTAACAATAATTCTTTTTTGACTATTTATGGTTATTGTAGTATTACACTAATTCGTTGGTTGTGCCATTGTGAGATTGTATTAGATAATTTATATAGGGAAGTGTTTGATGTATGCACTGGACCCGAGCTTACGAGTAACTCTCTTGAATTTGAGCTTGAATCGCAGTGCAGTCGTTTGCTGTCGAGTTTCTCCATATATTAGTTTTGGATATTGTATTTGATAATAGATATGAAACTTCATTTTTGTGACAGATCTTCATTTGTGGAACTTCATTTTCAAAAGTATGATCCTTCATATTCATATTTATGATCCTTCATATTCATATATAGACTCTTTAATAGTATATTTTTTTAATATTAGAAAAGAAAAAGAACTACATCTAGATATCTCGTGTGCTTCTCCAGAAACTGATTTGATTAATTGTGTGACTGCACTGTCAAGTGCCAAGTGGAGTTTACGAGAACAAAATTTTGACAATTTTGACAATTTTCTGAAATATATAAATATTTAACTAAATATTTTATTATTACCTAAAGGATGTGAATTTTTTTTACAATATTGAAGTATGATATGTCTTTTAATAATATGAAGTATGAACTGTCTTTTAATGAAAGATGAAATGTTATGTATATGAAGTATGAGATTTATAATGTGAAGTATGAAAAATAAGTTCAGTCATTGAAGTATGATTTGTCTTTTAATAATACGAGATTTCGAAAGATCTCCTTATTTCTTCACCGCGGCTTCTCGCATCATTTTATTTGAAAAATATTATATCACCGTGGGACACTTTAAAATGAATAATGTTTACCATTCTATTATTTACACAAACCCTTCGATGACTTATCGGCTGCCTTGCTTGATGAATAGTTTCACGAAAATAGAGACGAACTGTGTTTTAATGAAAGATGAAATGTTATGTATATGAAGTATGAGATTTTTAAGAGTTTTGTTTTTCAGTCAATTCTACAAAAACTAATAAAGGATGATATTAAGTTAAAATGAAAAATAAAATTAATAAAAATGAAGGTTTGTGTTCTGAGAAATAAATATTTTTATATTTTTGTTGTAGAGTTGATGATAATAATACTTAATTATAGTAAATGAATTAAAGGATGATATTAAGTAAAAATGAAGAATGAAATTAATAAAAATGAAGGTTGGTGTTCTGAGAAATAAATATTTTTATATTTTTGTTGTAGAGTTGAGGATGATAATACTTAATTATAATAAATGAATTGAAGGTTCTATGTAAAAGCAAAAAACAAGACTTTGAAATATTGATACAGATGTCATCATTTATATAAAAAGAATAACAAAAAAAACAAGACAACACCAAACGCTCTCGTCTCCTTCGAATGCCAACGGCTTCGTAGATATGGAGGAGGTGCCAACAGGAATTCGGCTGGAGGCGAATCACATCCTTCCTCCGGGGCGGCACAAAGGTCAAAGACGATAGGGAAAACATTTAGTCACAAACAATCCTTTCTTTGTGCACTTTCCACGCAACCGAACGACCTCGTATACAATGAAGAATAATGAAGTATGAACTGTCTTTTATTGAAAGATGACATACTATGGATATGAAGTATGAGAAAGTTCAAAATTTTACCTTGTTTGGTGGAGAAGCATTAACCTTGATGCTGTTTTTTGTAAGAAATTTAGTTTATATCTGAAAAAAAACTGTTTAAAATGAAATTTTATGGCAGTACGTATACATCTCTTGACTCTGATCTTTAATATATTATCATTAAACATCTGCAAGTGTTCGCTTATAAATAAGGTTCAAGAGAGATGAGAGAAACACCATCTCCAATAAACGCAACATGAGCCATGAAACATGAAACACCATCTTCAATACATGAAACCCAATCTATATGAAATCAGAAATTAGTAATACATGAAACAGTGTAAGTACATCTCCAATACATGAAACACCATTATATGAAATCATAAATAAAAAATATTTACTGTAGTAAATATCAATCAAACTCTCATCGAAGACAAAAAATGAAGCTTTTTCACGCACTACCTGAAAATGCGAGATGTTAACTAGCAAAAACATATCATAGCATGTCAACAACTACGGTATTCATTTTAGCAACACTTGAATCAAGACTTGTACTAAGGGTGAGGAATGATCTAATTCATTCGACGATATCAAAAACAGTGTGTGCGCTAAAGCTTTCCTTTTGATCTCGATTGCTATCACACCAAACAAGAGCACATGTTTATTATATCATTTGTCAAAAAATATATCGAGAACAAACTAAAACACGTATTTTGATTTTCTATCAATACGAAGTCATTCCTGAATTGTGATGCCGCTAGTATACCAAAAAGACCATTGATTCCATATTCTCAAACCATATTTGAGAATATGGAAAAGAAGTATTGAAAAACAAAACAGCCTCCCATATTCTAATTCTGAACAACACACAACACACAACACATATTGAAAAAGAAGTATCAAAATAAATCAATCAACACAGCCTCCCATATTCTAATTCTGAACATATCAATAGCTAGTTTCATATTCTAAGGCAACCTAAACTTTCGATTGAGGGGGAGAAAATTCAAAATGTCCCTAAATATTTCATGAATCTTTATTAAAAATAAAGGGTAGGGGAACCCCGAATATACTATATATATTTTTGCACGATTTCAACCTTTATTTCATATCCGCAATTTTGATCACTCCCACCACCTTCATTGAAAAAATGTATCAGTGAGAAGCATATTGAAATATAAAATCAATATTTCTCCAAAATATTTTTCTAAATTGATGGATCAATATTTGCACGGAGAATATGCTAAACTCTAAACCTTTAATAACTGAATCAAATCAATTTGATGGATGAATATGCAAGTGCATAAACAATAAACATTGCTGAACAGATACACACATAAACAATTACACACACACACACACAGACACTCAATTTGATGGATGAACATGCAAGTGCATAAATAATACAGAAACATGAAACATGAAACACCATAATTCATGAAACACCATAATGTAAAATCAGAAATTACCTTGGGTTAGAGGATATGAAGTATGAAAAAGAGGAGACGATCCAGTACCAAAGCTTGATGTCAGCGAGGCGTGGAGGACCACACAGTCGAACCTACACTTTGGCTGAATATATAAGAAGGAAGGGGAAAATCTATAAACCCTAACTCACTGACCCAAATCAATTTGATGTATAATCGGAGAAGATACTATGATTTACACGAAGAAGATACTATTTTCAGAATTGTAATTTTTACCTAGGGTTTGTATAATTGGATTTCGATCGATTTGTTTCCATGCTCGAAGGATAGAGGGTATTGACTTGGAGACGAGCCGATGGCGTAGCTTGGAGGAGGCGAGGCGTGGAGGATGAAGACGACGAGAATTGTCGGCGAGAATCGAGGCTTGAATTCGGCGATAACCGACTTGAATGAGGGAAGTTACAGAAAGTCGATGAATAGAGAGAGTGAGTTCCATGTTGGCTGTGATGAGTATGATGACGTAAGCACAAATATTTGGGTTGGGTCAAGTTTTTTTATAAATTGGGCCTGTAGTAAGATGGACATCTTACTCCTATGGAGTAAAATATACTAACTCAAACAATACAAATCATTTGTAACAAATTAAAATAATTAAAATATTATGTAAATAAAGAATTGCGCAATAACAATTCATATTATGCAAATATTATGCTAAGGGTAATATCGATCACATAAATAACACGTAGTGCCTTGATTAACAATTACAGAACTCTTAATACCCTAAACTAAACAAACATAAAAACTAACGAACCCTTATATATCAGATGAAAAAGTTTGAGAGTTGATTTTAATTAGAAAAACTAAAGAGTCTTTATCCTTAAAATTACCATTAAATAATTTTAACTCAAAATTAAGTTAGTACATAGTATTAAACATATGCATACATTTTTTTATAAATTTAAATAAAAAAACATTAAATATTTTTAATTTGATTTTATAAAAAATATTTAATATACATAAATTATTAATTAAAAATAATGATTTTATAGTATTTTTTTAAAATGAAATAAGTTATTTAAGTCAATGATTAATTAATTGTATCGCATAAAAAATAAAAAATAAAAACACAGTACTGTAAATTGGGTTTGGCATGATTTTACGAAAAAAAACACAGACCGTGAATTGGGTTTGGTATAATTTTACGATTATGAAATTGTGTAAATTTTACTTGGTTTTATTAGAAAGAGTAAGGTAGAGTACGAATATTTAACACAATTTAGAGATTCTAAATTTTTTTTTTTTAACTTGTAATGTGTGAAACCACTTATAAACACATCTACAAAATTATAACGAATCTTTTAGAAAGATCAACACGATAAAAAAAATTAAGTCAGCACTAATCTAGCGATGGATACTACAAAGACTAAACAGAGGGTATGACCGGAGCTTTCTAGCGAAGTCTCTCGACCTACAATATTTCTCTCTCTAGAATATGTCAAATCAATTAAAAAATATTTAATACTTTTTAAATATTTACAAATATTTTAAATAAATTAAAAATTATTTAAAGACAATTTAAAAATATTTTAAATTTATTTTGAGACAATTTAAAATATTTAAAATGTATTTCAAAATTTATTTTACAACTATTTTAAGACATTTAAAAAATATTTCAAATCACATAAAAATTACTGTAAGACATTTAAAAATGTTTATAATTTATTTTGAATAATTTTAAAATTATTTTAATAAGTTAGTACATAGTATTAAACGATATGCATACATTTTTTTATAAATTTAAATAAAAAACATTAAATATTTTTAATTTGATTTTATAAAATATATTTAATATACATAAATTATTAATTAAAAATAATGATTTTATAGTATTTTTTTTTAATGGAATAAGTTATTTAAGTCAATGATTAATTAGTTGTATTGCTGTAACGACCCGTTCTAATTATTTTAATTTTCGAAAACTTCTTTAACAAATCGTAGCTAAGGGGGATGTATTCGTTTAGGATTTTGTAGGATTTTAATTGACTTTAAAAAATATATAAATTTGTAAAATCCATAGACTCTATGCAGAGTTTGACGACTTTATGATTGATTTTTATAGATTTTCACCGACTTTATGATTGATTTTTATAGATTTCAAAAAATTGTAAAATATACTTTTATTGATTTATGTACACTTTCAAAGACTTCAAATACAAATGTATATAATAAAAAATCAATTTTTTTTTTAAATAAAAATAAAAAAATAATTATTTTAATTTTAATTTTAATTTTTATCACTTTTATAGTTGAAACTCATTGTTTACTTCTCTCTCGTTTTAGCAATTCTTGTTCTCTATTTATCCAATGTATATAAACATACTTTTATATAAAAAATCAATTTTTTTAGAAAAATAAAATAAATAAAATATTATTTTAATATTTATTTTATAACTTTTATACTCGGAACTCATTATTTACCTCTTTCGCTTTAATAATACTTGTTCTCCATTTATCAACTTTCATTAGTTGATGTTGAAATATCAATTGTTTATAAAAAATCTACAGTAGTGTCGATTGTGAATTTCGATCATATTCTATCGAATATTAAACTATAAAACATTATAAATAAATCATCATAAATAAAATTTTAAATAAATTGAATAATAATATTAATAATTAAATTTATTATATTTAAATTGTTATTGAGAAACATATTATTGTACATAATAAATACAAAATAATTTATTAATAATATAATATATAAATAATTATTTTTAAAACAATATGATAAAATCAGTTTTCTCAAATATAATTTTGATTATTTTATATAGACTAGTCTTCCTACCCGTGCGATGCACGTCTATTTAATTCAATTATTTGTTAGTCGGAGTATTGCTCTTTCGGCTTAATATTAGATGTAGATATTGATAATGGACAAATAAATATAAATAAATATTAAGTGAATAGTCTAATTGAAATAGTACAATAAAGAAAATTACATTCATATTACATAATACTTCTTTATAGACTACATTTGTTCTATTCATAAGACAACCACGCTGGTCACAAAGCAGAAGCTTTAATCGGGTCGTGTTGGTTACTCTAGACAACTACAATTGATCGTGCGTAAATACTGGTTTTTTCAAAAATATTCCAACATTTGTCAACGATTGACCTTGACTCTTATTAATAGTCATGTCATACAATATCATAATCGAAAATTGTCTTCGTTGGAAAGCAAACTGGAATTTTATTCGAGGGCGTCAGAGCAATTCGAGTATTAAAAACCATTTTCTCATAATTATTTCCTCTTAATACTTTCGCGTGGATAATATATTTATTAAGTAATGTTACAACCATGTACCATTGCATAGTCCGACAGAGGCATCCATATTTTGCAATAGTATAACGGTCACCCCAACCTAATACCAAACAGGTATCAAAACTATATACCATATCACAATATTTAATTAATTCGTATATTATATACAATAAATAAAATATGACATGACTATATAAATTGTTGCTTAAAAAAAAAGTCTACATATATATATGTATATATATTACTATATTAATTAATATATTTAGATTTTATTAAAAATATTTATAATAATAACAACCTTCAACTTAATGGTTTGGTAGTTTGGAACACTTGTTCTCAAGCATTTAATCAAACATATTCTCGTTCTTTCTAGAAAATTGATATTTTTGATGTAATCATAAAAAGAATTATTAATGATGATGATAATAACAATAATGCATTATGTTAATACATAAATAAAAAAAATAATTTATCGAAATAGAGAATAAGTAAAAGATGAAAACTTTTTATAAGGGTAAAATTGAATTAAAGTTTCAATAATTTTTGAAAATTAATTGAATAAAAATAGCAAATTATAGAATCAAATCAAGATATTTTGGTTAAAATTTTATAATTTAATTGATTAATAAAAATAGAATAGGGTAAATTAAATTAAATGCCTAATTTACTTAATATTAATATGATATAATGATTAATACAAATTAATATTAATACTATTATACATTAAAATTTATATGATAATGTAAATAAATAAATAATATATGATAAATAAGGAATAAAGTGAATATATTAATAGAAGATATTAAAAAATGATTTATTTGATAATTTAAAATTTTCAAATCAATCTTTACTATAATTAAGGAGTTTATAAAGATAAATTATATAAAATCAAATACTAAGAGAATAAGAAAAATATAAATATTATTATTTATATATTAATTACTATTTAATATTTACTTAATAAATTTAAATTGATTAAGATTAAATATTAATAAATATTGGTATGAACAAAATTCTTAATCTAATGATTATTATTTTTTAATAAGTTTGAATACAAATAAATCAAACCCTTAATATATATACCATTAGTTGAATTATATATTATAAGAATTAAATAAAAATACGGTGGGGTAAGTTACAACAAAAATAAAATTAGAATAAAATTAAATAGAAATATTATAAAATTTATTAAAATAATAATGGTAAGTTACATAAAATATTATAAATTACATTATAAAATAAAAGATAAATAAATTATTAACGCAAAATACTTTAAACTTATTAAAGCTTGATTCCATTTAAACGTTTTGCAATCCAATGTTTGGATCTTTCTTCATTCATGGAGTTCTAATCGTTCGATTTGCAGAATCTTTTACTTATAAATAAACCTACAAAAGTAAAAAAAATAAGAAATACAAAAGGCTTCCAAAAATATAATCTTTAAAAAGAGTAAAAAAAAATCAAAAACTGGAAAAAAATTTACAAAAATCATTACTTATTTGTTATATTTACAATACAATTATAATCAATAAACAATAATATTAAAACTAAAATTCGAATCAGTAAAAAATACTTATATTAAAGACTGCAAAAAATAAAAATATTAATGATTAAATAATAATATTAAAACTAAAATTTAAATTAGTAAAAAATACTTACAGTTGCAAAAATATTAATGATTAAAACAAAACTTACAAAGAGATCTGAAAAAAAACAAAATTGTAAGCATTAAATAATAAAAAAAATAGAATAGGGAGAGGTAAGGAGTGAGTGAAGATAACGTAATTTATATATAGACACATATTTGAATTATTCATGATTATAGTAATATAAATAGTAGATAATATTAAATTTATTTAGTTGCTTTAAATAAAAAGTAGATTTACCTAAAATTCCGATATTATTGTTTATATAATATAAATTGATTAATTAACCGATAAATATTTTAATAAAAAAAATACAAATTCTCTCTAATCATCCCACGCTAATTAATTTTAGTAATACGTAATTAAAGGAAATAAATAAAAAATAAAGGTGATATTTTAAATATTTAAATTCAATATTTACTATAATTAATTAAGGGATATTATAAATTTAAATTATATTATATAAAGAAATAAGTAATTACGATAATTAATTAAAAATAATTACGCTAATTAATTAACAGTGTAAACACAAATTTAATTTAACTGTAATTGTTTATTAATATGTGTGAACACAATATAATCTAACGGGTAAAACATATGCCAATTGCTAGCTGAATTATATATTATAAGGATATATTTTAATGCTGCATAATTAAAGTAATATAAATAGAGGATAATATTATTTCTAATTGTAAATTAATAAAAAAAATAAATTATTATTATTTCATTCTCAAATCAATTACGTAAAATTTATTTAGTTGCAGGAATAGATTTACCATACTCATAATTAATAATATTATTGATATATAATTTTAGTTGACTATTAAATTTATTAATTACTTAAAATAAGAAATAGATTTACCATTCTCATAATTAATAATATAATTGATATATAATTTATAATTAGAAATAATAAAAATTTTATTTGATTTCTCTAATTAAAGATAAATTTTATTTTATAAATTTATAATATTATTTATACATCAAATTTGGTTGGATGATTAATCGATATAATAATTATTTTTGTAATTTATTACTTTAATTATCTGTAATTTCTATAAATAAAATAAATAAATTAATTAAATAACAATTATTATTATTATTTATATATAAAATAAAATCGAACTAAAATACATAAATTAATTCTGTTTTTGTGATATTTTTAAGTAATACAAAAAAAAATATTGTTGCGTAAGTTACAACATAAACAAAATTAGAATAAAATTAAATAGAATGATTGTAAATTGCTTCATTAATTACATTAAATAGATTAAATACATCATTAATAAAATGAAAACAAACTACTTTAAAATTACAGTGAATGAAGTAAATTACATCATAAATAAAATTAACACAAACTACTCTAATTTTATCAGGAAAAACATAAACAAAAGTTTGGAATTCATTTAAAATCTGTGCAATCCAATGTTTCGATCTTTTTTCATGACTTCGGTCAAAGAGTATTTTACTTATAATGAAACCTACAAAATAAATAATTATAAATAAACTTACAAAATAAACAAAAAATAAGTAATAAATTCAAAAGTTCTGCAAAAAAATGACTTACCTGCAAAAAAGTTATTAAAATCGAATTAGTAAAAGAATACTTAGCTCCAAAAAATACAAAAAACATCAAAACAACAACAAAACATACATAGAGCTCTGCAAATAAATAAATAAACGTAAGCATAAACAAATAAAAAAAATAGCTAAATGAAAAGGATACAAAACATAAAAAAAACAAACAAAAAAAAAAAACAAAAAAACTTACTATGCATAAAAATAAATAAATGTGAGCATGAATAAATAAAAAAAAATAGCTGAAATAAAAATTGAATAAATAAATGTGAGCATAAAAAATAAAAAAAATAGTTGAAATTAAAAGTGAGAGGTAGTCCAAAAAATACAAAAAAAACAACAAAACTTAAATAGAGCTCTGCACAAAAATAAATAAATTTGAGCATTAACAAATAAAAAAAATAGCTTAAATGAAAAGGCTACAAAAAATACCAAAAAAAAAAAAAAAAAAACTTACATAAAGATCTGCACAAAAATAAAAAAATGTGATCATTAATAAATAAAAAAAATAGCTGAAATGAAAATTGAATAAATAAATGTGAGTATAAACAAATAAAAAAAAATAGCTGAAATTAAAAGTGATAGGTAGTGCAAAAAATACAAAAAAAAAAAAAAACAACAAAACTTACAGAGTTTTGTGATGATGTGGGTGTAATTCCCCGGCGACGCAGGGTTCGAATCTCGGGTGAGACAAATTTTCATTGAAATATTATGAAGATTTGTCCTGGGGTTCGACCTGTTGGCTCTCTCGCACAGGTGTCTGCTACTCGGGCACATTCCTCGATTTACATCCTACCCGATCGAGGGACCTCCGATCGAGTGGGGGTGGAGTTTCTCGTCTCTCCTCCTTATAAAAATAAATAAATAAATAAATGTGAGCATGAACAAATAAAAAAAATAGCTAAATGAAAAGTGAAAGGTAGGGAGTAAGTGAAGATGACGTCTTTATATAGACACGAATTTGAAGTAGGGTTTGATAATAATTATTATTTTTAAATATAATTAATTTGAATTACCTTAAATTTCGATTAATTAATTAATCGATTAAATATATTAATAACAAATGCAGATTCCCTCTCATCATTCCTTAATTATGATAATTAATTTTAGTAGTATAATAGAATAAAAGTAATTAAAGGAGATAAATAAGGAATAAAAATGATATTGTAAATATTTCAAGTGAATATTTACGGAGATTATATTAAGAATATTATAAATGTAAATTATATTATATAAAAAAAATAAATAATTACACTAATTAATTAAAAATAATTACGCTAATTAATTACGCTAAAAATATTATAAATGTAAATTATATTATATAAAGAAAAAAAATTACGCTAATTAATTAAAAATAATTGCTATAATTTAAAATAATTATCTAATTAATTACGCTAAAAATAATAATTAATTACAAATAATTTTCTAATTAATTAAAAATAATTACGCTAATTAATTACGCTAAAAATAATATTGACTACAATTAAGGAGATTATATTAAGGAAATTATAAATATAAATTATATTATATAAAAAAATAAATAATTATGATAATTAATTAAAATTAATTGTTTTAATTAATTACGCTAATTATTACGCTATTTAATTATTTTAAAAATAATAATTAATAATGACTAGTGTGAACACAAATATAATCTAACGGTGCTTGTTTATTAATAGGTGTGAACACAAAAAAATTAAACGGTGAAAACATACGACACCTCGTACAATTGCTAGCTGAATTATATATTATAAGAATTTGTGTAATATTAAACGATTGATTGATTGTTTTTTTTTTATTACTTTTCGTTTTCGTGTTGAAAAGAGTCCGTCGAAATCTCTCATAATTATGAGAGATTTTGAAAATTCAAATCTAGTTATAATTTTAAAAGAGAATCCATTAAAATCTTATTAAAATTTATTAAAATCTATGGAGTGTTGAGTACACATGGATTTTTTAAGACTTTTTTAAATCCTAATTGAATACTTCCGAATTTTAATGGACTTTTAAAAATCCGAATTGAATACCCCTGAATTTTAAAAGTCCACTAAAATCCTATTGACTCCTAAACCAATACACCCCTCTAAATATAAACTAAATCCAAGTCCAATTGAATTTTAGTCTAATTTTATTTCTTTACATCACACTTTAATAACAACCCAATAGATATAAACACCCTTTTTTATTTATCTTCTAGCCCAACCGATACAAGTTCCTTTGAAAATTTAAAACTCCGGATTCTAATCGATTAGTGATTCAATTCCTACCATCTCTCAACAAACCTATTCTAAACCATCTCCTTAACAAACTTTAATCATCCCTATAAATACTCATCTCTACTTCATACGTATCAAGTGATCAACAATTCAACTCATCCCAAAAAAAAAAAAAAACCTAGTCCTCGAACCACCATTTTCTTCTGTCGAGGCCTTCAAACCTCACTTGAATATTCAGCCGCACCTCAGTCGAGTGACTCATCGGCTGCCGAAGAATCCTAGTCCTAGAACCACTGATCTCATCCTCAAATATCAATAGTGGCCTTGTTCAAAATCGAAACCAATCGAGAAAATCCCATTCAGCCATAAACGAATTAAACGTCCCGCACCTCAACTGAGAGACTCACTGGACTACCTCCTTAAGCCACTGCAGATTGAAGAACGAACAACAAGAAATCAAAGCCAGCATCTCCGATCGAGAATCGTCAATGGAGATCATCCCTGTCAGTCGCCAACGTTCATAGACGGCTGCCCATTGTCGTCGCGGTTCAACCCAGTTGTCGGAGTTCCGATGAGACCACCGGAATCCCGAGTCGAGCCACTGTCGAACCCGAGTCACCCAAAATCGCCCCAAACTACTTCCACCAGAAACGACCAAACCCCCTGTCTACCTTTGAGACGTAGAATCGTATGTCGATTTAATACTCTCTCCAGCCGTAAGCGGGCTAAGTATCTCACCAGATTCGCCGTTGCGGGATTCACAAACGATGACCGGAGACCTTTGAGACGAGAAGCCGTACACTAAGAATCTCCGCCTCCATTTGAATTTCCGCCGCTGCTCTCGGTCCCCTCTCAAAGTCTCTGTGATTAACGGAAGAAGGAAGAAAGAGGAACCTGAAATCCCTAAATTTACAATTCACGAAGAAGCCATTTATTAATTAAAGGTATTTGCATTAAGGTCCCTAGTTTTTGTTTTACTATGGGCCACTCCACAATTAAATTCAAGTAATATTATTCAATCCATCTAAATCTTGAAAATTATATGTTCAGCCCCTCTTGTTTTGGAAGTTGCTAGTTCAGTCCATAAAATGTTAGACGTGCATCCGACTCTCGTATTTTATGCCACGACAAATCGAGGTAGGTACAAGTTGTTCGTTGATTTCATGACTTGTTATATATGTTAATTCTATGTGTGCATTATTTGGTTTAAATAAGCATACGATTAATCGTTATAACCTATGACCGGGGAAAAAGGGTCGAGGGGAATTAACGCAGCTCATTCCATCGTTGTAACCGGAGACTGGGGAAAATGGTCGACGGGGAGACGCAATAGTTGGCCCAACTCGCAGTTCACGATAACAAGTTTATGACAGTTCATGATAACAAGTTTATCGCATTATTCACGATAACTAGTTTATCGCAGTGTATTATTATTCATTCTATGTGGTGTTCATATGGTTTGTGCATATAATCGATTCATGGGTTAAACGAGTAATTGTCCTACTGAGCTTTAAGCTCACTGTTGGAAATCGATATCTCGGAATTAATAAATTAATTAAAATAAATTATCTAATTAATTCCAACCGAAATCCTTTGGAGATCGAATATCCGGAGTTGTCAAAGTTGCAGAACGACAACTCCAATCGACTCCCGGTTGCCGGAACATCCCGCCACGAACCACCGCGAAGTCGGACTCAACCAAACCCTAACCGCGGGTGAACCCACGGCTTGTTCGGTCGAGCCCTCGCATGGGCTCGCGGCTGTCCTTGGCAGCCGCCTAGGGTTGCCCGTTGGGAACCCCCAGCTGCGCCACGGGCTGACCTAGCCACGCCCCGGGTGATGGCGTATCCACCACGGTCGAACCATGGTCCGTTATCACCCCCAGCCGCCATGCGAGAAGACGCGTCGATCGAACCCTATCCGCGGGAGAACCCCACAACGTTCGATCGCGTCATCGCACAAGCCACACGGCTGGTCGCAGCAGCTCGTGCGGGAGAGCCCGTAGCAGCCCCGTGCACGACTCGCGCGGCTCGCGGATCCGCTGCGGGAAAACCCGCAGCCCGCTGCCTGGGCACACCAGGCGGCCGCTTGACCCCCCAGGCGGCCGCTTGCCTGGGCAGTCAAACCCTAGTCGCGTTTCTTCGCCGTCGGGTCGCTCCAGCCGCGGTGGTCCGGTGATCTTCGATCACCACCACCCAGCTCGACCCCGGTGAAGATCCCGAACCTCGGATCTTGTTCTACGGTATTTTCACGATAATATAAATGATTAAAATCATAAAGAGGGTTTTACGATTTTACCTCGTTCTCGTTATTCGGAAAAACGAAGAACTCAATTGATGACCTTGAGATCTTCCCACGTATTCCTTGCACTAGCTCGAACGTCGGGTGGGCGACGATCTTCCGAACTCCATGGATCTCCCTCTCTACTTTCTCTCTCTGGAATTGTGATCTTCAAGTTATGAGAATAGAGAAGACCATGTAGTGCTTTTATAGGCTACGTAGGGGATCTTAAGGAGGTGGAATATTGGGCTTCCAATATTAATGATTAAATTGAGCCCAAGCCCAAATCTATTAATCCCATTAATATTAATTAATTTATTTTCCACTATATAAATTAATTGCACTCCCAATATTAAATCATATTATATCAAATAATATTTCTCCGGTAGTATTATTTATTCCGTGTATTTAAGATGTAAATATCCATGAATAAAATTAATTTATTGCTAATTAATTTATTCATCTCTTATATCCGAGAATAGTACCATTCAACCTTAATTATTATGCGGAACAAATCCACCTGCAGGGTTTACATAATAATTCCTTATGAACTCATCTCGGGGATATTATCAACCCTTACGGGATACACTTTCCCGTCAAGTATTCACGGCATGCCATATATAAAATATAGTGACCCAACTTAACCGGTAATTGACCCAATGATTAAACCGGTCAATTCCTTTGGAAAATCAAAGTCACTTATATTAAATATACACACCCGCAATAGTATCGGGGATTAAGAATAAAATACACTGAGACTTGAATCAATTATCAAAGGCAATCCTAATTGATAAGTCTCAAGCGATCCGCTCAATACACCAAGTGTACAAGTGTCATAAAATAATTAAGACAAATTATTTTCTCTCTCACACAACGACTATACCGATGGATTGGTCCGTGTCCATCTAGGTCGTGAGCAGCTGTTCGATTAAATACGAGTAACCGATAGTATGATCTTCTGTGTGGGCCCGACACACCATACTAACTACAACGTATAGAATCCAGGACTATAATTTGCATATATTTAATTATAAATAATTAAACGCAAATAATTGTTTATTTAATTAAATAGATTAGTGGCAATGGATCGGGAGTTTCCGTTACTTAAATCTAGACATTAAGTACACAACTCCAACAATCTCCCACTTGTACTAAGGTCTAGTCATTTCCTCCAAACTCCCGACTTCCATACTCATCACGTGCTTAAACTGTACTTCCAAGAAGTACCATGTGAATGAGCAATCTAGGTTGCCGCTCTGAAGTTATCTTGGTGACTACAGCGTCGTCTTCCCTGACGATGATTCGTATCAGGTGGTACTTGCTCTATGTGTTATCTTACACTTATGGACTTGTGATTTCTTACCATTTGCCATCGCACCGCTATTTACATAGCGTTTGGCAAATTAAGAATCACATCTAAGTCCCAGAGATTATCCCGGAGCTATACCAAAACTTCCGCTGCCTCTGAGGCCGCTATTTGGTTGCTCATGGCAGAGTCCGAAAAACATCGTGCTTTTCACTCTTCCATGTTAAAACTCCTTCTCCTTCAATAGTGAAACACATAGCCTGATATCGACTTACACCGGTCCTCATTTGATTAGAAATCTAAGAGAATGTAATCCAAAGGAAATGCTCGTCTGCTCCGTAATCCAGAACATAGTTTCTAGTACTTCGAAAGTACTTAAAATGTTCATTACCGCAGTCGAGTATTCCTTTCTAGGATTACCTTGATATCCTCCCACTATGCTGACCGCATAGCCGATATCAGGTTCTCGTTTTCAACAATGCATTCATCGAGCTTTCCACACTCAAAGTGTAGGAAACTGCTTTCATTGCTTCTATCTCCTTTTGTGTTCCAAAACACATATCCTTAGATAGATGCATTCCGTATTTGAAAGGTAACGAACCTTTCTCGGAATCTTGCATGTTAAAACGAACCATAATCATATATATATATGTAAGATGTCCAGGAGAAGTACAATGTTCTTTCCTAGAGATCCAAGATCTCAAGAACATGTCCAACTTCTTCCTATATATTTCATAATGATTTATCCAGACAACCATCATTTCATGTCTGATTACATCTTTACATTGTTGTCAATGATAAAATGTTATCTACATAAAACCCGAGAAACACCACCTTGTTTCCATCACGTTTCTAATACACACGATTCGTCTATGCTTTGATGAATCCATAAAATGGACTATCTCATCAATTTGCAAGTACCACGAACTTAATGCTTTGTTTCAATCCATAAATGGATCAACTAAGCTTGTACTCTAAATGATCTCGCCTCTTAGCAATAATCCTTATTGCTTTCCAAGAAGGCACATTTAGATCTAGTACTGCCTTCATGTAGATCCAGGGATTGATTTCATGTATACTAGGTCCAGAGTCCGAAAACTCTCCTAGTCTTATGAATATCTCCGGTTGATCCACAACCTCCCACTACAATGGCATTCCGGTGTATAAACAGTAATAACAGTAGGTGCAGTTAGTGGTGTACCGTTACTTGGTTCGGCTGGTTCTAAGTCTTAATCTTTCTCTCTCATTTCAAAGTATTACGTCACTTTGGGCTTGTGGTTTATCTAATAGTTTTTCCTCTATGAACCGGGCGTTAGAAATTATAACGTCCTTCTGGTTCATAGTACTATTGAACACACATCTTTTGTTCTTCTAGGATATGCTACAACCGCATTGAATGCGCCGTTGTTTCCAGACATATCCATAGAACATAGGTAGTTCCGTATAACTCATGCTTTTACTATTTCTATAAGAGTTCCATTTCTTAATTTCCGACACACCATTTCTACACAAGAGTGTATGGTGTAGTCATTTGGGATCAAATCCCAATCTCTGATCAGTATGCCATGCATTCCTCAGACAGGCACTTGCCTCCGCGATCAAATCGCAGGCTTTTAATGGATATACCATGATGGTTCCCCACAATAGCTTTGTGTCCATTGACTTGTCAAAACACTCTGCTTTTGTGGCACATCAGGTATGCTAATCCATTTTTCGAGTAATCATAAAATGAAGTACTCGTACCTTATTGTTTGAGTAGACAAAGGTCTGCATACATCAGAGTTAATCAATTCTAATACTTGTTCGGATCTTATACCTTATATCCATAAAGGATTGCTTAGTTATGTTATCTTCCAAATTAGATTCTTAGGTCGGAAGGTCCACTCCTTCAACTTAATTGATCAAAATATCAATTTTTGACCTTTGAACTTCTTATTTGAATAAACATGACTTAGCATAAGTATCCACAAGTATAAATGATTTATTACAGAAATATCTCTTAAAAGTAAAACGAGTTATATACTACGGTTCGTTGCATCGTGGTGGACTCAGGATTCATCATTTATATATTGCTAACTAATGTACCAGAATAGATAATATCATTATTTCTTCTTATAACCATCAGATGATTAAAAGAAATAAAATATCCATTCCTTAGAAATCCAGAACAAAGTTCTTTTTAAAAGGTACATAAAAGCAATAACTCAAAATGAAATCCTATATAAATGTCCTTCACTGCAACAGCTGCCTCCTCCACAGCATTGCCCATGTAGACTACGATTTCTTCTTTTCCAAGTCGCCGAGTTTCCTGGAACCCTTGCATTTAAAATGCACATACCGTCAGTGGTTCCATATCTACACACCAGGTTCCGGTAGATAATACCACTGACTATGTTTTACGACTAAAGAAGATTTCGTGTTTTCTTTGAGAGGATAATTAGACTTCCAGTACCCAGACTGTTTGCATTGAGAACACTAGCCTATTGGCTTTCTCGTCCCATCTCGTGGTTCAAGTAACTTAGAACCACTGGGTTTCTTTGCTTTCTTTTCCTTTCCCCCGATTCATGCCTTTAGGTTCGAAACCTTTGGCATTGGCTATAAGAGCTTGCGATTTCTGTCTCAACTCGTCTAAAAGGTCAATCATCTCAAAAACGTGTTTAAGCGTTTCCTCGAAGTGACTGGCCTTTATGAGTATCCTCATCGCTTCTTGTCTAGCCGCCTATGTCATGTTAAAAACACCAACTTGAGTTTGAACATGATATCATAATCAGTGGTTTCCTCATTAGTTGAGACATTTGTAGGCTCGGGAGAACAAAGCTTACTGAGTACTAACTAGTACTCTTTAACAGTTTGGGCAATGTCTAGATCTCTATTCCAATCATTACATTCAGGGATCAGTGAGTTTAAAATCCTTACGTATCACAGAAAGTGGGTTCAAAGCCATCTCCTAATCTATGAGCACATATAAAAACAAACAATTGATTTAATCTCCGATATTATCTCCCTCAAATAATATCATTAAACCACTAATCACATCTAAAATCCCATCAGATATGGTAAGCCACGTGGTGTGGACGTTTACCTACCCAAACGATTTAGCAATTAGATTTGCTTCGGTCATACATCACTTATAGCGTAACTTCGTGGGGAAGAATACTATAATGCGTATCTAAGTGTAAACCATTACTCAGTACTAAAGTAAATCGTTTGGAACCGCTACATCACTGCAAGCCACGTGGTGTGGACGTTTACGATGATTTCACAATTCTTCACAATTCCTTATAACTGTCTACATCAATTAATCCAAAATCCGTTAGTATAGCAAGCCACGTGGTGTGGACGTTTACTACACCAAGAGACTTTTATAATTGACTCCCAATTACTTGATCCATTCGATTTTTGTAAATCAGGACGCGGAGAATCATAAGTGAAACTCGAAGTTTCTTACCAGTGATTCACCATGCGAACAACCCTATCTCTCATAAAATGAGGGAGCCGAGCAGACAATCGATCCATTTCAAAAAATGGTACGAAGGTCTCTAATTTGTGTCATCCACATGACCAAGTGGCTTTGGCTCCATTCCACTCCCCGGGGTGAGAATGAGTCGACTTGAAATCAGTTTCAGAAAGACAAATTAGGCATTGTTTGATAAACTCAATCAATGTTTCTCGTAAAAGGAATTACAAGAATTCTCCTCCAATGACTTGTCTATACGAACTTCGAAAGCTCATAAAAGTCACCAAGAGAACAGTAATGGAGACCATGGCATTGTTTCCAATCCCTCTCCCACTTAGCTTTTTATAACAAAGGGATACGCTATCTAATGCATAATTAAACACATAAGCATGCATACATGAAATAAAGCACATAGAATATTATCACATAGTCAAAATAATACTATAATATTATTTTCCGACTATTATGGCTTTATCGCATCTCCGTACGCATCTTCTAGTCTTCAGTCTTCGTTCTTGAATGCTCCATGTGACGAGAATATTAATCCCAATATTTAAATCTATTTATTTTCAATTAATCCAAAAGTTACTTAATTCGAAAATTAAGTCAATCGAATATATCAAAAATAAAATTAAATATTATTAATATTTTTATTATTTTTATTTTCCTTTTCTACTCCATTAAATCTCTAGAATCCTATCCAAGACCCACTTGGAATATTCTAGAAGATTTCTATAATGGAATAAGGAAATAAAATAATTAGGACTCCTAATCCTTCCAAATTAATTCTTTTCCTAATCTATTAAAAATTCCATAAAGGAATAATTAAATAGGAAAAATTAATTAAGGACTTTAAAAAAAACTTTCCAAATTAATTATTTTCCTAATCCATTAAAAATTCCATAAAGGAATAATTAAATAGGAAAAATAAATTAATTTCAAATTAATTCTTTTCCTAATTCATGAATATTCCAAAAGGAATAATCAATTAGGAAGACCAAATTAATTCTAAATTTATTCCTTCCTTCTCCATGAAAATTCCCATAATAGGAATAATCAATAAGGAAATAAATTTATTCTAAATTTATTCTTTTCCTATTCCATGAGAATTTCCAAAAAAATAGGAATACTCAAAATAGGAAAACCGAATAATTTAGGAAAGTTTGATCTTGGCGGGAGAGCACGGGTTGGGAGTCCCCGCGCTCTACCACCACCATCGATCACCCACGGAGGAGCACGCCGCCGCCGCCCAGCCGGACAGCCGCCGTCGCCGGCGACCCAAGGCCGAGAAGCCCGCGGGCAGCCCCCTCGGTGGTCGATCGATCCATAGGATCGGCCAAGGGGTTGGCCGATCCGGAGCCCTCCCTCTCTTCGTCTCCTCCGTCACACGTCTTTTCCGGCGGCGTAAAATAAATTACATAATTTAATTACAATTATCCGGTATCGATTCTATACATGAAATCGACCCTATACAATTTCCGGAAAAATAGAACGTAATAATAAAACCTAAATTCGGTCAACCCCCGAATTTTTACTATTACAAGCATTCATCACACATAAAACGAATCTCGACATGTCCGAGAGTTTAATAAAAATGAACAATATTATGACAATAATTAACGAACAATTATATCTAGCCATAATAGTCGGAAACCCTGCAAGGTAGAACAATTTATCGAAAAATAACGTGAACAAAAACCATCGCTCTGATACCAATTGTTGGAAATCGATATCCCGAAATTAATAAATTAATTAAAATAAATTATCTAATTAATTCCAACCGAAATCCTTTGGAGATCGAATATCCGGAGTTGTCAAAGTTGCGGAACGACAACTCCAATCGACTCCCGGTTGCCGGAACATCCCGCCACGAACCACCGCGAAGCCGGACTCAACCAAACCCTAACCGCGGGTGAACCCACGGCTTGTTCGGTCGAGCCCTCGCATGGGCTCGCGGCTGTCCTTGGCAGCCGCCTAGGGTTGCCCGCTGGGAACCCCTAGCTGCGCCACGGGCTGACCTAGCCACGCCCCGGGTGATGGCGTATCCACCACGGTCGAACCATGGTCCGTTATCACCCCCAGCCGCCATGCGAGAAGACGCGTCGATCGAACCCTATCCGCGGGAGAACCCCACAACGTTCGATCAAAACAAATGTATCAGAAAAAGTCGCAAAATGAAATCGAAACAAATGTAAGAACTAACAAACTGAAGATGAGACATAAAAAAACGCAATCAAAAAAGCAAAGCGTCCTGATCAATATTCAATGTAACTATAATTCAACCAATGATAAATAAAAATTGTCGATGAAAGCTCCCAATTCTAAAACTGCATTAAAAATTAATTAAGGACTTTAAAAAAAACTTTCCAAATTAATTATTTTCCTAATCCATTAAAAATTCCATAAAGAAATAATTAAATAGGAAAAATAAATTAATTTCAAATTAATTCTTTTCCTAATCCATGAATATTCCAAAAGGAATAATCAATTAGGAAGACCAAATTAATTCTAAATTTATTCTTTCCTTCTCCATGAAAATTCCCATAATAGGAATAATCAATAAGGAAATAAATTTATTCTAAATTTATTCTTTTCCTATTCCATGAGAATTTCCAAAAAAATAGGAATACTCAAAATAGGAAAACCGAATAATTTAGGAAAGTTCGATCTTGGCGGGAGAGCACGGGTTAAGAGTCCCCGCGCCCTACCACCACCATCGATCACCCCCGGAGGAGCACGCCGCCGCCGCCCAGCCGGACAGCCGCCGTCGCCGGCGACCCAAGGCCGAGAAGCCCGCGGGCAGCCCCCTCGGTGGTCGATCGATCCATAGGATCGGCCATGGGGTTGGCCGATCCGGAGCCCTCCCTCTCTTCGTCTCCTCCGTCACACGTCTTTTCCGGCGGTCGTTTCGGCATCGATCCAACGTAAAATAAATTACATAATTTAATTACAATTATCTGGTATTGATTCTATACATGAAATCGACCCTATACATTTTCCGGAAAAATAGAACGTAATAATAAAACCTAAATTCGGTTAACCCCCGAATTTTTACTATTACAAGCATTCACCACACATAAAACGAATCTCGACATGTCCGAGAGTTTAATAAAAATGAACAATATTAGGACAATAATTAACGAACAATTATATCTAGCCATAATAGTCGGAAACCCTGCAAGGTAGAACAATTTATCGAAAAATACCGTGAACAAAAACCATCGCTCTGATACCAATTGTTGGAAATCGATATCCCGGAATTAATAAATTAATTAAAATAAATTATCTAATTAATTCCAACCGAAATCCTTTGGAGATCGAATATCCGGAGTTGTCAAAGTTGCGGAACGACAACTCCAATCGACTCCCGGTTGCCGGAACATCCCGCCACGAACCACCGCGAAGCCGGACTCAACCAAACCCTAACCGCGGGTGAACCCACGGCTTGTTCGGTCGAGCCCTCGCATGGGCTCGCGGCTGTCCTTGGCAGCCGCCTAGGGTTGCCCGCTGGGAACCCCCAGCTGCGCCACGGGCTGACCTAGCCACGCCCCGGGTGATGGCGTATCCACCACGGTCGAACCATGGTCCGTTATCACCCCCAGCCGCCATGCGAGAAGACGCGTCGATCGAACCCTATCCGCGGGAGAACCCCACAACGTTCGATCGCGCCATCGCACAAGCCACACGGCTGGTCGCAGCAGCTCGTGCGGGAGAGCCCGTAGCAGCCCCGTGCACGACTCGCGCGGCTCGCGGATCCGCTGCGGGAAAACCCGCAGCCCGCTGCCTGGGCACACCAGGCGGCCGCTTGACCCCCCAGGCGGCCGCTTGCCTGGGCAGTCAAACCCTAGTCGCGTTTCTTCGCCGTCGGGTCGCTCCAGCCGCGGTGGTCCGGTGATCTTCGATCACCACCACCCAGCTCGACCCCGGTGAAGATCCCGAACCTCGGATCTTGTTCTACGGTATTTTCACGATAATATAAATGATTAAAATCATAAAGAGGGTTTTACGATTTTACCTCGTTCTCGTTGTTCGGAAAAACGAAGAACTCAATTGATGACCTTGAGATCTTCCCACGTATTCCTTGCACTAGCTCGAACGTCGGGTGGGCGACGATCTTCCGAACTCCATGGATCTCCCTCTCTACTTTCTCTCTCTAGAATTGTGATCTTCAAGTTATGAGAATAGAGAAGACCATGTAGTGCTTTTATAGGCTACGTAGGGGATCTTAAGGAGGTGGAATATTGGGCTTCCAATATTAATGATTAAATTGAGCCCAAGCCCAAATCTATTAATCCCATTAATATTAATTAATTTATTTTTCACTATATAAATTAATTGCACTCCCAATATTAAACCATATTATATCAAATAATATTTCTCCGGTGGTATTATTTATTCCGTGTATTTAAGATGTAAATATCCATGAATAAAATTAATTTATTGCTAATTAATTTATTCATCTCTTATATCCGAGAATAGTACCATTCAACCTTAATTATTATGCGGAACAAATCCACCTGCAGGGTTTACATAATAATTCCTTATGAACTCATCTCGGGAATATTATCAACCCTTACGGGATACACTTTCCCGTCAAGTATTCACGGCATGCCATATATAAAATATAGTGACCCAACTTAACCGGTAATTGACCCAATGATTAAACCGGTCAATTCCTTTGGAAAATCAAAGTCACTTATATTAAATATACACACCCGCAATAGTATCGGGGATTAAGAATAAAATACAATGAGACTTGATTCAATTATCAAAGGCAATCCTAATTGATAAGTCTCAAGCGATCCGCTCAATACACCAAGTGTACAAGTGTGATAAAACAATTAAGACAAATTATTTTCTCTCTCACACAACGACTATACCGATGGATTGGTCCGTGTCCATCTAGGTCGTGAGCAACTGTTCGATTACATACGAGTAACCGATAGTATGATCTTCTGTGTGGGCCCGACACACCATACTAACTACAACGTATAGAATCCAGGACTATAATTTGCATATATTTAATTATAAATAATTAAACGCAAATAATTGTTTATTTAATTAAATAGATTAGTGGCAATGGATCGGGAGTTTCCGTTACTTAAATCTAGACATTAAGTACACAACTCCAACAACAGGTGCTCACGACCTAGATGAACACAGACCAATCCATCGGTATAGTCGTAGTATGAGAGAGGAAATAATTTTTCTTGATTATTTTATCATACTTGTACACTTGGTGTATTGGGCGGATCGCTTGAGATTTATAGATTAGGATTGCCTTGGATAATCGATTTAAATCTCAGTGTATTTTATTCTTAATCCCCGATACTATTGCGGGTGTGTATATTTAATATAAGTGACTTTGATTTTCCAAAGGAATTGACCGGTTTAATTATTGGGTCAATTACCGGTTAAGTTGGGTCGCTATATTTTATATATGACATGCCGTGAATACTTGACAGGAAAGTGTATCCCGTAAGGGTTGATAATATCCCCGAGATGAGTTCATAAGGAATTATTATGTAAACCCTGCAGGTGGATTTGTTCCGCATAATAATTAAGGTTGAATGGTACTATTCTCGGATATAAGAGATGAATAAATTAATTAGCAATAAATTAATTTTTTTTATGGATATTTATATCTTAAATACACGGAATAAATAATACTACCGGAGAGATAATATTATTTGATATAATATAATTTAATATTGGGATTGCAATTAATTTATATAGTGGAAAATAAATTAATTAATATTAATGGATTAATAGATTTGGGCTTGGGCTCAATTTAATCATTAATATTGGGAGTCAATATTCCACCTCCTTTAGATCCCCTACGTAGCCTATAAAAGCACTACATGGTCTTCACAATTCAAAACATCATAAGATTATCATACTTGATATTCTAGAGAGTTCGTGAAGGAGATCCATAGGAGTTCGGAGGATCGTCGCCCACACGACGTTCGAACGAAGTGCAAGGAATACGTGGGAAGATTCGAAGGTCTTCAATCTATCTCGTTTCTCCGAACAACGAGATGTAGGTATAATCGTAAACCCCCTCTTATGATTATATGTTTTTAATCGTGATATATACATGAACGCACGATCCGGGAAACGTACGAACTTCGGGGACGGGGATTCGAGATCCCCGGCGAAGATCGAAGAACCCTCGACATGCGTCGAGGGTGGCGGCCGAACCCTAGGGTTCGACCGCCGGCGCGCGGACGAAGGGAGAAGCCCCGGCTGGACGCCGGGGCGTGCGATCGACCATGGGTCGATCGCTGGGGGTTCGCCGTGGGCTGGAGCCACGGCGGATGGACCCCCCGGCCACCCTCGTCCGGCGGCGTGCGCTAAGAGGAGGCCCCGGCTGAAGCCGGGGCGGGCGATCGATCATGCGATCGATCGCCGGGGGCGAGCCGCGGCTGGAGCCGCGGTGGTCAGCTGGGCTGACCGCCCTCCTCGGTGGCGACGGCGGTGAAGTCGCCGGACTCACCGCCACCTGGGGGCTGCCGGAGCAGCCCCATGCGATCGCCATGCACGGCGATCGCGAACCCCAGCCGCGATGTGGTTCGGGTAGGGTTTAGCCGCGGGTTCATCCCGCGGTGATGCTCTTGTCGAGCCCGGCTTCGCGTGGTGTTCGTGATCGTGTTTCCGGCGACGGGATTTCGGTCGGATTGTCGGTTTCCGCAATTTTTGATAACTCGGGATATCGATTTCCAACATCAGGATCACAGTTATATTCAGCTACATCATAAACTTTTTCACGGCCATCAATATGACAGGATGCAATGTTAACTTTGAACAGGATCTCCTTGCCAATCAGACTCAAAATTTGAGATGGTCCCTACAAAATAAATTAAGAAAATAAAAAGAAATGTAATTAGTACGGGACAAATGACATGCCGTAAAGTAATATAAAAAGTTTGAATCTTTAAAACTAACAAAAGCAAACCTGCGATCGTACTTTCATAGCTTCAGAGGCAGTCATTCCAAGCATATCAACCACAACATCATTAAGTAAGCAAAGAATTACATTTGAGTCACCATTTGAAACAGACACACAAACTTTAAATTTTAAGTTTTTAGGTAAACATTCATTGCACCAAGAACAAATCTCATTGCCTCGTTCAACTTGACGTTTGAATTTGCAGTTCTCACAAACATTGATGAACCAATTGTTTGTATTGACAATGTCAGAGATACAGCCAATACTCCAAACGGTCATAACCTGAATCAAAGATAAATAACTTTGAAAATAACGAAATAACAAAAAACAATTTTTATAAACCAATATAGAAAGAGAAATAATGAAAACTTACATCTTTAGCTCTAACCAAACTTGAGATGCTTACAACACTCTGAGGAATAGACTGAGTTCCATGAGACAAATATCAAAAAACGGGACAGAACTTCCGATAGCTTAAGCTAAAAGAAATAGAACAAATGTTAATATGTTTCAGAGGAAATTTTGGAAAAATCAAAAAGACTAAATTATTGAATGACCTCAATCTGTAAGTAGTAGCAAAGTCAGAATCAGAATTGAAATTGATCTTGGTAGCTTTACCATACGACTCTATAACAACACGGCCTACATTCCAAAAACAGGAGAAAAAAAATATGTAAAGAGATATGAACATAATATATAACTGAAATTATTATATTGATTGTACCAAATATAAATAACTCGATAAACTAATATTATAAGTGATATTGGAATAAAAAACCTAACCTTTATAATATTCTGATCGACAAAGTTGGATTATAACAACTTCCTGATTCAAGGAGCCACTCATACCCCTATCAACAAAAGCTGTCTCTTTTTTTGAAAATGGAGGCCTTATCAAGAAACCAAGACTGATATAACTGCAAGTTTGAGAAGGATCATTGGAATGAAGGCTTTAATTAATAAGAAGAACAACTCTATAAACAGAAATTGGGAATAACAAAAATAGGAATAATACTCCAAATCCTGCAAAATAAACTCAACATTCCCATTGCCAGTATCCCTGGAAACACACACTACGTGGCCAATAACATCTGAGAACTCAAAAAAAAAAAGTATAATAATTATTTTAGATTCAGGAAAGAGAGGATAAAATAAGAAAATAATATGAAAAAAGAAAAAAAAAAGTCTGAAAACATACCAAACAAAGTGCAAGTCTGATCATCTACTCCATCAGTCAATATGGGGAGGAAAGATTTGAAATTGTAAATGCACATGGAAAAAAGATCGACACTTGGACTCAGAACGGATGTCTGATCGTTAAAGTTGATCTTGAATGCATTATTACAAATAGCATCCTTCAATGGTACAGATTCTACTTAGAAATACGACAATTCATAAGTTTCATTCTCAACAATTTTATCATCAAATTGCCTTATCAATGGGGACTTTACAGTGGCATGAAGAAATGCACCCTATACAAATAAAAATTAAAAACATGGGTGAATAGAGCAACAAAAAAAAATAATTTTAAATCAAAAAAGTATGCAACATGATATTAAAAACATCATGAAAATTTAACCTCATGATCAACCATAACTAATTCCAAAGACAAAGGGAACTTAGCATATCCCTTCCTTATCCATTTACGACAAATTCTCACGCAAATTCGCCATGTTTTCTTGGAGTTGTTAAGGTCTCTGACAGAGTCATAGCGGGCCATGATTATACTGCAGTACAATGAAAATATCCAAGACTGATAAACACAAATGGAAATAAGCGGGGAATTAAACTTAAAGAATCAAAAAAATGGATTTCTGAAAAAAAATATTCATCTGCTCAGATAAGGAGAAGATATTTGGGAAATTAGAAATACCTAAATTTCGGAGATAAACTTGAATGAGATGTTATCTGCAATTCTTCACTGGGAGAAAACAAACGAAAGGAATCGAAAATTTGATGGTTTGAAACTGTCAAGGCATTGGTTAAAAACCTATTTCGAACAAAGTATGAATGGCGAATAGAATTGAAATTCGGATTAACAAAACCTATTCGAACAATCAGAACCGAAAGATCGAGAAAAAATATTGAAAGCCGGATAAACGAACCTTTCCAAATTGAAAACTGGGAGTAGAGTATCTATCGATCACGTATGCTAGAGATTTGAAAGGATGCTGCAAAAAAATTCATGAACAAAAGCAGAAAATGTATTTGCAGATTTAGAATTAGAAATAGCTCCAAATTGAAATCGAAAAAGCCCAATATAAACATAAGAAGATAGAAAAAATTGGTTTGCAATTTTAGGTGAAAAACCTAGTTGATCCAAGTACACGGGAGAAAAGAAGAAGGAGAGGAGCTTGAAATCTGTAAATGAAAAGTCAGTTTAGGAAGATGAGAAAGACAAACGTAATAGTCGGAAGAGTTAATACAGAACTGATGTCTCAATTAATATATTTAATATATTTTATTTTTTATTAAATAATAAAATTGAGAAATCAATTTCAATCGATTGAAATTGAGCATTCCTATTTGCCAATAGATTTTCAATTGAAATGAAAAATGTTTGGCTATAGGGGAAATAGAGCATTCATATTGGTCAATAGAATTCAATTTAGTCTAGCTGGCAAAATTAACTGTTTTGATTGGCTGATTGGAAATAAGTGATTTAGGATTTATATATTAATAGATTTATTTGGGTAATCATAAATTTTATGTATTTCATTAACATATTTTATCACATTAACCATAAATATTGTTTGAAAAAATTGAAACATGGTTACGCTTACTATATTTTTGTTAAAATAATTAATTAATAATTAATTGAATAATTAATAAGTAGTCCAAGTAGTTTAGTCTTTCTATATTTTCAATGCTGCCCCTACTACATAAATATAAAAATATAAAAACCTTTATATCAAAAAAAATGCAAAATTTGAAATCCTAACATATAAAGATAAAAAGAATGAGGTTTCTTTCTAATAATAACAATTAAAGAGCCTAAAACATTAAAAATACCTAAAACTTATAATAATTTTAGAAATAATAAAATTAAAATTAATATATTATAGTGTAAAAGTAAAATAAATGAAGTAAAATAACAAATTGTGATTATCTGTGTTTGCGGTACACGTTATAGCGTACGGTACATTAACTACGCCTACACCGTAGAACTACCCGAAAAATATATACTCAAATTAAAAAAAAAAAAAAAAAAAAAAATCGTTTGCTAATTTCCATTGATTTGTGATTATATCTCTAATTACATGGTTGAAATCGTATTTTTTTTTATTTGTTTCTGCAAAATCAGCAGAAAACAATGAAACATAATTTCAAATTCTACACCCTCTGTTCAAAACCCACTGTAAATTAAAATCATGAATTCGGCGGAATCAGCGAATTTGCTGCTGGCAGTGAGCGGCGGCGACACCGTGAAGCTTTTCGACATGTCGGGGAAACCTCACTACCCCTGCGTTCTCACGTACTCTCCCTCTCCCGGATTTCGCGTTAATTCCGTCAAGTGGAATCATAACAGTCAGTGCATATTCACTTGGTTCTGTGTGTGTGTGTTTTCAGTTTAATTTTATGCATTATTTTCCTGCATCAAATTGATTATCCACTCGGTGATTCATTTCTCATTCATTCTTCTAATGCTTGATTCGTTAGATTTAGTTTTGGCCAGTGCCGGTGAAGATAATACAATATCGTTATGGAGGAAAAATGGGCGAAGCTTGTGGACGGTGCATGGCGAAAAATCTGGGGGTGTTAATGTTGAGGTGCGTGGTCTATAATAAAATTGCTTCTCGGTTCACTGCAATTTTATGATAAATCAGAGTTCAATTCCATTAATTGTGGATGACCCGATGTGAAATATGCATTTCTGTTTCCTAAGATATTATGAGTTAATATTGTATGAGTAGTACGATTCGTTAGGTTTAGTTATGGCCAATGCTGTTGGTGAAGATAGTAAAATATCATTATGGAGGAAAAACGGGTTCACTAGAATTTTTTGGATAAATCAGAGTTTAATGCCATGGTACGTATTATGATTTAATAATGTATGAGTGGTACATTTCTTAGGATTTGTGTTGTTTTACGTTTTGTTTATAAATGAAAATGATTGGATCCAGACCTTATTTGTCAGTAGATCAAATGTAGATGATACAAACATATAATCGGTTCAGTTTGAGTGTTGGTAAACAGTTAGGATGCAGTACAGTTAACACGTGAGACTGAAGGGTTACGATAAAATTTATTCAGCATTAATTGATGCTCCCATGTTTGAACCTAGAGAGAAAACCTTAGATGATTTTCAGATTACAAGCTGTAAGTTGGAGCGCCTTCTTCATTATAAATTGAAGTTCTACTGTATTTAAACTTGTCTGTACGACTTGAGATATTGTTGTTAGACCTAAAAATCGCACTTGACATTTTTCCCTTTCATGTCTCTTCTTAATATTTTTAGTTTTCCGAGTCTATATCAACTATCAGCTTCAGCAATAAAGGATCTCGATATCTTTGCTCTGGAGGAACTGGTAAAGTTGTACAAATATGGGATTTGCAGAACAAGCGTTGTGTCAAATGGTTGAAAGGCCATAGTGATACTATAACAGGTGTAATGTACAATTGCAAAGATGAACATATTGCTTCTGTGAGTCGTAATGGAGATCTTATAGTTCACAACCTTTCTTCTGGCAAAAAAGCTTCTGAGCTCAGGGACCCTAATGGACAGGTTGATTATATTGTTCCAAGCATCCATGTTGCTCCATAGCCAATAGAATTATGTCTGGTTCTGTATGTATGTATGTATGCAATATGTAATTGTGATCTCCAAAAATTGCATGATCAGGCTTTGGGTGCACTTGATTATTCTCGATTGAGCAGACATCTGTTGGTTACGGCTGGTGACGATGGGTCCATTCACCAGTGGGACACAACTGGTCGCAGCCCAAAGGTTAGCGTTACAGCAATGGGTTACATGTCGGTGAGAATAAATGTCAATGTCAATGTCAATGTCTCAGGACGCATTGGGATTTGTATTGTATGAGAGAAAACAGGCAATTCTCATTGATTGTGTTTTTGCTAGCTAAATATGAAACTTCATTTGATATGTTTTCTTATATTCTGCTTAGAACAAAACACTAAAGACATTTCTCCTTTCTAATTTGTCGACTGAAATATTTTGATATCTTCCCTAAATAGAAGATTGCTTGATACATTATCAATTAAAGAACCCAAAGTTGGATGAGTTTTGTTTTCTATCATCTTCCTAGTATATCTGTCCACCATATATGTTTAAATAACTCATACTAAAAGAATTATTTTGCTTAAATAGTTATCGATTAACTATTTTATTTAATATGTAAAGATTCTGGCTTCCCTTCAAGATGAATGAGACTTGAGAAAACAATATAATCTGCCCAATTCTGAGATTTGTCGTCGGCTGTAGTTCTTATTGTAGAAATGATCCATGATGCATTTGTAAATTCCCTGTCTTTTTTTGGTTCAATTTTGCGCAATCATTCAAACATAGAATGTTTTTTCTTTTACAAATCACTAGTGGACATTTATTGGATTTCTCTTTTAGCACCTTCATATATCTAACTGTTGAATAGTCTTCATCCTATTGGAATGCCGTGGGTCCTTCTTTTGGTATTTTAACTTTGGACCTTCACCTTCTTAAACTCCCTATAGAATATAAAGATTGGTAAGTGTTGATCTCGCGAATGGAAAACGCATGAAATATCGAAATGAAAAACATAGGCCCCTGTCCGGGCTAATTCTAGGTCGCCCTCCGCCGAACCTGCCCAACTAGCGCATAGCGGATTCTGCAACCTTGATTTAGATACCCTTATTGAACCCTTGAATATTTAATTTGAATTGCTTGTTTTTATTGAATTTACCTGAGAGGGTTTTCAGCTTCCTCTTCTGCGTTCTGTTATGGGGTTGCTGCTTTATAGTCTATAAAACAATATTTTTGCCTCGCAGACTTCTTGGTTAAAACAGCATTCTGCACCAACCTCTGCTGTCGGTTTCTCGCCATCCAATGACAAGGTTTCTACTTTATTGTTTTGGCTTAGTTTTTGTTTTTGTTCTTAATCCGTTGGTATACATGCAGCAAAACTCTTTGCTGTTGTAGCGTGCCATACAGTAAACAAACTTGTTGATATGACAGATAATTGCTAGTGTTGGTCTGGATATGAAGTTATACACTTTTGACACGGGGTCCAGGAAGCCATCACTTTGTATTCCTTATGAAGTGCCTTTTTCGTCATTGGCATTCGCTGATGATGGATTAACCCTGGCAGCTGGTACAATTACTGGACAGGTTGTATTTTATGACATACGTGGGAAACCTCAACCAATCACTGTTCTTCGTACATATGGAATTTCTGAGGTAAATCTCACATTTTAAGTATTATTTGAATCTTCTTTAGTTTGTGATTTTTCTAGATGAGTGATGACATGCATGATTGCTGCAGAAAACTTGTGAAAATATTAGTGCATACCATGATATTGTTAATTTGTTTGAGTTCTTCAATCATTATCAAGAAATGTCTCTTGTTATTATTACGGTTTTACCCAGTGAAAGTAGCTGTTAATTAGACAGATCAGAGCATTGCCTTACATTGTGAAACACATTCCATATTGGAATGAGCTGACCACAATGTTATAGCAATGATTAATGAAACATGATTCCATCTTTATCAGGCTGTCACAAATCTATGCTGGCAGAGGTCAAAACCTGTAACAGCTAATGAAAATAACCACACAGATGGAACTGTTCTTACGGCCGGTGATGTAGGAGATTCTATCCTTATACCTGATCCACTTCCTTCTAGGACATCGTCAATCCATTCCATGCCGTCAGTGGTGTCTGGGTCTCGAAGCTCTAGCCGTTCAGGTACACCCGGAGATTTATATTCATTTCCTGCAGGATCTGCAGCAAGTGGTCTCAGTTTACCGGCTTCAAAGGAAACCCCACAAAGCAGTCTATTGACTGGTGTAATGCTAGCAAGGCTGCATGCCCCTCGAAGTAACTTCAAAGATGATATGGAGATCTTTTCTCCCCTTGTGGAAGTCAAGCCCGTGACACCAACATTGTGGGATACTGATGATAGTGGAAATAAAGTTTTGGACAGAAAACCTTCTTTTCTGTTTACTTGTCGGGGGTTTGGCCATTCAGAGGAAGGATCCAGTGACAACCATTCAGTTTTTGACTGGAAATCTATCTCATCAACAAAGCAGGTTCTTTTTGCCCTCTCTCCATGATTCTGCTTTCATCTGATCTCTATTAATGATTAATAACTTTGCACCTTGCTTCTCCAAGATTCAATAGAAATGTAGATATGATCTACTCGGGACTATTTATAATAATAAGAGCCCAAATTTTCATACTCCTGAGCTTCATAAATATTTTTTCTGGTAGTTTGAAAAAAAAAATGGATGCTATGAAACTTTGATGAGGGAAGATATTTAACATTTTTTACATTTTTTTTATGTATTCAAGGATAATAACTTCTAAAACAGACGGAAGGACAATTCATTGTAAATTTCTATGTATTCAAGAGTAAGCATTGCACTGTATAAACAACTACTTTGTTGCACCATTACATGTGATGAGTATTTGGGAATTGGGACACATGTCATCTTGCTCGAATATTCTGATGCAGTTTGAACTCTTGCAGGATGGCATCAGTTCCACTGCCTCACAGTTGACATCTACCCCTGTTGCATCTACTGCACGTACTCATAATGATTCTTCCTCTATAACTCCTCCTGAAACTTCAGTTGGTGGGAGACTATGGAACAGGTTAAGTCACCATCGCCAAACCATTAACAAGCCTTCCCGGTTCGCAACAATGGCATCTACTACTAGTTCATCGTCAGCCTTAACAGGATTACAAGAGAGTGTTCCCACTAATCAGAGTACACGCAGTTTAGTGTATGACTTAAGCCTGGCCAATTTGCGTGGCAGGGACAATAAAACCTTATTAGGGCCTTCAGAAGCTGTTTCGAGCCAATTAGGTTCAAAAAGCATTTCAACGCAAGCTGAAGATGATAATTTTGGTCCAGAATTGTCCTTCCCTAGCCTATTCTCCAGTTATGCGGAGACAATAGGTGCGGCACCATCCTTCAGTGATGCATCACCTTCTCCAGTGTGGTCACCAAAATATAAGAAAACGGGGGTAGAAACTAGGGAGGAACTTCTCAAATGCTTGTCGTCGAAGTCCTTGATGACATCTGCCACTGGAACCAATGTCCTCACAAGCCTCAATGTAAGAAACAATCCAATGTTGCAGTCTCTCTGGATTTATTTAGTGCAGTTACTTGCTATGATTTATCATCCATTTGTTTGCGTATGTTTTTTTTTTTTTTTTGTAAATTTGTCTCAGGGTGGAGTGACACAATTGCAAAAAGATCCCATGTTGCAGTCAGACTCTGACACTCAGCAGGAGAACTCTTTTGCACTCCAGCTTTTTCAGCGTACACTAGAGGAAACTCTTGCCTCGTTTCAGAAATCCATTCACGATGACATGCGTAATCTTCACTTGGAAATACTGAGGCAATTCCATATGCAGGAGGTATAGATCTATCTGAATGTGCCTCATTGTTGTTCCTATAGTTACTCGTGTTTTCTCTAATATTTGGAACGGATGTGCAGATGGAGACTTCCAGTATCATGAAAGTGGTGTTGGAAAATCAGGCTGAGATTATGAAAGAACTTCAATCTCTACGAAACGAAACACAACAGCTACGTCAATTGCTTTGAGTTTTGATAAAGTTCATGTTTTGAATATTTGTTAAAAGAAAGGAATTTAGTGTGAGCTCTGCTATTGAAACCAATTGAAGGAGTAATACCAAGAAAGAGTCTCAGAGTAGTACTTCTTCTACAAGCCATGTTCTGAATATTGTACATAGTTTTGGCATGGACAAACACAATTATACACATAGTATTATATAATTCAATGAAGTACATTTTCTATAAACTTAGATTTATGATATGGGTAGCGGCGCTATTTGCACCTCCAAAATTGATATGTATATCTACTTACTAAATACACTTATTAAAAATAAAATTCTTTATAAGTTTTTACTTAAGACCAGAAATCCATCGCCTGTCTTGGTAGTTATCTTGGTAGTTACATGACACATGCCACGGCCTGATTGATTTCTCATTTTATTTATTTAAATGGTTGGATGCCACATGTTTATCTCTCATTGGTTAGTTAAATTTTTATTTATCTTACATTATATTACTTCGTCCCAACTGCACAATTTTATCTTTAGGATTTCTCAACTAATTATGCACAATCTTAAAAAAAATTACCTTTTCATTTTAAAATACAATTTTACTCTTACCTTTTCCATATACTTTATAAACTTTACACACAACTACTTTACTTTTTAATTTTAAAATATATTTAACCCTTTACTACTTGGTCAAAAAGTAAAAAATTAACATTTTTTTTAATTTAGGATCAACCAGTGAATATAAACTTGGGACGAGGTAGTACTCCACTATCTCATGACCCATCAAACATTGATGAGATTGTCTTTTGCAAAGTTAGCAAAATCAAGTTGTCTTCTACATACTCCACTATGTGATTACCCATCAACAAGCCTTCTGCTAAGCATACACAACTACGAGACAAACAAGCTCACACAACTCTTAAAAATAATTTAATCGAGCATTTATAGCAAAAATTGGACAATGGTACTTGAATTTGTATTTTTTTAGTTTTTTTTCTATTATTTTTATTTCATTTTTAATATTTGGTAAGTTAATAATTCTGTTTTAAACAATAAAATTTTAATATTAATTAAAAATATTTTAAAATTTTATTAAATAAATAGTTTTGAATATTTAAGAAATTTTACAAAAAATATTTATTATTTTTAATAATAAATAAAATATTAGATTTACAAAATATTTTTAAAATATTTTATTTTTAAAAATAATAATTAATTAAATATATAAATAAAATAAAACATATTTATTAATTGAGAAAATTAATAATAAATAAATTATTTTTTATTAGGTAAGTTGAGTTTGAAGGTGGTTGTTGATAAATGATGAAAAATAAAATGAAATGGTTGGATGATTGATTGTATAGATGAGTAGTAAAGTGAGTTTTTGGATTGAAAGTAGGCCATGACGGCTCGAGCATGGCTGCCTCCTCGGCCGGAGCTGAGCCGCCGTCTCACCCAAGTTGGGCCACCAACTCATTGGCGGCGGCTTGTAAGAGGCATTCACGAACAATAACGATCGTCCTGTTTGAAGTACTGTAATTTTCGAAGTACTGTAATTAACGAACAAATGGTTGGATGATTGATTGTATAGATGAGTAGTCAAGTGAGTTTGTGAATTGAAAGTGGGCCATGACGGCTCGAGCATGGCCGCCTCCTCGGCCGGAGCTGAGCCGCCGTCTCACCCAAGTTGGGCCACCAACTCATTGGCGACGGCTTGTAAGAGGCATTCACGAACAACAACGATCGTCCTGTTCAAAGTATTGTAATTTTGATAATAAGAATATTATAGATTTTTAAGAACTAATTTAATTCTATTAAGTCAATATCAATTCAGATAAATTAAGTTTAACTCAATTCAGTCAATATTTTGATTATTATTCTTTTATTTATTTACTTATTTTTTTATATACAAATCTAAAATCATATAATAGAATTTGATATTAATTTATATACTAGTTAAATAACTATTATATAAATTAATATCAAATTCTAAAATTGAATTATATATAATTTATCTAATAAATATAAATAATATTCTAAAATTTTACAAATATCAGATTCTAATAAATATAAATAATATTCTAAAATTTTACAAATATCAAATTCTAAAATATAAAAATATTATACAATATAAAAATCTTAAATATAAATATGTTGTGATATTTATAAATATATAAATATAATAAGAGTGGTGTACATTAAAATAGAGTGTGAATAACATCACTTTTATAATATAATTAAATATAATAATTCTTTGTTTTTATTTTTCATTTTTGAAATTTAATCTTTTTTTTTAGTTTTTTAATCGCAGTTTATAGAAAATCAACTTTTTTTTAATACTTACAATTTGACACAAGGATGAGTGTTGAAATTTTGAGTCACAACGCGCTTTGTAAATCTGAAAAGACATATTTTGGTTCAGACATTTGCTCGTATAATGGGCAGCTTGAGTAGTAAAGCTTTTGTGCTATCAATATTCACAAAACAAATAGAACATGAGATAATTGCAGAGAACTTATTTTCATATGCACAACAGATTACACTTTTCACATCAGCCACCGGTCTACAAACTCACCCCATCACCATCACCGCGAGTAGGGCTGGAAACGAGTCGAGTCGAGCTTTGAGCTTATCGAGCCGGCTCGGAAAAAAAATTAATAGGCTCGAGCTCGACGAGCTGCTCGGGAGGGTGCTCGAGCTCGGCTCGTGAATTTTTTTTCATGCTCGAGCTCGACTCGTTGAGCAGCTCGAGCTCGTCTCGATCTAGCCGCTCGAATTTTGCTCGCTCGATTAGTTCAACTTCAGTTTGTTCGGGTGACTATGTCGTATTGCTCGAGTTCGACTCGACTCAAATTGCTCGAAAAGATCGACTCGACTCGATATATATACATATATTAAAAATATTTAATTAAAAATTTATATATACGAGCGGCTCGCGAGCCGCTCGATTCATCAATATTGGAGCTCGAGCTCGACTCGAATAGAATAATGCTCGGCTCGAGCTCGACTCGAGCTCGAGTTTGACCGAACTCGAGCCGAGCGTTGACTCGAGCAGCTCGCGAGCTGCTCGGTTCGTTTCCAGCCATAAACCCTAAACCCTAAACCCTAAACCCTAAACCCTAAACCCTAAACCCTAAACCCTAAACCCCAAACCCCAAACCCCAAACCCTAAACCCTAAACCCTAAACCCGAAACCCGAAACCCGAAACCCGAAACCCGCGAGTATCCTTTGGCAAAAACTGACCTTTACAATTAGACAAAAACGAAAAAACTAAAAACGACAAAAAAAACAAACAACCTTATTCATAGAATCAGTAATAACTACTCCATAACTTTAAGAACAGACCTTTTACATCACTATCTCTGGCTTCAAGATGCTGGACTTGATCTCTTTGTGAGGCAAAACGACCCCTCCGTTGCTGTAAATTTCATCCCCAACATGGACATCTTCTCCAAGAATGGTCATGTTCTCCACCCGAGCCCATTGGCCCACAGTCGAATGCCAGCCAATGATACTAGAAGATATGCACGAATGTTTCTTTATGCGGGCCCCTCTCATAACTGTGCACCGAGAAAGCCTCACACCAGACTCAACCACACAATCAGGGCCGATTGCAACATCAGGCCCAATCAAGCACCCCTCCCCAATTTTCGCACTTTCATCCACCAAAACATTCCCGATTATATGAGTCCCCGAGGCCAGTTTTGGAGAAGATTTCTTCCTCAGGGAATCCAAGTAGAGTCTCAGACCGGTTACATAATCCCTTGGCTGACCAATGTCCATCCAGAAACCTGTCAGGACCATTGCATAGAGTTTTTTCTCTGCCGCAATCTTTGGGAATACCTCTTTCTCGATAGAAGTGGGGCGTAGTTCAATACGATTAAGTACTGATGGGTTAAGAAGGTAAATCCCAGCATTAATTTTGTTACCCACATACAACTTCGGCTTCTCCACAAACCTTTCAACCTGTCCAGTAGATTCTTCCATAACAACGACACCATATTTTGATGGCTCGTCCACCTACAATATTATAACATAATGAATTAATAATTGTTATTTCTTGATTGGTTATGTCATCACTGCTCCAACATAGCATTCAGTATAATAATAGTTCCTCTAAAAGAAGGACCTAACAGTGGCCTTATATTACCTTCGTCACCATAATAGAAGCTTCACCTCCATGGGACTTATGGAACGCGATCATCTCTTTCAGTGGGTATTCACTGATAACATCGCTATTAAGAACAAAAAAAGGCTCACCAGAATCATCTATCAGCTTGCCCCTAGCCAAAGCAAGAGGACCTGCTGTTCCTAGAGGCTCGGTCTCTTGTGAACATGTTATCTTAATATCAAGCTTAGCCTCAAACCCTTTCAAGAAGTTCAGCATCACCTGCAACGTATACTCCTCCTGTTATTACTAGTCTTCTAATTACATAAGTAAAGACCTTTCGTTGGTATGATTTCAGTTAGAGAACGTAGAGCAAAGCACCATCAGTAGTTCACCTCTGGCTGATAATTGATAGCAAGGACTACTTCAGTAACTCCAATAGCCTTGAGTGCTTCGATCTGTTTCAATATCAAATAAGATTTTCACCATGCAAATTAGAAAGATAACAGAGTTAGATCAGAAATATTATGTGTGTACACAGGCGCTTAAAATCTCAAATCAGAAGTCTGTATAGTTTGAAGAGAACGGTATATTTGAACAAACTCAACTGAAATATTATACCTGATGCAAAATCATGGGCTTGTTAGCAAACTCAACAAGTGGCTTCGGAACACTTAGTGTCAATGGCCTCAATCTGGTTCCAAAACCTCCAACAAGTATTAGTGCCTTCATCCTTAGCTTGAGACGCCTTATTTAGATCAACTCAATAACCTGAAACATATTATAAACCGAGTAATTGGCCTCTTTATTTATGCTTCTGCAAAGGATGAATCATGCATCTCTATTAAACTACACAATGACACCTGTACTGGTTAGTATGCAAAGATAAATGTCAAGTTCTCATCAATGTTGTCGGTCCTTCATAACTTTTCTAAACTGAGATTGACACGAAAGCAATAGATGCATGGAGGAGTAAAGAACAAGTTCATATATCCAAAGTTGGAAAGAGAAAACACACAAGAATTTAAAGATGCATTTAAAGTAGGCAATTTTCTATAAGCACGTGCTGCTCAATAGACCGAGGATCCATCCGAAACGCTAGGCCGGAAAGCATCAAAACTTACAGCTGTATCACAGGCTGGATTAATTGGTAAAGATCCCAATAACTAAATACTAGAAGTTTGTTAATATTTTCCGGAGTCAAGACCAATCGAAAGATTTGGAGTCCATAAATACTGCTCGGGTTTAGGTTGCGCTGAGACCTACCTAATTTCAATGGTACATAAACATTTGGAGCCAACTTTACAATCAGAGTATTTTTTACTGTTTCTAATTGAACACAAGAACACCATTTAAGGGTAAAAGAGGATGGATTTAATTTATCATTTTTCCAATTCCAACCACCATCCTCTTGGCAACTAGCAAGCCAACTTTGCAATACACAGTGTCTTAATCACCCTTTAAACTCAGACTTATTTAGGCTGAAACACAACTTATATGCTATCGTTTTTCTCGAGCGGTAGAAGCGGCGTTCTAAGGGATCCCATTGTAAACTCGGCAGAGGATCCGGGGTGGGATTTCAAAATCCGATCAGATTGGTACTTGTCCTATTGACGTGGAATTTATTTTCATTATTAATCTTGATTTAATTCTGTTGCAATGGAGTCAGTTGCAGTTGGCCATCAAGTTAAGCTCACCTAAACACAAATCAAGAGGAAAATAGTATGACACTTGTATCGACCGATGTCGATAAAAGGAGGCAAAGTATCTGACCTAGCTTACACACATTCTATTCCATAGAATCGAGGCTAATCAATAAACACAACAAGAAAACCCGCGTTGCGATTTTCATTCAAGGACACATTGAACACACAAATCCGAAATAGAAAAATTAAACGTTTCCACCATAAATCAAGAAACAAACAAGCGCGAACCTTGTGTTTTTGGGTCACAGCAGACTCGGACGGAGTTAGCGAATGTTTTATAAAGAAACCCAACGATTGACGGCGGCGTCAGGGTGATTGCGGTTTCTCCGGCGATCGTCGGCAATGGAGATGCAAAATAACTTCCGAGCAATGGAGGGATATGAAGCTTTTTCACGACTTAATCCTTCTTTATTTTCGTTTTTATTTACTTGCAGCAAAACTAAGCAAATTTAATGAAAATAAATACTAATGAGAAATATGAAAAGAAGGGACGGAGGACGGAGGTGGTGGCAAACCTGTAGCCACTTTTGGTATTAGGACCACAGCGATCCACGAGGTCGACTTGATAATCGATCGACACAATTTGAACGAGTCACTTTAGCTCATCTCAACTATTTCGGATGGATGTTGACTTGTAAGAAAGTTGGGCGTTGACTGCAAATGAGCCGAGTCCGTTGAGCGGCTCAATATTTTATTTTATTAAATAAATAATTTTTTATTAATTAAATATTATTTAATTTAAAATATAAATATATTAAAATTAATTCCTCGACTTGCTAGAAGGAGATGATGTTCGTGCTCGCCTCACGAACTGTTCGAGCTCGAATCGACCTTGATCGACTCAAAGCTTGACTCCAGCAACTTGATTAGTTTGTAACCCTAATTGGGCGTAATAATTTAAAATATTTTATTAAAAAAATAATATTTTATTCAATTTATATTCGATTTCAAAAATTTTATGGTAACAACTTAAAATATTTTATTAAAAAAATAATATTTTATTCAATTTATATTTGATTTTAAAATTTTTATGGCAAGCGATATGAGATATTTAATATGTTTTTCAGGTGTAAGCTTGATTTTGTCATTTTTATTCGAAAATTTATGTGTCATAATTGGACTAGTGAGATATTTAACGCGTCTTTTACGAGTAAGATTGATTATGTCATATTTACTCGAAAATTTATGAGCCATAATTGAACAATTAAACAATTTATCGACTAGAGCACTCATCATCGTTTCGAGTCATCTCTCATATCATGTGAACTAATAACACTTTAAAATACTTTATTAAAATTATAAAGTTTTTAAACTAATAATTGAGTCTAAAGTTATAATTCTCACAAGACACATTTGATATCTAACGACTTGAGAATTGACCAGCATAATTTGCCTGAATTACTCAACTGGCTCGCTCGTTCAAATAATTTGCTTGTTTTTGGTTCAAAATATTAAATTGGTCAATATTAAATCAATGATATTGTTCAAAGCAATCTTTTTTAACACTGGTTTTTATTTTTTATACATTTGTGTGTTTACATATATTTTTTTGTATTTATTGGATTATTTAATTTTTTTTTATAAATTGGTTAATATATATTCTTTTAAAAATTGTTGTCATATTATTATGCTCTAATTTGGTGATTTTTGGTGCTCAAGTAGCATATATCGTAATCAGGTTGATTTTTCATCCCAGAGCTTATAATTGGTCACATGAGACTACTTCAAATTTCATCGTGAATTCTTTCTTGAATTTGGTCATTCTGACATCTCTGATCATATGTCTAGTCCAAGAATTGAAAATTAGCCACGACTATTTTAACTTTCAACGTGGCTCCTTGAAGGATATAAAAACGATTCGAGAAGGGTATTAAGTACGGTTCTACGTTTCGAAAGTAATATGGGGTTGGTTCGTATCTGGTGACTCAGGTTTCGACAGTCATTTGACTTATCTTTTCGAGGTTCCTAAAAAGGTCCAAGTTTAATAAGTGACGAGGAAGGGCTTGTACATATATACGTATATGTCTAACTATCAGTATAGATGTGTAGCTATGGTGGTATGTATGAATCTGTATATATAATTGTGTATATATGTGTTTGAATAGAAGGGAGATCAACTCTTAGGTGTGTAGGTAGAAAGATGATATGTGTGCAGAAGAAAAATACGCATCAAAGAAGGAAAAAACGAAATACCATTGCTACTGCTTGTGGAAATTTGTGATTTGGGGAGTACATTGAATTTACATCGAAGTGGTATGTAATTAGGTTTCTAAAGAGATAAGATTTTGATAATAATTACACGTATATTCAGGTGTAAAATGTTTAGGTCGCTACAATATTACTCTTTCCATCCTTTAAAACAATGGACATTTCATAAACGAATGCTTGTTTTACAATTTTATCTTCTCAATAGACATTGATTTATCTTTAGAGCATCCTCAATAATAGGACATTGGGGAGGGAGTACAATTAGGTAAAAGAAAATTTGAGTATCTAAACTTTGATACTAGGTATAATGGTAATTGTGGGCCAATTTTCAATTTTTTTTTTCATTTTTTTTATTATTTCCTTTTAATATATTTTTGTAAATGAAATAAAAAGTGTATATAGTGGTGAGACCTACAAAAGTAAAATTTGTAAATTGCATTGTTGGGGTGTGTAAGTATAAATTGATAAGTATAATTTACTTTTGATGTGTTATATGACGTTATGCAAATTTGTATGCTCTCGTACGAATACTTTTTCGACTGAGGGTGTTTGGCAGAGCTTATAAGTTCTTTAAAACAGCTTATAAAGAGCTTATAAGCTGTTTAAGAGCTTATAAGCTCTTTATATTTGTTTGGTAAACTTTTAAAAAAAGATCTTTAAAATCTTAAAAATAAGCTGTTTAACAGCTTATAAGCTATTTAAAAAAAAGTAAGGGGAGAGGTACTTTTTTTTTCAACAGCTTATTAGCTCTTGTAACTTAAACAATAAAAAACCAAAATACCCCTAAAATTATTATTTTTTATATACGTACAAAAATTCCAAATTTATTATTTAGTTAATATAAATATTTTTAATTATTTTTTTCATATATAACAATTTATGTTTGGTAATTTTATTTATATAAGATCTTAAATTGCCAAACAAATTAACATTTTATAAGTTTATATATCTATTTTATCCAAACGGTTTAACAAACTTATTAGCTCTTAAAACAACTTATAAGACGTAATCTTATAAGCTCTTTTAAATAAGCTCACACAAACGAGCTCTAAATACTTTATTAGTTACACGTCAATACATATTATATTTTACTTTATATTATAAAATATATATCAAAAATCATTTTTTCTTAATTTTATGCAAAAAAAATTATGAACGGTGTTAAGGGATAGAAAAGTACATTTTATAATATTATCCCAATAAAAAAAAAGTCAATAGAACGAAATCACTTGTGAATTGGATGGAAGTTGTTGGGGAAGCTTCCTCTTGAGGACACGCTTCCAGCAGTGACACTCGTCGATGAGATCAAATCCTGCCAAACTCAATCTCTCCCTTTTTCAATCCAAATTCATCTCTTTATTTCCTGGTTAATCAAAACCCCCTTTCCGTTTTCGACGAAACACGCCGTACAGAACCCCCAAATTCCACCCGCAACTTTTTTCTAGGGTTTAGTCATCTGATTTCAAATGAACGCGAACTTCAGTGAACGGAACGACATCCAAACTTCGAGCTCGATATCGATAAACGAAACGGTGAATGGCTCGCACCACTTCACCATCCACGGATACTCTTTGGCTAAGGGCATGGGCCCTGGGAGATACATTGCGTCCGACACTTTCAGCGTAGGCGGCTATGATTGGGCGATTCACTTTTTTCCGGATGGGAAAAACCCCGAGGACTCGTCGATGCACGTCTCTGTCTTCATCGCTTTGGCGAGCGAGGGCACGGATGTGAGGGCACTATTCGAGCTCACCCTTTTGGATCAGAGCGGGAAGGGGAAGCACAAGGTGCATAGTCATTATGATCGGGCCCTGGAGACCGGGCCTTACACACTCAAGTACAAGGGAAGCATGTGGTAATGTTTGCTCCTGTGAATTGGACATAGAAAACATATTACAGTTTTTGTCTTGTATGAATGTAGTCGTGATACTTGTTCTGCTTGCAGGGGTTATAAGCGATTCTTCAGAAGAACTTCATTAGAAAGTTCAGATTTTCTTAAAGATGATTGCCTATCCATGCATTGCACTGTGGGAGTTGTTCGAACACGCGTGGAGGGACCCAGATTGTACAGTGTTCCCGTCCCTCCATCGAATATGGGCCAAAGTCTAAAGCACTTGCTTGACTCTGAAATTAACTGTGATGTAGTGTTCCAAGTCGGGAAAGAATCATTCAAAGCTCACAAGTTAATTCTTGCAGCTCGTTCGCGTGTACTTAGAGCCCAATTTTCCAGACATTATGAAAATTCTAATAGTGAAACAGTGGAACTAGAAGATGTCGAACCTTCTATTTTTAAGGTAATACATCTCCTTTATTGGCGCTAAGAGGTTGCAACACTGCAACCACAATGATTCTGTGGCTTTACGAAAATTCTCTCATGTGGTACCAGAATTCTCTGTAGTGACTAGACTCTGTTAGGCAGTTTCTATGTTCGTGGTACATGTCATCGATTTTTTGAACTTCAGAATTTAGTTAAAAGTATTCTTCAGGTAGAACTTCAGAGTTATTATATCATATTATCATGCTTTCTTGTTTTGTTATGATTTTAGGTACAATGGGGTTTGTGAGATATTCTGACTTTACACAATATCTGGAAGGGTCTTTGGTTATCTGGATACGCAGTTTTTGTAATAGATCATTTGTCAATTCTGATAGATTATTGTAGAAAATTTTCTGGGACTAAGTGTGGCTGCATAATCTACTAATTGACATTTTTTTTCATGTTTAAAGTAGCTAGTAGTAAAAAGGTCTCTCGTCAATTGTTTTTGCAATAATCTGAAACACTACTTTGATAATAACATGTACACTAGGTTCTGTCTTTATGCAATTCGGAGGATCTTAATCACTGTTAATGAAATTCCAATAGGTACAGCGATGTAGTTTTTTTTAGATGATTTTGTTGTACATGAACTATATTTTAATTTCTTTCAAACTTAAATATGAATAATATATGTGACTTTGAATATTTTGCAGGCATTGCTCCACTTTATTTACACTGATGAACTTGCTAGTTTTCATGAAACAACTTTCTCAACATCTACGCCCTCTGCAATTTTGATGCAAAATCTACTGGTTGCTTCTGACCAGTTTGGTTTAGTTAGGTTGAAACAATTATGTGAAGCCAAGTTATGTGAAGAGGTCACTGCTGATACAGTGGCAATGACTCTTTCCCTGGCTGACCATCATCACTGCATGCAGCTCAGAGGCATCTGTTTAAAATTTGCAGCAACACATTTGGGAGGTGCGTGTGATCCTCAATAGATCTGGACAGTGGAAGGTTCCAAATTACCCTAATATGTGCAAAAAAACAAAACTTTCATTAACCATAAAGACATTTCACGTTGCTTTGGCAGTCTTCAATCATTTTTTTTTTTTGTGGGGTTTGAGGTGTAAATTTTATTAATATTCACAGCGAGAGGCATGTATGTTGGTATTTAACAGGGATGGTAAAACAGCATAAATCTTGGGACCAAATTTTCTTATCATTTTTCCATTTAGGAAAGAACCAAATGCTAAGATAGGATTTTGTTTCTAATGGTTTTTTAGGTAATTGCATTTAGTTTTTGTAGCTTAAACTAATACCTACCGGATCAATAAGTTGAATAATGAAAAGTACTATGTACTGTGTACTTGTTGAAGTGAAATATGTTGAATCGTTATGATCTTAATAACCTCAATTTGATGTGGCAGTGGTGATGCAGTCAGAAGGATTCAAGCTCTTGGAACAAAGATGCCCAATGCTTTTGTCGGAGTTGCTGGAAACTGTTGCTACGGTAGATGAGAAGTCAAATCATGTATCTGGTAAGAGAAGCAACAGCAGTATATATGGGCTAGATTTGGGTTTAGATGGTGTAGCCAAACCTGTGGATCCCAATGATCGAAGGCTGCGAAGGCGAGCTTAGCATTGTAGCTGATCTGAACAAACTTTATGACAGTGCAGATTGGACATATAATGTACTCTCCCTTTTTTTTCGGTCTATTGCAATATTATAGTTTGGCTATAGTCTCTTGTGGTTGTATCTACTTTTGGATTTGAATGTTTTGGTGTTGGATGTTAATAATGTGACTTCAAGTCAGAACTAGAATTCGAGTCAGAACTTCAAAATAATCGAATCTATCAATAATGTGATCAATCAATCGATTTCAAAATTAAAATTAGTCTGATTATAACGTCTAGAAGTGGTTTTGAACTTGCTGTCCTAGTCGAGGAAGAAGAAGATTGTTTGGGAAGTCTCTAGAGCTCGATAGACAAGCAAGTATGTTCAATTTTCCACCTAGATAGTGCCACGTGGCATTTGGGCAATCTTGATTGTGTGGCCATTGGGATTCAAAGGCCAATCCTTTCAGGTCTTCAGACTCTATTATAAGCATCTCCTGTACTTCACTTTCACTGCCCGATCACTAATACCTCTTCTTCTTGCTATTTCACTCGAATCAACATACATGGCAGGTGCCGTCTCGACCGTTGGAGCTATCAACCGAGCACCGGTACGTACACTTACTAATTCATAACCAGCTGATTAATACACTTATATAACAAGAACTTATATATATTGCATGCAGCTCCTCAACTCGTCCTTCTTCGGAAAGAAGATCAACAACAGCAATCACTCTGCCCAGCTGCCCAAGAGGGTCAGTCCGGGCAGGCTGAGAGTTGTTGCGATCGACGAGGTAAAACAGACGGATAAAGACAGATGGAAGGGGCTTGTGAGCGATATCTCAGACGATCAGCAGGACATCGTGAGAGGCAAGGGCATGGCGGACCCACTCTTCCAGGCTCCCACCGGGATGGGAACTCACGATGCCGTCCTCAACTCGTACGAGTACCTCAGCCAGGGGCTAAGACAGTACGACTTCGACAACACCATGGGAGGGTTCTACATTGCAAAGGCTTTCATGGACAAACTCCTTGTCCACATCTCTAAGAACTTCATGACACTCCCCAACATCAAGGTTCCTCTAATCTTGGGTATATGGGGAGGCAAGGGACAGGGCAAATCATTCCAGTGTGAGCTGGTCTTTGCCAAAATGGGAATCAAGTGAGTACTTAGGCTCTCTTCTTTTTGACTTAATTTCAATTCACTTTTAACGATTATTGTTCAGTTCAGTCAGTTTCATTCCAAAAGAACATATTCTTAGTTTAGTAATTATTGTTCTTGCATACGAGGAATGAAAACTAATCGAGTTCAATTGATACGATTGTCCAGCCCGATTATGATGAGTGCTGGAGAGCTCGAAAGCGGGAATGCGGGCGAGCCCGCGAAGCTGATCAGGCAAAGGTACCGCGAGGCTGCTGACATCATCAAGAAGGGGAAGATGTGCTGCCTATTCATCAACGATCTCGATGCCGGCGCTGGTCGTATGGGCGGGACCACGCAGTACACGGTCAACAATCAAATGGTCAACGCCACCCTCATGAACATAGCTGATAACCCCACCAATGTCCAGCTCCCAGGAATGTACAACAAGGAGACCAACCCCCGAGTCCCGATTATCGTCACTGGTAACGACTTCTCGACTCTGTATGCTCCTCTAATCCGTGATGGCCGTATGGAGAAGTTCTACTGGGCCCCGACTCGTGAGGATCGTATCGGAGTTTGCAAGGGTATTTTCCGCTCTGACAAAATCCACGAGGACGATGTTGTCAAGCTTGTCGACACATTCCCCGGCCAATCCATTGGTAAGATCTTGAATCAATAGTACGATTACTTTTAGGATGTATAAGTATAAGACTAATGAATGAACGATATTTGGAATCCTAGATTTCTTCGGTGCTTTAAGAGCCAGAGTTTATGATGACGAAGTTCGAAAGTGGATTGCATCAGTGGGAGTGGATAACATTGGAAGGAGTTTGGTGAACTCAAGGAAAGGGCCACCTAAGTTTGAGCAGCCGAAGATGACTTTCGAGAAGCTGCTTGAATACGGAAGCATGCTCGTGGCGGAGCAGGACAATGTGAAGAGGGTTCAGCTGGCTGATAAGTACTTGAGCGATGCTGCTCTTGGGGATGCGAACAAGGACGCTATCGAAAGAGGAGCTTTCTACGGTTAGATTTCTTGCATCTATCTTTTTCTTCGAGGCCTCAATAAATAATTAAAACGCATTGCATTGTTTTCGGAAATGCAGGTAAGGCAGCCCAGCAAGTGAATCTTCCGGTACCTGAAGGTTGCACTGACTCCAATGCAGCTAACTTTGATCCTACTGCAAGAAGTGACGACGGAAGCTGTGTATACAAATTCTAAGCAGTTTTTTTGCGTTTATTAGTTTTTTTTTTTTTGCTCATTCTCTGTCAAAGTGCTGGGTAGAAAAATGAGTTGCCTATGATTAAAGCTTGTCTGAATTAGTGTCACACAACTCTACTGTTATTCTAGATTTTGTTCTGAAATGAGTTGGTTTTCTTGATTTTGCACGAATTCAGTGAATACTAAAGATGAAGAAATCGTTGAATTGTCTTAAGAACGCGTAATTGTTCAAAATATTTCTGTTAAGCACAGGGGCTAGGATTTGGTTTCCTTTTCGTTTTCACTTGTTAACAGGGTCTATTATAAGAGAAAAGAACCTGATGGACAAAGTCAAAGGAATATGAGATTAACAAGGATGGAAATACTTTGGATATTGTTGGAGTCGAAATTAATTTATTTAATTGATTTTGACTTTAACTAATTTTGAATTTCTTTGGTGGAATATTTATTTTGGGAATATTTATTATTGAGAGGAGAATCCAAGATAAAGAGGAAAAGATATTCAAGATCTACAAGATAAGGTACAAGATCTTCTAGTTATGGAAGGAGTCTTTTTACCATAAAAGACTTATTACTTGGAGGAGAAGACTTGTGTCTTATAAATAGAAGACTCGCGTGATTGAAGATTAAGAAGCTGGAGCGCCATATTTTTAGAGAGGAAAATATTTTCAGCACACGTTTTATTTTTTACTTATTTATCCGAGTATTAACTATTCAATCTCGTGATTGTTTAGTTTTTATTTATTTTTCTTGGATTATTTTGTATTCACGATTATAGTGAAAGTTTATTGCTTTTGAAGCAGCTTGGTAGGTTGTATTGATTAATACAACTTACGAAGATTATATCTTTCTTCTCTACGTTTTTCAGTTGTTGTACCTTTTACTATTTCCGCTGCATAACTGAATCTGCTGTTCTGTGACAGCAGTACTCAATCTGTTGTTCTCTGTACAGCAGATCTTAAATTCGTTACAGTGACTGACTTTTCTGTTTTCAGCACGTGGACTGCGAGTCGACCTCTTTTTCAATTGGCATCAGAGCAGGTCACTTGACATACGAAGTGAGATCCGTGCAGTCGACTCAACATGGATTCAAGCTACTTGATTCGTACTATTGTACTTGACGGATCCAACTACTCTCAATGGAAGGTACGTACTCGTTTAAAAATTAAGTCTATTAACTCACGTGCTTGGGATGTAGTTGAAGACGGATGGGAACATCCAATGCATGATAACCGAGGAGACCAAGTTCGCAAGCCTTCAAAACTATGGACGAGGGATGAACGAGAAGTTGCTTCCGCTAATGAAAGTGCGTTGACTGAACTCTTCAGTTCAGTTGACACACACATGTTCAGACTGATCAAGAACTTCAAATCAGCAAAGGAGGCTTGGGACACGTTGCAGAACCACTGTGAAGGAAACAAATTCGTGAGACAGTCTCGACTGAAAATTCTCACAACTAAGTTCGAGAACATCAGAATGGGAGAAGAAGAAACTGCAACAAGTTACTTCAAGGCGATGTACGACATTGCCAATGAATGTGCTGAACTGGGAGAACCAATTTTGAACAAAACTCTTGTGTCCAAAGCTCTTCGGACATTGTCATCAAAGTTCCTTGACCAAGTAAAAACTATCGAAAGTACTAAAGTTGCAGGTGACATCGAGTTTTCTGAGTTGGTGAGCAAGATCAAGTCATATGAAATGACAGTACTAGAACGAGATAGAGACTCAAAAGTTTCAGGACCTCCCTTAAACGTTACAGTACTAAGACAGAATGTTGAGTCCACAGGTGTCCCAACACATTCAGGAGGTTCCAAGTCATCAAGTCAGGAGACTGAAGAGGAAGATGAAGATGATGATGATGCAGAGTTGCTGGAGCTAATGAACTCAAAAACTGATGACAAACTTGATTTGTTGACTAGACAAATGACTTATTTGTTTAAAAAGCAGTTACAGGACCGACGAAATAAAAAGAGACAAATGCGAGAAGAAAGCCTAGAACGAAGTTCATACCCTCAGCAAACGACTCCTAAAGGACCTAGACGTTCACTCAGCATCTCAGGTCAGAACAGTCACCCAACCATCAAGTGCAGAGCATGTAAAGGCTCTGGTCACATTGCCAACGAGTGTCCCAACACATTGCGCAAGCATGGGAAACCCGTGAGTTTCATAACGTTTAGTGATGGTGAAGCATCATCTGATGAAGAACTGTTCAGTCCTACGACTGAAGAAAGTGCATTGATTGCGCATGTTGGTGAGAGAACACTGTCCGATGTTGAATGGTCTGATGACTCAACAATATCAGAAACTTATGTCAGGTATGATGATGATTACTCAAAACTATTTTGCTTAAATGCTGCTTGTGATGAATCAGGTGATGAAAAAGAAATTTCTCAAGAGGAGAGTTCATATTCTTTTTGAACTCAAAGAATTGCATGATAGTCTTCGAGAAAGGTATAAAAAGCAATGTAAGATTTTTCTATTGCTTCGGTCTGAGAACACATCACAAAAAGAAACTCTATCAAGACTTGAAAGCATGCTGACAAAGAAGGATTTTAAGTTGACAAAGAAGGATCAATAATTCAACAAGACTAAAAACAAGTTGGAGGAAGCAAACGCAACATTCAAGAAGATGAACCAAGGTAAAATCACTCTTGATGAATTGTTAGTTATGGGACATAATGATAAATGTGGTTTAGGTTTTCAAAATAATGATGATGAAGTACAAAACCAGAAAAACTCAAATGCTGTTTTCTCAAAAGTTGTTTCAGCAAATGGAAAATCTTTTGTAAAAGTTGGTACTAGTACTTCGTCTAACATAACTAGTCTCAGTACTTCTGAACCTGTTACTGAACATCAAGTTGTACTTGATGTCTTAACAAATGAAAAATCTTTTGAAAAATCTGGTACTAGTACTTCGACTGACATAACTAGTTCCAATACTTCTGAACTTGTTACTGAACTTCAAGTTATTGATGAAAAACAACAAGTTGATACTGAACAATCCATAAAGAAAAAGAAGTACATTTGTCATTACTGTTTTGTACCAGGACATATTAAGCCATTTTGCAGGATAAGAATGAGAGACATGAGTAGACACGGACTTGTGAACAATTTTGGTCTAGGTACCAAGACTGAAATGAGTAAAGGACATGCCAACAAAGCCTCAAACCCTGTTCAGAGACCAGAAGTTGTTTGGGTACCAAAGTCTGTTTTGTGGACTACACTCCTTACAACGGAGGTTATGTGACTTATGGTAGTGGTGGTAAGGGTAAGATTGTTGGTAAAGGAGTTTTGAATGTTCATGGTTTACCTAAGTTGACCAATGTATTTCATGTGAAAGGACTAAAATCAAATCTTATAAGTGTCGGTCAACTTTGCCAAAATGGTTTAAATGTGAAGTTCAACAAAGAGTCTTGTGAAGTGTTTGATGAAGGTTCTAAGTGTCTTATGAAAGGTGTTAGGTCACTGAATAATTGTTATTATGCTGGAAACACCATGTCTACTATTTTACAGGTAGTTGATACTACAGTTGTAGAAACTGTTCCAGTACCAGTACCTGTTGCAAAACAAGTTCCAAAACCTGCTGCGAGACTTGTTCCAGAACCAGCTGAAGACTCACCTAATGCAGTACACGACGCTTCATATGACGACTCAATTGATGAGGAACCAAAATCATCGTCTCAAGAATTCGATGCTACAAATGGTCACTCAACTGCAGATTTAGTGCGTGGAGATGTCCTGAAGGGAAAACAAGTTCGAGTACCACACACTGTAGACTCAACCAGGAGGACAACGCCGATGTGTACTACTGAAAATATCACGAGACATGAAGGTGGTACTGACAATGACAGAACATTGTTCAGACAGAAGACTAGAATGGACACTGAATCCACGAAGATCAAATCAAGTTCCAGGACAGAACATTTGAACGTTGTCAACCGAACAAACCACTATAGTACTTCAGAAGTCAACATCCGTCATCACTTCATTAGGGATCTTGTTGAGAAAAAGGTAATCAAATTAGAATATGTCAATACAGAAAAACAACTTGCTGATATTCTAACAAAGCCTTTAAGTTTTGAGAGGTTTTCGACACTAAGGAAATCTCTTTATCTTTGCACCGCATGAAGTGATCGAGGAGGTTGAGTCAACATGAGTACTGACTGGTATGTATACTGATCTAGTGTCTAATCAATTTTTATGTTCAGTTCAGTTGAGAATTCGAGGTCTTAAAAATTTCGCAAAGAGATGAAAGTGTTATTATTTCACTCTTGATGTATAACTTGCTTGCATATCATATTTCTACATCGTTCGGTACCAGAGACAAAAAAAAAAAAAAAAAGAACAAAATTGTGTCTGAAAAACCGAGTGTAGAATTAAATTTATGTATTGATGAGCATCGGAGTTGATTTTCTCGCTTATTGGACTATTCACCATTCAATATGCTGAACTCGGCATAACTATTGTTTAGTTGCTGAACTAGTATCATTTGGTTTTCGGCCATTGTTGACTCGACATGGAATATGGTGTGTTGTGTGTGCACTGATAACTGAGTTCTCTCTAAGTGTTTAAAACTCTTGATCTTCTTGATTGCCACGTTAGTTGTCTTCAATTTTTATTTCTGTTTGATATATTTGATATTTGATTATTCGATTTCTCTTCATTATCTCCTAACCCATGTTTTGTGAAGTGTGGTTCTTATACGTGTTCGACCAGTCTCACATCAAGGGGGAGTTTGTTTTCATGAGTTTTGTGACTGGTTTCCCAGTTCCTGTTTTTCATGTGTTGTGCGACTGGTCTGCCACCAGTTCCTGTTCTGACTCACCTGATGAGAGCACTGTTCCTGTTGAGTACAGAGACCGCAGTTCGTTCAGAGTTCCCAGTACTCAGTACTCAGTACTCAGTTCTCAGTTCAAGACCTGCTGCAAGAGTTCCCAGTTCCAAGTACCAGTACTTAGTACGATGCCAGCTTTACAGGGGGAGTTTTACGACTTTACATGAAGTTTATTTTCGTAGGGGGATCAGAGTTGATTACATTTGCCAAGAGAGTTCATATTTGTAGGGGGAGTCGTCTCGACATTACTTCAAGAGGAGGATTGACATCGAAGAGTTGACGACACCTTCAGAAAGACAAAAAGGGGGAGTTTGTTGGAGTCGAAATTAATTTATTTAATTGATTTTGACTTTAACTAATTTTGAATTTCTTTGGTGGAATATTTATTTTGGAAATATTTATTATTGAGAGGAGAATCCAAGATAAAGAGGAAAAGATATTCAAGATTTACAAGATAAGGTACAAGATCTTCTAGTTATGGAAGAAGTCTTTTTACCATAAAAGACTTATTACTTGGAGGAGAAGACTTGTGTCTTATAAATAGAAGACTCGCGTGATTGAAGATTAAGAAGCTGGAGCGCCATATTTTTAGAGAGAAAAATATTTTCAGCACACGTTTTATTTTTTACTTATTTATCCGAGTATTAACTATTCAATCTCGTGATTGTTTAGTCTTTATTTATTTTTCTTGGATTATTTTGTATTCACGATTATAGTGAAAGTTTATTGCTTTTGAAGCAACTTGGTAGGTTGTATTGATTAATACAACTTACGAAGATTATATTTTTCTTCTCTACGTTTTCCAGTTGCTGTACCTTTTACTATTTTCGCTGCATAACTGAATCTGCTGTTCTGTGACAGCAGTACTCAATCTGTTGTTCTCTGTATAGCAGAACTTAAATTCGTTACAGTGACTTGACTTTTCTGTTTTCAGCACGTGGACTGCGAGTCGACCTCTTTTTCAGATATTATGGGACATAATTTGAATTATCATTTATTTGGCAATACAAATAATATCTTGGGTTCTGTAACCCCTTTGCAATGTAGGGGACTTCGCCCTTGACAGGTGTTGAACCTCTTATATCGAATCGATTTATTCAGGAGAATGGGTAATATTCGGTTGAATGCTTCCTCTCTACAGAACAATAGTGCTCGAGTTACACCAACTCGGGTCTCTTTGCACTACTTTGCACCGGAACTTAACAATGACACACTCTTTGTGTGTCCTACATTGCAGATGGCTCTTTTTTGGGTGATTATATTGGATTTCAAGCTACAAGAAGATTTGTTATGTCAATTTCGAAGGGACTAAGTGATATAAAAACTAATGAGAACGGTTTTTATTTCTTTAACTTTAAAACTAAGGAGGCTCTACAAGCGGTGGTTGAAGGTGGTTGGTGGTTGTTCGTTGGTCGACTTCTCTTTCTGAAACGATGGCAGGAAGGAAGGCATGACATTAGAGAAACGAACTCACAAGGAGGTCCAAATATGAGTGAAGTTTCGGAACTTTCCCTTGGAGTATTGGAAGGATGGGCTTAGGGAGTTAATGTTGTTATGTGAGCCCTAAAATGCTGAAGGAAAGGTGGAGAAATTGAAAATTGATGATCGTTGTAGTCGAGGTGACTTGGGGTTATATCGGACTCTCATCAAGGTTGAGATTTGTTATAATATGACTTGAATTTGATTTTTTGCTTGAGGATCAAGTCAATGGATATTTTTGCTTCATTTTCTTACATATTTGATTAGTTTTCTACACCTATTAATAAGAGTTCTCCTTAGACGATAATAATACATACATTCATGATTATTAAATCTCGACGATATAGTGAATTTTTTCCTTCCCGTCTCCTGATTTTATTGGTTTTAGAGTTCTCACATAATATTGTGTGATGCTCTCGTTTATCGTATACTTCATTGTATATATTCATTCAGTCATTGAATCCAAAATTACAACATTAATTAAGTGATTCTTGTGAAATAATATAACCCTTTTAACTCGACGTATGTCAAGCATCACGAGGCATTCCTTTTACATCCTTAGAAATGTTGAGAAACCATTTGTTTTTACTATGTAAAAGATTCATCCTAGTGAAACCAAGGATGGCAATCTATTATGCTAAACAAGAAGGACAACATTATCACACTTGGATTATTATTCCAAGGGGCAGTGTCAAACTAATAGAGAATTCCTATCCCTTTAACACTCCCATTTGCATCGTGAGAACTTTGATCATGTGCCGTACGTGCGGACGGGGGCACGAGGCCACCCCTCTGGCAGTGATTGAGGGCTGATGGAGTATTAGTCAAGTAATGCATATTTTGTGATTAGGTTCTCGGTTAGTGATATAGTATGAAATTAGGCCTCTTGCATATTTTGTTTGACACTTATCCACACAAGCTTCATTCATAGGCAACTCATTTCTGAACTTAACACTTGACAGAATGGTACAAACACAAAAAAAAAAAAAGCAAATAAATTCAAAAACAACATAAAATTTGTATACACAGCTTCCGTCTTCACTTCATGCAGTAGGATCGAAGTTAGCTGCATTCGGAATCAGTGCAACTTTCAGATACATGAAGATTCACTTGTTGGGCTTCTTCACCTGTATTTTCCAAAACAATGCAATGGGTTTTAATATACACTAATCATAGTACTTACCAGGGGCGGAGCCCGAGTAGAGGAGGCTGAAATTATTTTATGTATAATATATATGTATATATACATATTTTAGGGGCCTAACCATGAGAAAAATATATTTTTTCAAAAATATTAAAAAAAATACAAAGGTAATTTTTTTTAAGCCCCCCCTAAGCTTCAAGTGGCTCCGCCACTGGTACTTACTAAAGTGGCATCTAACCTTAAAATTTTCCTCTTTCAATAGCGTCCTTGTTAGCATCTCCAAGAGCAGCATCGCTCAAGTACTTATCAGCCAGCTGAACCCTCTTCACATTGTCCTGCTCTGCCACAAGCATGCTTCCGTATTCAAGCAGCTTCTCGAACGTCATCTTCGGCTGCTCAAACTTGGGTGGCCCTTTCCGTGAGTTCACCAAACTCCTTCCAATGTTATCCACTCCCACTGATGCAATCCACTTACGAACTTCGTCATCATAAACTCTGGCTCTCAAAGCCCCAAAGAAATCTGCAATTCCAAATATCGTTCATTCATTAGTCTTCTCTCCTTTGTAATTTGTGAAGAAGGAAGTGTGACAATTAGTGTGAAACAGAAAGAGTACATCTAAAAAGTAATCGGAAATTTTGATTCAAGAGTTTACCAATGGATTGTCCGGGGAAGGTGTCGACAAGCTTGACAACATCGTCATCATGAACATCGTCAGAGCGGAAGATTCCTTTGCAAACTCCGATACGATCCTCACGAGTCGGGGCCCAGTAGAACTTCTCCATACGGCCATCACGGATTAGAGGAGCATACAGAGTCGAGAAGTCGTTACCAGTGACGATAATCGGGACTCGGGGGTTGGTCTCCTTGTTGTACATTCCTGGGAGCTGGACATTGGTGGGGTTATCGGCGATGTTCATGAGGGTGGCGTTGACCATTTGATTGTTGACCGTGTACTGCGTGGTCCCGCCCATACGACCAGCGCCTGCATCGAGATCGTTGATGAATAGGCAGCACATCTTCCCCTTCTTGATGATGTCAGCAGCCTCGCGGTACCTTTGCCTGATCAGCTTCGCGGGCTCACCTGCGTTCCCGCTTTCGAGTTCTCCAGCACTCATCATGATCGGGCTAGACAATCGTTTCAATTTAACTCGATTAGTTTTCGATAGGTGATAAGAAATAGGAGTAACATATTAATTAGTTACTCACTTGATTCCCATCTTTTTGAAGACCAGCTCACACTGGAATGATTTGCCCTGTCCTTTGCCTCCCCATATACCCAAGATTAGAGGAACCTGTACAACAAATTCAGTCAGGGGTGCGAAAGGAAACTTTCTTTCGATCGATTTTATCATAAATTAAAGAGAGAATATAACATAACCGTCCTGTAAATTAAAATACCCAGATTCCACGTTTAGTCTTTTAAATTATGAAAAATCAAATTTCGTCCTATTTAACGATTTTTAAGTAGAATTTCGCAACATGAGACTTACTTTCGTGTTTTATCTTATTTGATTAGTTATTTAACTAAGCAAGTGTCATACAAATATGAAAAAATTGAATCTAATTTTTTTTAAAAAAAAATTATGTTTTCGTCACATTCACTTGATTAAATTGACTTCAAGTAAGTCTGAAAGAACACTAGAGTATGTTATCAAGAACATTTTAAATACAATCAAAGTTTAAAATTCCACTAAAAATCGTCAAATAAGACTAGATTAGATTATTTGTAAACTCAGAGGACTAAACCTGGAACCTAGCTATTCCACGGCACGTTTTGTGATATTATCTCTAAAATTAAACTTTGAGATTCTAACCTTGATGTTGGGAAGTGTCATGAAGTTCTTGGAGACGTGTACGAGGAGTTTGTCCATGAAGGCCTTGGCGATGTATAGCCCTTCCATGGTGTTGTCGAAGTCGTACTGTCTTAGCCCCTGGCTGAGGTACTCGTACGAGTTGAGGACTGCATCGTGAGTTCCCATTCCGGTGGGAGCTTGGAAGAGTGGGTCCGCCATTCCCTTGCCCCTCACGATGTCCTGCTGGTCGTCCGAGATATCGCTCACAAGCCCCTTCCATCTGTCTTTATCTGTCTGTTTTACCTCGTCGATCGCAAAAACCCTCAGCCTGCCCGGACTGACCCTCTTGGGCAGCTGGGCAGAGTGGTTGTTGTTGTTGATCTTCTTTCCGAAGAAGGACGAGGTAGGGGCCGCCGCCCCCCCACCGCATCCGTTCAAATTGATGAGCTGCATATATATATACAATATAAGGTAATTAATTACTTGTTATATAAAAACATATAGTATAAGGTTACTTATTATATATAGTGTACGTACCGGTGCACGGTTGACAGCTCCGACGGTCGAGACGGCACCTGCCATAGCTGATGATTTCGATCGAGTGAAATTATAGCAGTAAGAGAAGATTGTATTAGTGATCGGGTAGTGCAAGTGAAGTACAGGGGATATGCTTATAATACAGTTTTGGATTGGCCTTTGAATCCCAATGTCCACACAATCAGGAAATCAAGATTGGCCAAAATGCCACGTGGCGGCTATGTGGAAAATGATCCATGGTTTTTGAGGTTAGTATTCCACCGCTGCTCTCCTCCACTTAAAAACATTATGTTGGTAGCGTGAGTTACCCACAACATGGATAATGGCTATTGGGCTCGCTCTAGAGGATTCCTATTAATCGGGTTCTTACTTCTTAGTCGAGTAACGACACCCAAATCGAAACCAATTGGGAGACCTTATCGGATTAATTTTTAATTTCGAAATTGATTGATGATATACCTTGATTTGGATCGTTCCCATAAGAAGAAATACTCCCTCCCATTTTATTTACATGATTTTTTGGCTTTTTTTTTTTTTTTTGCAATTTAGATAATATTTTAGTATATTAAATGATAAAATCATATTTTTTTCATAATCTTTTTCAATTTTGTGTGTATTTTTTTTTTCAACCAATCATGTTTTATTGTTTTTCTATATATTTAATTTTTAATATATATTAATTACAATAAATTATTTTTCTTAAACACATTAACTTTTTTTTTTATCGTCCAATAAATATGATAAACAGTAAACAAAAATTATGAAAAAATTACTAAAATAAAATTTAACTAACCTTCATTTTCAAAATCAATAACTCTTTCAGGCTCTACATCAACTATAGAAATAACATAGAGTAAATAATAAAGAAGATCAACTATAGGAAAATTAAGTAGTGCACATCAACAACTCAAATCGAGATAATGGAGCGAAAAATGAGAATTTTACTATGTCGAGAAAATAGGTAACTATACGAGACTTTTCAAGACTCGCTACTCTAAAAGTTTTTTAATAACTTATTTAGGAATTTAGTACTTACATTGTTTATATTAATTTTTATTTATGTTGAAGATTGTTGGATAATAAGTAAAAAACGAGTGTTTCTCAATATTTGACTGGCTATAAATTAATTTGGTTTGAAATTTTATTGATTCGATAATTTTCTATGAATAGATTATTATACAATTTTATTTAGTTAAATGATTAAAGTTAATTAAAATGATAAATATAAATTATTAATAATATAAAAAGAATATAAAGAATTTTAATTGATTATAATTTATTATATCTTACATTGAAATGTGTAATAAACTAATGAAACTACTAACAACTGCTGGTGCGATGCACATAATAATACTCGGTATTTTTTTGTTAGAAATAAAAACTATATTGCACATATTTTTTTCTTTATTATCAATTAATAATTATTAAATATAATTTCAAATACGTTAAACAATCTTATTTGATTAGTGTATTTATCGATTTTTTAGAAAGAATTCCTAATAAGGGGCTTTATGTTTAGATTTAAAATAGATAAAATTTTATTAAAGAACATTGGTTTTAAAGAATAATAATACGAAATCGATTATTAAAAATTTTATCTTATAATTTTTCTATTAACTTAACCAAAAGATGAACATGTCAATGAACAATATTTCGAATTTAAATAGTAATTTGAAATCTTGTAACACATGAAACAAAATAAACTTTAAAAATATAATAAAAATTTGAATAGTAATTGTCTTCGGGTGCAATTTCTACACAAACTGGTTGTAGGAGCATTTTGGTAATTTCTGCCAGAAATTTGAATTTCCCGCAAATCAAAATGACGATGTTTTGGTTCTGAATTGGGGGTGAGTGTAGCGGCTTAGGGTGGTTGATTGCTCAGCCGATTCTAAATCAAATCACGTTATTCTTGTTGATGGATGATCCTTGTCAGCTAAGCTTTCAATCACACGTGAAATCACGCATTTTGATCATGCGACTGAGGAGAACGATTTTGTTACAGAATCGAGAGCGCAAATGTGTTCTTCATTTTGTGCGTTTATGATTCTGCATATAATCACAAATGTTAGTGATTGATATGCAATTAGTGAGTTGGAGAGAACATTGTCTGCTCATTTTTTAGCTTCGTATAATCCCAGATAATCCCTCTTCTCCACTGTGCACCTAGGTCATTTTCCCAGCGATCGAAGCACATAAAATCGTTATGTTTGTGTGAATTTTACTAACTCACTGTGAGATGAGTATCGAGTGATTGAGCCGCGATCGAGATTTGAGTTTTTTGTGTCAGTTGATCGATTTTGTGTTTGAGTTTGATTACTCGTCCCAGCTCACGGTTGTTTCCGACGATATTCTCAACATAATAGATAATAAAAATATACATGTTGGAAATCATTGAATCTTGATAATATACATGGACTAAGCATATAAAATTTCAATAAAATAATATCCATCTTAAAATTGAACTTTGAAAAGTAAAATTTCATGCTTCAAGATTATGATTAGACACAAAACATTTAATTGTACCAATAAATAACATAGATGTACTCTCTATATATAAGGATCGATGTAGAAATTAGGAGATTTCTTACATGTTCATCAGAGCTTCATCCCATATAATAAGTTTGATATTTGAAATCATAAAATGTCAATAATATTCAAATTAATTACTAATAACTAAGTATTTCCTAAATAAATGTTTAATTACTGAAAAACACATTTAAATATGAAATTAGCCACCGCCACTGCCATTTGCCGGTACACAATAAGGATCAAGTGCATTGACGCTCAAATCATCAAGATTGAAAGAACCGTCTAAGTATCTAATATCCACATCATTTTCCTCTCCCGAGGAGACATCCTCCCACTCATTTTCTTCATCTTCATCCACTAATTCCAATCACTTCCTCCCTATACAAATAAAACATATTTAGATAAATAAGTAGATTATATATTTGTAAATTTAAATGACTAATCAAAGATCATAGATTAACCTTAATTTCTATTATCTTGTGATTCAATCGTCATTCTTTTTTTGTTTCTTATTTCTAAATTTTCACTAGCTTGAGTAAATTGACGATCATTATCATTCGCCTCATTAACCCACTCAGAGTCCGATTCAATTTCATCTACCACCAAAGAGTCTTGATCTTCATGAAATGTTCTTCTCTTCTGATGTCTATCCTTCAACTTCTTATTGTATGCGATGTAGACCAATGTGTTGAGCTTTGCCGCACTCAATCGATTTCTTTTCTTTGTATTGATGCAATCCGAGACCCGTCGATTAGTCAAGACGTTCGAATTCAGGCCGGGAGGACGAAGAAGGCATCGTAACGAGAGTCGGACGAGCGTCGAGGAGGAAAAGAGAAGTTCGGCCGAACTTCTGGCTTGGTGTCGGCCGACACCAAGGCCTGTCGGCAGACAAAGGGCCTAAAATCCAAATTCTGTGAAACACGAGGTGAATTCCGCGGTGAAACTCGAAGTGCGGGTTGGGTGTCGGACGACACCCTATCCCTGTCAGCCGACACCAAGGCAAAAAACAGCAGCGCGGCGATTTTTAGGCTTTTAGCGCTTTTAATTGTTTTTCTTTCCTTTTCTTTATGTTTTAGGGTGCGCCTATATAAAGGCTACCTAAAACATTGTTTTGAACAATTAACTTTGATATTGAATACAATTATATTTGCGTGAGATATTTATCTCTTAGGGTTTTTAGAATTCTTCCGGGTTTCTGTTGGAGTAGTATACTTAATGTCTAGATTTGAGTATTCTGAACTCCTTGTACACTATCATTTATCTATTAAAATAAACATTCATTTGCTTTTAATTATTTTTAATTAAATACATGCAAATTATAGTCCTAGATTATATACGTTGTAGTTAGTATGGTGTGCGCCGTCACACAGAAGATCATACTATCGGTTACTCGTATTTAATCGAACAGTTGCTCACGACCTAGATGGACACGGACCAAGCCATCGGTATAGTCGTTGTGTGAGAGAGAAAATAGTTTGTCTTAATTATTTTATCACACTTGTACACTTGGTGTATTGGGCGGATCGCTTGAGATTTATCAATTAGGATTGCCTGTGATAATTGATTCAAGTCTCAGAGTATTTTATTCTTAATCCCCGATACTATTGCGGGTGTGTATATTTAGTATAAGTGACTTTGATTTTCCAAAGGAATTGTCCGGTTTAATTATTTGGGCAATTACCGGTAAAGTTGTGTCACTATATTTTATATATGACATGCCGTGAATACTTGACGGGAAAGTGTATCCCGAAAGGGTTGATAATATCCCCGAGATGAGCTCATAAGGATTTATTATGTAAACCTCGCGAGTGGATTTGATCCCGCATAATAATAAAGTTGAGTGGTACTAATCTCGGATATAAGAGATGAATAAATTTATTGAGCAATAAATAAATTTTATTCATGGATATTTAAATCTTAAATACACGGAATAAATAATACTACCGGAGAGAATATTATTGAATATAATATGGTTTTATATTGGGAGTGCAATTAATTTATATAGTGGAAAATAAATTAATTAATATTAATGGATTAATGGATTTGGGCTTGGGGCTCAATTTAATCTTTAATATTGGGAGCCCAATATTCCACCTCCTTTAGATCCCCTACGTAGCCTATAAAAGCACTACATGGTCTTCACAAATCATAAGACAAGATTATCATACTTGATATTCTAGAGAGTTCGTGAAGAAGATCCATAGAGTTCGGAGGATCGTCGCCCACCCGACGTTCGAACGAGTGCAAGGAATACGTGGGAAGATTCAAAGGTCATCGATTGATCTCGTTTCTCCGAACAACGAATCGAAGGTATAAAATCTAAACACCCTTGATTTTATTCGATTTTATTTATCGTAAAATACCGTAGAACAAGATCCGAAGTACGAAACCATAAACGGGGACGATCGCGTGGTGGTGGCGAAGCCACCAGACCACGGGCGATCGCCCACCTAGGGGTTCGAAGGGGCGAGAGGGGTCGAACCCTCGGCTGGGCCGAGGGCTTGCGATCGATCCTTGTGATCGATCGCTGGAGCGCGGGCTGGTGCCGCGCTCCACCCCACCACGGCTGTGGGGCCCTCCAGGCGGCGGCGAGTCGCCGGACTCGCCGCGGGGGCTGCTGGGCAGCCCCACCCCGACCGATCGCACGATGCGATCGGCGATCGCATGAACCCCGCGACGCGGGGGTTCGGCTGGGGGCGATCGCGTGCCTTCGGGTGCGTGGTCTCCTCGGCTGGACTCCGGCGCGTTCGTCGGTGTTCGTGTGATCTCCGGCGAAGGGTTTTTGATCGGGCTATGGTTTCCGCAAATTTTAATAGCCCGGGATATCGAATTCCAACAATTGGTATCAGAGCGTGGTTTACGTTTGCGGTATTTTCGATAAAATTTTTCTACCTTGCAGGGTTTCCGACTATTATGGCTTAGTTAATTATTCGTTAATTATTTTGTCATATTTATGTTGGATTATTAAACTCTCGGACATGTCGATATTCGTTTTTGGTGGTGAATGCTTGTAATAGTAAAAATTCGGGGGTTGACCGAATTTAGGTTTATTTTTATTGTTATTCGTTTTCCGGAAATTGTATAGGGTCGATTTCATGTATAGAATCGATACCGGAATTGTAATTTAAATTATTGTAATTTATTTACGTTGGATCGATGCCGAGATGACCGCCGGAGAAGACGAAGTGACGAGAAGACGAAGGACCGGGGATCGATCAATCCCCATGATCGATCCCATGAGGATCGATCGACCCACGGCCGAAAGGGGAGGGGCTGTCCGAGGGAGTTCTGGCCACGCCGGCCACCGGTGGTGGTGGCGCGTGGGCTGGGCGGCGGCGGCAATAAACCCTAAGGGGGCGATCGATCAAGGTGGGGTGGTGCGAGGACTCCCAACCCGTGCTACTCCTACCAAGATCCGACTTTCCAAATTTAGTTCGGTTTTCCTATTTTGAGTATTCCTATGTTTAGAAACTCTCATGGAATAGGAAAAGAATTAAATTGGAATTAATTTATTTCCTATTTGATTATTCCTATTCTTGGGAATTTTCATGGATGGAAATTAATTAATTATGGAAAGTAGAAGAGTCCTAATTTATTTTATTTCCTTATTCCATTATGGAAATCTTCTAGAATATTCCAAGTGGGTCTTGGATAGGATTCTAGAGATTTAATGGAGTAGAAAATGAAGATAAAAATAAATAAAAATATTAATAATATTTAATTTTATTTTTGATATATTCAATTGACTTAATTTTCGAATTAAGTAACTTTTGGATTAATTGAAAATAAATAGGTTTAAATATTGGAAATTAATATTCTCGTCACATGGAGCATTCAAGAAACGAAGACTGAAAACTAGAAGATGCGTACGGAGATGTGATAAAGCCATAATAGTCGGAAAATAATATTCTAGTATTATTTTGATTATGTGATAATACTATGTGCTTTATTACATGTATGCATGCTATATGTGTTTACTTTATGCACTAGATAGTGTATCCCTTATTGTAAAAAGCTAAGTGGGAGAGGGAATGGAAACATTCCCATGGTCTCCATTGCTACTCTCTTGGTGACTTTTATAAACTTTTGAAGTTTATATAGATAAGTTATTGGAGGAGAGTTCTTGTAATTCCTCTTACAAGAAACATTGATTAAGTTTATCAAACAATGCCTAATTTGTCTTTCCAAAACTGATTTCAAGTCGACTCATTCTCACCCCGGGGAGTGGAATGGAGCCAAAGCCACTTGGTCATGTAGAGGACACAAATTAGAGACCTTCGTACCATCCTTTTGAAGGTGGATCGATTGTCTGCTCGGCTCCCTCATTTATGAGAGATAGGGTTGTTCGCATGGTGAATCACTGGTAAGAAACTTCGAGTTTCACTTATGATTCTCCGCGTCTTGATTTACAAAAATCGAATGGATCAAGTAATTGGGAGTCAATTGTAAAAATCTTTTGGTGTAGTAAACGTCCACACTATCGTGTCTTGCTGCACTGAATGGGATTTTGGATCGATTGATGTAGACAGTTATAGAAGGGAGTGAAGGATCCGTGTGTCAACGTAAACGTCCACACTATCGTGGCTTGCGGTGATATGCGAGTCCCAAACGAACTTCTTAGTACTGAGTGATGGTTTACACTTAGGTACGCTTCATAGTATCCTTCCCATCGAAGTAACGCTATTGATGATGTACGACCGAAGCAAATCTAATTGCGAAATCGTTTGGGTGGGTAAACGTCCACACTATCGTGGCTTGCCTTACCTGATGGGATTTTAGATGTGATTAGTGATTTAATGATATTATTTGAGGGAGATAATATCGGTATTAAATTGTTTGTTTGTTTTATGTGCTTATAGGTTAAGAATGACTGTGACCCCACTTTGTGATATACTTAAGGATGAAAACTCACCGGTTCCATATAGTAATGATTGGGAACGAAATCTGGACATTGTTCAGACTGTTGAGCTTTCCGAATCCACTGTTGTCCCAACTGATGAGGGCATTAAGAATGACCTCAGGGCGATGTTGAGACATAGCGTGGAAGCCGGGCAAGAGGTGATTAACATACTCACTGAATTCCCTCTCAATGAGTCTCTTAAAAAGGATTCGGCGAAAGCGGAGTTTGTGCGTAAGTTAAGGACATCACAAGCTCTTGTGGCAAGGCTAAAGGAAAAGCGCGCAAAGAAACCCAGAATTGTCACTTACGCTTTAATAGTGATAGGATTTTAGTTTTACAGAATTGTCTTTATGTACCGAATTTTAGAAAGAATTTAATTTCGGTTTCTAAGCTAATTCTGAATGGATATTCTGTTTCTTTTGATCACTCTGTGGTCATAAGAAGAAATAGTGAGATTTTCTGTTCTGGTACATTGATAGACGATTTGTATGTGCTAAATCCCGAGTCTAACACGATGCAACTAACCGAGAGTAATAACACATCTACGAACACCAATAAGAGAAAGGAACCTTCAGAAATGAATCAATTATACTTGTGGCATATAAGGTTAGGTCATATTAATTCAAATAGAATTCAAAGGTTGAAAGCTGATGGTCTCATCAGCGGTGTTGAAGGAGAGGACCTTCCAACCTGCGAGTCCTGTTTGGAAGGCAAAATGACCAAGCGTTCTTTTTCTGGTAAAGGACGAAGATCCGAGCAAGTATTGGATTTTATTCACTCTGATGTATGCGGACCTATGTCTACCCAGGCAAGAGGAGGGTACGAATATTTCATCACTTTTACTGATGATTATTCAAGGTATGGATTTGTATACCTGATGCGCCGCAAGAGCGAATCCTTTGACAAGTTCAAGGAGTTCAAGGCTCTTGTGGAGAACCTTCATGGTAAATCCATAAAATGCCTGCGATCTGATCGCGGAGGCGAGTACCTGTCTGGAGAATTCAAGGCATACTTGGCAGAGAATGGGATTGATTCCCAGATGACATCACCATATACTCCTCAGCAGAATGGTGTGTCGGAACGAAGGAATAGGACTCTTATGGAGATGGTGCGTTCAATGATGAGTTACTCGGATTTACCTGTTATGTTCTGGGGATATGCCTTAGAAACAGCGGCGCACATTCTGAACTTGGTTCCATCTAAAACGGTTCCTTCAACACCCATGGAACGTTGGAGCGGGCGCAAGCCTAGCTTAAGACACGTTCGGATCTGGGGGTGTCCAACACACGTGTTGAAGACAGGGGCCGATAAGTTAGAACCTCGTACTGAAGTGCGGTTATTTATAGGATATCCTAGTGGAACTAAAGGTGGCATGTTCTATAGTCCTACGGACCAGAAGATCGTTATAAGTACTAACGCTCGGTTCTTAGAGGAAGACTATGTCATGGACCACAAGCCCAAAAGTGACATTATGCTTGATGAGTTGAGAGGTAACAAGGAAGACTTAGATACAGCCGAACCGAGTAGTGATACACCACTAGAACCTGCACCTAACACTGTCACTGTTGATACACCGGAACGCCGTCGTAGTGGGAGGGTTGTTAAACAACCAGACAGATGGATTGGACTGGGTGAGTCTTCTGACTCGGCACCCGGAGTTCATGAAATCGATCCCTGGACCTATGATGAGGCGGTACAAGATATAGATGCGTCTTCTTGGAAGAAAGCGATGAAATCCGAAATTGAATCTATGGATTCTAATAAAGTCTAGGATCTTGTAGAACTACCAAACGGCGTAAAGCCAATTGGGTGTAAATGGGTCTACAAGAGAAAGAGAGGATCTGACGGAAAGGTTGAAACCTTTAAAGCTCGGCTTGTTGCGAAAGGATATACTCAGAAAGAGGGAATCGATTATGAGGAGACCTTCTCGCCGGTAGCCAAGATAAAGTCAATACGGATTCTCTTATCCATAGCAGCTCATATGGATTATGAGGTGTGGAAAATGGATGTCAAGACAGCTTTCCTAAATGGAAGTCTTGACGAGACAATTTATATGAAACAACCAGAAGGATTCATTGCTAAGGGGCGAGATCATCTAGTGTGCAAGCTTAATCGATCCATTTATGGATTGAAACAAGCCTCGAGATCGTGGAACCTGCGGTTTGATGAAGTAGTCCAATCTTTTGGATTCATTCAAAGCATGGACGAATCGTGTGTGTATTGGAAACGTGATGGAAAGAAGGTGGTGTTCCTCGTGCTTTATGTAGACGACATTATTCTCATTGGAAACAGTGTAAAAATGTTATCAGACATAAAGGGATGGTTGTCTAGACAATTCGATATGAAAGATTTAGGGGAGGTTGAACATGTTCTAGGGATCAAAGTTATAAGGGATCGCCAGAATAGAACATTGTACCTTTCCCAGCAATCTTACATAGACACGATTCTTGCTCGTTTTAGCATGCAAGATTCCAAGAAGGGTGAGCTACCCTTCAGTAAAGGAACCTATCTTTCTAAAGAATTGTGTCCTCAGACACAGAAGGAGAAAGATGAAATGAAAGCGATTCCCTACGCCTCGGCTGTGGGAAGCTTAATGTATGCAATGCTATGCACGAGACCTGATATCTGTTATGCGGTTGGCATAGTGGCTAGATATCAGAGTAATCCTAGAAAGGCTCATTGGACTGCCGTAAAGAGCATTTTCAAGTATTTGCGAAATACTAAGGATTATGTTCTGAGATACGGAGCAGACAATCTGATTCCTTTGGGTTACACAGATTCGGATTTCCAAGCTGATAAGGACCGGCGTAAGTCGACATCAGGCTATGTGTACACTTTGGGAGGTGGAGCCGTATCATGGAAGAGTGTTAAGCAAAAGTGCATTTCGGACTCTACCATGGAAGCTGAATATGTAGCAGCCTCAGAGGCAGCGAAAGAATCAGTGTGGTTCCTTAATTTCCTCCAGGACTTAGATGTGATTCCGAGTTTGCCCAAAGATATGACAATTTATTGTGACAATAGCGGTGCAGTGGCAAACAGTAAGGAACCACGGTCCCATAGTGCTACGAAACACATAGAGCGCAAGTACCACCTGATTCGATACATCGTCAAGAGAGGCGACGCTGTAGTGACCAAGATAGCTTCAGATGACAACCTAGCAGACCCCTTCACAAAGATACTTCCTAAGGAAGTATATTTCAAGCACTTGAAGGGTTTGAGAGTCAGAAGTTTGGAAGATAAGACTAGACCTTAGTATAAGTGGGAGAATGTTGGAGTAGTATACTTAATGTCTAGATTTGAGTATTCTGAACTCCTTGTACACTATCATTTATCTATTAAAATAAACATTCATTTGCTTTTAATTATTGTTAATTAAATACATGCAAATTATAGTCCTAGATTATATACGTTGTAGTTAGTATGGTGTGCGCCGTCACACAGAAGATCATACTATCGGTTACTCGTATTTAATCGAACAGTTGCTCACGACCTAGATGGACACGGACCAAGCCATCGGTATAGTCGTTGTGTGAGAGAGAAAATAGTTTGTCTTAATTATTTTATCACACTTGTACACTTGGTGTATTGGGCGGATCGCTTGAGATTTATCAATTAGGATTGCCAGTGATAATTGATTCAAGTCTCAGAGTATTTTATTCTTAATCCCCGATACTATTGCGGGTGTGTATATTTAGTATAAGTGGCTTTGATTTTCCAAAGGAATTGTCCGGTTTAATTATTTGGGCAATTACCGGTAAAGTTGGGTCACTATATTTTATATATGACATGCCGTGAATACTTGACGGGAAAGTGTATCCCGGAAGGGTTGATAATATCCCCGAGATGAGCTCATAAGGATTTATTATGTAAACCTCGCGAGTGGATTTGATCCCGCATAATAATAAAGTTGAGTGGTACTAATCTCGGATATAAGAGATGAATAAATTTATTGAGCAATAAATAAATTTTATTCATGGATATTTAAATCTTAAATACACGGAATAAATAATACTACCAGAGAGAATATTATTGAATATAATATGGTTTAATATTGGGAGTGCAATTAATTTATATAGTGGAAAATAAATTAATTAATATTAATGGATTAATGGATTTGGGCTTGGGGCTCAATTTAATCTTTAATATTGGGAGCCCAATATTCCACCTCCTTTAGATCCCCTACGTAGCCTATAAAAGCACTACATGGTCTTCACAAATCATAAGACAAGATTATCATACTTGATATTCTAGAGAGTTCGTGAAGAAGATCCATAGAGTTCGGAGGATCGTCGCCCACCCGACGTTCGAACGAGTGCAAGGAATACGTGGGAAGATTCAAAGGTCATCGATTGATCTCGTTTCTCCGAACAACGAATCGAAGGTATAAAATCTAAACACCCTTGATTTTATTCGATTTTATTTATCGTAAAATACCGTAGAACAAGATCCGAAGTACGAAACCATAAACGGGGATGATCGCGTAGTGGTGGCGAAGCCACCGGACCACGGGCGATCGCCCACCTAGGGTTTCGAAGGGGCGAGAGGGGTCGAACCCTCGGCTGGGCCGAGGGCTTGCGATCGATCCTTGTGATCGATCGCTGGAGCGCGGGCTGGTGCCGCGCTCCACCCCACCACGGCTGTGGGGCCCTCCAGGCGGCGGCGAGTCGCCGGACTCGCCGCGGGGGCTGCTGGGCAGCCCCACCCCGACCGATCGCACGATGCGATCGGCGATCGCATGAACCCCGCGACGCGGGGGTTCGGCTGGGGGCGATCGCGTGCCTTCGGGTGCGTGGTCTCCTCGGCTGGACTCCGGCGCGTTCGTCGGTGTTCGTGTGATCTCCGGCGAAGGGTTTTTGATCGGGCTATGGTTTCCGCAAATTTTAATAGCCCGGGATATCGAATTCCAACAGTTTCTACCAAAAGAATTCAACCGACGAATCAACGAAGCGACCACCCTTCGTTCGTGTGTCTTCATCATCCCCGAGTTGCTGCATAAACTTCATGTTGGGGTTTATGTCATCGATCTAAATAATTCTGTGGTTAGATCCATATGTTTTGGGACTTCCGCAAGGTATCTTTATCATATTCCGTTCTTCGTCCTTTTTCCATCCATTCCTAACGAGTTTCGTATCATGTATGTATCCAAGACAATATTTTATTTATATTATTATATAAACACAAAACATACTATCATTTAGTAAATCATGGTCGATTTTATTTAAATTACATGATTGAATGTACTCCAATTACGTTCACATGCAGATGAAGAACACGTAAGACTTAAAATTTTCACCACGAAGCTTGTTAATTCTGGAGGTTCATGTCCAAATTGTATCCACCAATCAGCTACATAAAGAATAAATAAATTTAGTTCACAAATTAAGAAGTTATAATAGAACATAATAGAAAATTTAACAAGATGAGGCAACTGTCAATTAAACAGAATAAGAAAAGTAAATGTGTAGTCTACTAACTTGGGTTGCGCTTCTTACAAGATGATTTTACCGAAGGACACCCAAACAGACCGTCCCTCTTTCGAAAAAGATCAATTTGTAAATCAGCATTTTCTCTATCAACATTACTTGAAATTAGCTTCTACAAACATGCGCATAAACTCACCTTCACCTCTACATGGGTAGAGAAGCCTTCATCATATTGAAAGCGTGGATTTACAAAGAACGCAACATGTAAATGACGATGCATTTGAAATTCTCATTTTGCATCAATGATACTCCACAATTTTTTGTAAGCTCCTTCTTCTCCACCCAAATTTTTTGCTATATCTTCTCTGGCTTTTTCCATTGCACCATATAAGAATCCCATTTCGGGCATCTTCTCGGAGTCAATCATTCTTAAAACTTTAACAATAGGTTTTGTGGGTTTGATTACGTATGCAACACTTGACCAAAAGACGCTATCAAAGATGATTTTCTTCACACTCTTACCATCATATTTTTGACCAACTTCACTTAGCCTATTCAAGATAAGTCAACATAGCTTCAAGTGGTTGTATCAAGTTTGGCATACTTTGCAATGCCAAATACGAAGTCGCAAATCGAGTAGCGGCCGGACGAAAAAGTTCTCTATTGGTGTGTTTCCTCATTAATGCTAGAACCTAACCATGGTTGTAAATAAAGTTACTAAACTCTTTTTCAAAAACAAACACAATTAAAAACAAAATATAGAATTCATAGAACTCTCTAGTAACTGTAGCTTTAAAAGGAGTAGGAAAAAAATGCTAGAAAACAATCAAATAAACTCGTAGAAAACATAATTTAAATTATCTTTTTTGCTTTCTGCAACATATTTTTGTGTTGAGGCAATTCTCCGATCTTCTCTAAAATCAAGTCAATGCAATGTGCGGCGCATGGTGTCCACCACAAACGAGGCCCCTTCTCCATTAGTTTTTTTCCCGTCAACTTATAATTTAATGCGTTGCCCGTTACCACTTGAATGACATTATTGTATCCTACTTCTTCAACAACATTATCAAGTAGATTAAACAATAGATTTTGCATCTTTAATTGCATAGGAAGCATTCACAGATCTTTAAAAAATGGTTCCATGAGGATTGTTGACGAGAAAATTTATCAAGCTCCTTTCTCGAATATCCTTCCAACCGTCGGATAAAATTGAAACTCTAGTTTGTGCCCATGTCTTCTTAACATCTAATACAATGACATCAGTAGTCTCTACTTCTTTCTTTGTGATCCATGAGCTAAGTTCGTATGGAGTTGGAGGTTTGAAGCAACCACCATATTCTCCAAGTGATCTACACATGTCACTACAAAAAATTCGCGGATCCCCTACGGCCATTCCCGTAGGGAAATTCGCAAAAATCCGTAGGGAACAGGGTTCCCTACGACATCCCCTACGGCTTATCCCCGTAGGGAATAAGTTTTAATTAAAAAACGGGAGCTCCAAGCGGCTCGAGCCACCAGCCAGACCCACGATCCGAGGCCCGACAACATCCCACCATTACAAGGCCCAACACAAGCCCAGCCCTCAATTGAGGGCTTTGTAATAATTATTCATGTATATTGAATAGTCCAAGGATTGAACCCTTGACCTTATGAATGAAGAGGAGGATGATAACCGCTAGGCTATCGGAGTTATATGTCCAAATCTTAAAAGATAATATATATGTATCATTAACTTTTATATATATATTGGTTTAAAAAAAGGTAATTTTAAATAAAAGAGAATTTAAATACATTTAATTAAATTGAACTCTCAATATTTTTTTATTAATTTTTAAAGTCTTTTATTTTTTAACTTTTTTGATTTACAAGTTTTACATAGATTTAAATATTATTTAGTAGTAGTTTTTGAAATTTGTTTAGACTATAATACCTTTTTATTATTTCTTGCGTAATTGCAATATTTTTTTAATTAATTATTTTTATAAAATTGCGTAATTTTTTGCCTAATTGTAATTAATTATTTTTATAAAATTATAATTGCATAGTTGCGTAGTTGTATAATTGCGTAAACAGTTAAAAAAGCTTTAATAGTAATTTTATTATTTAGTAAAATAATGGTTTAAAATAATTTAGCGTAATTTTATAATAATATTTAATTAATTTACTAATATATAAATTAATAGTTAAAAAAAAAAAAAAACTCCCTACGGCAAATGCCGCAGGGGAGCCCTACGGGAAAAATACCCGTAGGGTATTTATTTAACTGCGTATAGTTAAAAAAAAAAAAAAATACCCCCCTACGGCAAATGCCGTAGGGGACCCCTACGAAAATAATACCCATAGGGGATTTATTATTCCCCTACGGGGGTTTGCCCGTAGGGACAAGTTTCCTACGGCTAGCCGTAGGGGATCCCGTAGGCCTCTTGGAAGGAATGTATGCGCGCGAATTCGCGCGTAGTCCCCTACGAGAATCCCCTACGGGAGTCACCCCTACGGCTGGGGCCGTAGGGAATGCCGTAGGGGAACTCTGAATATGAATTCCGTAGGGAATGCCGTAGGGAATGCCGTAGGGAATCCCTACGGGAAAAATGCCGTAGGGAATCCCCGTAGGGGATACGCGGTTTTTTTGTAGTGTGTGCACAAACGAGTGGCTGCTTGCAACATTAAAAGTGATGTCATTTTCGATAAAACACATCCCGATATCCAAAGCACAACGATCTCGAGCTTCCTTTGGATTTGTGTTCCTTTTAATTGGATTTTTTTCTTCTTCCATCTCATTTTTATCAGGATTAGTTACGTACTGATCCATATGCCCTCTATTCTAACCCATGTTTTGGAAGGAGGATTATAGTATGAACCATTACAAACTTGTTCATCAAATGCTTTTTCTTTAGCGACCTTTGATAGCTCGACCTTCTTTAGATATTCGGATATGTCATTTTTAACGTCTAACTGTACTTCATCACATGGTTTGGAATATTTGTGTGTGCCCGCTAGATGCATCTTCATTCTCGAAACACCTCCACTTATTTGTTTATGGAAATAGTTGCAATTCAAATATTTGTCTTTTCCATTTGGCATACTCGCCTCCGTGCAATATTTCCATGCCAGATCTTTTCTATGACCGGTCGGCTGATCCTTTCACCATATTTTAGTGAGAGTAAATATATATAAAGCAGTTAAGTGTGTGCGCGCTTTATAGTAGAACGCTTTGGAAAAGCCTGGATATAATCCCAATAATTGAAGTAGATATATTTACCTTCTGCCATTCGGATGGCTTTGTCTCCATTAGGGTTTATTCCCCACTCTCTTGGCAGTAAAACTTTATTAATATGACACTTGCTGAAGTTTATAAAACTTTCAGGGTTATTATTTTGATAGTGATGAGTAATGGTTACCGATTCGGTAATTTTTAGGAGGACTTCATAATTTGGCCTTGTTTTTCCATGTAGACCGGCATACCCTCTTGATTCAAGATACCTTGTTCTGATTGACCATCCATCATTTGGCGTCAATTGAATATCTTCATTTTCTATGTACAGAACATCTTCTGTGATTGGACTAGCCTAATATTTTTTTTGGTTAAGGTCAATCACATAAAAAAGAAAATGTATGATAGTACATACAATACATCACATAGGGAAAAAACTCCGCCGCATCACCGAGCTAACAGACTAGCTCTCCGAACAGCCAAAAGAAACATTCACGGATAGATTGGTTGGATATATTTTGATCTTTTTGATTCTCAGTTACGAAATGCAATCGGGCTGATATTGCTATGAAGTTGCTTGGGGCTAACAAGGATTTGTATGATGTTGTTATAACCGATGTCCATATGCCGTCCATGGATGGTTTTAAGCTTCTTGAGCATGTTGGACTGGAGATGGACTTGCCGGTCATCAGTAGGTATCGAGTAGTATGGGTTATCAATACGTTTTACATGCAACTTTTTTTTCTTGATTATTGTGTTTTGTGTGTTTGTTTTCTGATTCTTGTTTTGGCATAGCCAAAAAATATTTAACCCTTTGCAATTTTTAATCGTTGAATAGTGATATCAGCGGATGAAAAAACTGATGTCTTACTGAAAGGCGTGATCCATGGTGCCTGCGACTACCTCATAAAGCCAGTTTGCATGGAGTCCCTAAAAAACATTTTGCAGCACGTGGTCCGCAAGAAGATGCACGAGTTGCAGGAAAAGGATAATCACGATCAACAATTTGAAGGGTTGGAAATGTGGAGCTCAATTTCAAGAAGAGGCATAGAGTGGTTTGGTCGTTTGAGCTTCACCAACAGTTTGTGATTGCCCTCCATCTGCTCGAAATAGACAATAAGTGTAAGATGCCCTTTTTTCCCGTTGAGATATTTAAAAATTACAATGAATGTGAAGTATGTGTCTGTCTCCCTGAACTATGCTTTGTGTTTTGTCTATTTATGTAGAGGCTCTGCCCCTTCAAAAATACTGGAATTAATGAATGTCTCTTGGCTCACTAGAGATAATATCGCCAACCACCTACATCTCAAATAATTTTATTTTATTTTCTACATGTTTTTATTACTTCTTTCGAAACATAAAATCCCTTTCGACTTTCCCATTTGTGCAGAACTATCGCCTTTATCTTAAAAAGATCAGTGATGGACAACATTCAATGATTCCTTATATGGACCAAGACTTGAATGGACACGCCTTTTCTCGAGACCAACCATATGCTGGAATGACCCGAATGGATGTTGCCCAACCTGGATTCTCGTCCGTCCTATCAGTGCGAAAGTATAGCCATGAGCGGTCCTGGTCCGAGCGGATGGACAGACTCACAAGCCCATCTATTTTGTCATCCAGGCCCTTCACGACGCGGAAACACGTTATATACCTCTTGAGAAGCTAGCATACGCCCTCGTTATGAGCGTGGCAAAGCTGAGATAATATTTCTTCGACCACCCGGTAGAAGTTTTGACGACCATGACTTTGCGCCAAGTCCTACAAAGACCGGACACGAACGACCGACTTCTGAAATGGAGTTTTGAAGTAGGGCAGTATGACATCACTTACTCCCCAGGAGGGCAATCAAGGGACAAGCTTTAGCAGATTTTGTGATTGAGTTGACTTTTCTGGAGACCGCCCCGTCCACGGCAATCCCACCGTGGAATTTATATGTAGACGGTTCGTCCAATTCCTCCCACGCCAGGGTTGGAATAGTGTTGGTCGGACCGGGCGGGCAATCTTTTACACACGCTGTGAAGTTCGAGTCCGAAGCAACGAACAACGAGGCCGAACCACTGAAAGTGATAGACCAGAAAGCGATCATAAAGTTTATCTGGAAGAATATAATATGCCGTTTCGGGGTCCGGTACACGATTACCTCAGATAACGGAAAGTAGTTTGATGGACAAGAGATCATGGGATTTTTTGATAAGTGGAAGATCAAGAAGGCATTTTCCACTCCCTACCACCCTCAGACGAACAGGCAAGTGGAAGCTATAAACAAAATTTTGAAACATACCATCAAAGCGAAATTGGAAGAAAGGCAGGGGTGATGGGTGGCCGAACATCCGGACGTTCTGTGGTCGTACAGGACGACTTTTTCACATTTTTATGCTATCGTAGGAGCAAGGCCGCAACTGGAGAATTTCCTTTCGCTCTAGCGTTTGGGGCCGAGGCGGTGATACCTTCTGAAATCGAGATCCCCATTCACCGGACCTCGCAGGAACTGACAGAGAATAACGACAAGGCATTGCGCCTCGAGCTGGATTTCTTGGAAGAGCGGAGACTAAACTCGGTTTTCCGAAATGCTTCAGCAAAGCAGAGGGCTGAGCGTTTTTACAATGCAAAGACTAAGGTCAGGAAATTCCAGGTCGGAGATCTGGTTCTGAAACGCTTACTCGGACCAAGCACTGGGCATTGGGCCCAAACTAGGAGGGGCCAATGCGAGTACGGAGATATGTAGAAAAGAGGTCGTATGAGCTAGAACATCTGAATGGTGTGGTTGACCAGTACTTTTGGAACACACTTCACTTGAAGAAGTACCACCAATAAATTTTAAATCCGGCTACTTTCTTTATCTTAAATAAAAGTTCATTTGTTCCACTCTCAAATCATGAAAATAGTTACCAGGCCGGAATCGAGTTATCTATTCCCGGGCCTGAGTTGAGCTAGGTGATACTTCGCCTGGCCGATCAACCAGGAATAATAAGACTGGAGGGCGGACAAGTCCAATCCTCGATCGCGCCTTCCCGATACGTCGGAAAGCGCGATAACCATCCGATAATCGAGTTATCTCTTCTCGGGCCTGAGTAGGGCTAGGCGATACTTCGCCTGGCCGATCAACCAGGAATAATAAGACCGAGGATCGGATAAGTCCTGTCCTCGGCCATGTTTCTCTGATACGTCGGAAAACATGCAATCCAAAAAACGAATATCACCTAAGGAAAACAAGCAAAGTACTTAAAGGTTTGACGACCATAAAAATTTCAAAGAAAATAAGACCAACGACAAGCAAAGACATTAAAAACTCTTCCGCCGGGGAAGCCAAGGGCCAGACCGGACCGGTCGCGCCATAGAGTTGTGTAGGGATGGGCGTTTGAGCCCGAAAACCCAAAGCCCGACCCGAAAACCCGAAAAAAACCTGAAACGGGTTGAGCCTATTTTATTTAAGGACCGGCCCGAAAAAGACCGACCTGCCGAAATCTGTGATTTCGGTCCGAGCTCGTGTTCTAATATGAGTGGGACCGAAAACCCGGCCCGGACCAAAATAATTACTCCTCACTTTGCGTATTCAGTGTTTATGGTTCTCTTGCGTGTTCAGTGTTCACAGAACTTCAAGCTTCCCTTCCCAACCGCACTTCACAAATTTCATAGTTCCCACTTCCCACTTCTAAAGAATAAGGTTTCGACTCCATTGGAATTAGGGCACGAGCACAACTTTACCGGAAGAATTAGGGCACGACTTCGCTGGAATTAGGGCACGACTTCACCTGAAAAATTAAGGGTACAACTTCAATCGAAGGTTTTTATTTTGTAATAAGTGTTTTAAATCTTTGTCTCGTAAAATTGAAGTACTGAAGTAAGTTTTATCCATGTTTCAAATAATATGAAGTTATGAATTATGAATTCTAAGTGTTTGTGAAAATATCTAAGAGAAAAAATATTTATGCATCTCTGATTTTGTTGTTGTTTAATTTGTAGATATTGATTTTCATGGCTTCTGATGGTAATTCAAGCTCAAATCTCGAAAGTGATGACTCGGGTGACAATTCAAACTCAAAGTTACTAGCTCATACTCCAAGTACATATGGTTCAGGAGTTAAAATGACAAATGAAGCCTACAAAAAAGGAAAGCGTAAAGTGAGGTAAAATAGCGTCTTTGAGATGCAAAACGGTAAAAGAGTGGAAGTTTCTAAAAGGTAGAGAGCTGAGTGCAAGTATTGCTTCTCTGATCTTGCTTACAACAGTAGCTAATGGGACTAGCACTATGGGTCGACACATTTTAAATGTTTGCAAGAAGTATCCGGGGAGGATAAGGATGAATAGCAGCCAACAAGGTACGAAAGAGTTGGTGATGGTTAAGTGGATTGAACAAGGATGCAGGGTATCAGCTGTGATGATGATGATCATGGATAAGCTTCCTTTTAGTTTCATTGAGAAGGATGGGTTTAGATACTTCTGCCAGTAAGTAACATTTATTAATTCTTTTTTTTTTTTAACTTATGTCTGTCATTTAGTTTTATTGATAATTTATATTTTATAATAGTAGCTTTTTAAAACATGTTTCACAACAAATGCTTTCAAACTTCTAAATTTATATTTAATTATTATTTTTCAGTAAATGGATTTATTGTGCACTTCTCTGATTTTCTTTCTTACATTGTGCTACTTGTTTTTAGGTACAATTTACCTGATTGGCATGTACCTTCAAGGAGGGTTATTGTGAAGCAATTTTTTAAGATGTATGAATCCGAACGACTGAAACTTAAGAAAGATTTGAAAGGTCAGTGCTTGTAACAACCGCAAAATTTAAATATATTAATTAATTAATTTGGGGCCCAATTAGTTAACCATATGAGATAATTATACTATGCATGAGTTCCAACTATTTGAAGTTCATATTAATTTACATGTTGAGTCACATTTTGCATTTTGATTCATTTAGTATTTAAGTCATATAGTGATCCTCAGTCCAAATTTCCTATTAACATTGTTAAATACTACTTCTATTAGAATTAAACTTTTAATGCTATTAATATTATTATAATTACTACGATTATGGCAAGACCACAATTTTATTATTACTAGTTCTATAAGTACTATTAATTTATTAATTAGTATTACTATTTGAATCTACTGGAATAGGTTTCGGCCCATAAACCACCTCTTTAGCTTGTTGAAGAATTGATTCTTTTACACGATTCATATACATAAACCCTAGTGCTAAATTGCTTATATATAGGATTTAGTTCCGCCTCTCAAAGAGACTCTCTCTTCCTCACGCCCAATCAGAGTCCCTAAACCACAAACAAGAGACCCCTTTGATGCAAATACATAGAAATCCTTTGTTATAAGAACATCAGCAACACATTAACTACCCTCAAACCTCATGCCGAGTCCCGTCGAGAATATGATGACCTCACCTTTGAACAACCTTTGTTCAGCTACTCGCTATTGGAACCGATTCCTAGTTTCTTCTCTCGGATAGACGAAACCCCGTTGTCTCGAGCCGTGCCGCACACCAGGTGGTAGACGAACCTCAATTCTCTACACGTCCCTACAACTCGAAGACCACCGAGACCGAGCCTTGTCACAAGAACGCCCGATGAATCTCTACCCTTCTCGCCAAATCATCTCAATCAAAAACCATAATTTGTACAATTACCCAGCAAGACTCCCTGCTTCCAACAAACCTCTCCCCATTGCCGTTTTTCTTCGCTGGAAAACATGGAACAGGTCGTCTGTCGAACCGTGGTGTGAGAATCAAAGGCGTTAGCAAGTCGCATCAACCGCAGCATGAATCACGCCCAATCGAGACTTCCTGTGAAACCCCGGTGAGCTGTTGCCAGTCATAGCAACGAGATCTTGTAGTCTAGAGAAGCAGTCCCTTCTTCATCCATTGTTCGTCCTCAAAGACCCTGTCCCCTGGAGAAAACATCTTATCAACGCAGCGAACAGTAGTAAGGGAAGAAGGCGTAGCATCAAATCGAAGGCCACCACCGAGATCGAATCGTCGTCGCCTCCTGCTGTAACTTACACCACCGTGGCGAATCCATTTGAAGTCGTCAATCCGCTGTTCGCCGAAATCAGCCCGTCACCGTCGAAGGCCAAAATTCTCAACCAAAGGTCTACTACACCCCAATCGTGCCATCGTCGGAAGTGGACTTCACAAGTCGCGTCCGCCGGAGAAGAGACGAAGGTGCCGCGGTCGCTACCGAACATTCCAGCCAAGCCTTGACCGTTGTTAGCTTTCGAGGACGGCAACCATCGCCGCTGTGAAGACGCCGTTGTCTTGGTCCAGAACCGAAGACGTAGCTTCTGTGCTCTCTCAGAATTGAATCACTCTCTAGCTTTTGTTGAGCCGAATAAAGAAGAAAAGATTTCGATCCCCAATTCTTCAACTGGGGAGAAGATAAGAGTGGATCTAGGCTTGCTTACGGCCCAACATACCATTAAACTCTAATAGTCTTTCCTAGCCCAATTATCAAGCCCAACTAAAGTTTACCTAAGTTCAGTACATTCCCTATTATTACTACCAACTAACTCTACGGTAATTATATATTATATCATCTAAATGTATTAATACTACAGTACATTAATATTATATTTAGGATTTGTGGATTACGAGAATTAGGATTTCACGAGCATTCATTCACGCATTTGGTCGTCAAGTCAAGTTCACGCATTTGGTCGTCAAGTCAAGTTCTGCATTGTCAAGGTAGGGATATTCTAAAACCTTTTTAAATACAGTTCATAATATTTATGGTACGTGGATAAACTGCGTGGTGGTTTGTGATGTACGATCTATTCATGTTATGTGCACATATTAGTCGCGCGACGAAATTCATGACCGTGTTCACGTAAACGAGTGACGTGTTCACGGTAATCAAGCAAGTCATGTGACGGGAACGTTTAATCGTTCGGAAATTCATGTCCTTGGGTTTATCCCACCGTCTATCAAGTTCAAGATGATCTAAGTTATGAATCATCCGGTGAACACTGTATCGTATAGTTATATGAACTGTTATCCCTACTGAGTTGTTGATAACTCACCCCTTTTTAAAAACCCCATCTTTTCAGGTCAAGCGAATTCGGAGCGAGGCGACGAGGATGGCACCGATAGTAGTATTAAAATGTCTATTTTCTGGACTTTATTTTATTACGTTTTCCGCTTTTGAAAAATATCACTTTAATGTATTTTATTTTTACTAATGAGGATGATTTTAAGTTTATGGAAAAGGTATTTGACGTTTGTTTCTTTCAAGTGTTTCAAATTTATTTTTTTAAATTATGAAAGATCCTCTTTAGTTTATATTATGAAAAATGGGATGTTACAGTGCTTGTCTCTAACCACTGATACATGGATATCGGTGCAAAATAACAATTATATGGTGGTTACTGCTCATTTTATAAATGCGGATTGAGAAATGAAAAAAGAAGATCCTTTGTTTTAAGAAAATTCCTAACCATCAAGGCAGTAGCATCAGGTCGTTGTTAGAGGATTGCTTGCTTGAATGGGGAGTAGAGCGAGTTTTAACTATTTCGGTTGATATGCACATTCCTACATATGCAATGCCTTGCACATATATTAAATCTTATTGTGAGATCAGGCCTCAACATTATGGGAAATTCAATTGCTCCAATCAGAAAGGCAATTAGATATGTTCGCAGCAGTCCACAAAAGTTTACTTTATTCAAGAAATGTATGGAGAAGGAAAAGGTAGAGTGTAACAACCCAAAATGTTATTCACAAGAACCTTGAATTCACCTAAATAAATATATAAATATATAAACTAAATTTAATAAATTAAAATTATAAAATAGAATATATTTTAATTAAACACTAAATTTAATAATTAATATAATGACAATTATATAATTAATATTTTAATTCAACCCAATATAATTAATATAATTTAAAATTTAATTATTAAACCTAATAATTCTTCCTACCAAAAATTAAAATAAAAACACTAATACAATTTACCTTAGTTTCATCCTTATAAGACTAGGTTTCGGCGCCCACAATGCGCCACCTAGATAAATAAAAAAATAAAAAATAAAAGAAAAATGGGATATGGGCTCTCTCTCTCTCTCTCCTTGCCCTCAGGTCGAGTTTGGCGTGTAAACCGCCCACATGGTCTTCTCCATTTTATTATTTGCATCCAATGGGGTTGTGACAAATGTCACAACCCTATTGGTTCTTATATTTTTAATTAAATTAGTATATATTTTTTAAATTATATTAAAAAAATATCAAAATTCATAATTTTTTATACTTTACAAATAGACACTAATATTGATATAATTTTATATAAAAAAATTAACTATAATTTACACACAAAAAATCAATTTTTTTAAATGAGTTAAATTTTTTTACAAACTCTATAAATAGGGATCAACATTGACATAAATCTACACACCAATTATCTTGGAATTAAAGTGATAAACATAATTTTTTCTTTTTTATGTTGAGGGAAAAATATAAAACTAAAAAATAAAAGTAATTATATTATTATTAATAAAATATATAAAAAAGTGGGTGGTTGGTGGTCATTGATAAACTTAGAAAATAGGGGTGGTTGGGTTGATGGTGTGGAAGATAGAGAATTGAAAGAAAAATTAATTAAATATTGAAAAGGTGGGTGGTTGAGTGGTTGGGGTGGTCGCTGATAAACGTAGTCTGAATACTACCCTACCTACACGACACACCGCACAACAATTGCACAATTAATCCTCACGAGAGAAACTCCCTTAATTCTTTTCCACAACGGTTCATATGCACCCTCCTTCCCTGGCCTATATTTGAACTCGTGAAACCGACCTCGGTACACCCCATAAACGAGCCATAAGCCGCTGCCCAAGAAAATTCCATGTCTTACCCTCACAATTGTACATCCCATCCCCGGGAATTAAGAACGCAGCTGCTGCCCCTAATTCAACCGAATTCTAGTCGATCTCCAACCATCATCGCCTCGCCTCCACGACGTTCAGCCCGGTCGTCGAAGTTGTTGCTGCCCGTAAACATATCAAACACCTCTGCTGCTCATCGAGGAAGCCGAGAGAAGACGAAGTGTAACGCTCCGTTATTTTTATTTAATTAAATACAGCGAAAGAAAATAATTTTATTTAGACGCGGGCACTACGAAATTTTACTTTGAAAACTCGCTTTAGAAAAAAATAAATAGAAAACATTTATTCGTGAAAAAGAAATATCTCAAATGCAAACTTGGATGGCACAAACAAAGTTGCATAAAATTTTAAAACATGAGAAGAATTTATAAAAAATATTTAAGAAATTCCATCCCCACTCTTCTCGCTCGGCATCCTCGTTGAAGATGTGAGCTTAACGCTCAGTAGGACAATTACTCGTTTAACCCATGAATTGAATATATGCACAAACCATATGAACACTACATAGAATGAATAATAATAGACTTCGATAAACTTGTTATCGTGAACTGCGATAAACTTGTTATCGTGAATACTGCGATAAATTTGTTATCGTGAATACTGCGATAAACTTGTTTTCTTGAACTGTGAGTTGGGCCAACTATTGCGTTGATCCCCTTCGACCCTTTTCCTCGGTCTCCGGTTACAACGATGGAATGAGCTGCGTTAATCCCCTCGACCCTTTTCCCCGGTCGTAGGTTATAACGATTATTCGTATGCTTATTTAAACTATATAATGCACACATAGAATACACATATATAACAAGTCATGAAGTCAACGAAGAAACCCAACAACTTTGTACCTACCTCGATTTGCCGTGGCATGAAGCGGTAGAGTCGAATGCACGTCTAACACTTCAAGGACTGAGCTAGCAACTACTGAAACTTCGAGGGGCTTAAATTATAATTTGTCAAACCTAGGTGTAACAAAGTAATATTATTTTGAATTTAATATGGGCTAGTCATGAGTTTATCAAACTCCAAGGACTAATTTGCAAATTTGTATATAAGTTAAAGGTTCAGTATGAGATTAGAAAATACCCAAATTGATTTTCTCTTTTCTCCATTGCAGCGAGGGTTCGTGAGAGAGGAGATTGCGGAGGGAGGGAGAGATACTGAGAGGAATCGCCCTTTTTACCGGTGACAGTAGGTGTCCAATTGGCCGGCTTCCATATGCATCCCTTACTTGGCGTCGGAGGAGCGACCTCGACATTTCAGCTCGACAGATCTGGAGGTGTTTGGCGGCGACGCGGTGGCAATACACGCTCGGCCTTTCATGGCATCGACTCGATGAATCCGGTGGGGTATTGAAAACTCCGGCAACCGGGCTGAAGCGGGACATCCGGTGTAGATCGACTAGGTGCCGACTATGGCTGACGGCAACAGAAATCCCTATTCTCGGAGATGGGAGTGTTAAAATATGACTCGAATGTAAAGAGAAAAGGGATGGGAGCCGGGTGCAAAATTTGCACAAGCAAAGTCACGCCAATAATTAATTAAGGGTCAATCAATTAATTAAGTTATGGAGGCGGTGGGTTAGTGGGTTACGGGTGATATGTCTCACGACTTAGCCATCAGCTTGTGAGATTTTATTTCGGTCCAATTAATTCTCTTCTGTTTAATTAGAATAGTATAATTAATTAGGGAATTAGAATTGTATGAAATATAATTCTATTCCTTATTAATTTAGGAGTCATATATTAGGAAAAAGATTTATTCCTAATTCTAATTGTTACCAATTTGATAGGTTTGCTACACCTATAAATTGAGGTTCTTCGGTAGACGAAAATCATAGAGTGAATTGTAAGCCTCAACGATGTAGTCGATTGGTTCTTTCTTCCCGTGGTTTTTTCCCGTGTTTTGGGTTTCCACGTAAATTTGTGTGTTCGTTCTTTCATTTATCTTTTCTTCGCATCACATATATATTTCGAGAGACGTGAGAAATTTAGTTTTCAATATCGCAACAAGTGGTGTCACAGCATCGTAAAAGCATAACAAGTGGTATCAGAGCTAGGTTACGATCCTGTGACCTGTTATCAAGAGCTTTCGTTGGGGATCCCGGACGCGGAATTCATACAAGGCGGACGTTGCAGATATTGGTGTTTCTAGATCCAGGTGGAGCTCGAGAATATTTTGGGAGATGGCGACGATGGTTGATATTCGGTGTTAGATCGGAACACGTAGTTCTCTTTATGGCGATTCAAGGTGGAGTTGGTTCAGTGGTTCTAACCAACATGGATCTTGATGATGCGTTGCTGGAGCATGGACGATGTCAAGCGCGATGGAGCCATAAGAGAAGGTATGGAAGAATAGAAAGGTGAGGTATAATTGCACTCTATCCCTCCGGTGATTTGTTTCATGCGGTCGTGGCTTTGCGATCGAGGGAGACGATGAAGGAGGTTTTGAGTAGTGAAAACCCGGGGAATGTCTTGGTGTCCAGAGTTGGGCAAAGATGAAGAAATTCCAGGGGGTTTGTCATTACTACAAAGAAAAAAAGGAGTAGTGAAAATCTAAGTGAATTTCTTAATGGCCAAAGTGGAGCATGGAAGAAATTCTAGGAGGTTTGTCACTACTACAAAGAAAAGAGCCACGTGAAGGGGGATTTTCAGGCCCTGAAGAATCGGAGAAAGGAATCGAAGGTGGCCGATTCCGGAGAAGGAGGTTTCACTGATGGGAAACTCCTGGTTGTCTCTGATTGGGGAACGAGTGAGGGGTGGATCTTGGATTCTAAATGTTCGATGGTGTCGATGGAACGGTGGTCATGGGGCATGACACATCGTGTGAGATACGCGATACGGGAACTGTGAAAATCAAGATGGTCGATGGGCATATTCAAACCCTCGGTACTGCAAGGTACGTTCCGGTCCTGAATGGTAATCTTATCTCTCTCAGACCTTAGATCCGAATGGGTATCAACTTCGGTAAAGGTGGAGTGTTGAAAGTAAGTCGGGGCGACTTATTTTGCGAGGCGAGAGAAAGATTTGGTAGGTTGTATGAGCTATGCGGCAACACAATTACCAAGTGGGCAACTGCCTCTGCCCAAGGAAGTCATTCGCTGGAAGGTGAGTCGCGATCACCTTGGTTTAAAAGTCATGTGCATGTGTGATGGTGTCGGGGACACCGGGAATAGTAACCCGAATAGTATTCAAAATTTGGATAATCGAGTCTAGGCGTACTATGGATAGCACTGAAGTAATAGCGAATCCAGGGGGTGCTGATAGTAGTGGGAAGGCGAGATTTGAGAATGGAGATTGCGTGCAGGTCATAGAGCTTGGTGGTACCCAAGGGATGATCGGTGCAACTTCGCATTCTTGTACTAAGTTTGGTGCGATTCAAACTTAGGTTGCTCATGGTTTGAGTGAGCTCTCCGGGGCTGGGTGGAAGAAAGAAAAATTGGTCTACGATCGTTGAGGTTGGTGCGGCTTGAAGTCGCGGAGATTCTCGTCAAGGTGGAGATTTGTTAAAGTATGACTCGAATGTAAAGAGAAAAGGGATGGGAGTCGGGTGCAAAATTTGCACAAGCAAAGTCACGCCAATAATTAATTAAGGGTCAATCAATTAATTAAGTTATGGAGGCGGTGGGTTAATGGGTTACGGGTGATATGTCTCACGACTTAGCCATCAGCTTGTGAGATTTTATTTCGGTCCAATTAATTCTCTTCTGTTTAACTAGAATAATATAATTAATTAGGGAATTAGAATTATATGAAATATAATCCTATTCCTTATTAATTTAGGAGTCATATATTAGGAAAAAGATTTATTCCTAATTCTAATTGTTACTAATTTGATAGGTTTGCTACACCTATAAATTGAGGTTCTCCGGTAGACGAAAATCATAGAGTGAATTGTAAGCCTCAACGATGTAGTCGATTGGTTCTTTCTTCCCGTGGTTTTTTCCCGTGTTTTGGGTTTCCACGTAAATTTGTGTGTTCGTTCTTTCGTTTATCTTTTCTTCGCATCACATATATATTTCGAGAGCCGTGAGAAATTTAGTTTTCAATATCGCAACAAGTGGTGTCAGAGCATCGTAAAAGCGTAACAGGGAGGAACGACTTCTTTGGGTTTCGGTAACGTAATCATCGCCGTTGAGGCTCGGTTGTATGTTCAGGGGGTTTGAGTCGAATACGTTGAACGTAGGTTAATATCGGATGGTCTTCGGGGATGAAATTTTGGAAGTAGATCGACTCGTTTGTCGGCTCATCTACGGCTGAACGAACAGAGGGTTCTTGGATCATTTTACGGGCTCGAATATTGACTAAAAGAGGGCTGGGATACATGTTGTGTTCCTGGAAATTTTGAGTCGGTTTTGTGGTTTTTTTTATCTTCGATCCGCGGTGGCTCGAGGAGGAAGTCTAGTGAGTCTCTCGGTCAAGTTGCAACAGTAAATTCATGTATGAGCTGAACATGATTTTTCGAATGGTTTCGGGTTGTGAACAGGACACAAATAGGTGTTTGAGGATGAGTTCTGTTTGTTCTAGGTCTAAGTTTTTGGAGATGGGTTGAATTGTTGATGACCACGTATGAAGTAGAAGATGGGTATTCATAGGGATGTTTAGGTTGGTTCAGAACTAGATTTCTTAGGGGCTGATTGGAACGATTTTCTTGGGATATGATAAGAATAGAACTATTTATCGGTGATGATAATTAAGAGTTTTAATTTGTACATTGAGAGTTTTGATTTGTTTTGTATGGATTGGACTTTACTTATATACATTGGGTTGTTAGCAAGGTAAAAATAAAAATGAAATTAAAATGGCTTAAAATTTTAAGTTAACTTGGATTTGGTTTAGGTTAAGCTTCGATTAAAATAAAAAGATTTTTGGGAAATTAGAATAATTAAAAACTAGTCTTTTCACGAAGCTCCACGACCACCATCGAATGCTCTGTGATTTCACCGGCATCAAGCTCTGTCCCCAATCTTGCTTTCCCTCTCGCTCTCTACAAATATAAGAAAGGTCAAAGTCAATTTCTATTCCCCAATTTTATTTAATTACCCGTACCTAATATCAAATAAGTCTAAATTGCACTAAAGCCCCTGACGATTGAGAATATTATGGGCCACTACAAAATTAAATCAAAATAATATTATTCAATCCATACTAAGTTTCAAAAATTATATATTCAGCTCCTGAAGTTTCAAGAATTACTAGTTCGACCCCTAAGGTCTTAGACGCACTTTGGATGTTCACATTCATGTCACGACAAATCGAGGTAGGTGTCATGTTGTCGATTTACCTTGTTTACTACTTGTTTCATTATGTGTGTCTCTATTTGTGCATTTATGTCAATTTATAAAAAATATATTTTTTCGTTGTAACCGGAGACCGAGGAAAAGGGTCGAAGGGGACCAACACAATAGTTGGCGCAACTCGCAATATCCATATTATTAAATGGATCTCATGTTTTATTAAAATTACAATATTTTCATCTAGTTATACATGTATTTGATTCTGGTATTGTATGAGGTAATGACTCTATTGAGCGCATTGAGCTCACCCTTTCGACAACAACTATTTTTAAGTACACACGAGGATGCCGAGCGAGAAGAGTGATCAAGGATGGAGGATAAATTAAAATAAATAAATGTTACTTCGTGCATAATTTATCATGAGTTATTTTATAATGGATTATGATATTACTTACTTTTTTTCCAATGTTTTTCCAAAGTTATTCACTGGTATGAATCTTATGTTTTACGACTATTTCAATTACTAAGCCCAAATGTATTTTATGATTTGTTAGTAAACTTTAGGATGACCATTAACTTCTTTATTAGTTACAGTTAGTGATGATATAATTAAGCATACGTACATAAATGTTTGCATGCATCTAAATTCTTTAGTAATAGTATAACATGATATTAAATAGTAGGTTTATATATACTTAAGTATTTATATATGACTAACATGCTTCGTGTTGCTGTATTTATATATATATATATATATATATATATATATATATATATATATATATATATATATATATATATATATATATATATATATGTATGTTTTGTATATATATATATATGCATGTGATCACATAGTTGTATCTATTTAATAGAATTATTAGTTTATTTTTCATCATAGTAATAATTTATTGTTTTTCCAAATAAAATTTTGTGACGCCCGCACTTTATTAAATTTTATTTTCAAAATTAACACTTTCCGCTGTTTAAAAAATACGGGTCGTTACATAGAGTCTAAGAAAATTTGCATTCTTGATGTGCCGACAAGGTGGAACTCCACCTATCTAATGTTATCTACAGCCTTAGAATTGAGGAAAGCGTTTGATAGAATGGCGAGAGAAGATGGCAGCAAGTTCAAGGGATATTTTGATGAGAACGATGATGATGATTGGGATGAGGAATTACTTACGAACACAACTTATGATACAACATGTAAGTTTAAAAGCAATTTTTGTGTAGTACTACTGCCTTTTTCATAGTTATATATATATATATATATATATATATATATATATATGTTTTGGGTTATTTTGGGCTTTGTAGGTGATATTCGCTGGAATCGGAGGGATTGCTAACAACACAAACACTTATTTGATAAGAGTAAGAAAGCAATAAGAACGAATTTATATGCAGAAATCATAAGTATAGAACATGGAAGCTCATGGCTCCTCTTAATTTACATATTCATACTTAGATAGCATTTTAAAATACAACATTGCATCTCCATTTTCCTCTCTTACATACCTTTTATTTATACTAATCCATGCATGGCTAGATTATGCCACATTATGCCCACCTATCATGCCCTCATTGGACCTTTACTCCACTAATACAATGCATTAAAAACTCACTTAAACCCTTTAATAAACTAATCTGCTCCTTTCACCGTGAAGTTCCTGTCAAACCGCCTGATAACTCTTATACTGTAACGCCCCAGAAAATTCACAGGCTTAAAGGAATTGAATATGCTACTCATATCAACAGATGCATCTTCTTTTCTGGGCATCCTCCTATAAGAACTCCAAAGTTAAGCGTGCTGGCTCTGGAGTAATTAAAGGATGGGTGACCCCCCTGGGAAGTCTCCCGGGTGCGCACGAGTGAGGACAAAGTGCGCTGAAAAAGACAAGTGTTGGTACAGTGGGGCCAGGATATCACTCCCGACGGCAGTCATTGGTAACCGAGCCAGCCCATTAGGGTCGGGCTTCGACCCCTCAACGGGCCGGGGCGTTACAAATGGTATCAGAGCAGGTGCCGACCGGAATTGTGGGAACTAAGTGCCATGCGGGACCAAGTGCTCCACCCAGAAGGTGGTGAGGGTACCCGTAGGGGCCACCTCTAGAATCCTGCACGGATGGTAGGTCCTGGGAAAGGAAGGCGCACAACGAAGACGTTGCGCATAAACGGTGGGGTGATTGTAAAGCCCCGGAAAATTCACAGGCTTAAAGGAATTGAATATGCTACTCATACCAACAGATGCATCTTCTTTTCTGGGCATCCTCCTATAAGAACTCCAAAGTTAAGCGTGCTGGCTCTGGAGTAATTAAAGGATGGGTGACCCCCTGAGAAGTCTCCCGGGTGCGCACGAGTGAGGACAAAGTGCGCTGGAAAAGACAAGTGTTGGTATAGTGGGACCAGGATATCACTCCCGACGACAGTCATTGGTAACCGAGCCAGCCCATTAGGGTCGGGCTTCGACCCCTCAACGGGCCGGGGCGTTACATATACCTTCTCCAGATATTTCCCCGTAAAATAAGTCTTACTCTCCCGTGCAATCTTTACTGTCCGAGCTGTTGTTCTTCTTTTCTGACGAATCTTTCATGGTCTTTGACTTGTCATTGTTGACTTTCACTTTTGATGACGTGGCTAAAATATTTAAGACACGTGTCGGTAACCGTTTTATCAGGTGTAACAATATACATATATTTATCTTATCTAACTTGAGTTAACTTAAAATTCTGATTATTGTTTGTTTCTAACTGATGGATATGGATTGATTTCATGTATAACAAATGTAGAGATCATGCCATTTCCAAGGATGAGACAAAAGAATAAAATTGTAGGACCAGCGATAAATCATAATTGGGAAAAGGCTGCAGCTTTTGTAAAATTTTTGGAAATCTTCTATGACGTCACGATGAGGATCAGCGCATCAACCAAACCTACAAGTTGGAAAGCTTTCCATGATATTGTGGCAATCAAAGCTGAAATTGATGGATTGTTTCCTACAGAGGGAATGGTCATTGACTCGACCACATAACGGGTTTTGCGTGGTATGGCTGAAAATATGCAAAAGAAGTATGAAAAGTATTTCTCCAATATTGCTGATTGCAACTAACTTTTGTTGGTCGCCTTTGTATCAAATCCAAGATATAAGCTTAGAAACTTTGAGTCTACGTGTAATAAATGGTTGAAGATGGATTATGTTACGATCAAGATGAAGTCTGTCGAGCTTAAACAACTGTTGGTGAAACTTTGTGATTTTACAGAAATATGAATGTGGATGGCAATAAATCATCAAGATAAAAAAGTGGAGATAGCATGTTCAGTAGCCAAAACAAGGATCTAAAGAGTTGTTTGAAGTCCATTGAGCCAACTGGAATCATAAAAGATATGGAAGAAGATTGGGAGAGAGAACTAGAAAACTCGGAAGATGCTTTAGTTGAGCATGAAGTTGATAGATATCTTTTGGACCCTGTTGAGAAGCCCCTGAATTCAGAAAAGTTTGACCTTTTAGAGTGGTGGAAGGTCAACGACGACAAGTACAAGAATCTAGCAGCCCTTGCAAAAGATGTTTTGGAAATACAAGTTAGCACGGTGGCAAGTGAATCATGTTTTAGCACTAGTAAAAGGGTAATCGATCCGTCTCGGAGTTCTCTAACACCCAAAACAGTGGAAGCATTAATTCGCTACCAAAATTGGATCTCGGGTAAAAGTGTTGACGATATTCAATATGCTCCAACTATTGAGGAGATTGAATTTTTCGAAGCTATCGAGGATGATAAAATTGTGCAACTTTTAGTTTTAGTTTATTATATTTATATTGAAAGTGATTTGATTTTTTGTTTTGTAGAGCAAGAGAAGGAAGAAGTGGAGAAACCTCGTACTAAAGTTTCTAAAGGAAAATTTGATGTCGTGATGCTGGAAAGAACTCAAAGAAAAAAAAAAGGAACAAAAAATTAAAATAAGGTATTAAACAAATATTATACTAGCATAATAAGCATTTACAGTTTACATAACAAGCAGTGTTTCATTTTCTATTTATTGGTTGTGTTTACAGGTAGTTTACTTTCTTTTAACAAGGTTTTGACTAATTGAAGTCTTGAGAAGTATCAAATGTTTCAATATTTCTGGAGATTAACAATGAAGGTAGAAGAATGAATCAACCGCGCAACATGCAAAAAGCAGCTGCCAAGATTTTGTTTTGGGACTTTCACTTTAGCGTTAACAATATTATGTATCTACTATATGTATTTATGAAATGATACTGGTGGACTGATTTTGAATTTGTTATTTAACTTTTATTGAATGAATTTAGTGATATAAAGTAATGAAAATATAGGGACCGAAAACCCGGCCTGGCCCGTCAAGTTCGGTCCCGAGCGGTCCTCAACTTCAAAAAAACCTGGCCTGACCCAGATCGTAGAACTCGGGTTTTATGACGGGGTTTGAGATTTTAGGGCCTGGCCCGGCCTGCGCCCAGCCCTAGAGTTGTGGTCACGATCGAAAACGCCAACTCAGAAGCCTCTCTCGCCCGTCCATGTGACACGAATGGTCCAGCCCTCTTGCACCCCGAACTCACGAACAAGGCGCTCCCAGTCGGACCCATGGAGAGCCACTTGATTCCGGTGACGGGTAAGGGGGATGTGCCATTTCTGATCCAAGGAATCTTTCAAAACGACCTGTTGCACCATTGGATCTTTGATCGAACGAACGAAAGCCGCGGGGAGCGGGAATACTTCCTTGTGCCAACAATCGTTGAACGTTTGGTCAGTCCAGTGTGAATCTTACGAAAATTCAACTTGTTTTGGCATCGCTTCGGGTCCACGAAAAATTGGGATGAAGAAGTAGACAGAAGGAAGGATTCATTTATAGAAATTCTGATTTCGCGGATCAAAGCGTAATAAATGTGGTTAACTAATCGCGCAAAGGTGGTTGGGAGATGGAAATAATTAAGGCTTCGATACAAACAAAGTCAGACATAAATTATAACAAAACACCCCGACGCCGAGCTCTGTGCACCGAGCGCCCAAAATATGTAAACATTCATACCGGAAATAAAGATCTAAAATACACCAGTCAAGGACCGGATGCCCAAGGGAATTGACCGCACCATACGTACGAACCTGTTGGGGAAAAGACACGTTATAACCATCATAATTGAAGAGGCTAACACGAAAACCGAACCCAGGCTTCCATATCAACATCACTTCTCAGCCCGCTTGGATGCCCGAATGCTGGACGAAATCAGCCAACCCGGACCGCCCAAAGCTATTTGTCGCCTTAGTTTGGTCTTTGTCACCGTCCACGCTTGTTCGTTGGAATCATGGAACTGGATATGTTCTCCCATAAAGCTCTCCAGAGGTTGCACGAATGACGTGGGGAGAGAGAAGTTCTTACGATGCCACCGGCCGGCGAATTTCTGACACAGGCGGCGCCAACCATTGGAATGAACAACGATGACATAATTGGCATCCCTAGATCCAGACGCTCCAAGATCCATCTTTTGTTTCCTGAAAAATGATGAACACACATAAGCCATATATATACTCAGGGCTGCATTGATTATCGCCCAAAGTAAGTGTTTTTGGCGGGAAAATCCCCACCTAAAAAGGATTCCAAATCGAACAATCGCGAGCGCAATAAAAGCAACCTGGAACGGCAAATAGAATGTCCCCGACCAAATAAAAGCAATCGCATTCACTCGTACACCACTACAATGGGTGATCAACGTAACCGTAGCAGAAGAGACATAACACCGATACTACATTTAAATTTAAATCACGTAAATAATATAAATATAACATTTTTCTGTCACTCTATAAATAAACATAATAAAATTATATTAAAATTTTAAGTTAATAAATGAATATATATTTAATAATATTATAAAGCAATCACATCTCATATACTTTTCAAAATTACATAATTCCATTATGAAATTTTATTAAATTTTAAAGTTAAATAATCCCATTTTTTAAATCATTAAATCTCCATTAATGAAACCCTAAAAAAAATTTGACCTTCAACACACGCACCACATTGCTTTTAAACACTTTTGATACTATTGTTCTTCATCCAACGGCCCTGTGTCACTTCGACGCCGAAATCGAGCACCCCGTTTCACTGACACACTGACCGCGGCAAGCAAAGCACAACCCGGACTAATAAAGATTGTGCTGCTTTTTCATGAAACTTTCTCTTCCAAATTTGACTTTGCTGAGTTGAGGTGTTCTTCTTTCCATTTTGCTTTCGAACCATAAAAAGAAAATCTGTATATAATAATGTACATTCATGCATTTCAAAATCACATCGCTACTGACTTATAAGATGATATCAGGAATGGGAATTCGATCGGCCAAGGCGAGTTGTGGAGGTCAGTCTCTGTTTTCCGTGTCTCCTTTTTCCGGTCCAGAAGAGGAGAGTGTAATGCCGGCGGCCAACGGGTGGAGTGCTGATGGTTTGATCGGATTGCCAGGCATGGGATTGGGGACGGCTCAACAGAAGAGAATAATTGGGGATACGAATGCGATGGTTCAGGTGTTTTTTTTTTTGTATTGTTTTTCCTCAAATTGTTTTTTTTTTTTTTTTTACATTTTTTATGCTATAATTTTGTGTTAGTGAACGATGATATTTTGTGTCATTTGAATTTGTTGCGGTTATGGTGTGTTGATACTTCTTTGCATTTTTGTGTTTTCGAATGTTTTCGACAAGCCATTGAAGCAGGGGTTTCTTTGCCCATCAATGAAAATAATCTAAATTTTATCCAATATGCTAATAGTACTAGTAGACCAATATCCCGTGATTTGCAGGCATCTATGGGCGTATCGTGATTTCTAATCAGCCATGTTTTAAACAAGGGAATATAATTTTTGACGTTATCGAGTCGTTTGTGCATTTTTTCTTTTGGATAAGATATTTATTTATCGAACATTCTGATTGCATTGATTATTTCCATAAGTAAATAGATACGTTTCATAAATACGATGGCGATATACTGTTAGCCAATCAATTGAAAGTATCACCTAGTTCTACAGTGTTTTATTCCTGGATGGATGCATTTTTATAATTATCACGTTGATTTGCATTCTGTAAGTATATTTTTTGTCTGTGTGTACTGGTGTGTTAATTATTTGCTTTGTGGGATTTCTTAATCAATGAATGCAATAATTAACGATTTGAAACTTCTGTTCATAGTACATGTAATTTGGTTGGTCATTTGTTGTGAAATCTTCCCCCGTTTGATGGTTTTGAGAATAAAATCCTGATATATGGTTCTGATGCAGGATAATATAGGTGTCGCCACATCTGTGTCTCGGCATCCCTCTCTCCCAGTGTTTCAAACTTATGCTTCTAGTATGCGTGATTCTTTGTCAAGAAATACTGCCCCGGATTCTCAAGTTGTTAGTTCTCATAGTCCTTGCATCTCTGCTCTAAGGGTTAGATCAATGGAGGACGGGAGAAATGTAAATGTTCCAAATTTGTATAATGATGTTTCAGCTGAGTGTGAAAATCTCGTTGATTCTTTGTCAGGTTTGAACCTATCCTCAGTGGGTGAAATAAATCATCCAACCCCTCCTCTACAGGATGACTACCAAAACATCTATCATTTGCAAACAAATAGTTTTCCTATCAAACAAAATTATTATTATTCGAACGAGAACTTGAATGGTCCATTTACACCTACTTTGCATGGTGGAGGAGGGTCACCATTACAATATCTTAATCCTGCCAGTCCAACTTCATCTTTGCCAAACTATAATGTTTCAGGCAGATACCATCCTGCTTTACCATTAGTGATGGGAAATCAGGTGGTTGGTAACAATATACCACCACTACAGCAGGAGGCAATTGGTATGTCTCGAATTAACTCAAGCATATTGGGAAGAGGAGGCATGACATTGGGGTCAAATTTATTACCTTCTTCAGCTGATATAGGAAACTTTGCGAGATATGGAAATCATAATTCAAGAATGGGTCTTATGGGTTCTTCATATCCGAGATTAAATGAGTATTCTGCTGCAACTCTCAGTGACATGAGAAATTACGGAGAATCTCTACCAAATTCACAAGTAGAGTATCTTGCGCTTCAGAGAGCAGCCTATTCTGATGCTTTGCTTCCAATGATGCGATATGGCCCGGCTTTTGTAAAACCTAGTACTCAGACTAATGGTTTCCATGGGAATTCGGCTTTTGGCTATGGTTTTCCTTTCCCTGGAAATCCAATGGGGTCACCAACTCTCCCAAATTCAGCCATTGGATCTGATGGCCCATTTAGGCAAATGACCATGCATTCTCCGTCTAACATGAGGAACATAGCTGGAAATTTTACGGGGCCATGGCCTTCAGAACTTGGATATAATTTGGATGAAACTCATGCAGATTCCCTGTTGGATGAATTTAAAGAAAGTAAAATTAGATGTTTCAAGCTTTCTGAGATTGCAGGTCATGTTGTTGAGTTCAGGTACAAACTCGGTCCACATTTTGACTTTTCATTAATTCTCAGTTTATTTATTGTTAATCGTAAAATTTACCTGGACAGTGCTGACCAGTATGGAAGTCGATTAATTCAGCAGAAGCTTGAAACTGCTAGTGCAGTAGAGAAAAACATGGTTTTCCATGAAATTATGCCTGACGCTTTCTCCCTCATGACTGATGTGTTTGGTAACTATGTGATCCAGAAGGTAATTAAACACTAAAGGCTCTTTACTGTGTTTTTTATGTTTCCTATTTTGTTGTAAAAGGTCAATAGCATTAACGCAGCACACTTCACTTTGAGGTGATTTCATCACTTTTATTTGTTATTTATGTTTCCTATTTTTCTTGGATCATCAGTTCTTCCTTTTTGCGAAAACACTCATTAATGGCTTACTTTTTCTCCGTCATCAGTTTTTTGAATGTGGGAATCCTTCCCAGATTAGACAACTGGCCGATCAGCTAATAGGGCATGTCCTAACACTCAGCCTCCAAATGTACGGCTGCCGAGTTATCCAGAAGGTAATCTGACTTTGTATGAACTCGCAATAGAGCATTTTAACTTGCCTGAAAATTCGATTCCTGGATTGTTTTTATGTTGCTCTTGGAGGTGACTAAATGTTTCACACCTACAACAATCATTTCTAGTTTTCAGTACATGTTATACTAGGGAGTCGTCCATGTGCTTATTATAATCTTACTTTATCTTGATTGAAAAATTTGGAACATGAAGAATGTTATAGTCTCATGACCAGGACATGTAGACAACCTTGTGTGTAAAAATATGATTATGTGCTATATATGTCTACTTTTAAAAAACATCATTTGTAACGACCCAATTTGATTATATGATAAAGCGTACTAATTTTATAAGGGTGTTGCACATCTTCCTCCGAAAAGTCAAATAAAAGACACTATTAATAGTAATAAACAACACTCTTTCCTTCAAAATCAATCCAATATTTAAAAGTCAAACAATCCCAATAAAAACAAAACAAAAATGTGAAACATATCCCATAAGTATATCTACATGAAATACATGCAGATAAATGTATTAAATATATCTCATAAGTATATGTACATTCAATACATGTAAATAAAATTGCGAAACATATCGCATAAATATATCCCTTGAAATAAATGAGACTGCTTAGTAAATGATTATTACGATGGGCCCACCCCGATGACCGTTAACATTTTAAATAAAACCATGAAAACGCGTAATGATACAACCAAGAGAAAAGGACTGATGTGTAAATGGGTGGGGAAGCGTTAGCGGAGGGTTTATTTGAAAAGGTGAAAAATATGAGAAGGGTGTTATTAACTTATTCGTAATTTCCAAGAGTTAGTTTTTAAAACCCAAATGGACTGCCTGCCCTAATTGATGAAAATGTGAGAAAATAGGATTAATTCTAACCAATTGAATGATTGATTTGAAATTCCCAATCTATGGTTATTACATTATCATACAGTAAAATGATCTTGGGTTTTCTGTTCTTTTGAACTGTCCAGGCAATAGAAGTTGTTGAGCTGGATCAGCTGACTAAAATGGTTGCAGAGCTCGATGGCCATATAATGCGTTGTGTACGTGATCAAAATGGGAACCATGTTATACAGAAGTGTATTGAATACGTTCCTGAAAGCGCTATTCAGTTCATTGTTACTACATTTTATGATCAAGCTGTAACATTGTCTTGTCATCCTTTTGGTTGTCGGGTCATACAGGTTAAGAATTTATCTTCATCTGCGTACTGCAAGTTAAAATATTAATCTTGGATTGCTATGATACATTCTAAAGGTTGAATTTTCTGCTGCAGCGGGTTCTGGAGCATTGCCATAATCCGAATACTCTGAGTGTACTGATGAATGAGATTTTGCGATCTGTTTGTGTGTTGTCTCAAGACCAATATGGAAACTATGTTATTCAGGTTAGTATCAAATCCTATAAGCTTAACTCATGAATACTCGCATCCAGCGGCGTATAGTGTTAAGGATCATGCTTGAGAATTATGTCGACTCTTAAACATTTCCCTTCATTTCTGTTAAATTCTTTTTAGATAGTGTTGTGATGAAAACACACTAGACTGCTTCCTACTTTCTTGTTTCTAGGTCTAATCCCTTGATGTCTGAACCCATATTTTTTAAAATGCATTGATTTTCTTGCAACCTATGATAATGGAGTGGTCAATTTAAAAGGAGCAGTTTCAGTTTTCTCTTGTAAATAGTGCTTCCGCCGAGTTCTATACTTCTATTTAAATTGTAATAGTTGCATGATTTTGGTCGTATGTATATTAATCTATGCATGTGTATTTGTATACATCTTTAAATGAAACCAAACATATTTTTAATGTAAACCACATATATAGTTATTAGAACTCTACACATTTAATAAAATGAAATGTGATTTTAAACTTTTAAAAAATAGTAAATCACTGTTAGAGATCGATTAGTCTGTATCTACCTAATTATGTTTACTTATTTAATTACCTATCAGACTTTAGGGCCGTAGGGCTAGGGACTTTAGGGCCGTAGGGCTAGGATAATGATATTTTGTGAGTAGTTTTTATTGTTTTAAGAATATGATGTCTTAGGTATTATACTATTATTTAAGATTCTTTCAAGCTTGGGCAGAGGGATGAAGTGGCGATTTGGGTAGGCTTTGATCTGATACTTATTATTTATTATGATCTTGGAAAAGAATATATTAAAATTTATTATCATCGTAAGCCCTTGGCTATATCAAACACACACATTCTAACTTCAAAAAGTTCCCATCCAATAAATCAAACCAAATGTCCAATAAGAAACCAAGCTCTACACCTTAACTCCATTAAAAATCTTAAATATTTATTAATTATTAGGTTTATATGTCTATATATCCAAAATTTGTAAAAAATCATTATCCAAAATTTTATAGTTTTCTAGAAATTCCAAGTGATTGCCGCCCCCAGCCCCTTGTGCGCACGTCGGACCTCCTTCAAGTAACTAATTATGTAATTAATTTGTGATGAGCACCAACAGCTCACACAATCATACAAATGTGCAAACTAAATACAATAAGCTCTATAAATGACACGTAATCTCTTAACGTGTTCACCTTGCAAGAGTTTCACATAATCGTATATTACATAATATAAGCATTTGATTAGGACATAATTCTTAATAATGAAAACAACCCCACCTTGAAATATGTCGTTCTTAGTGAAATGAAACGGCTATAATACGCTGGGGGTGGGAGGTGGAAGTTGCATGATAGAGTTTGAAAACAAAATAGTAATAGTAGTGTACTTGACTGACATGTACAAGAAACGCATAATTTAGCACATCAGTCGTGCATGTTCAGGAATGATTCATTCTGTGTGTATTGTGGGTAGATGGTGCACGTTTATATTAGCTGTCTTTGTCACCATGGCTCAGTCACTCACTCTGCTATTTACCGTTACAGCATTTGCTGGAACATGGAAAGCCTCATGAGAGATCAATTATAATTAGGCAATTAATTGGCAAGATTGTGGAGATGAGCCAGCAGAAGTTTGCTTCCAATGTAATAGAGAAATGCTTCTCTTTTGGAACACCTGAAGAACGCCAGACCCTAGTGTTCGAGATGCTTGGTAGCACTAATGAAAATGAGCCTCTTCAGGTTAGTGTATGGATGCAGTAAGTGGGATACATACATTTTGTGACTCATTTCACTGTGCACCGTATATTTTTGTCTTGAACTTTGTTCCATGTCTCTTTTATTATTTTTCATTTGCTGCAATTTTGAATGAATATAAGACCAACCCCCATAAGCAGCTTAGTAGTGGTTGATAACGCGATGAAATTTCTGGGTGCATTTGATTGGCACGTGTTAAGATAATTAAATTCCTTTCAGTTTTGTATTGAGAGCTTACATGTGATTCCTTTTGTGTATTGGGAATCAGGTAATGATGAAAGATCAATTTGCCAACTACGTTGTTCAGAAAGTCCTGGAGACTTGTGAGGACCAGCTACTTGAACTGCTTCTTAAACGAATGAAGGTTCATTTAAATACTCTCAAGAAATATACTTATGGAAAGCATATAGTTGCCCGTATAGAGAAACTTGTTGCTGCAGGAGGTATTTTCCTTGCTCTTGTTAGTGTTGTCCTAAAGGCTACTGATTTCCTCTTCTCATATAAGTATAACTCTTCCAACATTTCTCATCAAAACTAAAACGACTTCTCATGTTGCCTCGACTTTTCTTGATAGTAAAATAATGGCATAGAACTCTCAACCTTCTCTTCTTATGAACCAGCAGTTAAACTTTATTGTGTTCATTTACTAAAGTGCTTCTTCATCTCTTGCAGAGAGTAGGATCAGCATCCTCTCTACCATTTCTGCCTAATATGCGCAAGGAGAAAACTGTACAGCTGACTGAAAGAGAAGCTTGAATAATAGTTTTTGTTGTTGGTTGTACATTATTACTTGTACATTCTTAATTTTAAGGTTATACATACAGTCGTGTTACTGAGCCTAGACCAATAAACATACCTGATGACCCTTCATCAGAGGAGATAAGGTTATTGTACAACTTTACAAGTTGTGGGTGTAGAGACGAAGACTGTGATGTAGTGTCGCGAGTCTATGGATTGTGTAAAGACTGTGTTTTATTAAACTTGAACCTTACAAATATGTTGTGTTGTTGAACTTTATGTTACAAGATATGGGTTATTAATATGCATTGATACACATTACTCGTGTCATGCATATTTAAACAGAGAATCTTTATTTTGTGTGTTTATCGTTCTTTCTTTATTTTGTATATTTATTGTTCGTCTTTTGTAAATTCATACCATCTTATTCTTATATTAACCTATAAATTCATGTTTTTAAATTAAGTGATATCCAACAACACTGTATATCAACAATCAATTTCAATATAAACTCAGGTAGCCCCATAGATAGATAGTAGTACCTAGGTTTCAGCTTGTGGCCGCAATCATTATTGTACATTGTACGTTGACATAAAAGATGGTCTTTAAGACATAATCTTACATTTATAGTTGAGGATCTAAATATATAGTGTGCAGAAAATGTTTGGCCGTAAAGTTTAATTTATTGGCTCAAAACAACAATATATATAATGATGTTTACTTCATTTTTGTCGACACAAAATTAACTCGATCGTACCTACTAGCTACCATATTGTTTAATTTGTGGGTTTGCGGTGTGCATCAAGTTCTGACGTACATGACACTACAAAAAAAAAAATGCCTTAATGGGCAATCAAAATTTGAGAATTTACCAAATTTGTTATATATAGGGTCAATATGTTGCTACTCAAAACATTAATATTGTACTCTCTCCGTATCAATGAAAGAAGTGCGTTTGTTGTTTAGGTTAGGATTAAACAATTTACTTCTACGTAATATTTTAATTGTATCGAAGTAGTTATAACGAGTTCGGTAAAGTGGAGTACTAAAGTAAAGTGATTTGGAATGAGTCTCATGTGTATTATAATGAAGATTTAATGTTACATACATTTAAGTAAAATACTTCATTTTATAATGGGACTATCTAAAAATAGAATATGCATTATTTTCAACCGAACAAAGATGATACTTAATTGTAGTAAATCGTTTTTGAGATGTAGCTCTGTTTCAAGACTACTTGTATATAATCATAATTAGAAGGTTGATAGAAAAGAAATCGATGCAGTATTTACACGATAACAAATTTGTCATTTACGGCTACAATTGTTTCTAAAAATTACAACGATTACAAAATAAATAAAATGTTCATGATAAACTGGGATGTTGCGGTTGAGACAAAAAAAAACATATACTCGAATGTTTGTAATTTTTTCAAAATTTTCATGATTGTCCCTTAATTATTTGCTTCTTCTTTCAAAAGAATATTACAATGCTCTTATATAGATAAGAGTGTTCGATGAATCATGACATTTATCTAACATACGGAACGTCTCAACATTCATGTCATTCAATATTATTTGTCAACATAATACAATTACTTTATTTTCTAAATTAAAATTCTAATTTAATATTTTTTGTTATTTTAAAAATATATCATCATACGTTTATATATACTTATTTCACTCTTTAATAATTATTTTTATACTTATAGTTGAATATCGAAAATATAATGCTTCAATTAAGATTTAATTGATTAACAGTAATCTAAAAAAATTATAATTAATTAACATAGAAACAACTCCAAACAGCTTTAAAGTGCAAGAAAATCGAAAAAGGAAAAACGACACTTGATTTTAATGGAAGAATAATGAATTTGAATGTATTATTATGTCAATAAATGAAATAATATATTTTAGAAAGATTAAAAATCATCTCAAATGTTAACTTGTAATGCGTGAACACACAATTTTTTTAGATTGATTCACCCATTTCGAGAGCTACGTCCACTATTGCCGCTGCGGCATGCAAATTTTCAATAAATAAATAATCACTATCCAAGTTGATTACAATACATGGACTCTGTTATGAATATTATTAATTAGTGAATGACTAGTTTACCCTTTCTTGGTGAACAAGACAGAAACCCTACTTTGTATCCTATATAAAGGGGTCTCCCCATATGAATGAAATAACAATTCATAACAATTCTATTCTCCTCTCATATTCTCTCTTTGTCTACTCTATTAATTTCTCTCAATTTCTCTTGAGTTTATAACACGTTATCAGCACGAAAGCTCAATCGCGTTCTTCATCGAAGTTCTACACATCCAAGATCCGAACTCCAAGGCAAGAATTTATATGTTTGTTTATATTCATTAATAATTATAAATATATCTACTTCTCGTCCATTCTTCTTAAATTCAAATGTTCCCGAAGAACATTATAATCTGATATTCCTGAAGTAATATCATATGTTCCCGAAAAACATTATAATATGATATTCTTGAAGTAATATCAAATTAATTATGTTTAATAAATCAATTAAAGTTTTTAATGTTCCTGAAAAACAATGTGACATGATATTCTCGAAGAAATATTAATGTTCCTGAAGAACATCGTGATATGATATTCCTGTCAATATCAAATTGATTAGGATTATTTACTAATAGACTCGAATAATATTTTTGAAAATTCACTTTGAAGGATCCACTAGCTTTGTGGAGAGATTTAAAAGAAGTATACGATCACCCGAAGTTGGTCGTACTACCAAAACATGTTATGATTGACTATTACGAGATTTTAAATACGTTGAGACATATAATAAAGCTATCATGAAAAACATTATTATAATTTAATATTCCTGAAGTAATATCAAATCAATTATTTTTAATATATAAATTAAATTGAATGTTCCTGAAAAACGTATACTCTGGTTTAAATATTATATTGATCTTTTAAGAGATATTATTCGAGAACTAACAAATCAAATTGTCCTTTGGATAGTCCTGAAGAAATATTACGATAATATCATCGTATGATATTATTGAGGAAATATCAAATTAAATTGCTCTCGTAGTAGCAATAGTTTTGGAAATATCAAGTTAAATTGCTCCCGTAATAGCAATAAATTTTAAATGTTCCTGAAAAACATTATGATATGATATTCATGATTAAATATCAAAATTAAAATTTTAATGTTCTTGAAGAACATCATGATAGGATATTCCAGCAGAAATATCAAATCAAATTGTTTCTGGTGTAGCAATTAAACTTTATATTTTAAATCGATATTGATATAATACAAAATATTCTTGAAAGAATATTTTTATTGATTGCTTCCGAAGAAGCAAAGTTCAAACATTAAATGTTTTCGAATAAAGTTATATCATGATTAGACGAACGCCAAATTCGATTATTCTCGTCATATGAATTATCCCTGAAGGATATCTTTTGAAAATCGAGAATAAATGTACTATGTGGGTACTCATGGAAGAAAGTCGATTTCAATTAAATGTAATTTCTGAGAAAATTATATATTGAAATTTATTTTGATCCCCGAATGATCATTGGTAAAGATACTATATCCCCGAAGGATTATTGGTAAAAATATTGTTATGCAAATTATGACATATTAAGAGTTGGCTCCGGAAGAGTTTTACTAATTATCCCCACGAGTGCTAAAAATGTATTTAAAATGAAGATGATGCATATCATGATTATTAAGTGCGTGGAAATTAATCAAACATTTTCCATCTGCGAATTAATTTTATATATGCAGCTTAAATTCATATCACCAATAAAGCGTATTTTTATGAACGGGCATAGTAAAAAATAAGGTATATTAAATATATCGAGCCCACGATCCAGAAGATCGGTTTATAGCAATTACGATGGTTTGCATATTTAAGGAATATCATTTCCCGGTTTTAGGGGGAGATAAAAATATAAAAGATATAAATGCCGAGAAATTTAATGGAATAAAAACGATCTTTAATTTTAGATCCACGCACCAATAAATTGAACCCGAAGTTCATGAAAATAAGTTACTTGCAATATTTAGCAAGTAATCTGCCAAATTAATTTACAAATTAATGAATGTGTGACAAAATCACATATATTTGTGATAAAATGAACTATAAGAGTTCAAATACCAAAGACGCCTGAAGCGTAGTAGATCGATCTGATGATATAAAATAAATATGCGGTAATAAACATTAGTCACTCTTAAAATCTCCTGAAGAGAGTTAGATGGAAATCCCATTGAAAAAACATGTGCACATGATAAGAGAAAATTGTGGGATTGCGAAACAACCAAATTAAATATTTTGGGAAATGATGAAAGATTTAGTTGAATGAATTGTCATCAACATGGAAAAAGTCGTCAACGACATATTTTCCTCAAGAGTTGCTCTAGAAAATTTGGATTCAAAACTTAAATCAATAATAGTGAGCCGGCAAGCACTAAAAGAAATAGAAACGAGCAATTGAGGTTGAGCATGACTCGCTGAATAAAGATATATTTTGACTCTATAGTACACACCTCAAAATATTATCCCAGAAGGATATATGTGGGTGTTCGTAAGAAAAACGAGTAATGATGTAGTGAGATATAAAAGCGAGGTTAGTTGCTCAAGAGTTTTTCGCAGAAACTCGATGTTAATCAAATGATGACATTAAGTTCCGCTAATTAATATTTCTGGCAGCAACAATGATAAATATATGCATCAAATGTATGATTTGACTATGTAGAAGTCATTAGAAAGATAAATACATGAAAATCTTAGATGGATTTTAAAATTCCTGAAATGAAAGGAAATGAAAATCAGAAAATGTACAATATCATATTATATGTCATTATGGATAAAAATGATATTGAAGACAAGGTCCAGAAGACCAGTGAATCGTCCCGAAGACCAGTGATTGCACTTATTTTCCCTCTACTAAATTTTTTCCACGGGATTTTCTTAGTTAAAGGTTTTTAACGAGACAATCACCACAATATAAATGTGAATGTCATGTACTCTTTTCCTCGAGTATTTTTTCCTACAGGGTTTTATAACGAGGTTTTTAACGAGGCATGCACATTACTCGATAATAATGAGGACATCGAAATGTTCCATATGAGTTTATTTTCGAGATAAAGTGAGATATTGAACCTGAAGTTCAAATGATTGTCAATTGAAGTTCACATTATTGTTCATTTGTCAAGAAATGTATATTGAACACTAGACTCATCTAATATACTCCTGAAGAGTTACCGGTCGGTTATAGCAATTGCGAATGCTCTAGTAAATATAGATGTCTGGTAAAAGGCATGTCCCAGAAGGACGAAAAATATACAATAATACAAATGAATGTGAAACTCGACAATTCGAAAGTTGGGTCTTGAAGACCAAAATTTATATTTGAATAACTAAGTTTTTCCTATATGGTTTTATTAGTTATATACAGGTCTTAATGAGATTGATTGATCACCAATAATTTTCGAGAAGTAAAAGATCTTCGGTGATTATAATCAGGGGGAGCAAGTTGTACTCTTTTTCCTTCGTCGAGGTTTTATCCCACTGGGTTTTCCTGGCAAAGTTTTAACGAGGCAGCAATCATGTAAATAATCATTCAAAGGGGAGTGTTATAAATATTATTAATTAGTGAATGACTAGTTTACCCTTTCTTGGTGAACAAGACAGAAACCCTACTTTGTATCCTATATAAAGGGGTCTCCCCATATGAATGAAATAACAATTCATAACAATTCTATTCTCTTCTCATATTCTCTCTTTGTCTACTCTATTATTCTCTCTCAATTTCTCTTGAGTTTATAACAGGCTCTCAATAATAAGAGTATTTTTCAATATATATGCTCTTATTGAGTTAGTGTTTTTTTTACACACTCATTTATTAAAAACATTTTATACACCCATAATTTTTAAAATGTCTCAAGTACCTTTTCAATTTGTTAAAAATTGATTTATTTAGTAAAAGAGTTTCGAGTGCCGAATATGTAAGTCGATGACCTAATATGTGGTCTGGGACAAAAAATGTTGACTGAAAAGACCGAAAATATTGTACTACTAATTAATTCGGTCACCGAACAACATTTTCGGTCTCCAATATATATTTTTCGGTCCTCGGACAACATATTAAATTTTTCGCTTACATATTCAGTCCCCGAAAATCATTTACCAAATAAATTAATTTTCAAATAATTAAAAGGATATTTGAAGTATTTTATGAATTTTGTGTAAAAAAACATATTATTAAGTGAGTATATGAAAAAAAAATAAAACACTATCTCAATAAATATATTTTTAATTTTTTATCAACAAGAAAATATAATAATAAAAAAAACTATTTATTAATAATTCGCACGATTGAATTAAAATAAAAATCACATGATTCCGATGAGTAAACAATTCAATTGTACTTGTACGTTGGATGGTAGGTGGGGAACTTTCTATATAAAAATAACCAGTTCCATTAATCTGATTTTTCATTCAAAAATTAGATTTTGTTAGAAATAATAAATACATATAAAGCAAGATCAAATCAAAGTATGTTTATATTAAAGAAACATTCTAATAAGATTTTAATTTATTTATTTGGGATGGAATGACCTCAATACAATTAGACAACAGAATAAATGTTTTGTCTCTAGAGACCCAAATCCATGTGACGTCTGATCCGATTGTCTCCGCCCGCGTGTTTTTCAACCTCTGCGTGTTCGCTTGTCTCTCTCCCTCTGCACTCTTTTTTCTTCTTTTCGCCAGTACCATTTTTTCCAACCCTGACAAAAAGAATCTACAAAATAAAAACTAGTAGTAATTCATTTTTCATTTTATTTTAAATAAATAAATAACTCTTTTTTTATCTTTTTCTATTTTCAATTTATTTATTTTAACCCAAAAGACGAAAAGCACCCTTCTTTACCTTTTATTAATTTCACCTCTGTTTTTTTTTTCTTTTCATTATATCTTCTTCTTCATTCTTTTTCCTCCACCACCGGATGAGGACAATCATGGCTAGAAACCCTCAAGACCCGCTCTCATTCTCCCGGAGATACTTCCACCGGAAAAATAAATCCGACGAAGACGAACCGGAAAAAGAAATTGAAAAAGCAGAGCACCAGCTGAAGAATCTCAAAATCCAGCGGACGCCGAGGAAGAAATTCTCAGCGGCGGTTGCTGTTTCCAAGCTCCGGTCGGGCATTCTCCTCGGAAAAGCCCGGGCCCGAACGTACTTCCATTCGGGCCTTGGGTCTAGAGTCGTGGGCACGCTTTTCGGGCAGAGGCGCGGGCACGTGCACTTGGCGATCCAGGACGATTTCAGGCGCGGGCCGGGCTTTCTCGTCGAGCTGGCGACGCCGACGAGCGTTCTGGTGAAGGAGATGGCTTCGGGCCTTGTGAGGATCGCGCTGGAGTGCGACAGAAGGCCCGATAAGAAGCTCCTGGAAGAGCCCGTTTGGAGGACTTACTGCAACGGGAAGAAGTGCGGGTTCGCGATGAGGAGGGAGTGCGGGCCGGAGGAGTGGAAGGTCTTGAATGCGGTCGGCCCGATATCGATGGGGGCAGGGGTCCTGCCCGGGGCAGACTCGGATGGGGAGATGATGTACATGCGGGCTAAGTTTGAAAGGGTTGTGGGGTCCAAAGACAGTGAGGCTTTCTACATGATGAACCCGGATGGAAATGGAGGGCCCGAATTGAGCATTTACTTGCTTAGGGTTTGATTTTTTTTTTTTTTTAAATAAGTTAGGTACAAGAATTTCATGTAGTTTAATTATTAATCGTTAGGTTTTAGTTTATGTGGTGAAATTAATTGGTGTTTTATGTAGTTTTGGGTGGGTTGGTAATTAGAAAAGAAGAGTGGCATGAGGAGCTTGGTACAATAGTAAACATGAGATAGAAGAGGTGGTGGTGGGTATGGTGGAATTTGGGTATATTTTGTAATTTGTGAATACGTTCGGGCCGTTTTATTGTTATTTTTTCTTATGGATGAATTGATGACCTCTAAACAATAACTTACACTACTGAGAATTGAAAATATTGATATGCAAATGTTTGATCAAGGTTTGCATTCAAATTATGGAATATGTTGTGACATTTTCTTTTAAAAGTTGTAGTTGTTGCTATTGAAGGAATTGTAATTATTTCTAATAGGTTGTAAATTTATACTTGAATTTGAATTTGAATGGAGTATAGGAAATGGATATGGCGTGCAAAATAAGATTCATTTTAATACAACAAGTGGAGTGGGCAATGATGAAGATATGAATGGGAGATTCAAACTAACTACTAAGAACTCAAGTGGTCGGGCGGGGAGCACCGCAGGACACAAAAATTAAAGCCATGATTACGCAAATGACCCAAACCAAATGAAGGGCTTGCGCGAGTATGATTTGGAATTCTACTCAGAATAATGAAAAGGGAGGTGCTCAATGTGGGAGAATCTGCCCATAGGGCCTAAAATTTTTATTTTATACAAGTATAATAATATTTAGTTATTTTTTGACATTTGTTATAGTTAGTTATAATATATAAAATATATATTGTACAAAAACAATTAAAAATAAAAATTTTAATTAAAGATAACGCATATTTTTATATTTACACTAAAAAAATCAATTAAATAGAAAATATATATTTAAATATATAATAATAAAAGATAAAAATTTTATTTTAAAATATTTATTAAATTTATCATATTTATAATTATGTAAAAATAAATAATAAAAAAATAGTCCATGGGCAGAATCTGGGATCCTCTCTTCATCATTTTTTTACTAATATCTCCTAACAAATGAATCTTAACCTTTTATTATATTAACGGTCAAGATCTTTCATGATTAATTAAAATAAATATTCTATAATCATTTTAATTAATTTTACATTTTTCTGAGAGATTTTCCTACTCTTCCTCGCGTACTCGGCTTGATTTCTTCGACTTTCAAACGCGACACTCTCTTCATCATAGCCGACAACATTGTCAACAGCTTCATCGCAGATTCGCAGTCGACATTTTCTTAACATTATTCGTGGCGTATCTGGATGGCCACTCGCACTTGCTGATCCATGATCCTAAACGGATAGCCACAATGTGCTACACATGATATTTTGTATTTTAACATAATTAATTAAAAACTCTATATAATTGTTATTTTTTAAATAACGGAATTAGGTATATATCCACATGGTTCGGTTTTGATGTGTGCTCAACGATTCCGTTTCAATCTCTGAGCATCATGTTCACGGACCACAACCGTGGTGGACTCGGTTTCAATTTCTTGAGTATGCTAAGGCTTTGGCGTCTCAGGCGAGTCAGTTCCATGTTTGCAAGGTACGTGCGTTGAAATTTATACTCCACAAATTACTCGTGAAAATAAAATATCGAAAATTCAGGACATACGGTTTAACTATTTCTGGACTCGATGCACAAAGACAAATCCTTAAGTTCCACAAATCGCTTAATTTATCCGAGCACTCGATCGTTTGTCAAATTTATACTCGACAAATTACTCGTGAAAATAAAATTATCGTAAATTTAAGACATACTGTTTAACTATTTCTGGACTCGATACACAAAGGACAAAGCTAGTATCCGTAACTTCCACAAATCGCAGCTCGTATCCGTAACTTCCACAAATCGCTTAATTTATCCGAGCACTCGATCGTTTGTCTAAACCTATTTCTAGACTCGATGCACAAAGCTCCTATTCGTAAGTTTCACAAATCGCTTAGTTTATCCGAGCACTCGATCGTTTGTCAGAATTAATTTTCATTAGGTGACTCTCTTCGCCGGGCACTGCGCCGCCGGGTGCTTTAAATATATGATTGCGGATAGATATCCGAACGTGAAAAAGAAGTGGATAGGGGTTGTCTGTCCCCATTTCAAACAAACGAACCTTAATTTGGGGTGAAAATATATACTTATTGTAAATAAAATGATTATAGAATATTTATTTTAATTAATCATAAAAGATCTTGACCGTTAATAGAATAAAAGGTTAAGATTCATTTGTTAGGAGATATTAGGTAAAAAATGATGAGGAGAGGATCCCGATCCGCAGAATCTGCCTATATAACATTACCGTAATATGAAAATTGGTATTTACTGTTCAGAAGTAAATTATAAAAATGTTTACTTTATTGATTAAAAAAATTAAAAGTAAAAATATATTTTAAAATTAAAAAAAATGAAAACGAAAATTTAAAATTAAAAAAACAAAAAAAAAAAATGCTTGAATTGATAAAAATATACATTTCATTTAATCATTTGTGATCATTCAATACCGTTGAAATTGGAGTTGCCAATTTTTTTTTTTTTTTTGACAAATTTATGATCACGTTGAATGAGACAATCATATTGTCATTAATGAGACAATCAAATGTCACTCAAAATTATGAACTAATGAAAGAAAATAAGTATAAGTAATGGAGAATTGACAAATAAGGTCGATTTTCTTCCATTTTTGGTCATTTACACCATTCACCTTAAAATTAGGTTATGAAGACACAAAAATGTAAAAAAACTAAACGATTCCATTTCTTCCTACCCCACCCACCCCACTCATGATTCCAAAATTTTATAATTTTTATATATTGTTTATCATATGTATTGAATGATAAAAAAAATAGTCAAGTTGACCAGGATCATTTCTTAGAGTCGGAAGGAGTACTATTTAATTAGGACTAGGAGGTGTTCCTATTTAAAAATGAATTTCTCTCACATAAAATAAAATTTAATATAGGTATTGTGTTTGAGCCACACTTCTAAATGCTTGTACAAAAGGATGCAGATTTCTCTCAACGGAATAATTTTTCTCAACCGAATAATATAAGAATGTTCATTAAATATATAAGTAATTTTAAACATATATATTTAATTTATACTAATATAATAGTCTAGTGCTTATTTTGTTTAAAAATTGAATGGGGGCCTCGGCTCAATCAAATTGAATATTCACTCAATATAATTCAATATATATACTAAATTTAATTTTTTTAAATTACAGTGGGGGCGGAGGTGGGTCCGCCCTTATTTCAGTGTAAAATTGGGACATTCAGTGTGGACACATTCATTTTGGTATTCTGGAGACATTCATCTGAAATCGGGACATTCAGTATGAACTCGAGACATTAAAAAAGACGCTGAAGGCAGAGACATTTTTGTCCTCATTTTTTTTTTGTGGGATTGCAAAAATGTCCCAACATTATTTACTCATTTTAAAAACAGTAGTGACATTTTAGACATTTATCAATTTGTGTGGTCTATTTACCAATTTTGAAAAATATGAGTTGTAATTGGTTAAACACATTTATAAATATACCCTATTTGCCAATTATCCCTATAAATAAAAGATACTCCTATAAAGAAAAAGAAGGTAAAATTAAAAAGTGTTCTTTGAAAATCATATCATATCATAGAAAAAATTGCAATGTTACTGAAAGTGCTCCTAAGAGCTTATGGACTCAAGTTACCGAAACCACACCCGAGAGCTAAGAAGGGCGAAACTACAAATAACACTAAGTTTTAAAAATTTTACAAACTTTTTCACAACAATCTCCAAACGACCTCAAGGTCACAAGTCTTATTAAGATCAACTCACATGTGCAAATGGAGTATAAAGTTTTTACAATGTGGAAAAACTAAACTATAAGAAAGAAAAAAGTTTCGAGCTCCTCACTCTCCACTAAACTACAAGAAAGAACAAAGCTTCGAGCTTCAAATTGAAAATGGTTTGATATTTTGAAAACTAGATTGATAGAGTTTTATTCATTGAATTATTCATGTTTGTATAATGTTTGTAAAGAAGTCATTTTGTTTGACGAAAACTAGGGTTGTGTGCTGATATGTGATAAAAGGAACAAGTGTGATATTTGTGTTTAAAAGGTTTCGGATCCCGTCAAGGGAAAAGTTTTATAAAAATAAGAAGGTGTAGAAAATGAAGTATGTGTGTTAGAGTTCAGAGGGATGAACACACGGAATAGAGTTTTTATTAAGATAACTGTTGCGATTTAAAGCAAAAATCGCGCACGACGCTCGCGAATATAAACACGAGATGACACAAGAAAAGAGATATGCGAAAAAGAACGAACACACAATTTACGTGGAAACACAAAACCCGGGAAAAAACCATGGGAATGAAGAAACAATTCACTATATCGTTGAGGCTTACAATAACTCGTCTAGTCTGATTTTCGTCCACCGGAGAACCCCAATTTATAGGTGTAGAATACCTATCAAATTGGAAACAATTAGAATTAGGAATAAATCTTTTTCCTAATATATGACTCCTAACTCCATAAGGAATACAATTATATTTCCAATATAATTATACTCTCCCTAAATCAAGTAATCCATAAATAGAGCTCCCGGGTCGATAAACAAGCTGAAAAATCGACCCTACAAAAAACGGACGCGATGGGCGCGACGGGTGCGCCGCGCTGGGTTTTCAGCATAACCCGGGCGCGGCGCGCTGTGAACCTTCGACCTGCAGGAGCGCAGCGCGCTCAAACTCAGCGTGCCGCGCTAGCTCTCATCGAACATCAGGAGCGCGCCGCGCTCTGTTTTCTTCACAGAATCAGTGCTTCTTCTAGCCCAGTTTTACTCCGTTTTCGATCTCGTTCCGCTTCAATTCTTGATTCGAGTCATATTATAACAAATCTCCACCTTGACGAGAATCCCCGCGACTCCAAGCCGCACCAACCTCCAACGATCATAGACTAATTTATCTTCCCTCCACCCAGCCCCGTAGGGCTCACTCAAAGTATGAACAACCTAAGTTTGAGCCACACCCAAACTTAGTACAAGAATCCGAAGTTGCACCGATCATCCCTTGGTTACCGCCAAGTTCCATGATCATCACGCAATCTCCATTCTCAACTCTCGCCTTCCCACTACTATCAGCACCCCTTGCATTCACCATTGCTTCAGTGCTATCCATAGTACGCCTAGGCTCGATCACCGATTTTTTAATACTATTCGGGTTAGTATTCCCAGTGTCCCTGACACCATCCCACATGCATGACTTTTCAACCAAAAGTGATCCCGAATCACTTTCCAGCGAATGGCTTCCTTGGGCAGAGGCAGTTGCCCTCGTGGTAATTGTGTTGCCGCACAGCTCATACAATCCACCAATCTTTCTCTCGCCTCGCAAAATAAGTCGTCTACCCCGACTTACTTTCAACACTCCACCTTTACAGAAGTACCGATACCCTTTCTGATCTAAGGTGCTAAGAGAGACAAGATTCCTCTTCAGGTCTGGAACGTACCTTACATTACCGAGGGTCCGAATATTCCCATCGACCATCTTGATTCTCACCGTTCCCGTGCCGCGTATCTTACACGATGAGTCATTACCCATGACCACCGTTCCACCGACACTCTCATCAAACGTGTCAAACACATCCCTGTTGTGACACATGTGATATGAACATCCCGAATCCAAGATCCATCCCTCACTCGTTCCCAAATCGGATACAACCAGGAGTTCCCCATCAAGTGAACCTCCTCCTCCAAAATTGACCACGTTCGATTCCTCTCTCCAATTTTTCAGGGCCTGACAGTCCCTCTTCATGTGGCCTTCTTTCTTGCAGTGGTAACAAATCCCCTTGAATCTCTTCTTCTTTGCCCCGCCCTGGACATTAATGTTGGAGTTGTGTACTTAATGTCTAGATTTAAGTATCGGTAAACTCCCGGACATAGCATTTAACCTATTTAATTAATAAACAATTGTTTGCATTTAATTATTATTAATTAAATATATGCAAAATATAGTCCTACATTCTATACGTTGTAGTTAGTATGGTGTGTCGGGCCCACACAGAAGATCATACTATCGGTTACTCGTATTTAATCAAACAGTTGCTCACGACCTAGATGGACACGGACCAATCCATCGGTATAGTCGTTGTGTGAGAGAGAAAATAATTTATCTTAATTATTTTATCACACTTGTACACTTGGTGTATTGGGCGGATCGCTTGAGATTTATCAATTAGGATTGCCGTTGATAATTGATTTAAGTCTCAGAGTATTTTATTCTTAATCCCCGATACTATTGCGGGTGTGTATATTTAATATAAGTGACTTTGATTTTCCAAAGGAATTAACCGATTTTATTATTAGGTTAATTACCGGTAAAGTTGGGTCACTATATTTTATATATGACATGCCGTGAATACTTGACGGGAAAGTGTATCCCGTAAGGGTTGATAATATCCCCGAGATGAGTTCATAAGGAATTATTATGTAAACCCTGCAAGTGGATTTATTCCGCATAATAATTAAGGATGAATGGTACTATTCTCGGATATAAGAGATGAATAAATTAATTAGCAATAAATTAATTTTATTCATGGATATTTAAATCTTAAATACACGGAATAAATAATACTACCGGAGAAATATTATTTGATATAATATGGTTTAATATTGGGAGTGCAATTAATTTATATAGTGGAAAATAAATTAATTAATATTGATAAGGATTAATAGACTTGGGCTTGGGCTCAATTTAATCATCAATATTGGAAGCCCAATATTCCACCTCCTTTAGATCCCCTACGTAGTCTATAAAAGCACTACATGGCCTTCATAAATCATAAGACAAGAATATCAATATTTGATAGTTCTAGAGAGTTGAAGGAGATCAATAGGAGTTCGATAGATCGTCGCCCACACGACGTTCGGACGAGGTGCAAGGAATACGTAGGAAGATTCAAAGGTCTTCAATTTGATTTCGTTTCTCCGCACAACGAATCGAAAGGTAAAAATCATAAACTCCCTTCTATGATTTTATGTGAATTAATTGTGACACATACATGAACGCACGATCCGGGAAAACGACGAACCTCGGGGACGGGGATTCGAGATCCCCGGCGAGGATCGAGAGGGGCGGCCGAACCCTAGGGTTCGACCGCCGGCGCGCGGACGAAGGGGAGCCCCGGCTTCGGCTGGGGCATGCGATCGACCCCGTCGATCGCTGGGGGTTCGCCGTGGGCTGGAGCCACGGCGGGTGGACCCCCCAGCCCCCTCGACCGGCGGCGTGCACACGGGGAGCTCCGGCTTCGGCCGGAGCGAGCGATCGAGCTGGGCTCGATCGCGGAGGGCAGTCGCGGGCTGGTGCCGCGGCTGGGGGCCCTCCTCCCCGTGAGGTGATGGCGGTGAGTCGCCGGACTCACCGCCGGCGGGGGGCTGATCGGAACAGCCCCGCGGGGATGCACCCCGCATCCCCGGCGATCGCACGCATGCGATCGCGAGCCCCGGCGGGGGCTCGGCTAGGGTTTCTAGCTGCGGGTTTTTCCCGCGGCGGTGATTCTCTCGTCGGGCCCGGTTCCGTGTGGTGGTTCGCGTAGATTCCGGCGATGGGATTTCGGTCGGGGTTATCGGTTCTGAAATTTTTTTTGATACCCCGGGATATCGATTTCCATCAATTGGTATCAGAGCGTTAGGTTTCGTGTTCATGTATGTGTTCAGTTATCGTTCTACCTTGCAGGGATTTCCGGCTATCATGATTTAATTTTTCGTTGATTATTTTACCATGATTACTCGTTTATTAAACTCTCGGACATGTCGAGATTCGTTTTGTGTGGATGAATGCTTGTAATAGTAAAAATTCGGGGGTTGATCGAATTTAGGATTTATTATTATTGTTCTATGTTTTCCGGAAAATGTATAGGGTCGATTTCATGTATAGAATCGATACCGGAATTGTAAATTTATTTCTTGTAATTTATTTACGTTGGTTCGATGATGAGACGATCGCCGGAAGACGAAGACGTGTGACGAAGAAGACAAAGAGGACCGGGGATCGATCAACCCCGTGATCGATCCCATCGATCGAGTGGGAGGGGGCGTCGCGCCCTCGGCCGTGGGCTACCGCCGGTGGTGGTGGCTGGCCGGCTGGGGTGGCGGCGGCGGCTCTCCGGTGGCCGGTCGATCGGGTGGGGTGGTGTGGGGTCTCCCAACCCATGCTACTCCTACCAAGATCCGCTTTCCTAAATTAATTCGGTTTTCCTATTTGAGTGTTCTTAATTTTTTAGGAACTCTCATGGATTAGGAAAAGAATTAATTGGAATTAATTTTATTCCTTATTGAGTATTCTCTTTGATGGGAATTCTCATGGATTAGGAAAAAGATTAATTAGGAATTACTTTATTTCCTATTTGATTATTCCTATTCTTGGAATTTTCATTAGATGGAAATTAATTAATTATGGAAAGTAGAAGAGTCCTAATTTATTTTATTTCCTTATTTCATTATAGATGTCTTCTAGAATATTCAAGTTTTTACTTGGATAGGATTCTAGAGATTTAATGGAATTAGATAGGAAAATAAATAAATAAATATTAATAATATTTAATTTTATTTTTGATATATTCGATTGACTTAATTTTCGAATTAAGTAACTTTTGGATTAATTAAAAATAAATAGATTTAAATATTGGGATTAATATTCTCGTCACATGGAGCATTCAAGAACGAAGACTGAAGACTAGAAGATGCATACGGAGATGGAATAAAGCCATGATAGTCGGAAAATAATTTTCTAGCATTATTTTGACTATGTGATACTATGTGCTTTATTACTTGTATGCATGCTATATGTGTTTACTTTATGCACTAGATAGCGTATCCCTTTATTGTAAAAAGCTAAGTGGTAGAGGGGATGGAAACATTCCCATGGTCTCCATTGCTGTTCTCTTGGTGACTCTTATGGACTTTCGAAGTTCGTATAGACGAGTCATTGGAGGAGAATTCTTGTAATTCCTTTTACAAGAAACATTGATCAAATTTATCAAACAATGCCTAATTTGTCTTTCTGAAGCTGACTTCAAGTCGACTCATTCTCACCCCGGGGAGTGGAATGGAGCCAAAGCCACTTGGTCATGCGGATGACACAAATTAGAGACCTTCGTACCATCCTTTTGAAGGTGGATCGATTGTCTGCTCGGCTCCCTCATTTATGAGAGATAGGGTTGTTCGCATGGTGAATCACTGGTTAGAAACTTCGAGTTTCACTTATGATTCTCCGCGTCTTGATTTACAAAAGTCGAATGGGTTCTTGTAATTGGGAGTCAATTATAAAAGTCTCTTGGTGTAGTAAACGTCCACACCACGTGGCTTGCTATACTAACGGATTTTGGATTAATTGATGTAGACAGTTATAAGGAATTGTGAAGAGTTGTGAAGTTGTCGTAAACGTCCACACCACGTGGCTTGCGGTGATGTAGCAATTCCAAACGATTTACTTTAGTACTGAGTAATGGTTTACACTTAGATACGCGTTATAGTATCCTTCCCCACGAAGTTACGCTATAATTGATGTATGACCAAAGAAAATCTAATTGCTAAATCATTTGGGTAGGTAAACGTCCACACCACGTGGCTTTCCTTACCTGATGGGATTTTAGATGTAATTAGTAATTTAATGATATTATTTGAGGGAGATAATATCGGACATTAAATTGATTGTTTGTTTATATGTGCTTATAGGTTTAGAGAATAGCTATGAATCCACATTCGTTGATACTCAAGGAGTTCAATGCACTGGTCCCATATTGTGTTGGATGGAATAGAGAATTAGACATTACTCAGACTGTAAAAGAGTACAAAGATGTACTCAGTGAAACTTGTCCTCCTAGACCTACAATTGTCTCATCTGATGAGGAAATAGCTGATTTTGAAAAGTGGGACAGTGCTCTTGCATTGGCCGCTAATCATGTTATCATGCTTAAACTCAAGCTGATGTTTAGACACGATGTAAAGGCTAGAAAAGAGGCGATGAAGATACTCATAAAGGTCAGTTGCTTCGAGGAAACGCTTGAACACGTTTTTGAGATGCTAGATCTTTTAGACGAGTTGAGACAGTCGCAAGCTCTTATAGCCAAGGCCAAAGGTTTCGAACCTAAGGGCATACATAAAGAAAAGGAGAAGAAGGCAAGGGGATCCAGTAGTCCTCAAGGACTTGGACCAAAGGGCGGGATAAAGAAGCCTTCTGGCAAATATCCCCAAGGGAAGCAGTCTGAGTACTGGGGGTCTATATCTTGTCCTCTCAAAGGTACGAATTTTTCTTTAGTCGTAAAACATAGTCAGCGGTATTATCTACCAGAATTCTGGTGTGTAGATATGGAACCGCTGACGGTATATGCATTCTAAATGCAGGGGTTCCAGAAAACCCGGCGACTTAGAGAAGAAGAGTTCGAGTCTACATGGGCAAAGCTGTAGAGGAGGCAGCGGTTGCAGTGGAAGACATTTATCTGCTTTAGTAGTTATAGGATTTCATTTCAAGTTTATTGCTTTATGTACCCCTTTACTTTAGAAAGAACTTTTGTTCTAGTTTTCTAATATTAATGAATGGATATTTTATTTCTTTAATCATTTAATGATTTGGATAAGAAATAATGGTGTTATCTATTCTGGTACATTAGATAGCAATATATGAATGATCCTTGGTCTACCACGATGCAACAAACCGTTATATAACTTGTTTTACTGTTTAGATATATTTCTTTGTTAAATCATTATACTTGTGAATTCTTGTACTTAGTAATATTTATTCAAATAAGATTCAAAGGTCGAAATTGATTTGATCAGTTATAGTTGAAGGAATGGACCTTCCGACCTAAGAATTGAATTTGGAGGATAATACAAAACTAAGCAAACCTTTATGGATAAAGGATAGAATTCGGACAAGTATTGAAATTGATTGTTAACTGATAGGTGCGGAGATATGTGTAATTAGAAAGGTATGAGTAGTTCCTTTCAAGAATACTCAAAGATGGATTAGAATACTTGATGTGCCATAAAAGCAAAGTGTTTTGACTAGTCAATGGACACAAAGCTATTATGGGGAACCTTCAAAGTATATCCATTGAAAGCCTGCGACTTGTTCGCGGAGGCTATCACCTATCTAAATAGCACATCGCATATATCAAAGGTTGGGATTGAGTCTCAAATGACTACACCATACACTCAAGTGTAGACATGGTGTGTCGCAAATAAGAAATGGAATTCTAATAGTAAAAGAACAAGTTTATTCGGAACTACCTATGTTCTATGGATATTTCTGGATACAACGGCACATTCAATGTGGTTGTAGAATATCCTAGAAGAACAAGTGATTGTATGTTCAATAGTACTATGAACCAGAAGGACGTCATCGCCGGTTCTTAGAGGAAAACTATTAGATGAACTACAATGCCCTAACTGACAAGGTACTTTAAAAAATGAGAAAAAGGAGAAGACTGAGAACCAGCCAAACCGAGTAGTAGTACACCACTAACTGCACCTACTGTTATTACTGTTATACACAAGTACGCCATTGCAGTGGGAGGTTGTTAGGCAACCAGAGATGTTCATAAGACTAGAGGAGTTTTGAACTCTGGATCTAGTAGAGATGAAATCGATCCCTAGCTCTGCATGAGGGCGGTACTGGATCTAAATGTGCCTGCTTAGAAAGCAATAATTATTATTGTTAAGAGGCAAGATCGTTTAGAAGTACAAGCTTAGTAAATCCATTTATGGATCGTTACAAAGCCATGAATCGTGGAACTTGCGAATTGATGAGATAGTCCATATGATGGATTCATCAAAGGGCACAGACGAAGAAAGTGTATTAGAAACGTAATGGAAAACAAGGTGGTGTTTCTCGGAGTTTTATGAAGATAACACTTTGTCATTGGCAACAATGTAAAGGTGTTGTCAGACATAAAATGATGATTGTCTAAGTAAATCGAGATATAAGATTAAGATGAAGTTGGATCATGTTCTTAGAATCTTTCGATCTCTAGATAAGAACATTGTACTTCTCCTAGATATCTTATGCGATTATGGTTTGTTTTAAACATGCATAATTCTGAGAAAGGTTATTGCCTTTCGGAAACAGAATACATCTGTCCGAAGGTATGTGTTTTGAACACATAAAGGAGATAGATGAAGATAAAGCAGTTTCCTATACCCTGGGGTATGGAAAGCCTAATGGATGCAATGTTGAAAAACAAGAACCTGATATCAACTATGCGGTTAGCGTAGTGGGAGGATATCAAAGTAATCTTGACAAAAGATGTTCGAATACTGTAAGAGTACTTTCGAAGTACTGGCTTACGGAGCAATGCGAATTCTTCTTGGATTACAATTTCTCAGATCCCAAATCAGAGAAGGACCAGTGTAAGTCGATATCAGGCTATGTGTTCATTTTTGGAAGAGGTGGAACCTTAAGATGAAAGAGTGATAAGCATGATGCTTCTCGGACTCTATCATAAACCGAATAGCAGCCTTAGAGGCAGCGGAAGTTTTGGTTAGGATCCAGAATAACCTCTGGACTTGGATATGATTCTTGGTTCACCAAAAGGCTATATATGTAGCGGTGCATGATGAACTGGAAGAAGTCATAAGTCCAAAAGGATGATGATAACACATAGAGCAAGTACCACCTGATTCGAGTCATCGTCTACGGAGACGATGCAGTAGTCACCAAGATAACTTCAGATCGGCAACCTAGATTGCTCTTTCACATAGTACTTATGGGAAGTACAACTTAAGCACGTGATGAGTATGGGAGTCGGGAGTTTGGAGGAAATGACTAGACCTTAGTACAAGTGGGAGATTGTTGGAGTTGTGTACTTAATGTCTAGATTTAAGTATCGGTAAACTCCCGGTCATAGCATTTAACCTATTTAATTAATAAACAATTGTTTGCATTTAATTATTATTAATTAAATATATGCAAAATATAGTCGTAGATTCTATACGTTGTAGTTAGTATGGTGTGTCGGGCCCACACAGAAGATCATACTATCGGTTACTCGTATTTAATCAAACAGTTGCTCACGACCTAGATGGACACGGATCAATCCATCGGTATAGTCGTTGTGTGAGAGAGAAAATAATTTATCTTAATTATTTTATCACACTTGTACACTTGGTGTATTGGGCGGATCGCTTGAGATTTATCAATTAGGATTGCCGTTGATAATTGATTTAAGTCTCAGAGTATTTTATTCTTAATCCCCGATACTATTGCGGGTGTGTATATTTAATATAAGTGACTTTGATTTTCCAAAGGAATTAACCGATTTTATTATTAGGTTAATTACCGGTAAAGTTGGGTCACTATATTTTATATATGACATGCCGTGAATACTTGACGGGAAAGTGTATCCCGTAAGGGTTGATAATATCCCCGAGATGAGTTCATAAGGAATTATTATGTAAACCCTGCAGGTGGATTTATTCCGCATAATAATTAAGGATGAATGGTACTATTCTCGGATATAAGATATGAATAAATTAATTAGCAATAAATTAATTTTATTCATGGATATTTAAATCTTAAATACACGGAATAAATAATACTACCGGAGAAATATTATTTGATATAATATGGTTTAATATTGGGAGTGCAATTAATTTATATAGTGGAAAATAAATTAATTAATATTGATAAGGATTAATAGACTTGGGCTTGGGCTCAATTTAATCATCAATATTGGAAGCCCAATATTCCACCTCCTTTAGATCCCCTACGTAGCCTATAAAAGCACTACATGACCTTAATAAATCATAAGACAAGAATATCAATATTTGATAGTTCTAGAGAGTTGAAGGAGATCCATAGGAGTTCGATAGATCGTCGCCCACACGACGTTCGGACGAGGTGCAAGGAATACGTAGGAAGATTCAAAGGTCTTCAATTTGATTTCGTTTCTCCGCACAACGAATCGAAAGGTAAAAATCATAAACTCCCTTCTATGATTTTATGTGAATTAATTGTGACACATACATGAACGCACGGTCCGGGAAAACGACGAACCTCGGGGACGGGGATTCGAGATCCCCGGCGAGGATCGAGAGGGGCGGCCGAACCCTAGGGTTCGACCGCCGGCGCGCGGACGAAGGGGAGCCCCGGCTTCGGCTGGGGCATGCGATCGACCCCGTCGATCGCTGGGGGTTCGCCGTGGGCTGGAGCCACGGCGGGTGGACCCCCCAGCCCCCTCGACCGGCGGCGTGCACACGGGGAGCTCCGGCTTCGGCCGGAGCGAGCGATCGAGCTGGGCTCGATCGCGGAGGGCAGTCGCGGGCTGGTGCCGCGGCTGGGGGCCCTCCTCCCCGTGAGGTGATGGCGGTGAGTCGCCGGAATCACCGCCGGCGGGGGGCTGATCGAAACAGCCCCGCGGGGATGCACCCCGCATCCCCGGCGATCGCACGCATGCGATCGCGAGCCCCAACGGGGGCTCGGCTAGGGTTTCTAGCCGCGGGTTTTTCCCGCGGCGGTGATTCTCTCGTCGAGCCCGGTTCCGTGTGGTGGTTCGCGTAGATTCCGGCGATGGGATTTCGGTCGGGGTTATCGGTTCCGCAATTTTTTTTGATACCGCGGGATATCGATTTCCAACAATTAAGACCTTCACCTGGATTTTCACCACTTACAACCTTTTTCATCGTCTCCTTTGACCTCAAAGCATCGACCAAGTCTCCAAGCTTTATGGCCTTACTACTATAAATAATAGTATCCCTAAACGAATCATAAGAAGATGGCAACAAACAAAGAAAAACCAAAGCAAGATCTTCTGTATCATACTTTAACTCCATGGCCTCAAGATCAGACACGATCTCCATGAAAGTAGACAGATGCTCTTGCAGGTTTGTACCCTCCACCATACGATGCCCGTACAACCTTTGCTTTAGATGCAACTTTGTGGTCAAAGTTTTCGTTATACACAGATCCTCCAACTTCGACTACATCTATGCCGCCGTCTTCTCCTTGATCACCTCTTCGAGCAAAGGACCAGAGACGTAGACCGAAATTATACCTCTTGCCTTTCTGTCCTTCCGAGCCTTCTCTTCTGGCTTCATCGTGCTTGCCATATTGTCCATGCCCAACAACGCATCATCAAGGTCCATGTTGGTGAGAATCAACTCCACCTTGAACTGCCATGTAGAGAACCGCATACTCCGATCTAACAACGGAATATCAAATTTCGCCGACATCTCCCAGAATATTCACGAGCACCACCGGAAAACAGAAACCCAAGTCGCGACCTCAGGCTCTATTACCACTTGTTGCGATTTAAAGCACAAATCGCGCACGACGCTCGCTAATATAAACACGAGATGAAACAAGAAAAGAGATATACGAAAAAGAACGAACACACAATTTACGTGGAAACCCAAAACACGGGAAGGAAGAAACAATTCACTATATCGTTGAGGCTTACAATGACTCGTCTAGTCTGATTTTCGTCTACCGGAGAACCCCAATTTATAGGTGTAGAAAACCTATCAAATTGGAAACAATTAGAATTAGGAATAAATATTTTTTCTAATATATGACTCCTAACTCCATAAGAAATATAATTATATTTCCAATATAATTATACTCTCCCTAAATAATGTAATCCATAAATAGAGCTCTCGGGTCGATAAAAAAGCTGAAAAATCGACCCCAAACAAAAAACGGACGCGATGGGCGCGACGGGCGCGCCGCGCTGGGTTTTCAGCACAACCCGGGCGTGGCGCGTTGTGAACCTTCTGTTGGGATTTGCGCCCAATTCCGTCTCTAAGAAACGATAAACAAACACGAAAATAGTACGAGAAAAATAAAGACACAAGAATTTATAATGGTTCACCCGTTAACAAGGGCTACCTCCACTCTCGCCGCTGCAGATTTCACTAGAATACACAATAATCGACTCCGGGGAGTTTACAAATACACTCGTATCTCAGTATACTCACGCTCTCGATTATTCTAACTATTCTAGACTTTTATTGTGCTTCTGGTGCTCTCATAACCCTAATACACGAGTAGGGTTATATTTATAGGGGTAGGAAACTTAACGGGCAAGAAAACGCGTACACAGCTCTAAAAGCCCCCGCCTGTCGGCCGACACCGAATACCTGTCGGCCGACACCACATTGGCGAACGCCAATATCATTTCGGCGACCTCCGAAGCTCGATCGGCGCCCGCCGAAAGGCCCGATTCTTGGCAGTCCGTTCGAGCTCCTTTCTCCCGGTTTCCCGGAATCCCTTCTCCGAACTCCCTCGGCAAGGACGCAGTCCCTCACATCTTCTAGCTTCAACTTCCCACCTCCCATGGAATCACCCAACGCCTCTCTTATTGGTTCCCAGCTAATCGGTAGCGATGCCAATAAGGTCAGGGCCAGAACTTCATCATCAACCTCGATCTCAAACGAAGCCACTTCTTTGACAATCGAGTTGAACTCGTTCACATGAGTCGCAACCACACAAACGTCTTCCATCTTCAAATGGAACAACCTCTGCAACAAGGCCGTTTTGTTCGTCACCGATGACTTCTCGTACAAGTCGGACAGAATTTTCATCATCCCCGCGGTTGTCTTCTCCTTCATCACCTTCTTAGCAACGTTTTCCGACAACGTCAATCGGATCAATCCGAGTACTTGTCGATCAAGGAGAGCCCAATCCGCCTCGCTCGTCTCCTCCGGCTTCGCGCCTTCCAACGAGTGATGAATATTGTTCTCGTCCAAATAATTCACGATTTCCATCCTCCAAAATGCGAAACCCAAACCATCAAATCTCGTAACTCCAAAGGTCGTGATGTCTCCCATCGTTTCTTCGATTGCCCAGCTTTTCCTCCAAAGCTCTGATACCAGTTGTTGGGATTTGCGTCCAATTCCGTCTCTAAGAAACGATAAACAAACACGAAAATAGTACGAGAAAAATAAAGACACAAGAATTTATAGTGGTTCACCCGTTAACAAGGGCTACGTCCACTCTCGCCGCTGCAGATTTCACTAGAATACGCAATAATCGACTCCGGGGAGTTTACAAATACACTCGTATCTTAGTATACTCACGCTCTCGATTATTCTAACTATTCTAGACTTTTATTGTGCTTCTGGTGCTCTCATAACCCTAATACACAAGTAGGGTTATATTTATAGGGGTAGGAAACTTAACGGGCAAGAAAACGCGTACACAGCTCTAAAAGCCCCCGCCTGTCGGCCGACGCCGAATACCTGTCGGCCGACACCACATTGGCGACCGCCAATATCATTTCGGCGCCCGCCGAAAGCTCTTTGGCGCCCGCCGCCGGCGGCCCGCGATCGCCGGAAGCCTTCCGGCGACCGCCGTTTCGGTCTCCTCGTCTTCTCGGCTCCGATCGTCTTCTCCGGCGTGAATAAAATTTCACACCCAATACCTTCGACCTGCAGGAGTGCGGCGCGCTCAAACTCTGTGCGCCGCGCTAGCTCTCATCGAACATCAGGAGCGCGCCGCGCTCTGTTTTCTTCACAAAATCAGCGCGGCGCGCTGATTCTCTTCTAGCCCAGTTTTACTCCGTTTTCGATCTCGTTCCGCTTCAATTCTTGATTCGAGTCATATTATAACAAGAACTATAGTACCTACGGAAGCACTCTTCCGTCCAAAGTCTAAAGACTCTTAATTTCAATGATCCAAAAAATAGTCCTAACTTAATAATTAAACAGGTATTGTACTTATAAGAATTAAAGTCCACAAAACCCTAATTACTCCAAGCCCATAAAACTGTCGCTATTCTTAATAATAATAATAGGGTAATTGTATATGGGCATATTCTGCCCACGGACAGAATCTTATATATATATATATATATATATATATATATATATATATATATATATATATATATATATATATATATATATATATATATATATATATATATATATATATATATATATATATATATATATATATATATATCATATTTTTTATGATAAATAAAATATAAATAAAATATTTATGTAAAAATATTAATTTTATATTTTATTCTTATATTTTTAAAATATATTTTTCTACTTAATAGATTTTTTTAACTTCAATATATATAAATATGCATAATTTTAACTAAAAAAAATATATTTATATTTTTTTTCAAACAATATTTATTAAATATAATGTAACTTATCATAATAATTAATTAACAATAAATAAAATATAATAAAAAAAATTAAATTTTTTTTTGCCATGGACAGAATCTACACATTTAGCAACACTAATAATACTAATAATACTAATACTAATAATAATAATAATAATAATAATAATAATAATAATAATACTCCGTAATATAATGAAAGATACTAATTTTAATTTCTCAGCACATCTCATCAACTCCTTTCCTTTTAAAAAATTATCTTGTTCTCAAGGCAGAAATCTGGACGTGTAGCCAAGAATGTCGTTCTCATGCTCATGTAGAAGAAATCTCATATGTTTGGTTTCTAAGCTTTCTCCCCCCTCTCTTAGAACCATGATCCGTAGAGACTTGCTTGAACGTAACACACATATGAGTTGGAGAGTATGACTCTTTGCATTTAAAACATAATCCTTTAGCGCGAAGATATAAAAATTTATTATGAAACATTTGTCTAGATACGCGTTGATGAGTCGTCTGAAGAATCCAATGACCTAGTTGGACTGGGAATTCTTGTAGGGCTGCCCCCAGTAGGGTGTGAGGCCCCCTGGTCGCGCGAGTTGTGACTTGTGAGCATAACCCCAGGAACGGGTTGAATTCGACAACCCGCTTGATCGACCTTCCTTCGACGCATCACTTTTGTTCGTTGGACCTTGATTCGTATACAACGAGACCTAGACCTGTGACCCATTAATTGCGGCAACTTCGTCCTTGATTTCCATTTCTAAATGCATCGCAGCACATATGTCTTTCGCGTCCTTCGAGCGTATTCAGATTCTAATGTCCTCACGTAGGCCATTGAGAAATAAGTCTAGCGAGTGCGAGTCGGGTAGATTTTTAACCGCTACCATTCTTGCAATGAATTGCTTCGCGTATTCATCAACAATAGAGGTTTGGCAACAGGCAGCCAAAGCTTCGAATGAGTTTGTTTCGGGGATTATCGCCATAACGGCGCAAGAGTTCCACTGTGAACTTTCTCCAACTCAAATTTGGGTACCTTTCCATTAGCCACTGCAGCCATTAGGGGTGGGCGTTTAAGCTCGAAAACCCGAAAGCTCGGACCGAAAACCCGAAAAACTCGTTGCGGGCCGAGCCCAAATTTTTCTGGGACTGGCCCGTCAGGGCCCGGACCGAAAAATAAAAAGATGGGCCGGGCCAGGGCCCAAAAAATTTTGGGACCGAAAGTCCGGGATCGGCCCGATTTTTAGTTTTTATATAATTTTTTTAATAAATATTCCGTATTATATATTTTTATATAATTTTTAATATTTTAATTAATAATTTAATCTTAAAAACTTAAATTATAAATATAAGTATACAATAGTATTATTTAAAATTTAAAATTTTATTTTTTTATAAAAAAAATAAATAAATAATTATTTTTAATAATTAATTTGTTTTTTTTAAATTAAAGAAAGTGGGCCCGAAAAGCTCGAAAACCCGGCTCGGGCCGTCGGGCTCAGTCTCAAGCTGGGCCTTAATTTCAAAAAGCCCGGACCGGCCCGGACCGACAAAAACGGGTTTTAGGCCGGGCCCTAGAAATTTTGGGACCGGCCCGGCCCGCGCCCAACCCTAGCAGCCATTGCAAGGTAGCACCCTCCATTTCTATAAGCGCGACTTCAATTCGCAAATCTTTAGGAGCATTATTAATGCGAAAAAATTGTTCAGCCCTAAAAATCCAAGCAGATGGATTCTGACCGTTGAAACATGGCAGATCCAGTTTAGTCGAGCTTGGTGTCGGGATGATCGCTCTTGACGGGCAGCTGAATTTTTTCGTGGGACTTCGGGTGTAGATCTCGACGCTTCCTCTGTTTCAACTCCTTTTTCTCGCAACAATTTTTTTAGCATGGTTTGCACTTCATCTATACCCGCTTGGAGATTTGCAATACATCATTCACTGACTCGGTCATGTTTTCCATCCCTTTCTCTAACCTCTCCACGGTAGCTTCCACCATGTCTAATCGAACCTCACTTCTCGTCATGACAGATGTGGCAGGTTGAACCAAATTTTTTATAGTTCAAAGGAATGAACACACAAAATGTAATTTTATTAAAAAAAATATAGTACGCTACAAAAGCAATTTTCTGTCCAAAGTCTAAAGACTCCTAATTCAATATCCAAAAGTTAACCTAACCTAATAATTAAACACTTACTTATAAGAATTAAAGTCCACAAAACCCTAAGTAATTTTAAAGATAATCCCATAATACCGCCACTGCTCTTAATAATAATAATAATAATAATAATAATAATAATAATAATAATAATAATAATAATAATAATAATAATAATAATAATAATAATAATAATAATAATAATAATAATAATAATAATAATAATAATAATAATAATAATAATAATAATAATAATAATAATAATTTTAAAGCTACTTATTGGGTTGAAAAATTATTGTAATTTTTTTTGGGAAAATGTTGTTTCAGCCGGGGTATGACAACATTACGCAGTTTTAAGAAAATGGCAACATTACGCGGTTTTAAGAAAATGGAACCAACTTGAAACTCGTGGATCCCATGTGGGTAAATCTTTATACTCTATTAGCTCAATTGATTGAGCACTTGAAAAACTTAAAATCCAAGGTTTGAACCCAAGATATTACAATGGGAGAAAATTTAAAATGGTTACAAATATAAAACATCTACTCTTTTTAACTCTTCTTTTAAAACTACACTCATTCTATACAAAATGTATTCGAAATGTCCTATTTACCCCCCTTAATTTCAAAACATAACAAAAGAATTAAAAAAATAAGGTAAAAGACAAAAAAAAATCCAAAAAATCGGTCCCCCAAATATTTTTCGCGATATCGAACTCCCGACATTCACACGTGCGATTCGCGATATCCACAAGATAAGACTTGTCATCCTCCTGAACTCTGTACCGGGCATTCGCATTGACCTCCCGAACGGTGAAATAACGTCTCAACATATCCTGATTAGACAACTTGGCCAATGCCTCCTCGGTCAGCTCATGCTGCTCATTCTGTCTCTCGTTAGCTTTCCTTCGTTTCTCGTCAAACTATCTCTCAATAATCGCACGAATCGCCTCGAGCATCGCACAGACTGGTAATCTCCGTGGCCATTTGATAGCACCGTTGAAGACTTCGGCCGCATTCGATGTCATGAAACCATATCGTCGTGCAGCACACTTTGACCTCGCCCAGGTCTCAACCCCGATATCAATAAGGCGCGTATAAGCGCTGTCACTGAGACTCTCCACATGCGATAGATGTTTTACAAACTCATCCACCCGATAACAATAAGCAGCACTGTATACAGCTCCGACCAGCTTCTGGTCGTACCGTGCTAGATTCTTCGAGAGGTGGTGATAGCACAACGCACGGGTCGCGTGGGGATAGACACTCCGAATAGCATTCGCGATGCTCTTATGCTGGTCGGACACAATGAGCAGATCATCGGTCCCATCGTAGCAATCTCTGAGGTGCTTGAGAAACCACGTCCACTCCTCGTCATTCTCTATCGGACCGATACCAAACGCAAGCGGGAAAATATTCTCATTCCCGTCTTTCGTGACGGCGACAAACAACACACCAGTGTTTCCCTTTCAAATGGGTGGCGTCGACTACTATCACCGGCCTCAGAGTGCCCTGCTCAAATGCACGAATGCACTGCCCGAGCGCAACAAACATGTGGCAAAACACGCCATCACTGGTCGTCTGAATATCATACATAGTCCCGGGATTAAGTTCTTTCAGCATGTACAAATATGACGGGAGCCTCTGATACGATCCATGATAGTCGTCGTACGCTATTTCAAGCGCCAGATTCCTCGTCCGCAGGGCGAAGTTGTAGTTGATGTGAACTCCGTACAATCTCCTCAAATCATCAACCATATCTTTCGGCTTCAGTTCCCGATTCCCGACTAACTGGCGTGCAAAGAAAGTAGCCGCAACCCTGCTCGACATCTGTCGATCCGCAGTCCGCCCCAAATTGTTACGGCACTCGTGATTCAAGTTCAGCCTCGTAATCCTCCAAAAGGTGTTATCGGAACCCGTGGAACACAATTTGAACGGACATTTCTCACGCCCCAGCTTGCAAACGTACGTCACCCGATCAGTGGCCGAGCGAGCAGTTTTGCACTCCACGTTATTCTCCATGTGATACATCCCCACCATCACCTTCAGATCTTGTTTCTTTCGGAATGTGGCACCGACTACCATCTGACCATAAATCGGTTGGGGTTCGACAGAACGCAACGGAACAACGGGGTCAAACGTCGGCAGTGGAATGATCCAATTGCGCAGTGGATTATTCTGTGCATTCTGAAAAGCTTCGGCTTGCTCGTCGCCTCCCGCAGTAGAACTCGAGGACATATTACGGCGCGACATAATCTTTTTAACCACGCCCGGCTGCCTAATCCACTCGGTCCACTCCGTGGTCAAAGAATCCAAGAGATCGGACTGACGGGCCTCTTCCTCGTCCTCGGAAGTGTGTACCTCCTCATTCTCGTTCTCGTTCTCTGACGGTGCGCCCCGATCACGATTTTCTTCTCCGATATTCACCTCCGGCGCATCTTGTTGTCCCTCTACTTCGACAATGAACACAAAGCACTCAGCCCTTTGCTCGTCTAACATGCGGGACACATCCTCGTCGCATAGCATAGGAGCTCGCACGCTCCTCATGTCATAGCCTCGGGTATAACAATACAACAAATACTCGACATTGGGCGGAGGGCGCAAAACCGCACGAATTCGGCTCACGAGAGTGTCGAGTGTAATTTCTTCCCTACGAAAGAAGTGACACATATCTACTCCGTCAACGTAGCCCTCTCGATCCCAACGACCACCGTAACGTACCGTGATTCGTTGATTCGACATCTACAATTACAAATAACAATTGAATTCAATTAGGAAATCAAAAATATGCATCACAATTACAAATAACATTGAATTCAATTAGGAAATCCAAAATAAACATCCAAACTTATAAAACAAGCTATTAATTAATAGACAATTTAATTTAAAAAAAATATATAGTTTCTGCACTTGGTCAAACTTTGACCAAGTGCACTTGGCCGCTCGGTGACCGAGGGCCGAGAATTGCTCGGTCACTTGGCCGAGCTATCCGGTCACCAAGGGCCGAGAAGTCACAATTAAATTTAAAAAAAAAAAATCTGCACTTGGTCAAACTTTGACCAAGTGCACTTGGTCGCTCGGTGACCGAGGGCCGAGAATTGCTCGGTCACTTGGCCGAGCGCCCGGTCACCGAGGACCGAGAGCTTCCCGGTCACTTGGTCGGGTGACCAAGTGCCCTCGGTCAAAATTCTCGACCGAGAGGTCAAGAACACTGTAGCCCTCGGTCGTCCCCTCGGTCACATTTTCGACCGAGGGCTTCGACCGAGGGCCAAAAAAACAGTCCAAAAAATTAAAAAAAAAAAAGACGGGGGCAAGGTCGCGCGCAACGTACATTTTTTCCGTCGAAACCTAGCTCTTTCCACGGATATTACGACCTAGATTTTTCATGTAGAGAGGTTTTTGTGTGAGAATTTTTTTTTTTAAATGGGTTTGAGTTATGGAGGGTTTGAGGTGGTAGAGGAGATATGCATTCATGCATGCATTTACACCCCCACCAACCTCAAAAAATCTGATTTGTGTAAGGGTGGGCCCCACAGAAATTATTTTTGTTTTTTTTTAAATGTATTTTAATTGATTTTTTGTTATTAAAAGAGAGAATAAAAAAGTAAGGGTATATAAGACTTTTCATTTTCATTTTGTATAGAATGGGTGTAGTTTTATATGTGGGGTTAAAAAGAGTAGATGTTTTATATTTGTGAATGAAAAGTGGTATTCCCACTATTACAATTGACCTTTACCAAAAAATGTATCGAGTTTATGTTAAATTTTGTTAAATAATTATAATATATTTAGAAGGTTAATTGTTTTTAGGGAGGTGCTATTTGCACCCCTAAAAATGATAAGTACACTAACTTAATTATAATCATAATTATATTATTTTGTTAAAAGTCAAGTATATCCCTATTAACCTAATTATATAATTAATTTTCATACACCCTCTTTTTTTTTTTACTTGCGCAACTTTAAGATTTTTATTTTTTTTTATCTTTCTTCTCTCTAAATTTCATACAACGCAAGATTTTTTTTTTGTTTTTTCCGCTTCTATGCATATACGGACAAGAATGATTTTCTAAAAAATAATAATATAATTGTTACACTTTAATTTATAATATTTTTTATGTTGTCGATATTGATATTTTTCCCATATAATTTGCTTTAATTTTAGCTTTGATAACTTTCGTAGTTTTAAGTGATAGTTAAAGGAGTAGGAAGAATATTATTAAATTCTCAGATAGATATAGAGGACAAGCATCTGTTTTGTTTGTTTTTTTAATTTTATTTTATCTGTTACAGTTAATTTATATTTTGTGTGTATATATGTGTATAGTTTTATATTTGAGTTTGAATAATATTGAAAAATTATATAATTTTTTTTAAATGTTAATGAACAGTGATAATAAAACTCTTTTTTAAAAGTTAACGCAGATTTTGATTTATTATGTTATTTTTTAAGTTAATATATAATTTAATAATGTTATAGTTTATAAAAAATTAAGAGGTGTATTGTTATTTTTTTAAAAAGGTATTATTGATACATCCGAAGGGTTTATTAAATAAAATTTATAAAAAAAATTATAATTTAAATAGGTGTATGCAGTAAGTGGTGAACTTATCATTTTATCATTTTTGGAGTGCAAATAGCAACTCCCTTGTTTTTAGGGTTTTAAACTAATTTTATGGGTTATTTTGTGGTTGGGAATTGGGATTATGAATATATTAAGTTTTTAATTTAACGATGAATGATTTTGTATAGAGCGAGAATGATAGTGAACTTTGGGGCAGTCTCCGTCCAATGGCGGCCTTGTTCACACATGAAGACGATGGTGTGCTCGGCTTCTCCACCTGTTTTTGGCGACCAAATTCTTCGTCTAGAACTTGATAATCTCCACAAGGAAGCCGACTATACAAGAGCCAAATGTAATTTTTCTTGCCCATTCATTGTTTTTTTTTATTTTTTTATTGAATCGTTGATTCTGAAATTAAAAATCTGTATGTAATGGATACGGAAAGCATTTGCTATCACTTATCAGTTAAGCTCTACTTCACATAAATAACTTATTGAAGTAACTCAAAGTAATGAATATGCCTACCCATACTATTCTTTAGATGTGTCATCAAGTTTTGAGTTAGATTATTTGCTTGCTCAGAGACCCTTCCCCGGCCGATGACCCCCTCGATGGGTTCTAATTATAAGCCCCATCAATTCTTGTTCCATCCATCATTATCATTTTCTGTCCATCAATGAGAAAACCAGATTTATTGCTCGAACAGTCTTGATTTATGTGTGATTCCAGCCCAAGAAGACATTGCATATGCCTCTTCAAGTTCAAACATTGTTCGTCAGTGCAAAATATAATAATTATGCTGATCCAATTTTATATATTGCTTAGAATATTTGCAGTTATTATTGATTGTCAGATACCCGCTTTTCTCAATATGTGAAGCATTGACTTTAATTTTCTCAAGAAATAACTGTCTGGTGTTTGTATTTCTAGCCAGTAAAGCCAGGCTGAGACTCCTAAGGTTGTCTGAAGCAGTCGGAAATCTTAGGCGGCAAGCAGCAGTTAATGCTCAAACTGGAAAGGAAAATGATGCTCGGGAATTGCTTTTTCAGAAAAAGAAAGTAATGCAAGCCATGGAGAAGTTGAAGAGACAAATTGAATTATTTGATGAGCTTTCGGCAAAACTGAATGAGGTAATAGCTATAAATATAATTTCATCTGTGTAATTGTGACATTTATGTTTCATATCTACTGGAGGTTATAGATCATCAACTGATAATGGAATGAATTTTTCTTCACTTTGGACTCGTAAAAGTATTTTTTTTCCTTCGATGTTTAATGGTAAAGCTGGTTAGAACAAAATGTTCATACTGGACCAATATATGAGATTAGAGGCAAGAATGGGGCTATAATTTATTTTAGGTCTTTGATGTAACAAGTCGTGTGCTAGTTCCATTATTGTCTCTTGCTTTTATTTTTGTATCCGATTCTTGATTTGAAATTCCCACATTTGGTTTCAGGCAATTTCCATGAAAGAAAGTCTACTTATTCGGAATATGGCTTTGGATATGGATTTTGATGATAATGAGGCAGAAGCCCCTATTCCTATTCGAATTGTATCAACTACAGAGGAAAATTCAAATACTACAGATGATGAACACAACATGGATCCGAATAACTTGAAATCTGGAGAGGATTTGTTATTTTTTTCCAATAGTCAAGTTGGCAGCTATTCAAAAAATGAGTGGAAGAGCTCGGAGTGTTTCGAAGACCCAAGACTGACTGATGCAGATAATGTCCATGTTCTGAGAGAAATAACCACGTATAATGACTTCATAATGAACATAGATCAACAACTTCTCAAAATAGAAGAAGAACTTGAGAAATGTTTAAGGTATTCAAACTTACTTTTGGGATACAAGGAAAAGCCACAATACTCGAAGGTGAACCATGTCATGGAGATACTTGCAAGTGTTCGTCATATTAGAGAAAGGTAAAGCTTTAAACTGAGTTAATATGTGTTACTTTATGAAAACATGCCTGTTTTCCTATGTTATAAAAATCCAATGATGAATTGTTTCTGTCGCTTACGCACATACTCACGTTTGTATGCAGAATAACAAGTATAAGGCAAACAAAATGAGCTCGTCTCCTTTAGAGATTGACATACTGATGAAGGACGTGTTGGTAAATCATTTTATGGAATAGTGCTGGTTACATTTATGTGATCAATCATGCTAGTATAAAACTAATGAATAGAGAGTTGGCCATATGCAAAGTAGGATGATAGATATCCTACAAGTGTCCATTATTGTTAAAAAAAAATAATGGGTCAATTGCATTGAACTAAGAGTAAATTACAAAAATAAGAATTTTTTATCAACCCAAGTGAACTATAACACAAGATAGACATGACAATAAACTCAAATAAAAAAAAAAATCATAGTAAGCTCAAATTAAGAAAAGAGGAATTGCTATAAGCATTGATACGATTTTTCTTATTTTATTCATTTCTTCTTTGCAGTTGATTAAAAGTAAAAACGCATAGGCTTGGTCGGTATGCCGACTAATCTTGCTTATGTTCTTAAAACTTTTCGTTCTATTTTCTTTTTTTCCAGAGTGGTTTGAAACCTCTCATTTTGGGTTTCAAGCTACTTGTTACGGGTCCAGACTTTAACTAGCACTCGTGCAGTGCTCAAAGTTTGCTCTTGGAGGTTGACAAAACCTATTCTTTTAAGAACCAACAATCTTAGACTTGTTTTGTGGAAGCAAGTCTAAGATTGGTGTGTGTTTCTAGGTTGGTGTGTCCTCGACCTTTCAAGGCACGGCACCCTCGATTTACAAAGGAAAACTGCGCAGTGCGCTCAACTTCAGCCAGTTTTTTTTTTGCTCCGTTCAGCCATAGATATCTCCTACAGCTAGAATATAGAACATGAGGCCTTTGACATTTCTCCTGTCGCAACGTGATCGTTTTCGGTATGAGCCTCCTTTCTTTGCTCGGAACATTTCTTCTCTTTTTCACACAATTCTCATTTAAAGCCTACCAAACTACGTCCAATAAAAAAAACATAAGCTTTTCTCACGAATAGAATAAACTTATGCACAAAAACAAAATAAAAACCTACAAAACAAATAAAGAAAACACAAGGAAAAGAATAAACTTATGCAAAAAAACAAAATAAAAACCTGAAAAATCGTAAAAAAAAGCTTATACCACTAATTAAAAGAAAAATAAGCATAATACTTTTATATTAATTTAATTTATTAAAAGAGAGAAAAAAAACAAGTACAATTTTTTTTATTTAATTTTTAAAATTTTAACTAAAAGAGAAATTCGTAGAAATCTCATCCTTATCTCTAAAGATTTTGATGAGCAAAATCTATTCATATTTTCATATGAAAATCAAATAAAATTTATAAAATATAAAATCTATACACTTTTGAATATATTGAGCAAAATCTATTCATATTTTCATATGAAAATCAAATAAAATTTATAAAATATAAAATTCATGCACTTTTTAGTATTTTTTGTTTTTTAAGACTGAAATCATGACTGAATTACATCAAGATTTTTATGAAACTTTTAAAAATTTGTATTGAATACTTTCAAATTTTAAAAGTTTAATAAAATCCTACAAACTTTCAATTGAATACTTCTTTTAATATCAGTTCATTTCATGTACATTGAGTACATTTCCACACAATCTAAAAGAACAAAGCCAAGTCCAACAAGTTTACTTTTTTTTTTATTACCCAAGTCCTACAGGCTACAAGAGCATGGTTCAATGTTTGCTCCTTTCGCTCCCAGGAATATAGCCGAGTGCTAAGGCCTGTGGTGACATAAGTTTAATTCTCCGAAACGCGGGGTTCAAACCTCGAGTTGAACAAATTTTCATTGAAATATTATGAAAATTTGTCTTGGCTCTCTCTCACAAATGTTTGCTACTCGAGCACATCTCTCGATTTACATCCTACCCGATCGAGGAACTTCCGATATGGTGAGAGAGTAATTTCTCTTCTCTCCTCCTTATCAAAAAAAAAAAATGTTTGATCCTTTCCGAAAGCTCTTCAAAATGTAGAGGGGAATAATACAACGCATATATAATCATTCATTTATACAGTACTAATGTTTTACAGATATCAGATCTGAGTTTGTTTACATTCTATTTCTGCAGTGAAAACAAATGCTACTAGTTTTACGATTTCCATGGTCCGAACAGAACATACCACAAATTGTATCACCTCCTCTAGTTTATATCGCTCGAGCTATAAAATCCATGTGCGCCTACTTCCAGCCTACTATCTTACACCAGGAACTTGTGGGCCTTTAGAAACCTCAAGGTAGATTGCAGAAACACGTCATCTGCACTCGAGCAAGACTTGGCAATTTCAACCAATTTTGAGCATGCGTCTAATGTTTCATCAGACACCTATAAATGCACAAAATACAAGTTCAAAATAAGCACATAATTCCTTTCGCGAAGAGTGATGATAATACTAGGGTTCACAAACCTATATCTTCCAGGATTCAAGAGCGATGATACTACTCTCTATATTTACTTATTTTAAAAAATGATTTAATTACCAAGAAGGATGAAGCTATACAGTTACAACCTTCGAGAGCCATCTTCCCTCGGAGAACCTGTGAGCCAACATTCGCATTTGAAGTACATATTTTAGTATGTAATGTAACAATTTAACTTCTTAGTAACAGTAATTCTGCATTGAGTATTCACAAATTTCATCACCAACAAAAAACGGAGAACAAATAACATTTCTTTTTATAAATCTAGTATACCATGGAAGGCTCTTGCATTACGATCATTAAAAATCTCTGAAGAACAACACCAGATAATGATAACAGTTCTTGATGGTAAGACTGAACACCGAAAAATAGTTCGTAGTTATGCATGACCTGGATGGATACATTGAAAAAGATAACGGTCAAATGAGCAATAGAATCAGTAAAGATATGTGAAATATGTATTTACAGGTGCACCCACAAAGGGAGAGAGGTAGTGAGACAGAGGATGCATATACTACAAATGTATAATGGTTGCATTGGATTCAAACTCATCATACTATACAGTTTGTAATAATATTACCAATTTTAAAATATGTACCAAGGTAGCAAGGGAGAAATGAGGTGTTAAATGGCATCCAGTTTAGGCAATGCATTATGAAATGATAGAGGTGGATTGGAGCTATCGAGGAAATAGGGATGAGGTGAAACACTAAGTTCTTTTTGTTTTGTAGGTGCCATAGATGTCTTATGGACAGAACTAGGATGAGGTAATGCCTTTTATCGATTGAAGGAATGAAGAAATGTTTTTCAAGAAAAATAGCATGCTGTTTTCTGAAGCTGTTTATATTATTACAAACAAAAAGTAGGTTTATTTCACTATCGCGTGTAAAAAATATTAAAATAACAAATGATGAGTAGGCTTTTAGGCCTACATGAAAAATCTCTTGGGAAACAAATCTCAAACCCCTTCGCTTCTCAGTTGCTTCCCTTTTTGATGCCGAACATATCAAAGTTCTTCATATCAACCTAAGACTTTGTATGTTGTTTATCTCCTTATATTTTATATTTCAAAAGAAATGAATCCCTGATTCGCCCCTTTAATGAATACCAGAGAAGCCTCTTTTATATTAGAATAAAATAAAATGTGATCACACTATTCAGTATCTCTCTCAAAATAGTCTTTTAACATCATCTTTCAATCTGTATTTACTTCAGAAATTTTTTAGTCTATCTTTATATCTGCGAGTTCAATGCATATTTAATCTAAAGTCACTAAAAGAAAGCTCTTAATGTCATTTTAGAAGTATAATTCAAAGAAAAAATCTACACATACGTATCGAGTCAAAATTAAGAGTATGTGAGGAGATGTTCATATTTTCAGAAAGCCTACCCAAGATTAAACAACAATTAAAACCTTCTAGAACTACCTTAACATTGAAATTATGGTAAGGGGGTTGATTCTGGGATAATGCTGCTGACATGAAAACAATGGCAGATAAAACCTTTGTCTTCTTTCCAGGCAATATCCTACAACATGGGAACTATCATCGCCAAAGTCATAATGTAAACTAAGCAAGTATCAAATAAGTTAGTGGAAAGATCACCATGACTGCGAGTCTAAGAAAGACAACACATGATTAGTAATCCAGGCCACTCCTTGTTCAAGGCGACCTTCATTCAGTGAGGAAAAAGCAATGACATCAGGAACATTAGGAAAGTTGCAGTTCAGTAAGGTAATGCCTACATCAATACTATTACAAATATCACTGATCAGTAGAATATGCATCAGGGAGTCTCAACATTATCGGTGTATATATGTCGAATAGGTTGGGGTGGATTGGTACCAATCGCATTTGTCAATGCAAATATATAATTGGTATGAACACATATAATTGTCATTTATACGAATAACATTAGTATAGCAACTAACTGGCACGGTTGGTACCATCAGTAATGGTCCTCTATTTCCAAAAAAAATTACATTACCAAATTCACATAACAACAAAGAACAACAATAATTCATAGTTTTATGCAGCTTTAATAAAATTATCGGAAAAAAAGTTACAAAATGAATATTTATGACTATGAAAACTTTCAAAGTACGAATAAGTTAATACATTTTCAAATCGATAGAGTAAAACAAGGAGAATATGACTTCTAAACAATTGTTTGGTAATTTTAAAAAGATCTAAAATTATTAAAATAAAGGGTGATTTTAATAAAAACGAACTTTTAAAAGGTTGTATTTAATTTAGGATATTAGTTTTTCAAATTTAGGAAATTGACCTTTACCAAAAAAAAAAAAAGAGCAGTGTGGTTCTCACTGATTTTCAAATTTTAGATTATGTCAGGATCAGTAAGTCCTACCATTGTTGTTCTACATAATAGATATAGATATGCAAGAAGTCGAAAAATTATAAGATGTGAAAAAGGGTAATACCTGGAACGATCACTAGCAAGCCACATAACTTGCATATTAATGAAACAATCCCATCAACATCTTCGCCCATCTCCACACCTACAGGTAGAACAATAATTCAGCACAACACACTTTGTAGTAAAACAGCAATAGGGCAAGCGATAATGCATGCAAAGAAAACTCAAATTTGTTAGCAATTGTAATACAAGTAAAATATTCAGCAACTTCCCAACAAAATTATTTAAGCCCTCCATGTATTATTGGAAAACTACGACTTTTCAAATTATCAAATCATGAAATGCTTCTCACAGTCGCAAGGTAAACAAGAGGTTTTTTAAGTAGTGGAGATAGTCTTCTTCCCATGTATTTCAAGCAAAAAAGATATTTTGTGTCTGTTCAATTTGATGTTTGATCTTTATTCCATTATGTCTTGGAGGTTGTATGTGGGTTTTCTATAATAAGAGTAAGCAACATTAGAGATTATCTGGTCAAATTTCAAGTCCTGTTTATATAAATAAGATGGGGTTCATACTAATGAAGTGCATTTTTTTTGTTCAAGACAGTACATTTTGATTTGGTTGTTGTTTTCTACTTGACAATCTGCCATGTAGTAATCCATGGAGTGTGCAGCCCAAATAAAAGAGAAGCTAAAAGCACACAAACTGCCAGACGGCCCAGACCAAGTGACGGTGCTGTTTTCTCATAATGTTAATGTAGCATTTAATTTATTACTATTAAAAGATCTGCGAGGAAAGTACATATAGAAATTGCAGCAGATATCTAGAGAAAAGAGGCATATATCTAACCATTGACCGATTCTAAATTTTGCAAACAATTTACTGCTGCATCTATGAGCCCATCTGAATGTGAAATAAATCCACCAAGAAGTGCAACCTAATATAAATAAACATTAGAAGGGGAGGAGAATGTGATAACAGAAATATAATACTAGTATTGAATTGACTCCAAAGCAGAAATTAAACCTCTGCAGTTTCAAGATACAAGTTCAGCCGTCTTAAATGAGCAGGGATAGCAAGTATTGTAACTTCACTAAATGCCAGACATGACTTTACAATACCACTTTTTCCATCTTTCATTGCTCCAACAGCTAAATTGTTGTTGGAATGAACTAGCATCTCCTGCAATAAGAAACAACACAAAATACTGGACCTTTTAAAGTTTTACTTCAATCACAGTATGGAAAATCTAAAGGAATTAATCTTGAATTTGACAACATTACCAACCCACAATCTCCATATAGAGTAAATCACTGAACTCTCATTCACCCATGTTTTCATATATAATGTTACTGGGTGATTTATTGCAAGAACATGTACCTACAACTTTATTGAACTTTTTTGTTTTAGTTTCAGGTGAATCTATGCTGAAAACATGGGTGAAGGAGAGTTCACTTGTCAAAAACATCAAAACTGAATGTGAAACTAGACACTTCTGAAGATTTTCAGAGAAGTTTCTGATAATTTCATGAACCTTCGAAATGATAGATTTAAACACACTCTAATCAAATTTGATATCTGAAATCAGGAAAAAATCTACAAATCTGTAAAACAAATACTCCTAAATTTCTGATATAGAAAACTATATCCTCAAAAATCTGGTAAGATATCAGCTAATGTTGATAAATTGCTTGGGCTAAGATATCAGCTTTTGATGTAACACACTTTAAGTTGGACTTGGTGAGTGAAGTTCCAATTTTTTCATTGATATGATGCTGATAATCTTGACATCATTGATCTTATTATGATGAATTGGGTTCATTGGCTCATTGCAATAGCTATTGCCTCAAGTAGTTGTTGCGGAGGATCTTCTGTAACAATTATAAGTTGAGGAAGTAGGCATTTTAACCACTTTCTTTCACAAAATCCACATGTTAAGGCACAAAAATTCAGCTTCAGCATTACTACTACCTACCACTAGCTATTTCATACTGTGACATACAAAAGATTACCCCATACGTATGAGCAGTATCCAGAAGTGGATTTCCGGTCAATGGGAGAACCATTCCAGTTGACATCTGTATAAACAACGAGAATTTTGCTAAGAGTTCTCCTAGGCAGAGCTGGGTGTGTGGCTGTAAGAATTGCTTCAAATAAGAATTATATTAAAACTGGTACGTGGCTGTGAAACTCCTTCCCACCAAAATTGAATTGGGATATCTGTTCCAAGGACATGATTGAAGAATCATGGCTCAGTTTTAAACACTCCAATGTTTTGTTTACCACTTCGGAGTCCCATGAGAAAGATTTGTTTAGTCTCCCTAATGTTATTGAACCAAACGCTATCATCTGGGTATTTCCATTATGACTCAAAGTAAAAAACATGTTGAGTTGCTGCCAATATCGAGTGACAGTGGTGATTGGTGAGATATTCACATGAGTAAGACGTTATTCGTCTGAAGGGTTCAGCCACATTGTCGGTGATGGAAAAGTGCCATGTGCTGCATCCGATATTTCCTTTTCAATTGAATACAGCTGAATGTTCTCCGCGATATTTGTTTTCTTGGAGTTGATAAGCCAGGACCAGGTCATAACCAGATTGTTCTTGGCTTTCTATTTTTGAACTGAGGGTTGATAGAGTTAGGCTGAGATGTAGTTTCAGTGAGATAATCTTCACGCCCACATTCGTAAACGGACATCATCACTTATTGAGACTATTGGAGAAAATTATGACCAATTAATTTGTGAAAGGTAATATAAAAGCGAGGGAGTCTTAAATGTTTTGGATTGGAGCTGTGGCAACTTTCAACTAACAGAAAAGTGGTCACAAATTCAGCCGTGAGGACAGTGAAATGATTTTAAGGCAGAGAATCTGAGATTTTGTCAGATCAACAAGCAATACAGAAGGGACTGATAATGGGAATGATTAGGGCCAAGGTGCATAAACGTAAAGCTTAACCTTCTCTGATAGCATGAAAAGGATACAGTTTTACAGATAAGGAGGTCGAAAATTCATCGCTCAGAAACAGGAAATACAGCTACCGATCTATAAAACAAATATTCCTAAAAATATGCTATGCAAAATAATAAATCCCGGAAAATCTGCTAAGAATGATTTGGTGATCTCCTAATTTTCCTAGCTTGGTTTCCAAGACGGTATTTTTAAACAAGATTTTAATTGAGTAAACCTTTCACATTAAAAGATCAGGTTATTTAAGTTAGGATTCATCAAGTTCAATATAAATTGCAATTTTTTCATCATAGAAAATATGCATTGACAAAGGTTTGTACGATGAATGCTACACAGATACTTTCTAATAACTGATTGCAGGATCATAAGCAATAGTGTAACAGGATGCGCTACTGAACAATTCAATCAATTAGTGCTCAGTAACAGGTCTGAAATAAAATTTGCAGCAACTGAATTGATTGACCAGGCTATTGATGAGAACGATAAATAGAGAACACACAAAAAAAAATAGTAAAAATAGAACATGGCGGGAACCTGGAGTTCCGTAATATTAGCAAAACATCCACGACATTGCGCAAGGAACCTGAATTGGCTTTCAACATTTGCCCCGTAGTCCACCTAGTAGTAACAAGCGCAAACGTGCAGTCAATTCTTATCAATATCAGAACAAAACTAATTGAATCCTCAAACCTCAATTATTCACAAACAAAACCTTTTCACGACTAAATGTAGGTTACCAGAAGAACAAAATGAGAAATCAATCGAGCTGGATGCTGATATTCATCCTTTCTCATATTTGAGAAGTCTAAGTCATCATACAAGACTTGGGCAAAATCAAGTAGAACCTCAATGGATGTTGGATCTTGAATTTGACCATTCCTGACAAAAAAAATAGAGAGGCCGCTTTCAATAAAGAAAACATAAAATGAAATAAAATAAAATAAAATGCTTGTCAGCATAAATGACGCAAAAAAAGTGGTTTTTTACTGTTGAAATATATGATTGATTATTAAGATTTAATCAATCATATACCTTATATACTATATGACAAATTGATAGGAGTATCAATTGATTAGGAGAATCTATGATTGATAGGAGTATAAATAATTAATCCCTCAATTAAAAGGTTCTGACATCCCTCTCTAACCATATATGCCATATGAACCCAAATGTAAACATTGGTTGCTCATAAGAAGTAAGGACTGAGGCTTTAATTGCATTCATGTCTTATAATCAATGTAATTGTTCACCATCTCATACCAATTCATCATTGTAATGCTATATCACATTACAAATCTCAACCTAACGACGAAATCACTAACAAAATATTGGTTAATAAAATAAATAATTAGCTTGATAACATGCTTAACTTTGCATCTCAATTTGGCATCAGCCATCAAACAAAGTCACCTAGGCTTCAGTAAAAGATAGTTAAATAGAATTGGAACTACAATATCAAAATGCTATGTTTGGGACAAAACAAACCTTGTAGCCTTAGTAAGAATGAGCATACTGATAGATTTTCTTGAGCTCCCATGCATCAAGTCTAATATATCAATAAAATGGTTCTGCAAAAGCATATACTTCGAGTCAGTGACAACAGTTAACGAGAATCTCAAGTCAACAGACTATAATTTAACGTAGTCACTAGTTAATTGCTTCGAAACTAATGGATATTTGGGAATGGGAATTACATGCCAAAGCACCAGAAATTGCATATAGAAGAAAGTCCTGAGTTGTAAAAGCTATATTAAAACTAAATTCACTCGAAAAGCATACCAGTGCTAATATGGTCTTTATGTTGGAAAAACGAGTAATAATTTTCAAGAAAATCGACTGCAAAATGACCAATCTATTTTCACCAAACTTCTTCACTTGGGCACGTTCAAATATTCCATCCAGAATTACATTTAGGAAAGTAACCTGCACAATGAATACGAATGAGGATGTTTTCATTTCTCCCAGACGGATAGTCCGAGTTCTTGTGTAAATTTAACTCAATTTAACAATACAAAATCATTAAAAATGAAAAACTCAAACCCAACTACAAAGAGCAATTCACAGTAAATCTTTTGAACGTTGCACGTTTCAGGCTATTCAAACTCGGAGATTTATTGTACGGACAGGCCATAAATCTGCTTACATGGAAGAGTTAAGGAATTGCATAGCCCTTACTAATGAGTAAGAATTTATTTCAAACTTTGTATCCTCATCGCTACTGAAACAAACGACAAGCTTTAGAAATAATGACGCAGAGGAATTTGGTGTGCTTTCCAAGATGTCACGGTAGGTCAAACACGAATTCAACAGAACTGGCAAAGTCAAATCAGTTCTCAAAGTTTTGCACCATAAGATTTTCTTGCTATATATATATTCACAAGGACAGCGTTCCCTTCAGTAATCATACACTCATGACTTGATCAAAACAAAATAAATGGTGTGTCAGACTATTGGTATCTTTATACAGCAAACATAAAACTTTTTTCAAGAATGCTAAAACTTACCGACTGATTCTCCAAGAAAATATCTACATAAGCATCTGCAACCATCAAGTATGCATCAAGGTTGTCATAACATGACATAACCTGAAATGCAAATGCAGGCAAGTCATTAATAGTGGAAATCTTATAATAGAGAAGCCCGACAGTTCCACTTTATAAATAATAAGATGAATCCCAAGGTGCAGTATGTCACGCCTCGCCTTTTAGGCAGCGTGACTCGCCGAGGTTCCATTGAGTGTCACGGTAATTCAGCAGTGAAGACTGACTAGAAACACGTCATTGATATCGAGTCACTGATCTAGTACAAAGACAGTGATATCGAGTCACTGATCTAGTACCAAGACAGGGATTCGCTACGAGACAGCGATTCAAAGCGAGTAAGTGCAACGCGTGCCTTCGGGATGCGCATCCCGCGACCAGGACCAACATCGTGAAAGATCAGAGTGCGGGATTTCTTGCCTTGTGAGAGTTGGATTCTCACAATCCGTCACTTATTTGGTTTTCTTTTATCCATAGAATTATATTCTTATTTTGTAAATGTCTTTTATGCTTATTGGGTTATGCTTCGATATTCCTATTCTGTTTGGGGCACAATTAGGACTAGTATATAAAAGACTTCACCCTTATAGCTTTGTATTAAGCTTTTCCTTCATAATTACGTGATTAATTTTTTGCACGATTATAGATCATTTTCATACCCGTTTCCGAGCGCTTCTCGTTTTGGGTGAAAACACTCTACATACAAGGCGCATTTGATTGTTTGCCACACATTCGACACCCGAGAGATTTAGGGTGTGATTACAATGTAAGATCGCTCTGAATACACTTGTCACATCCTTTACGAGTGGCGGAAACACTCGCGTCATGCGGCACCACAATCATTAGAGCTTCATGTCAAGACCTAATTCTCCCGGGGTCGAAAGAAGTCAGTTCTTGAAGTAGAGTGACTACATCATTGTAGTATGTAGTCACATCCTTAGTTATCTTGCTCCATTGTCCATAGGGTTGTCTTTTCTCTACATCTTAGTACATTTCCTAGACTGCTCCCATAGGTCTTTAACCGTTGGTAGGAAAATGTGTGGTCTAGCAATGTTGGGATCCATGGAGTTGATAATCCAAGCCCTCACCATGGAGTTTTCTGACTTTCAGGCCTAAAGCTTCGGATCAGTTAGGAGCCCCATCTTTGATAGCCCCAGTTAGGAGCCCCATCTTCCCTCTTCCTTCCATAGCAAGCTTGGTGGTTTGAGCCCATTCAATATAGTTTTTTTTTTCATTTAGCCTCCTGGAGACCATTAAATGGGATGGCTTGGTGGGTTACCATCATCACCACTTTTTGTTGAGGTTGATTATCAGGGGTGACCACCACCTCTGTACAGGCCTGCATGTAACTCATCTTTGTAGAGTTCATAAAATTTAGTTGAGCCTGCGCTATGATACCATATTAAAAGTAGTACACTTTTATTTCTTTGTCTTAATTGACTTATTTTGCTATTAAATCAATGTCCCTTTATATACTAAGCACCCTATGGCTAGTATATAGGCTAGTATTAGGTAACCCTAAAATTAGGGATCCTAATTACACGATATGCAGCCTACAAATCAAGGAATCAATCAATAGTCAATGATTGAAATATCTGTTACCATACCACAAATATTTCTTTCCTTATTCTCCCAATCAGATATTAATCATCTCTTATTTCAACAATATCTTTAATATTTGATTTAATTTTTACAAATCTTTTCTTATTTGAAATTTTTCTTCTTCTTTTTTCATTATCCTTTTCCTGATATATTTATATATTAAAACTAATTAGCCTTTTTAAGAAATACAGTAATATCTTTGTGATATAAAATATAATTGTTTCTTATATATAGATTTTTACAAATATGATTAATTAATTCATTTATTATTCTCTTATAATTATAGTGATACCCGAAACCCGAGAGATTAAGGGCGTGACACGTCGCTAGCCTAAGTAGCTGTAGAAGAATGAGTACAAGTTCATACTGTCAAATTTAGGGTTGTTTTAACAACCCGTACTTCAAAGTCTCATACAGATACAATATGTCATCATGTAGAGTCACCCAAGCATCTATACATGATAAAATATACTATCCACAAATAAGAACAATAAAAAAAAATTATCCACAAACAAGAAACGATAAATATACGTACCTGTATAATTCTATCCATTACCAAATGAACCTTGCTCACTTCAGATATCCTTTCACAGAGCCTATGTCCAAGTAATTTGAAATTCAAAGACTGCATATTAAAAGGCGGATAATTAATTTCAAGAAAACAATTACATCACACAAGCACAGGAATAAGGTGTAACAATTATACAAACATTATGATGACATACCTGATCAAAAGAGCTATCATTAGCGCATTCGATTAGATCTAGGATCACCATGGAATTCAAGCAAGTAAAACCAACAGGAAGTTCCTTCAATATATAATGAAGAATAATCGAGATGCACGGACATGTTTCAGACGAGTTTGCTTGGTTCTTCCCCATTCCAAGTGAAACAAGGATATCGCTCAGTTCAGTCTTCCATGAACAATGAATCGATTAATCAAGGCGTTGCAGTGGCATTAGTATGAGAAATGACTTTAAAATGAAATATCATCAATGAAATTACTTTCAGTGGACTAAAGTAAATGCGAATCACATTTGTTGTAAAGAGAAGAAATTCTGCAGCCTTAGTCACAGAGCAAAGGAGATTTATCAGCTAAATGTAATAACCAAGGCAGTGTTAATTTGGGAGATATTTTACAAGATTTTACAATCTTGGAGAATTTAATTGAAATATTTTAGTACTCTCAAGTGTCTTGTAACATTTACAATTCCTAAGATATTATAAAAAAAATCAGAAATACCTTGCACTCTAAAAAATCTTAAAAATTTTACATTTTTCAAATGAATGCATCCCACAAGAACGATTTATAATTAAAGCTACACTCAACTTTCACCTTGCATGAAGATGAGAACAAGCAAATAAACATAAAAACAAGAAGAATTACATTTCCAAATTCCAAATGTCTTTGAAGCACATTTAAAATATTAAACAAACAAGAAAGCAGTCACAAAGATCAAAACACTACTTAAAAACATCTCAACAATATAAAGCCTAATAAATCCAAACATAAATAACTAGAGAAAAGCTTAATCTGCCATGTGAAGGAAGCTTAGAATCGAAGGTATGAATAATGAAAGGTGAAATTCCTCCAACAAATAAGAAAAGAAATACTTTCTCCACATATTTATTGAATCATAATTTATAAAAATCTTGAAGGATGAAAACAACTACATAGCTTTTCAACCATCATCATGCGCAAGAAAAAAAATCAGTTTAGATTATTGACCAACCTTTTTAATATTCTTGAATAAGCATTTCATGATATACTCAATAGTGGGTTCAATGATGGCAAGACTTGATGTACAATGTCCAGAGTGATTCCCATCCATGGATTGTCTTGCTAGTGAAAGGCGCATCACTAGCAATTTTACATCATTAATGCACGTGACCAAAAAACCTGTCGCAAGATGCAGGATCCATCGGTTAATGCAAGAAACAAGGTTACTCACAAGCTTATGCATATCAAAAACTCTTCTATAGACAATCAAGGAAATGACGAATTGAAATCCTTATAATGTGGATGACCCTATCTTAACTGGTGATGATAGTCTTACAAAAGCTCAGTTAATTAAGTGTTTGGTAGATAATTTGAGATCAAACACCTCATGAATCAAAAATACTTCCTAGGCAAAGACATAGCAGGATCTAAAGAAAGGATAATAGCTATCCAAGTATTACTGGATGGATATTCTCCATGAATACTGCATAAAGTGGGTGATAGAATCAAATACTCTTGAAAAAAGAAATATAGAATATTTTTCTTTATACACATAATAAATTTTATACAAAAAACTTAGGAATGAGATGTCCCTACTCCCTACAACTAGTTACAAAGTCAGATTACATTTCTAGCGCCAATTTCTGAATAAATTTGATATCGAATTTCCCCTAAAAGCATAGACCAAGAAGCAATTTCATAGATAATTTTATCCCAAATCTCATCAATGAAAAATTACATTTATTATCTTAAAAAATTCAATAGTTCCTCTCTAACCAGATGTGCCATTTATTTTCGTAGCAGGAGGTTACAGATTAGGAAGGCGATTACCGGTTTAGATTTGTTTTACAAACTACTCTGGCTTTCTGATAAAAACAGAAATCAGATAATCAATGGTAGACACCCTGCTGCCCAAAGCGTCCAGGCTAATCTCAATATTATTAATGATGAATGAATTAAACCCTAGTTAAGGGCTTAAATACCCTACCTACTACAAATAATAGAAGTCTTAATAGAAAATCCAAATAACATTATGAAATAAAATAATAACTGCAACTCTTCAGCCCACGAGCAGTGGACTCAGGCCCGTACCCACCGTCGGTAAACCAACAGGGGCTTCTGTCCCTCCTCCAAACCGAGCCCCTGCTCTCATTCCTCGTCACTTTGGCAGGAAAAAAAATGTTCTTCTATGCCTTTCCACCTTAATATACCAAATGTTAGTTTGGTTGCACCAACTCTTGAGATATCTTTGATTAACATTAGACTCTACATAATTTCGAGAACAATATTGTGAGTCCAACACAATCGTACCAAACATGTGGAGATAGATCGGCATTTCACCAAATAAAGGCTTAAATTGGGAAATGTGTTTGCCCTTCCTGTCAATATCCCAAGACAAAGGTGACGTTTAACAAAGGAGTTATTTTGAGACCAATTAGAGTTACTGAGACCAATTAGCAGGTTGAGTTTGAAATATACATGTCCCAACTTAAGGGGAGTGCTGAATTATAAGCAGATTTTCTAATGGCTAACATATCTTAACTATTGTAGGACTATATTATTATCTTTACTATGGTTTTCATAGCTTTCCGACATTTTAGAATTCTTTATTATATTTATTCTCTAATTTGAATAGAAATTAGATTCTATAAATTTTGGTAAAGATTATAACCCTAATCGCTTCTTAGATGTGGTATTCTTCAATGATATTTACATAAATTTTGAGTTTCTTCACAAAAACTAAGTGGAATATAAAATTGATTTTTTAATTAATAAGAATACAAGGTCTGATTACTTAACATCATCAAATATCAATTTCTTCTTCATACTGGGAATGAAAGACCCCACAAGGAAACCATATAAAAACATTTAAGAAAACAAAGTAGTTTACCAGGAAATCACATAAAAACATTTAATTATAAACACCACGTAATTGACCGAGAATGAGAACCTGTATCATGTTGTGGAAGTCTTTGAGCGCATTGAACCAAGTACAAACGGCAATAGGCAGATGCTAGCGGATCGCTAATTCCTCTTGTCATCAAAACCAGGCGTTGAAGGATATCCTGAGGATGATCATTAATGAAACGCCAGCAAGGCAATATGGCAAGCTCCAAATAGCTGGTGAAATCAATGAAAAAAAGAATAACAAATGTAAAATTTTAGCAGTGCAACTCTCAAAATAGTCCATCAGACTATTAACTTGTTCACTCATCTTTAATGGAGACGTATTTAATGAAAAACAAATCTAATAAAAACAGCAAATTTGTAATTTCTTTTAATACTCATTACACAAAAGTCACCTAGTCTATTGATGCAATTACACAGTGCCAAGAAAAGAATGTCAATGCTGTATGTTTTTGTGAACTAGTGAAACAAGAACATATAGTGCAGAAGAAGTGCGGGCAGAAGTATCAATACAAATTTATGTAAACAAGAACATATAGCTCACTTTACATATTTTTGAAAAAATAAGTATGTGCGGTACTGCAGTATCGATGTTGACCAAATACTTTTCCAGCACAAAAATCTATGCGAATAAGAATTCATGGTATGGAAACATCAGATACATCTTATGGATAATATTGCACACATAAATATAATGAGAGACGTAGGGGCTTCACATGCGAGGAAGTAGTTCACGAACAGAGCCTATTTTGCTGAACCAGTTATTGCAGGTCTCTTTGGCTTCAAAGCATATGTCACCCGCTTGAAAGTTATCTGCATATAAGAAAATGCATGAGTTACAAATAATAACAAAGGGAAAAGGGTGCCATGTATTTCAACATATGTATGCATTGTTACCATAATCCCTATAAATCCGGACTCTAAACTACTCCACTCTCCCTTACAAGAATAATAACTTTCACTTTAACCAGAACATAGTTGAATACTTGAATATGACATGGAATGACATTTAATATCCATAAAACTTACTCCATATACCAATTTGCAATCACCGTCTATTTAGAGAGTGTTTGGCTAATCATAATATAGATGATAAGATGTTTTGTCTTATTTTATAAATATGTTGTTAAACATTTTGAATACAAAATGATATGAGCTCATAAGATGCTTTTAAATTTTACATAAGGTAATATGAAATTGTTTTAGTGGTAATAAGCTATTAAAAATAAAGTAAACTTATTAGGAGCTTCTAAGATGTTTATGAGCTAACAGTTATAATTTTTGATTTTTTTTTTAATTACCAAACAAATTTTGAGATCACTTTCTCAGTCCAGAAGAACTCTCATTCCAAAAGCAGTAAGCTCGTAAACGTCTTATAAGATGTTTTTATGAGCTTATAAGCTCAAGAAAACACCCTCTTAAGATGAATTTAATATTTGTATCATTTCTCTACCCCCGACCGCCAATTGAAGAGAATTAAGTGAAACATTGACTTTTTATACATTCAGCAGTTTTTATGCTGTAACAGAAACATCCCATCTGCATTGTGACATTATAAACAAAAACAAATACTGACTGCTGATCAATAATTTGGAAACAGCGCTCTCTTTTCTTTTGTTTTGTGACATTATAAACAAAAACAAATACTGATGGCTGATCAATAATTTTGAAAAAGCACACTTTTTATTTTATTTTCTAAGTTTTGGGAAAAGAGTAAAACAAGTTAATGCATTACAATACCAAACACAAAAAGAATTTAAATAGCCTTGTGTCAGACCTGATAAGGAGAAAAAAAGTCTCCCTTCACCGGTCTCCGCTTTTTGCTTGATGCGATCCCACACCATGTCACCAAGCATGTCCATTATATCAGTTGTTAAGACAAAAAGAGCTGGATACAACTGGATTACAGATGTGTCCATCAAAAGCCTCGCAACCTTTAAAGATACATTTCACTTTAAGCCAAGGGCGCGTATTTTACACATGCAGAGAAATAAAAGCAAAGAACGCCACTAGTCCCTTCATTAGGTTGTGGGTGTTAACATCAACTTACTGACCTTTTATATAGTAAACTCCTACAGAATCATATTGGATTTACATTTAAACTTTCCTACCCCACCCTCACTATATTTTCACAATTAAGGGACTCAAATTGTGCAGCTTAGTTTGAATTAAAAATTGAGAGAAGAAAAAAACAAACTACATAACATGAAGGAAAACTATTTAATAGTCAACATTAATAAAAATGAGATCAATATAATCATTATATAAACATGTCGCCTAAAGGTTTTTATTATTCAAAACTTGTTCCATTGAACAAATATAATGATTTAAAAGCTATTTACCTGTATCTCGAAAGACATGAGGGATACATATTTTCACGGAATTTGCGCCTTTGTCTACAATTTCTGATTATCCAATGACTAGGGTGTCGTACTTCAGCTAACAATCCAACTTACTGTTAAAAAAAACCCAACCTAGGCCCAGGTATAGGCAATAGCCCTCCTAGACTGCCTAAGTCTTTCTCCGGATTAAACCCCACAATTTCTGATTATCCAATTGTTACACCTAAGGACCTCTCTAGGCGCTTTTCCCCAATCTCCTACCTACTAGGGCTAGTGAACATTAGTGAAAATTCGTAGAAATCGTATGGGTCAGTGTCCATGTTTTTTCCATTATGATGGTATTTTCTTATCTTAGTTTAAGACTGATGTCCAACCAAACAATTGCCACATAAAGAATGTCTGTCCATAAAACATGTTTCCCACTTCTTTTGTTAGAGACTATAAGGAAATTAAATTTAGAAAAATCTAGAAGCATAAGAGTATATATATAGATACAAAGAAGAAAAATTCACCTTAATTGACAACTTCAAAGATGTTACGCGGTCATCTGCACACCAAGACTGATTAATTTCAACTTTGAGCTCCTGCAACTTTGAAAGACACGCTTGTTGGTTGATAAACATATCCTTATCATCATCAAGAAATTTGTAATCACCAAATGCCCCTGTGTTCATATCTCGTTAACCATAATATGCCAGCAGAAAATCAACAGGAAAATACAAAAGAGTAAGATCACGAACGATACCAGACCTTTATTACTGTTTGCAAGCACACCAGAAACCTGTTAGAAGCAATATATTAAACTAGTTGTTAGTATCCACCTCCATAATGCAAAAGTATTAAACTGACTGATATGCTTATGAATTTTTGTACCACTGGGTTTGTTTTAGAAATGGGAAACCGCTGCATCAAGATTTTCTTAAAGTAGTTCCATTCTTTGGGCCCACTCAGTTGAACAGAGGATTCATCGGGCACCATTGGCTCAGGAATACAGTCTTCATTGCCCGATTCCATTGCAGCCCTAAGTGGATCGAAAAAAGCATGTGTTCCACAATCCGCTACTTCCACCTTCAATTGAAAATCATAGGGTATATCATCAATCAAATAGAAAACAGCAATAGCATTTATAAGCAACATAAATAACGTAACTATATTACAAATCACTAACGCAATTCATCGGAAGATAACGAAAAAGAAAAAACTGTATATGCGCGGACCTTGATTGAAGGAGCGGAAAGAGGGTGAGTGTTGGCACGCGTTCGGGTCTGCTCTTCGGCGCTCAACTCTCGGCGGGGTCTGAATTCAAGCCCCATGTTCTCGAGATACTACTGCAATTCGTCGTAGCTTTGTTTAATCAACTCATCAAAACATTACAATCCGTTGGCACTTATTTTGTTCTAAAATATCACTTCACTTCAATTGAGTTTACCTATTTAAGTTCGTTTTCACACTAGTTCTGTTCTAAAAGTTAAGACCTAACTAGTGATTTATTTGTTTGAAATAATCTAAAATTTTATTTAATCTCCAACGTATTTCGGCCAAAAAAATATTAATGGACTAACAAATTATTTTATTTAATAATCGATCTATTACTAAAATTTGTAAATTCGTATTAAAATTTTATTATTTTCAAAAACTACGCATGTTTGATGTAATTTATAGTATGTAAGCTTCTTGAGGCATAGCCGATTGGTAAGTTCTGTCGTGATGTTGGTGTAATTCCTCGATGACGCAGAGTTCTAATCTCGGATATGACAAATTTTCATTGAAATATTATGAAGTTAGTCCTTGGATGAGACCTATTGGCTATCTCTCACATGTGTCTGCTACTCGGGCGCATCCTTCGATTTACATCCTACCCGATCGATGAGCCTCTGATCTGATGGAAGAAAACTTTCTCATCTCATCCTACCCGATCTCTCTCCCACATGTGTCTGCTACTCGGGCGCATCTTTTGATTTACATCCTACCCGATCGAGGAGCCTCTGATCCGGTGGAAGAGGAGTTTCTCGTCTCATCCTACCCGATCTCTCTTCCACATGTTTCTGCTACTCGGGCGCATCTCTTGATTTACATCCTACCCGATCGAGGAGCCTCTGATCCGGTGGAAGAGGAGTTTCTCGTCTCATCTTACCCGATCTCTCTCCCACATGTGTCTGCTACTCGGGCGCATCCCTCGATTTACATCCTACCCGATCGAGGAGTCTCTGATCTGGTGGAAGAGGAATTTCTCGTCTCATTCTACCCGTTCGAGTAGCCTCTGATCTGGTGGAATATGAGTTTCTCGTCTCTGCATTTCTCTAGTGTTAAACGCATCCAACAAATACCTAAAACCGGTGGCAGAAAATCCAAATAAATGGAAAATAAAAATTATAAAGTTGAAAAATAAATAGAAATATAAAAAAATTGAATTTACTTGGTGAACATGAAGGAGATGAGATGGGAGAAATGCAATTATATTAATATAACGTATGTTAACCTGTAAAATTTAACATAACTGAATTAGGGATAAACTAAAAATTAAAAAAAATCTAGTCCAACATAATTAATAACTCACTAAATTAGGGATAAACTAAAAATTAAAAAAAATCTAGTCCAACATAATTAATAACTCAACAATTTGATTTTTGAATCTGCGAAGAAATCATAATTAATACATAAAATTAAAAAAAAATCGAGGAAAAAAATGAATGAATAAATCGATTCAATGTTCAGAAAAATAAAAAAAAAACCTTTGAACCCAAATTATAGCAAGAGAAAATAAGATACGATTAATTGAAATTAAATTAATATTAATGAAATAAAAAAGAATTTTGAAGAAATAAGATACGATTAATTGAAATTAAATTAATATTAATGGAATAAAAAAGAATTTAAAAAAAAATTATATATTTAAGATGATGATTAATTATCATTACCAAAAATATATAATTTCAAATTACTATTTAAAATTTATATATAATAATTTATATATGCTTAATAATATTAATATTTATAATTTATATTATTTTTTTTTTTAATTTATAGTGTGAACACAACATTATTATTGTTTTCCTATTGGTCCACGTGGCATTAGTGGATTCTGAAATTATATATGTATAGATTAAGTTTTTCAATTTAGTTTAGACAAGTTCAGTGTGCTCATTTAAATTATTATTTTTAGTGTGCTCATTTAAATTATTTTTTTTTTAATTGTTAATTCAATATTTTGAAATTAATTTTAATTGAACTTAATTTCAGTTTATTTCAGTTTAGACATATTAAGTTCAGTTTATTTGTTCACTTCAGATCAACCAATTTCAATTCAAAAGAACAAGTTCTCAATAGTTGTCTTTTGACTTGTTTTTATCTCGATAGTTATTTTGAAGTAGAAAAATAAAAGTAAACTAAAGACTATAATGCTTGATTTTTTAGATTTAATTTTAGTTCACTGCACTTCAGTTTAGTTTTATTCAACTTTCGATTACTTTTATCATTATCACCACAATCACTTTCAATATTTTAATTTTTCATATTTTTTTCATAAAATATACGTATATGTTAACATAATTAAAAAAATATTGATTCAACTACGTCGACAAGAAACGATACGAGAAATAAAATAAGAACACAAGATTTATAGTGGTTCGTCCGTTAACGAGGGTTACGTCCAGTTGTCGCTGCATATCTCACTAGAATACCAATAATCGACTTCGGGAAGTTTACAAAACGCAATTGCGCGACTCTCGTTTGTAGCTCGTCTATTAAACCTCAAGCAATATTCACTCTATTTCGTAACCTCACGCTCTCGACTACTTTCAGGGATTCTAATGACTCACGATGATGAGAGAATAAAATACATTGATGGAAATCTTTATTTATAAGGGTAGATACCTAATACCCTAATCATAAAATAGGTAGGAATCCAAATCACAAAATGACACAAAATCAATACAATAATTAATTACCCGGATTATTTATTTCGGCCGAAAAAAAATCAAATCTCACGCTGAAATTTACAATCAACCAAGCAATTAACATTAATGGGCTTTGGCCCATTTCTAAGAAGCCGCAACAGTCGACCCAAGATATTGAGTTGACCAACCAATTCAAAAGGCTTCAATGTTAATTCGCTTCGATCGTCTTCTTCGATTATACTTCTATAAATTTTGTTTCACTTCCTTTTAACTCTAATTGGACTCCACATTCCAATAATCTCCCACTTGGAGGTAAATCCAATCACCTCCCACTGCAGCGGCGTCTCCGATCCTTACCAACAAAGTCCCTTCGAAGTTTTCACCAACTTCGACTTACCCCGTCTTCTTAGGACCTTCCAAACCTTCTTCACATTATCATCCCCGTTAACCTTCTCATCACCTCGCAACTCCCTTTCGGACCTAAGAAACCGCAACATTGAAACTAAGCTTCTCAAAGCTCCCAAATGTCGTCTCCCCGAATTGCTTGTGAATCGACTAACTTCCACTGAATGGACAACTTCGGCATTTAAATGCCCATCGTCTGTCATCGACGACTCTTTCCGAGAACCACCAACATTCTCACCGTTGTTAGCTTCACGATTCCCTTGCATACTCCTCTTGGTTTTACGAATCCTCATCACCGGACTCTCTCCAAAATGGTTCCCAGAGTTGCACTCAAATTGTCTAATAACTCCCACTGCATGGAAAATGTCGGACTTCTCAATAATGCACTTCGAAATTTTCATAAGTCTTTCCTCTAGCAGAGTCGCAAGGAAACTTACCCGAATGCATTCCCTCGTCTCTTACCAACGAGTTACACCGTAAAAATAATGAGCTCATATCGTTTCTCATTGTCATATTGCTCGATTTTCCAGCCCACATTGCTACGCTTTCTCGCCTTGAAAGCATATGATTGAACTTCGAGACCTCATCTGGTTGGTTTATTAGGGCCTCATCTACCGGAACATCTCCCAAATCATATCAACTCTCTCCATCTTCCGATTCTCTCTTGGTTACCGAGTCTCCTCTACTTTTCTAGATAAGGACTCCGATCCATATGAGGCTCACCCGAATTCACCATTGGTTGCAACCGTCTTTTGCTCATATGACCCAGTACAATGCCCAAGCGCATTGGTGTCGTCGGACACACCAATATCACAGCCTCCAGTCGTAGTGTAAAGAGTGCCCGTCTTTCGACCACGAGCAATAATAATCGCACCCTTTGACACCTTCCATGACCCATCCCCAAATGTAACCTTTTGTCCGCCCCTCTCAAGCTGGCTAACCGAGATCAAGTTTCCCCATAGTTTCGGCACACACCTTACATTCGATAGCTTCAACGTCTGTCCAAACAACGTCTTCAACTTCAAGTTAACAACACTCACGACATCCAAAGTTTTCCTATCCGCCAGATGAACCTTATCGTGATCTCCGACAAAATAGTATCCGAGAGGCTCGTCGTTGTGTGAAACGATGCTCCTAAGTCAAGTACCCAAGAGTATCCGAGAGGCTCAGAAGATGTTAGCAAGACATATCCACTCTCGTTGTGAAGCTCCACCAATATGAAATATTATTTTGGAATTAATGTAATTTTATTTAGCAACAATTAAATTTTATTATTCTATATTTCAGTTAAAAAAATTAATTAGTGAAGTTAAATTATGTATTATAATTAAAAAGATCATAAAACCACTCTGGTTTACCCCGTAAGAGACAATTATTATGAACTATTTTAAAAATAAAACAACAACATACACCGGCAGTTTTGGATTTAATTTGTGGGCCATTTAGAGATTTATGTGGTTATAAATACTAGAGTTTTTCCCGTCTTTTTTCATTCCACATAATATCTCAGAAACAAAATTGTTAGAGTCTTGGCGTGGGATCTCAAGAGCTTGTGTTCGAGAAAGGTGTTGAGAAGCTTTCTCGATCGTTGACCTCTAGGTGGGTAAAGTAGTCTACTTTCTAGGTGGGTAAAATAATCTACTTTCTTGCCATAAGACAAAACCTAAGTTAGGAATTGTTGAGTTTGATTCTCAGGTTCACTGCTGTTATTTACTGACTAGATATTTTAATTGAAAAAACCTTAGATTTATAACATGCTCTAACAGGTTAACCTTTATTCATATCTGATTGATTCTCTATTCTAACTTCTTTGCTATTTATTTATTTATGTCAACCTTATTTTGTTCCTATTAATCAGAAGCCTTAGAGAGAGTTTAGATTGTGACCACTACTGCATATTTAAATTTTAAGTCCTTATTCTTATTTCTGTTAATTATTGCGTATTTTTGGTGTCCTTGTTTTGGTTTTGTATATTTGTGATTTGTTGGTCGGCATGTGTAGTTGAATCATTAATCGAATAGTTCGATTATGAATAATGGAATAAACGCACGTGGCCTGTTTCCTTTTCTAGGTCGGTTCGGAGTCGACGACGAGATTTGGGTCGTAGTTGGTGTATTCCGGAATATGACTATCCTTGGGTTGTAACCCGTCGCGAAAAGGATGTCGAGCCACTTGGGAGGAATAAGGGGTACATATGGTTTCGACCTATGTTGGTGTGTCACCTTTCGGTGAGCAGGACATGATACTAGGAGTTCGGACACGTCCCGTGCCGACTCTACATGTGTTGTTTGTTAGTGTTTTGTTTCATCCTCGTATGTATCTATTTCTTTGTGAGTGTATAGTAGTTATAAGAAACTGATTCCTTACCTAGAAATATCTTTAATCTTGTTAATGTATTGTAGGAGTGCTTATTCAATATTTATCTAATTTTAGCTTTGTAAATCCCACTGAGCCCCTTTGGCTCACTCCCTCGTTTGATTCTTGTCTCCAATTTGAGTTTCAGATGTTGACACTTCGGAGCCTCCTTTTGGAAAAGCACATAAAGAATAATTTTTAGTCATCGTCCTTTAATTATAGACGTTCTGTATCTTAATAATTTCTTTTCGTTGTTTCGGGAGGGAGCCCTCTATTATTCTCTAATAGAACTTTTGTATCCTCTTTGGTAAGGTTTCACCCTACTTAAAATTGTTATAATTTGAGCTCGAACTCATTCCTACCTTATTTCGTAACATCAACTATTGGTGTCAAATGCTTTCCTCTTATTTCTTTGTTTTATTCTATTTCTTTTTCCTTCTCGTCTTGGGCTGTTACAAAGATGGTATCAGAGCTCAATGGTAACCTTTGAGCCAACCGAGGATAGGGTCTTTAGCTTGTGACTAGAACACCTATTAGATTTCTTAGAGTTTCACTTTATTAAACCACTCAGTAGTATATTCCCATGCATGTAAAGTTTTGACTTGTGAAAAAACTCTGTTACTTGATTTTAGTTAGGAAACAGTGTATTGCTATGCATAACTTCTTGGTAAGATATATTAAGAACTTATTACGAAAACATAATACGCTAAACATCACCGCTGGACTTTTACCATGCTTACTTTGAATTATAAATTAAATACTACTGACTTTATTGGAACTAATAAATTTCTAGGAATAATATGCTAAATAATTGTTACTCATGTATCTGATGTTATTGATGAACTATATAATAATATTATGTGAATTTAAGTGTGTAGGATGGACCCATTCATGAATCTTGTATTGAACATATCGCTTATTTGGAATAATTAGCCGCCTATTACGAGGGTTTCGCCAAGACCTCAGAAATCACCTTGCTAGAGTTGCAGCAAACCAAAGCATTTTTAGAGGCTAGTTTAGCCGATGTTGTTCAAGAGAGGGATCAGGAGCGAATTGCCATTCGAGGAAATGTTCGGGACCTGTATACCATGGTTCATGGGTTTCCTAACCCAAATCCTCCTCCTCCTCCTTCTTCTCCCCTCTTTTTCCTCCTCCTCCAGTTATGAATGAAGCAAATAACGCGACGGAGGAAGTGGAACCAATTGAGGAAGAGGAAGACCTGGAAGAACTTGAGATAACTAACGAAGACGATAGCGTGGAGACGAAATCATCTGTCCATGAACTTGAACCTGCTGAAGATATGGAGATGTAGGAGGTTGGGCCAAGCGGAGTGTTGACCATCATCATAAATCCTTAGTTGGGTTTATTATTAGCCGTGTAAAGTTTAACTCTAGGATTTGACTACCATGTTTTTGTTGCACTTGGGGTAGCCTTCCCTCTAGTGCGTAGTGGTTTGACATGATTGTAGGTGCTAATGATGATTATTTAGAATTTAGTGTTATGATAAAAATACAAACAACAAAATGCAGGTGAACTGCGTATTTCAATTGGTTAATCCCGCTGAGAAAAGTGAAGAAATAATGTAAGGAAGCCATAACTAGTATTACTCTACGTACGATTATTTGGGAAAGGTGGAAATGTGGAGTGATAATGGGTATCAAGATATGATCCTCTTTGCTAAAAGACCACTTGAAGAAGATTGTGCTAGTATGTACAATGTGATCGAGGGTGGCGTGTTGTGGGTCACTGGTCATGGCGCATATGATATTTCGAATATTATATTTTGAACAGATTCGGTGATATGTTTGGAGATTTGAAAAAATCGGTAAAGATGGGGCTTTCCACGAACGCCCGAGGAATGAAGGATAAACCATGATTTTCTGATATTATCCTCCAAAGTTTGTATAATACAATTTTCTTCTAATTTCATTCATAATTTTTTATTAGTTTCGTATAGAAATAAAGTTGTTGTAGTACTAGTTTTTACTATTTTTAATGCAATATTTTTAGTCTATAATAATAGTTATCAACATAGTTATAGAAGTAATCGTGTAGTTTTATTTGTTGGTTTCGTTTATTAATTTTGTGTAATATAATTATCAATTTTTGCTAGTTTCGTTCTTAATTTTATGTAATACTATTACCAAATTACCAATTTTTGTTAGCTTATTTCCTAGTTATGTTTAATACAATTATCATTTTTTGCTAATTTCGTTTCTGATTTTGTGTTCATAGTTTTTCTAGTTTCGTTTTCGTTTCTGATTTTGTGTTCATAGTTTTTCTAGTTTCGTTTTTAGTTTTGTATAATACAATTATTAAGCGCAGTACTTAGATAATTACTCTTGTAATTTTTGTGGATACTATATTAAAAGGGAGGTAATGCATTTTAAGGAGTGTGAGTGTAATGACCGGTATTACTTACTACATATTTTTGTTTTTTCATTAATTGTTTTTCTGCAATATTGACGCTCCCCACTAAATAAAATGGTTTTCTAACACAGGCACAATGACTTCTTTGTCATATATGACTTTGTTATAAAACTGTATCAGGAACTATGTGGTACACTATATCAGGAACTATGTGGTATATTGAACTATGTTGTACAGTGAGAAACAAATTTTTTATCAGGAACTATCTCAATTTAAATTACAAAGTATCTGCAACATAAAGTTCACTTTATATAACATGCTATTATCTTAAAATATTTTGCGCATAACAATCCCTATTTTTATTGATCCTGCACAAAATGAAAAGGTTGTATAATTGTGACGCTTTTACCGCGACAGTTGTCTCAATCGTGAAAATGAAGATGTTTGTCTCCCTTGGCGTGGATTTCAACTAGACCTGACTTTCTCATTGTATCAGCTTTCTTGAGCAACTCTTCATCGTACGCATATGCCTCAACATCGTGAACACAGACCTGAGCGGGGACGAATAATGGAAATAACTCTAGTGTTGGAATGTAAGGATTATGCATTAAAGTAATAGTCTTTTTTCATAATAGTATCTCAAAGAGTGAAACAAAACTCTATTCTGATATTTGGAACAACAAATCAGACATAGAACTACAAACAAATATAGTATTGTACATATACATATAACAAATTTGACAATGGTATACAATTCCAATTTCAGGATACCATATTTATAAGTTCAGACAATTCACTCAACTCAACATAACACAATGGGGCTGCTTAATTATGTAATTGTGGTGTCATCAGGTACATATAACTGCTTTTAAAACTAGTTAGTCAACCATCTGTAAATTTTTCTTAATCCTTGCTGAGAAACAAGCTAAAAACCGGTCAAATTTTAAAATAACACCATGCAAACTACTTAGTTAACTTCAAAGTATATATACATTAAAACTATTTTTGAGAAGCTCACTGCTTATAAACTCATAACATCACTTATAGAAAAATGGGTATAAACTATCTGCACAATCACTCTTTGCAAAATCACATACGCTGAAATTCACATAGCAACAATAAGTAAAATGTACTAAACAAGTAATTTCAACAAATGAATAAACAGAATTATAAATACCAAGCAAGAACATAGGAAATTATTGCTAAGCAAGTCACATTACTGAAAGTATTTTCAAATTCCAACATAGCATCCAACTCAAAAGAACCACATGTGAATTTTTAGGTTATTGTCATGTAATCAATTATTAGTCTAGGTTACTGCATTCAAAATAATTAATTTTTCATGACATTGGTAGAAAAACATATTAATTTTTAGTAAAAGTGTACATAACACAATTCAAACAACTCAAAATACGTTGGCTTTATATATATTTTTGTCGCTCTGTGTTTATTCAACAAATCTTAGAAACATGCCATAATCTAAATCAGTTGATCCTTCAACTTTGTCCCCAAACCCCACGTTGGCTTTATATATATTTTTGTCGCTCTGTGTTTATTCAACAAATCTTAGAAACATGCCATAATCTAAATCAGTTGATCCTTCAACTTTGTCCCCAAACCCCACTTTTCAATCATCTCCACTCAGCATAACAACACATAGCTCACTGCTACATGCGATATGAGAACAGGAGCTGGAACTATCGAGTAAATATATATAGATTTCATACTTTGATGATAATCTCAGAATTATAGATTTACCAAATAGAGGGAGGAGCTTATTACTCATAAATTTAAAGACATGAAACCCTAGTATTTCTGGTTGACACACCAAGTGATACCCATGAAATTTAAAGCTTTGTGTGTATAAAATCTAATAAAACATGCACTTGAACCAACATCAAACTTCACATCTCATATCAAAAAATCTAGTTTCTGGATTCTTACAATCAGTTACATTAGTTCATCGATCTACTAATCAAATTTCAAAAAAATTGGAACACAAAAATGGAACTGCACAAAAACATGACAAATATCAAGAACATCATCAGATTAATACCTGAAAACATACCTGCCGATAATCTTTCTCGTTTGTTGCTCACAAATCCACCATCTGGATCTGTTTCGCACCGGTGATATCAAGAACTTCTTCAGTGTGGATGGTTCCATGACTCTGAAGCACACCGCCCAACGTTTTTGGGATTATCTTGAAGAGTATGATGATATGGTTTTCGATTTGTAGGAGTAGCGGATCGAGAAACTATTTTAGGGCCGGATGAAGTTGTCTTAGAAATACCAGATTAAGTGTAATATGTATATATTTGACGTGATTTTTAATTGTTAAAAACACAACATTAGTATTTATAATATGTAGTTTTGGAAGATTTGACTCTTTTACAATTAGACTAAAGATTAGTATTTATACATATTAAAACACTTAGGACTTACCCTTTTTGAGAATGCAACTAAAAAAACATTATATATATATATAATATATATATATATATAATGGAATTTAGATTTATGAGAATAGTATTATTAATTATTAAAATGTTTATAAATGGATCGAAAATAATTATTTTTTATTTTTTAATTAAATTTGGTTTATAAAAGTCACATAATGTGAACATGTTCATTTTTTCCAGCGAATTTATTGATCCACGTAAGATGAATAAAGTCTGAATATATATATGGGTAAATTACATTTTCCTACCTGATGTTTACTACTTTTTACACATTTCTGCCTGATCGGAAAATTATTGCATGTTGCTACCTGAACTTTAAAACATTTACATAAACCTACCTGAGATTCGCCTGAATAGAATATTTAGAGGAATATTCTGAGAAAGTGAATTACACGCACCCTTAACTTGAGTGTGCTTTAAAGTTGGGGGTATAATTGAAATTAAACAATTAATTAATTAATTAATTAATTTCAGAAATAAAATAGAAAATAGAAATTAAAAAGAGAGGTAGCGTGTAATAAAAATCGCATCTACAATTTGTGTAAAAAAAATAAAAAAAAATTGATCGATTGCCCATAACCCTAACTTCAAATTTAAAATTTATGAACTTTTTGCAGATCCAGATCCAACGAGAAGAGGAAATTCGAGAGAGACCACCATCGTCGTGTCTCCGAGCCTCAAACCACCAAGAGCTACCGTCTCTAACCAATTTCCGGACGATGGAGCAGCACCACCTCGCCTTTCCCGTCGATCGCAATCTGGGTCGTTGCCCCCACCCACCCTCTCAGCCGCTGCCTTCGTTGAGGAAAAAAACGACGACGTCTCTCTCCTCCTCCCGTCGAGGATTATCGTGAGACTCACTGATGTGCCTTCTGCTTTTGCACAAACGGAGTTTCTTTTGTTCATGTGTTTAGTTTTATTATTGTTTTCTAGATCTGTAAATAGTGTTTTAGTGATGATGATATTTTTTTCTATCGAATCTGCGGATGTAATTTTGTGAGGAAGAAAGAAAGATAATGTAATTTTTATATAATTTATAAATGATTTTTTAAATAATTTTATAATAATTTATTTCCATTTTTTATTTAAATAATGTTATTCGAAGGTTGACCAAGGGTATATTGGTAATCTGTCAAAATTTTAAGTATGTAATTACGAATTTACCCTTCAAATCGGAATATCCTTTCGAATATTCCAATTTGGCGAGTCGCAGGTAGGTTTATGTAATTGTTTTAAACTTCAGGTAGCAACTTGCAATGATTTTCCGACCAGGTAGGAAAATGTAAAAAGTATTAAATTTCAGGTAGAAAAATGTATTTTACCCTTAAAAACCCTTTATATATTAAGAACATCTCCAATATAATGTTAATCCTAAACATAAGTACAATTTGATCACATTTCATATGACACATCAACAAAAAATTATACCTATCAATTTTTACTTCAATCTCAATATCCCAATAGGTTGAGGTACAATTTTTTTTAAACTTGTGAGACCCACATTGCAAGACACAATCAAATTTGTTCCGAGTATCAAATTGTACCTATTAAATTGTACCTATCACCCAATGATGTACCTAGGTACAATTACATGACATGTATGAATTGTACCTAGGGGTGTAAACGACTTTTGATGATTCATATTCGAAAAAATGAATATGAATACCAATACGAATATTTTTTTATATTCAAATATTTACGAATACGAATATGAATAGTGTATTATTCGATTCGAATATTATACGAATAGTTCGATTCGATATATTATTATACTAAATACTAGAAGTCCTATTTTTAGTTTTTTTGCTTCTTACTTTCCATTTTCTGATACACATTATAATGTTTTAAGAAGAACTTTTTAATGAAGAGAGATATATTGATGAAGAACTTTACGACAAATGTTAAATAATATTTCAATTTTATTTTTAAAGTTTACAATTAAGATTTTTAATATTTTTATAAAAAAAATGAAACAATATATATTGTTCATTTCATATTTTTTTATATTTTTTAAATTATATTTAAATATTCGAATATTCGAACAAATATTCGAACACTCATTTTTCTCTCTCTCAAATTGTAATTCAATGATGTACCTAAGTACAATTACATGCCATGTAAAGTACCTAACCTACAACTGGGAATGCTCTAATAATACAATCAATAAAACATTATATTCGTTTACACCTCTAATTGTACGAGAATGCTCTAATAATAGAATCAATAAAACGTGTATAAAATTATTTATTTTTAATAATAAGTAAAATTTTTGAATTTAAATAATTTCTCTTTTAATTAATAAAATATTAATTTATTGATATATTAATATTTTTTAAAATTAATAAATTTTTATAATTTCAAAATTATTAATTTATTGAGATTCTGTAATCAATAATTGCAAAATAAAAATATTAATAAAAACCCTACATTCAGTCTTTTCCCACCCCACCACATTCCCCTTCATCACTCTTACAGAAAAGGGTCAAATTTCTCTCTCAAGAAATACTACTCAGACTACAGAGTCATCCAACTTTATCTCTCTAGAATCACACACACATACAACTCTGTGTAATACCGGATAGAACTAGAGTAGCAGCCGTGGAAGAAGAAGATGGCGGCAGAAAGTTCAACCGCGGCGGTGAGCAATAGATCTGGCGGATCACCGGCGGACTCGTACATCGGCAGCTTGATTAGCTTGACTTCGAAGAGTGAAATAAGATATGAAGGAATACTGTACAACATCAACACGGAGGAATCAAGCATCGGCTTACGCAACGGTGAGAACATCTAGAATCTAATTTGTTTGGAATTTATCCCCAAAATTTCTCTTATAATTTTTTTGCCTGCTTGTTTTCAAATATCACTTTACTTACTTTTATTTCTTCCTTCAATTTTGAACGATTTCGCGTTCAGACGATACCAGGCTAGTATTGCTGGTTAGGGTTTTTAACGACTTGTCGATGCAGTTTTGTATTTTGGGGCTTTTGCTTTGCTGACATGTTTTCATATAAGATTAGAGCTTTATGTATGTATAATGTATAATGGCGATTCAGAAGTTGTTAATGCATTGTTATACAGCGTTTGACCACAAACCTATTTAACATCTTTATCTGTATAATGAGATTTCTCAAGTTAGATAAATCAATTGCTACAATAACAGTCTAAGCGTATTGTGTGTTCTGCATAATGTATACCCAACACTCTTGTTTTTCACATATCCAGATATGTCATTATTATAAGTTTTATCCACAGCCGATAACTGATTTTTGTTCTGTGATTAAATTATCCTGTGGCAGTGAGATCATTTGGAACAGAAGGACGGAAACTGGATGGGCCGCAAGTACCTCCCAGCGACAAAATTTATGATTACATTCTATTTAGAGGAAGCGATATCAAGGTATTTATTAGCCTTCATAATCATGTTTTCCACTATTGTGTAATGGTCTATTTGTTGTGAATCTTGTGAATTTTTTTTGGTGGCAAGCCTTTTTTTTCCATGTATGGCTGTATTTCTTATGTAATTTCTACTATCCACAGGATTTACAGGTCAAATCTTCTCCACCAGCTCAACCCACCCCTCCCGTAAACAACGACCCAGCAATTATCCAGGCATGTGAATGTTACCTAGATTCATAACCATAATTATAATGTAATCCATGGTTAATGTACATTAACCAGTCTTAGTTTTCAATGCAGTCTCACTATCCTCAACAACCACCACCACCCACAAGCTTGCCTACACCTCCTCCTGGGCCATTATCTGATCCTAACTCCCATTCTGCTCATATCAGACTCCCAGCACCAAACTTCCAAAACGGTCTTCCTTTATATCAACCTGGAGGGAACATAAATTCATGGGGGCCGCCCCCACCAAACCCAAATGGCATGCCAATGTACTGGCAAGGATATTACGGCGCTCCCAATGGTCTTCCCCAACTACCTCAACAGCCATCCTTGCTCCGACCACCACTTGGCCTATCAGTTCCTCCTCCCATGCAGCCCATGCACTTCTCTAATTTCAGTTCTAATTTACCGGATTATCATCCCCCAATGGATCCCAACAGCAGTACGAGTTTAACCTTGAACTCTTTACCCACCTCAACTCTATCCTTGAATGTTCCCCCTCTGCAGTCTATTTCTCTACCATCTGAAAATAGCATCAATTTCCATCCTAACAAAGCTCCAACATCGAGCATGCCATCATTAACTCCGTTTTCTACTTTGGTTCCTGATAATGTGGGAATAATGGCCTCGTCTGCTGGAAAATCTTCTGCAGTGCCTGCTACAGTAGGCCTACCTCAGCAGAACTTGTACCCAACAGTAACATCGGGGCCTGTTCTTCATTCTGAAACTTCAACACCTGCGCTTGTGACACCAGGTCAGCTTCTGCCAAAATCTGGACCTTCCACCAAGCCACAAGTTTTACAAACGGCACAGAAGGATGTTGAAGTAGTTCAGGTGTCACCGAAGCTGTTATCAGAGCCTCCGCTGATCCCTGTAGTGACAGAAGCTCAACCGCCAATATTGCCGTTGCCGCAAAATTCTCTAACCCAACATAAGGTTTTTCTTCCTTTTATACCATGTGTTGTTTTCATCATAATTGAATTTTGTGAAGAGTTTGTTTGCTAAAGGCTTGTTTTATTAATGGACATGAGGTGTTTTGAAATTAAAGTGAATAGGTGAGGAGATGTTCCATTTTGCATGTGGAACATATATCTTGATTCAGTATTTAACCTGAAGCATGCACTAAAAATTATGTTTTAGATGGGTTCAGAGTCCCAGGCGCCTGACAACATCAGTATTTTGACATCCAGTTTTTGATATAAATGTTGGGGTGTGTCCATGGGGTTGGGGACTTGGGGGTAAGGTTGGTGATAAAGACGATGCCTTGGGTTCTTGTTTGTGCTCTATGTTTTTCAGAACTACTTGTTTTCATTTGCAATTCTATACTGATTATTTTTAGCAAGCAACAGATTCAACTGAAATACTTGCATTGTTTCTTTAGCCAAATGGAGGTGCTTATCACATGCGGAACAATTACAGGGGGCGCGGTGGTAGAGGGCCTGCGGTAGGAACTTGCACATTTCGTATATATTTATTCATTTTTCATCTTTGATATGACATAATCATTAATTATGACCTTTTCTTGCAGATTTCACGCCCCTTGACAAAATTTACTGAGGATTTTGATTTTACTGCCATGAATGAGAAGTTCAACAAGGATGAAGTATGGGGTCACCTGGGAAAAACTAGTAGGTCTCAATCTAAGGATAAAGAAGGAAATGGAACTGGCAGTGATGAAGACTATTCACAAGATGAAGAGGATGATTCTGAATTGCCTAAGATTGATGTCAAGGTGATTGTTGTAATTGACCCCTTACTTGATATCTGTCATCTGCTAATGTGTTGATATTGACGTTTAATTACTCTTTTGCAGCCAATTTATAACAAGGATGACTTCTTCGACTCACTTTCTTCCAATCCCCAGTCAAACAACTATAATCATGGAAGGCCTAGGTACTCTGAGCAAATGAAGTTAGACACAGAGGTATTTCAATCTGCTGCCTATTTCCAATTCTGCTTTTGGTTGATTACAAAATTACCCTGAGCTTTAGCCTGATTACAAAAAGGTTTTCGTGGTTGAAAGCCTGAATTTTGGCTTTTGTTGATGGTCCTGTCAATATTTTTGTTGTATTTTAGTTCGAAAGTAAGAGAAGTCAATACTACCCTTGTAGAATCAGATGAAAATCGAGTATACTTAGTTGAATATTAATTGGTTATGTCAGTCAAAAATAGGATTTTAGTGTTATCAGGTGAGGAAAAGGAATATTATGCAAGGTTTGTTTTGTTGGGATGTGTGAGAACATTTGAGCAATTTTCTCAGAAACACTTTACTTTTGAAATTACATTTATCCTCCTTTTTTTGTTTGCCTCTGTTGAGGGAAATGGGATGGTATTTATTATTTTAAATCTTTATTTTATTTTTGTAAGATGACCAAGCCTGAATGTTGTTTTTTGTAATTCACCCTTTTTGATTTTCAATATATGGCTAATGAATTTTGGATGGATGCACACAGACGTTTGGAGACATTTCAAGGTATCGTGGGGGTCGTGGAGGTCGTGGCCCTGGTCGAGGTGGTGGTCGGTTCCGTGGGTCCTACTACGGAAGGGGTTATGGTGGATATGGTCATATGGGTAGGGGCCGTGAGCGAGGTGGGCAGAATCATGGTTCCTAGAGCAATAGCCATACGTGTTGCTTATTAGAAGTCGAGTGAAAAGCTAATCCCAATCTTGTCCTGCTGGGACAGGGATTGATTTAGGACTTTATGTGTCATTTCTGCATTTTGTTTTGTTGTTTTTGTTAAGCAATAAACTAAACTAGTGGTGTTAGGATCTGTGATCTAATTTTCCTTTTTCCTTGTTCTTGTCATCTGTTTGAGGCTTGAAGTAGATGTTCTTTTTAACATCGAGTCCTGCAAATGAGATGCTAGTTGATGTTTTGTTTTCCCAGTACTTGTGTAATGTTTTGTACTTGAATAGAAAGGTAATTGAAAAAGTTTATGGGAATTTATTTGGTATGTTGATATTTCATTAGTGTTTGAATTTTCAACATTATACTTAACAAAGGGCATTCAAGTTGAACAAATGTAAAACTCATTCCGATTTGAAGGTAACCTAAAATCATAAAATTTATGATGTTTGTCTGATAATTAGGTTTGGTTATATTTAGGATCAAGTGGACACAGATCAGCCACAGTGAGTGAGGTAGTTAGGAGAGCTGTCTGTGTACACATTCACATGTGGGCATATTTATGACATTGAATTGGTTAGCATCTCAAATACTACTCCTACTTATTTCTCAATCAATCAAATATTAGTAAATTTGATTTTTCATTCTTACTTGTCAATCCCCAAACAAACAAACAAAAAGATTGAACCAAGGCAAATGTAGAAATTTCAATCCTCTGCATGTCTTGTAAGAAAAGAAATCTGAGTTGCGGCTATCGATGTGGCACTAGCACGACACTTTGTTTTCAAGACTATTTATTCAAGAAAACGAAAAAACAAGATTGCGGTTTTAGCATACATATATATGGATTGTTGGGGTTCAGAATATTAGCTAGGTAGCTAGATATTATGATTGATCATGATTCTGAGGTTAGTCTTTTTTGCTGCTGCTTCCATTGCAGCTTACGCACTTCGACAGGCCACTCTCAGAAATCCAAATAGTAAGTTCATTCAAATACCAGAAAATGAAGATGAACACAAACAGGACGGTACACGTTCCTCAAATCGTCTCAAAGAAGAAGAAGAAGAAGAAGAAGAAGAAGAAGAAGAAGAAGAAGTGAAGCTAATCAACAGCATCATAAACCCTTCTCTGGCCACACAACACGAATTAGAATCAATCTATTTCCCACTCCCATCCACGGAAAAACATGAGCAAGACAGAATTTACGAACTCGAAGTGTCCCACAACGCCAAGGAACTCGACCGGCTCCAAAACATCGTCAGAGAGCTCGAGGAACGGGAGTGCAAGCTAGAAGGAGAGCTCCTCGAATACCACGGACTGAAAGAGCAAGAATCGAGAGTCTCCGAATTGCAAAAGCAACTCAAAGTCAAAACAGTCGAAATCGACATGCTCAATAGCACGATAAATTCATTGCAGGCCGAGAGGAAGAAGCTCCAAGAGGAAGTTTCCCAAGGAGCTGCCGTCAGAAAAGAGCTTGAGACGGCTAGGAAGAAACTAAAGGACTTTCAGAATCAGGTTCAGATGGAAGCTAACCAGACGAAAGGCCATCTTTTGTTGCTGAAGCAGCAAGTGAGCGGGCTCCAGACAAAGGAGAAAGAGGCGCTCGAAAAGGAGGCGGAGGTTGAGAAGAAGATGAAAGACTCGAGGGAGATGGAGCTCAAGAGGAAGAATAGGGAGCTTCAGTGTGAGAAGAGGGAGCTAGCGGTTAAGTTGGAAATGCTTTCGAACATGACTGAGGTAGTATATATAACATTTTCTTTCTTCTCTTGATTTCGATCACCTCTTAAATCGACCCTCTCTGCCCATGCAGACTGAAACAGTCGCCAAGGTCCGAGAAGAAGTCAACTCCCTACGCCACACGAACGAGGACCTAGTCAAACAAGTCGAGGGTCTCCAGATGAACAGATTCAGCGAGGTCGAGGAGCTCGTCTATCTCCGATGGGTCAACGCCTGCCTGAGATTCGAGCTCCGCAACTTCCATAACCCCTCCGGAAAAGTATCGGCCCGCGATCTCAACAAGAGCCTGAGCCCGCGGTCCCGGGAAAGGGCCAAACAGCTCATGCTAGAATATGCTGATGATATGGAGAGCAGCTTCGACAACACTTCCGTCGATAGCGAAGATCTCGAAAAATCCTCCATAGATAGCTTAACTAGTAGATTCAGTAGTGTGAGTAAAAAAGCGAGCTTGATACAAAAGATAAAGAAGTGGGGAAGAAACAGAGATGATCACAGCCCATTTTCGTCTCCCGCGAGATCCACTTCGAGCCAGAAGCAGCCGAAGGGCCCGTTGGAAGAGCTCATGATCAGGACTTCGTTTGGAACTGGTGATCAAGATCACGTGGCGGCATCTTTCCAGGTGATGTCGAAGTCAGTTGAAGCGGTTTTAGACGAGAAGTACCCTGCATACAAGGACAGGCATAAGCTGGCTTTGGAGAGGGAGAAGACGATCAAGGAGAAAGCTCAGCAAGCTAGAGCTGTCAAATTCGAAGACCCTTTGAAGGGTAACGGGTTAAACGAAGTGAAAAAAACGCAACTTGCTCAGATTGAAAAAAGAGCGACGAGGGTCCCACGACCACCGCCCAAGGCATCCTCATCTGTCTCCCTCGTTCCAACGGGAGTTCCACCTCAGCCTCCACCTCCACCACCCCCACCGCCAGCCGGGACCCAATCTAAAGGTGGGGGTGATAATGTTCAGCGGGCCCCACAGCTGGTGGAGTTCTATCAGGCATTGATGAAACGGGAGGCGAAGAAGGAAACTTCTTCGGTGATGATATCAACATCCGGGAACGCGAGGAGCAACATGATTGGGGAGATCGAAAACAGATCATCATTCCTGATGGCCGTATGTATATATGCGTTCAATTATTATTTTATTAGTAAATATGATGAGTATATTGATAAACAGGTGAAAGCTGACGTGGAGACGCAAGGTGATTTCGTGGTGTCGTTGGCGAGTGAAGTCCGAGGGGCGCGTTTCGCGAGAGTAGAGGACTTGGTGTTGTTTGTGGAATGGCTGGATGAGGAGCTCTCGTTCCTGGTGGACGAACGAGCTGTTGTAAAGCATTTTGATTGGCCGGAAGGGAAAGCGGATGCACTGAGAGAGGCCTCGTTCGAGTATAAGGACCTTGTGAAGTTGGAGAAGCAAGTTTCTGAATTCAAAGACGATCCGAATCTTCCTTGTGAAGCTGCTCTGAAGAAGATGTATAAGTTGCTCGAAAAGTAAGTTTCTATTGTAGAGTTTTGCTCACACTTTCTCAAATGTGCTTTCTATGATTAAACATAAGTCTTTTTCACAGGGTGGAACAGAGTGTTTACGCACTTCTACGCACACGTGACATGTCTGTTTCGCGTTACAAGGAATTCGGGATCCCCGTCGACTGGCTACTTGATTCCGGCATTGTTGGGAAGGTTAATAATAATAAATTAATAATAATAATATGAAGCTTTCAAAATTAATTACTTTTAAGATATTTATATTTGTATATATATGTGCATCCAGATCAAGCTTTCGTCGGTACAACTGGCACGAAAATACATGCGGCGCGTGGCATCAGAGCTCGATGCCATGACCGAATCCAAGAAGGAACCTAACAAGGAATACTTGATCCTACAAGGCGTTCGTTTCGCTTTCCGCGTGCATCAAGTATATTTTCTCATTCATTTATTTCCTTGGAATTTACGAGTGTTTATAATAATTTCGAAAACCATTTCTGCAGTTTGCGGGAGGATTCGATGCGGAAAGCATGGCGGCTTTTGAAGAGCTGAGAGGCCGAGCTCGTACACAGAATACAGAGAAAAATGAAGCAGAAACATGAGGAATTATTTCTCTCTTATTGTATTTCTTTTTATGTTTGTTACATATATTCATCATCTGTGAACAGAGGAACTATGTGTATTTAATATTATAAGAAGGTTGTTTTGAATACTCAATTGTGTTCTAGACAAGATCTCTGTTGAGAGAAGTTGCTAACATAGGTGACTTAGGCATCTCCGGAATCATATTCCCTCTATAGTCGTAATATATGACACCCGGGAACTCGGGCGGCTCACATCGTTGTCCCATCATTATCGCCTTCTGCCAAACCCCAACACACTCTTCATCCAGTTCGTGGGCCCTCGGTTTCTTGGCCTTGTGGATTATGTCGAGGTTCGGGTCTTTGGAGCGCCTCTGCCGTGCATGTTTCGCACAAAGGGCTACGAAGAGAGTTGCTGAAAGAAACGCGCCTAGTGCTAGTAGTAGTCGGAACGGAGAGGAAAAGAAGAACAAGGTTTCGTTTGCATGGATATCGATCGGCATTTTCTTTAGGGTTTTGGGTAATAGAGGATTTGGCTGTGTTCTTGGAGGAGATGAAGATGTAATAATATAAGAGAGGAAGAAATTTTTGGGTTGAAGAATTTAGAAAGGTTTGTTGGTTTATATATAACTAATTAATTATGTAAAGAATAATTTATTATCATTTTATTTTTTAATGTAAATCAGTAATACTATATTGATAAATAAATAAATTTGAGATGAACTACTACTAGGTGAACTAAATGCCAACTATATTTTGTTTGAGACAGTTGGGTCAACTGTAAATCTGCATTTGACCTAAGAAGAATATGAAAGATTCAATGGATAAATCTCTGATGAAGAATTCGTTATTGAGACAACTTATACAACATATGGGATACAGATTTACTCAATTACTCCCCTTTTTCCCAAAAGAATAAAAATATTTTTGTAAAATAAAAGTTCAAGTTCTTCTCGAACAAAGTATTGGAGTTTGAATTACCTGACAAATTAGGTTGAAGTTAGTTTACTTCTTTTGTCGATTTTCTTGGAATGTACAGTTACAAAAGAAATTAATATATGTAACATATTAAATTCTACTGTAATATATTATAGTTTAAATAATTAACGTTAAAGCTTACTCTCAAAGATTTTGTAAAAATTGTATTTTACCCATAAATTTTGATAAAATGAATTAAACACTCCATTTTTTTTTAATAAAAATTGTAATTTACCTAAATTTAATTATTTTAATATTTAAAATATTATTTTTTTAGTAAAAAAAATATATTTTGCATCAAAAAAGTTCATAAATAATAAAAAATTATATTTACGAATCAAAAAAATATATTTACACATTTTTATTTTATTTTATTATACTATAATTTTTAATTATTCTTTATAATGAGTTAACTTATAATTTATTCATTTATTTTAATGATATAATCAAAGTAGTATTTCAAGAAATTAAATACCAAATAAAAATGATAATAGCATTTTTTACTTTTAAAATTATAATTTTATCATTATTATTTAGAAATTTTGTCATTTGTATTTAAAAAAAAAAGTTATACAAGATTATAAATTATATTATTAATAAGATGCAAAAATTCAAATATAGTAAAATAAAAATGTAAAAAAATGATGTATTTTTAAAAAAATTGATATATATTTTTTAATTAAAATAATTCTTTTAATAAAGAACTTAATATTATATTTAATACTCGTTTTATAATAAAAAGATTAATTTTCTTAAATGAACATTTCACAATAATAAGATTCTCTCAAATAAGAAAACAAATACTATTATTTTTTTTATTTTTAAATACAAATTTACTTCTACTTTATTTAACTATTTTTTCAACTTTACTCACAATTATTTTAGTTTTTTTTACTTAAAAATACATTTTTATCTTTAATCCAATAAAAGTAACATTTTTTTTAATCCACTAACAAATGATAATAAAATTAAAGGGAAAAGATGTTAATTTATAATATGGATATCCGGAATGTACATCAATTATGTATAATTACTTTTATTTCAAGGTTTGAACTCAAAATATGTATGGGTAAGTATTTACATTTTTGCAATCGGTAATGCTATATGGGCAGATTCTACCCAGGCCAAATTTATTTATTTATCTTATTTTTTATTTTTAGATAATTATAAATATGATAAATTTAATAAATATCTTAAAATGAAAATTTTATCTTTTATTATTATATATTAAAATATATTTTTTCTATTTAATTAATTTTTTTAGTATAAATATAAAATATACATTATTTTTAATTATTTTTTTTTGATTTTTTTGTAAAATATATATCTTATATATTATAATTAATTATAATAAATGTTAAAAAAATAATTAAATTATAATTATACTTATTAATTAAAAATTAAGATTTTTTGGAAAATATTTTGTCCATTTAGCACCGCCTTTTTCCAATTAATCAATAGTCCAACCAAAAAAACTTGAACTTTGGACTTGAAACGTAATTAATTATTGAGTATTCCTACTAAAGACAAAACATCTATTAATTTATATTTCGCAATTTTATGAATAATCGGTTACATTCTTCCCAACAAAATTTATATATATTTGTACATATGGTATTTTTTTTCAATTTATTAAAAAATCTATTTAAATTCATGTTAAAATAAACACTACGTACCATTTTTATTTTTATTATTGTATATCAAAATATTTTTTTAATTGATTTTTTTTAACAGGACTATAAAATTAAACATAAAATTTGTTAAAAATATGCTCAAATTTAAAATTTGAGAGATGTTAAACTTGGGGAGATTTGTCAGATACAGCAGTTGGCCTTCTCATGTCCCGTGAAACGTGTGCTTTATGATCACGGTGACGAAAGAATGCCTCGTGCAATGTTTTTTGCTGCCAGGAACATACCTCCAATGAAAGAGCTAACATGCGATTACGGCCGTCCGATAAAGTATCATATTTAAGTTCAACTCCTTTACTATCAGGTGCGGAAGTTTGGTAAAGTTTGATAGTCCAAAGTCTATTAGTGTTACTGTTACTATTAAAAATTGATTTTTTTTGTTAAAAATGTTTCAAACTTTAATATAATTTAAGTGGATTTTGATATAATTTACGTGCAATATAATATAATTTATGTATAGTATAATTTATGTGTATTTTAATATAATAAATTTATTTGTGCAATTTACGTTCAATTTAAGTGCATTTTAATGTAACATAATAGTTATATAAATAGTTACTTATTTTCAAATTTACATGTATATTTTTTATTTGTTCGTGTATTTTAATATAATAGAATAGAATATAAGTTTTCAGTAACTTATTATGTTAATATATATTAAAAATCGTTGTAAAATAACATGTGTATTTTAATATAATAGAATAGAATATAAGTTTCAGTAACTTATTATGTTAATATATATTAAAAATCGGTGTAAAATAACATATGTAAGCCGTTTGGATTACCATATATTTAATTATATACTGAAAACTAATAAAATTATAAATATTTTTGATAAAATTGTTTTTAAGAATAGATTTTTGAAATAAAACCTACCCATCTGTCCCACGTAATGGGCATAGCTGCAAAACATTGACTTTTTTGTTCATTCAATACATATACAAAAATTATGAAAAAATAACTAAAATAAAATTTAACTATTAAATTTTATTTTAGTTATTTTTTCATAATTTTTGTATACTATTTATCATATCTATTGAACGGACAAAAAAAGTCAACGTTGACTAACTATGTGTTATGTGTTGGAGTTGTATACTTAATTTCTAGATTTAAGTAACGGAAACCCTCGGTCATAGCATTTAATCTATTTAATTAAATAAACAATTGTTTGCTTTTAATTATTTGATAATTAAATATATGTAAATATAGTCCTAGATTATATAGGTTGTAGTTAGTATGGTGTGCGACGTCACACGGAAGATCATACTATCGGTTACTCGTATTTAATCGAACAGTTGCCCACGACCTAGATGGACACGGACCAAGCCATCGGTATAGTCGTTTTGTGAGAGAGAAAATAATTTGTCTTAATTATTTTATCACACATGTACACTTGGTGTATTGGGCAGATCGCTTGAGATTTATCAATTAGGATTCCCTTTGATAATTGATTCAAATCTCAGAGTATTTTATTCTTAATCTTCGATACTATTGCGGGTGTGTATATTTAATATAAGTGACTTTGATTTTCCAAAGGAATTGACCGATTTAATTATTGGGTCAATTACCGGTAAAGTTGGGTCACTATATTTTATATATGATATGCCGTGAATTTTTGACGGGAAAGTGTATCCTGTAAGAGTTGATAATATCCCCGAGATGAGTTCATAAGGAATTAAAGTTGAATAGTACTATTCTCGGATATAAGAGATGAATAAATTTATTAAGCAATAAAATTTTTTTATTTATATTTAAATCTTAAATACACGGAATAAATAATACTACCGGAAAAATATTATTTGATATAATATGGTTTAATATTGAGAGTGCAATTAATTTATATAGTGGAAAATAAATTAATTAATATTAATGAGATTAATAGATTTGTGCTTGGGCTCAATTTAATCATTAATATTGGAAGCTCAATATTTCACCTCCTTTAGATCCCCTACATAGCCTATAAAAGCACTACATGGTCTTCACATATCATAAGACAAGATTATCACACTTGATATTCTAGAGAGTTCGTGAAGGAGATCCATAGGAGTTCGGAGGATCGTCGCCCACACAACGTTCGAACGAAGTGCAAGGAATACGTAGGAAGATTCGAAGGTCTTCAAACCATCTCGTTTCTCCGCACAACGAGACGTAGGTAAAATCATGAAACCCCCTCTATGATTTTATGTGAATTAATTGTGATGCATACATGAACGAAAGATCCGGGAAAACGTACGAGACCGGGGACGGGGATAGACCGGGCGGTGGTGGTCGAAGACCACCGGGCCGCCGGCGGCCTAGGGATCCCCGCCGGGATCGTGAGCCACCCTCGGCTGGGAGCCGAGGGGATTCGGTCGAGCCCTAGGGCATCGACCGCGGGCACGCATGAAGCCCCGGCTGGACGCCGGGGGCGATCGAGCCCGTGAGCTCGATCGCGGGTGTGCTACGCGGTCACCCGTAGCCGCCTCGTATGTGCTACGGGTTCGCCCGTAGCGGGCGTACGGGGCTGAACGCCCCACGAGCAGCGAGCCCGTGAGCTCGCTGCGGGGCTGCTACGAGCAGCCCCGGGGATGCCTCGTGCATCCCCAGCGATCGCGAGCCCCGCGCGAGGGCTCGGCTGGGCACCACGGGCGGACCGTGGTGGTGCTCGGTTGAGCTCCGGCTCGTGCGGCGGTTCGTGGTTGTTCTCCGGCGATCGAGGATTTCGGTCGAGTTATCGGTTCCGCGATTTTTGATATCCCGGGATATCGATTTCCAACAACTGGTATCAGAGCGTTGGATCATGTTCATGTATGTATTTGATTATCGTTCTACCTTGCAGGATTTCCGGCTATCATGGTTTAATAATTTCGTTAATTATTTTATCATGATTATTCGTTTATTAAACTTTCGAACATGTCGAGATTTGTTTTGTGTGGATGAATGCTTGTAATCGTAAAAATTCGGGGGTTGACCGAATTTAGGATTTATTATTATTGTTCTATGTTTTCTAGAAATTGTATAGGGTCGATTTCATGTATAGAATCGATACCGGAATTGTAATTTAAAATTTTGTAATTTATTTACGTTGGATCGATGCCGAAACGACCGCCGGAGAAGACGTGTGACGAAGAAGACGAAGAGGACAAAAACCGGGGGGGGTCTATCATCCCCATGATCGATCCCCATGAGGATCGATCGACCCCGGGCTGCCCTAGGGTTCTTGGCCACGCCGACCACCAAGGGAGGTGGCGCGTGGGCCTTGGCCGGCGGCGGTAGGTGGTGGTCGATGGTGGGGGTGGCGCGGGGACTCCCAACCCGTGCTACTCCTACCAAGATCCGCCTTTCCTAATTTAGTTCGGTTTTTCCTATTTTGAGTATTCCTAAGTTTAGGAACTCTCATGGAATAAGAAAAGAATTAAATTGGAATTAATTTATTTCCTATTTGATTATTCTTATTCTTGGGAATTTTCATGGATGAAAATTAATTAATTATGGAAAGTAGAAGAGTCCTAATTTATTTTATTTCCTTATTCTATTATAGAAGTCTTCTAGAATATTCCAAGTTTGACTGGGATAGAATTCTAAAGATTTAATAGAATTAGAAAGGAAAATTAAAAATAAATAAAAATATTAATAATATTTAATTTTATTTTTAATATATTCGATTGACTTAATTTTCGAATTAAGTAACTTTTGGATTAATTGAAAATAAATAGATTTAAATATTGGGATTAATATTCTCGTCACATGGAGCATTCAAGAACGAAGACTAAAGACTAGAAGATGCATACGGAGATGGAATAAAGCCATGATAGTCGGAAAATAATATTCTAGTATTATTTTGACTATGTGATAATACCTTATGTGCTTTATTTTATGTATGCATGCTTATGTGTTTAATTATGCATTAGATACTGTATCCCTTTATTATAAAAAGCTAAGTGGGAGAGGGATTGGAAACAATCCCATGGTCTCCATTATTGTTCTCTTGGTGGCTTTTATGAACTTTTGAAGTTCGTATAGACAAGTCATTTGATGAGAATTCTTGTAATTCCTTTTACGAGAAACATTGATTAAGTTTATCAAACAATGCCTAATTTGTCTTTCTGAAACTGACTTTAAGTCGACTCATTCTCACCCTGGGGAGTGGAATGGAGCCAAAGCCACTTGGTCATGTGGATGACACAAATTAGAGACATTCGTACCATTTCTTGAAATGGATCGATTGTCTGCTCGACTCCCTCATCTAATGAGAGATAGGGTTGTTCGCATGGTGAATCACTGGTTAGAAACTTCGAGTTTCACTTATGATTCTCCGCGTCTTGATTTACGAAAATCGAATGGATCAAGTAATTGGATGTCAATTATGAAAATCTTTTGGTATAGTAAACGTCCACACTATCGTGGCTTGCTATATTGAATGAGATTTTGGAATAATTGATGTAGACAGTTATAGAAGAAAGTGAAGGATCGTGTGTTAACGTAAACGTCCACACTATCGTGGCTTGCGGTAATATACGAGTCTCAAACAATCTTCTTAGTACTGAGTAATGGTTTACACTTAGGTACGCTTTATAGTATTCTTCCCATCGAAGTAACGCTATAATGATGTACGACCAAAGCAAATCTAATTACGAAATCATTTGGATAGGTAAACATCCACACTATCGTGGCTTACCATATCTGATGGGATTTTAGATGTAATTAGTAATTTAATGATATTATTTGAGGGAGATAATATCGGTATTAAATTGATTGATTGTTTATATGTGCTTATAGGTTTAGAGAATAGCTATGAATCCACTTTCTGTGATACTCAAGGAGAATAAACTCACTGGCCCCAATTACATTGATTGGAAGAGAAATTTGGACATTGTCCTGACTGCAGAGGAGTACAAGTTTGTACTCTATGAACAATGCCCTTCCGAACCCACGGCTGCCTCAACTGATGAGGAGAGAGCAGCATATAGGAAGTGGACAAAGGCTGATGAAAAGGATAGGTGCTATATTTTGGCTTCTATGTCAAATGTACTCCAAACCCAACATGATTCGATGGACACTGCCGGGGATATGTTGTTCAACCTCAAGGAGATGTTTGGGCACCAAGACCGTGCGGCTAGGCAAGAAGCCATGAGAGTCCTCATGTCAACTACTCAGTCTGAAGGAACGCCCGTTGGGGAGCACGTTCTTAAGATGATGAGCTTGTTGAATGAATTGGAGGTCCTAGGAGCTCAGATTGATGGTGAGACGCAAGTCGACATCATACTCCAGTCTCTGACCCCTAGTTTTGAGCAGTTCCGCATGAGTTATAATATGGGTAAACTGTCTTATACTCTTGCGCAACTCCGGACTGAACTGAAGGCGGCAGAGGGGATCTACAAGAAGGGCAAATCTCAAGCGCTTGTAGCTACCAAGTCCAAAGGCTCGAAGCCTATTGGAGGTAGGGGCAAGAAAAGGAAGCAAGCCTGGAAACCCAGTGGTGCCAAGTTCAATGGACCACGAGGAGGGGTTAGCAAACCTAAGGGAAAGTGCTTTCGATGCAAGAAGTCTGGACACTGGAAGTCTGATTGTCCTCTCAAAGGTACAAATTTTTCTTTAGTCATGAAAACATAGTCAGCGGTATTATCTACCAGAAATCTGGTGTGTAGATATGGAACCACTGACGGTATGTGCATTTTGATTGCAGGGGTTCCAGAAAACCCGGCGACTTAGAGAAGAAGAGTTCAAGTCTAACATGGGCAAAGCTGTAGAGGAGGCAACTGTTGCAGTGGAAGACATTTATCTGCTTTAGTAGCTATAGGATTTCGTTTCAAGTTTATTGCTTTATGTACCCTTTTAGAAAGAACTTTTGTTCTGGTTTCTATTATGAATGGATATTTTATTTCTTTAATCATTTGATGGTTTTGATAAGAAATATTCTGGTACATTAGATAGCAATATGTGAATGATAAATCCTAAGTCTACTACGATGCAACAAACCGTTCTATAACTTGTTTTACTTATTAGATGTATTTCCTTGTTAAATCATTATGCTTGTGAATTCTTGTACTTAGTAGTATTTATTCAAATAAAATTCAAAGGCCGAAATTGATTTGATCAATTATAGTTGAAGGAATGGACCTTCCGACCTAAGAATTGAATTTGGGAGATAATACAACTAAGCCTTTATGATAAAGGATAGAATTCAGACAAGTATTGAAATTGATTAACGATGATGTATGCAGACATATGTGTACTTAGAATAGAACGAGTGATTCTTTTGAGAATACTCGAAAATGGATTAGGGTACTTGATGTGCCACAATAGCAAAGTGTTTTGACAAGTCAATGGACACAAAGCTATTATGGAGAACCATCAAAGTATATCCATTAGAAGCCTGCGATTTGATCGCGGAGGCTACTACTTATCTAAGTAAAGCATAGCATAAATCAGAGAATGGGATTGGATCCCAAATGACTACACCATACACTCTGGTGTAGAAATGGTGTGTCGGGAAATAAGAATTCTAATAGTAAAAGGGAAAGTTATTCGGAACTACCTATATTCTATGGATATTTCTGGAAAAACAACGACACATTCAATGTGGTTGTAGGATGTCCTGGAAGAACAAAAGATTGTATGTTCAATAGTACTATGAACCAGGAGGACGTTCTATCGGCCGGTTCTTAGAGGAAGACTATTAGATGAACTACAAAGCCCGAAGTGACGTAATACTTTAAGATGAGAGAAGAAAAGACTGGGAACCAGCCAAACCGAGTAGTAGTACACCACTAACTGCACCTACTGTTATTACTGTTATACACCGGAACGCCATTGCAGTGGGAGGTTGTTAGACAACCGGAGATCTTCATAAGACTAGAAGAGTTTCGAACTCTGGATCTAGTAAAGATGAAATCGATCCCTAGTTCTGCACAGGGGCGGTGCTAAATCTAAATGTGCCTGCTTGGAAAGCAATAATCATTATTGTTAAGAGGCAAGATCATTTAGAGTACAAGCTTAGTTAATCCATTTATGGATTGTTACAAAGCTATGAATCGTGGAACTTGCGAATTGATGAGATAGTCCATTTGATGGATTCATCAAAGGGCATGAACGAGAAAAGTTTATTGGAAAAGTGATGGAAACAATGTGGTGTTTCTCGGAATTTTATGCAGATGACGTTTTATCATTGGCGACAATGTAAAGACGTTGTCAGACATAAAATGATGGTTGTCTAAATAAGTCGAGATATAAGATTGAGTAGAAGTTAGAGCATGTTCTTAAGATCTTTGATCTCACGATAAGAACATTGTACTTCTCCTAGATATCTTATACGATTATGGTTTGTTTTAAACATGCATAATTCTGAGAAAGGTTATTGTCTTTCAGACACAGAATACATCTATCTAAAGATATGTGTTTTGAACACATGAAGGAGATAGACGCAGACAAAAGCGGTTTCCTACACTTTGAGTGTGGAAAGCTTAATGAATGCAATGTTGAAAAACGAGAACCTGATATCAACTATGCGGTTAGCGTAGTGGGAGGATATCAAGGTAATCACAACAAGAGATATTTGGATGCTGTAAAAGTACTTTCGAAGTACTGGATTACAAAGCAACACGAATTCTTCTTGGATTACATATTCTCAGATCTCAAATCAGAGAAGGACCAGTGTAAGTCTATATCAGGCTATGTGTTCACTTTTGAAGGAGGTGGAACCTTAAAGATGAAAAAGTGATAAGCACGATGCTTTTCGGACTCTATCATAACCGAAAGGCAGCCTCAGAGGCAGCGGAAAATTTTGGTTGGGTTCCGGAATAACCTCTGGACTTAGATATGATTCTTAGTTCACCAAAGGCTATGTACGTAGCGGTTCATGGTAAACTGAAAGAAGTCATAAGTCAAAAAGTGAAGATAACACATAGAGCAAGTACCACCTGATTCGAGTCATCGTCTAGAGAGACGACGCTGTAGTCACCAAGATAACTTCAGAGCGGCAACCTAGATTGCTCATTCACATGGTACTTCTTCGAAGTACGGTTTAAGCACGTGATGGGTATGGGAGTCGGGAGTTTGGAAGAAATGACTAGACCTTAGTATAAGTGGGAGATTGTTGGAGTTGTATACTTAATGTCTAGATTTAAGTAACGGAAACTCCTGGTCATATCATTTAATCTATTTAATTAAATAAACAATTGTTTGTTTTTAATTATTTGATAATTAAATATATGCAAATATAGTCCTAGATTATATACGTTGTAGTTAGTATGGTGTGCGACGTCACACGGAAGATCATACTATCGGTTACTCGTATTTAATCGAACAGTTGCTCACGACCTAGTTGGACACGGACCAAGCCATCGGTATAGTCGTTGTGTGAGAGAGAAAATAATTTGTCTTAATTATTTTATCACACTTGTACACTTGGTGTATTGGGCGGATCGCTTGAGATTTATCAATTAGGATTGCCTTTAATAATTGATTCAAATCTCAGAGTATTTTATTCTTAATCCCCGATACTATTGCGGGTGTGTATATTTAATATAAGTGACTTTGATTTTCCAAAGGAATTGACCGATTTAATTATTGGGTCAATTACCGGTAAAGTTGGGTCACTATATTTTATATATGACATGCCGTGAATTCTTGACGGAAAAGTGTATCCCGTAAGAGTTGATAATATCCCCGAGATGAGTTCATAAAGAATTATTATGCAAACCTCATGAGTGGATTTGTCCCGCATAATAATTAAAGTTGAATAGTACTATTCTCGGATATAAGAGATGAATAAATTTATCAAGCAATAAATAAATTTTATTCATGGATATTTAAATCTTAAATACACGGAATAAATAATACTACCGGAGAAATATTATTTGATATAATATGGTTTAATATTGGGAGTGCAATTAATTTATATAGTGGAAAATAAATTAATTTATTTGGGCTTGGGCTCAATTTAATCATTAATATTGGAAATTTGGAAGCCCAATATTCCACCTCCTTTAAATCCTTTACGTAGCCTATAAAAGCACTACATGGTCTTCACAAATCATAAGACAAGATTATCACACTTGATATTCTAGAGAGTTCGTGAAGGAGATCCATAGAAGTTCGGAGGATCGTCGCCCACACGACGTTCGAACGAAGTGCAAGGAATACGTAGGAAGATTCGAAGGTCTTCAAACCATCTCGTTTCTCCGCACAACGAGACGTAGGTAAAATCATGAAACCCCCTTTATGATTTTATTTGAATTAATTGTGATGCATACATGAACGAACGATCTGGGAAAATGTACGAGACCGGGGACGGGGATAGACCGGGCGGTGGTGGTCGAAGACCACCGGACCGCCTGCGGCCTAGGGATCCCCGCCGGGATCGTGAGCCACCCCCAGCCGAGGGGATTCGGTCGAGCCCTAGGGCATCGACCGCTGGCACGCATGAAGCCCCGACTGGACGTCGGGGGCGATCGAGCCCGTGAGCTCGATCGCGGGTGTGCTACGGGGTCACCCGTAGCCGCCTCGTATGTGCTACGGGTTCGCCCGTAGCGGGCGTACAGGGCTGAACGCCCCGCGAGCAGCGAGCCCGTGAGCTCGCTGCGGGGCTGCTACGAGCAGCCCCGGGGATGCCTCGTGCATCCCCAGCGATCGCTACGAGGCGATCGCGAGCCCCGCGCTGGGGCTCGGCTGGGCACCACGGGCGGACCGTGGTGGTGCTCGGTTGAGCTCCGGTTCGTGCGGCGGTTCGTGGTTGTTCTCCGGCGATCGAGGATTTCGGTCGGGTTATCGGTTCCGCGATTTTTGATAGCCCGGGATATCGATTTCCAAACTGCACATTAGTGTAGAACAGAGGAAGTATATAGTAATTGGCTATATATTGAAAATGTTATACTTTTTTTTAATTTAAATAGGCACCTTAACTTTTAGTATATTTAAAATTGCATAATTATATTTTAATATTTTCAATTACTTAGATTTTGCACAAATGTAATTTTATTTTATTTTGAACAAATAAGTTTAGTGGTTGTGTTGTTGGAGATGCTACTCTTGGAGCATTACTCTAGTGGTATATCAAACGTTGGATGCATACATAATACATGGAGGATGTGTCATTATGTGTACACTTGTATTAATTTATTTTAAATCAACAGTCATTAGCTACATGGAGTATTACTCCCGGTGTAGCATAAATAAAACTGTTGTTGTATTGTAAGTAAAACTAGAACTACACCCGCACGCACAAATTTATTAAAAATAAAAATTACTTAAATTTGATACATATTTGGTAATCTTTTGTCTAATACTCAACAAAAAAAAAAAATTGACTTAAAAAATTTGTCAAAATCTCTTAGGAAAAGTATTAACTATTCTTCTTGTTTTTTTTTTAATTATTATGAAACATGACACATTAATTATAAAATTATTATATACTATGTACAATACACTATACTTCATTTGGTAAAGTGATTTCCAATTCAGTAGCGTTTCATCCGTTTTTGTGATGTTTGTTTTGTTAATTTTTAATTATTTAGGTATTTTTGTATTTATCGTTTGTGTATTTTTTTTCCACTTTTTTTGTTTGTTTTATTGTCCAAACAGATTTAGGCGAGACCAGAAGTGAAAACGAGCGAAAACAAACGAAAGGCGAGCAAGGAATCAAACAAGTCGAAGTGTCGGTCAGCGGTCGTGGTCTGGCCGCGGTAGCGGCTCCCTTCCTCATCCCATTCGCGGCCGGCGCGTTCACCAGGGCAGCTGATTTTGGCCCACCCAGCAAAGAGCCATTGTTGCGGCCGCGAGCGCGTTTCAAACACTCAACACGGTTGCGGCGCCTCCGCGGCCGCGTTCCTCCAGCCTCAACGCGACCGCGGCCTCAGTGCGGTCGCGTTGCACCCAATTCCAGCAACCAATTTTTGTTAACCCGTGTTGACTTTCGTTGACCCCTCCTTTGACCATCCAATTGAAGACATTTTAGAGGGCATTTTGGTCATTTCAAGTGAGGTTTTTGAAGGCTATTTGGTGACTTGCACAAGAAGACAACACACACACACTCTCAATCACCCTCACCTAACACACACAACACACACTATTTTATCTTCTCTCTCTAGGATTTAGGAAGGTTTTTGAATATTTTGATGATGATGTTGCTAGGCTAGATTGTTTTTTTGGGGGTGGGGTAATATTATTTGTCGTGTAGGTTCGGGTTCTAGCATGAAAATCGGGGTTGGCGGTATTTTTATCGAGGGGGAGACGGACCAAGTCTTCCCTAAATGGTAGACTCGTTGCTTTAGCACGAGTTTGGCCTTTTCTGACTACCCCGAGGCATAATCACGATTGTGCGTGTCCGGCTCGATTGATTCGAAACTTGCGGTCAACAAGCCCGTTGTGAGTTAAACCGTGGAGAATCTCGTGAGGACCGAAGTTTGAATCTCGGTTCGGTATAACCGAGGTCAACACGAGAGAAGACCCGCTTAATTTAACAACTCTTTCAAGTGAAGAAAATCGGCCTCTACTTCAATTAAAACGACCCCTTCCCCTAACCTCGTTTCCCATGGATTAAAACTCGTTTATTACTTTTAATTTCTCATTTACGTATTTTAGCTTATCTAATATCCAAAACATCGAAAAACCCCTCAAATGGTAACTACTTGAACTCTTGCTTTCCTTTTTGTGTTTTTGACAATCGATTGAAATTCACTACACTCGCCAATAGTATTACTCTTCTCGAGAATGACACACGAGTATTAAAAATCGAGACAACACTTTTTATTGAAACAAGTAGCAGATTTATCAATAACTTAAATGATCACCGTCTTTTTGTAATTTATACAAAAAATGTTATAATTCTTATAGAAAAAAAGTAGTATCTATTTACACATAAATAATGAAGTATAAATTATTTTTTATATTCATGAAAATATATGAAATACAATTTTAATTATTAAAAATGAAAAGACTCAATACATACCTCATTGTGGCATGAATCATAAGCATTACAATCATAAGTATTCACATGAGAGTATTTCTGAAATAATCTAAGAACTCTTGCTTTCCTTTTTGTGTTTTTGACAATCGATTGAAATTCACTACACTCGTCAATAGTATTACTCCTCTCGAGAACAACACACGGGTATTAAAAATCGAGACAACACTTTTTATTGAAACAAGTAGCAGATTTATCAATAACTTAAATGATCACCGTCCTTTTGTAATTTGTACAGAAAATGTGATAATTCTTATAGAAAAAAGTAGTATCTATTTACACATAAATAATGATGTATAAATTATTTTTTATATTCATGAAAATATATGAAATACAATTTAATTATTAAAAATGAAAAGACTCAATACATACCTCATTGTGGCATGAATCATAAGCATTGCAATCATAAGTATTCACATGAGAGTATTTCTAAAATAATCTAAATCACAAATTGTAAGGATAAATATGTTTGGGCATAACAATGCCTTAAAGGATCTAGGCAGAAGTTGCTTTGCTAACATATTTATTTGTTTTCTTCTTTCTTTACAATTGAACTGTTGTAATCACTTGTTATATTGGTTATTTGATTTAGCATGGTTCATTAGTTGGAACGTCCTTGAAAAAACAATCAACATAGAAGCTTTTTGCCGCACACATCAAGGCAGACTTATGCCGCAGCTCTGCAAGACAGACTTATGCCGCAGCTCTGCAAGACAGACTTATGCCGCAGCTCTGCAAGGCATGGACAAGGCGTTGAGTTAAGAGATCAAGCGAAGCATGAGCAAAGGGCAAAGGATTGCTGAAGTCCAGAGAGTATGGAAGGCAGTGCAGTACGGCAGAGCATTCCTGAAAAAAATTCAGAAGGCAGTCCTGCGACAGTGGTCAAAACAGTCTGCCCTAGATTATCTCAACCGACCTTTGACCTAGCATTTTTAGGAAATCAGTTGGAGACTCTCACCTAAAAATAGAATACGACCCAAGTGAATTTCCTCAACACTTCGACAACACTTTTACACCTCCAGAAACACATTTCCATCAAAGATCGATCACCACGCCTTTAGTGTCGCGACTTCACTTGTGAAGTTCGTCGAGCCATATGTTCTCTCGTCTCAAAGAGAGTTCTTTTGTTAGGCTGATGATCGTGACATTAGAATAGATGTTATACAGTAGCTAGGTTTCATTTGTTGTTGATTGTTCATATTCTTCGAATAAGATAAACACCGAGGCATACATGTGTATAGTCTTAGGTAAAATCATTTGTAAATCCAAGAGTATTCCTTTTGTAAAGACTCGGTTCTTTAATAAAGTTTTTGGCCGTAAGGTTGTTCGTATGTGTATAATTTAAATACACATACAAAGATTTAATTCCTTGTCATTTACTTTTATGTACGTGTGTGTGTGTTCGTTTCGAGTGATTTATTTTTATTAATTCCACTGCAATTCATATACATATATCACATATATATTTATCACATTAACAATATGATCAATCTAATTAAAATACTTAAATTAAGTAAATCACGAAAAACGAACGTTTTTTGTACAAGGCATAGTGCTGCGACATACGCTGTTCTGCCGCAGAACACTGCCTTGTCTAGGCAGCGCACTTTACTGCGTTTATTTCACTGCCTACGACTTTCAAGTGGTATTAGAGAGGACACTAGACTTACTTAGTGTTTAAGGTCCGTCTGATCGCGCACACTTATAACGGCATATCCATCTTACATCGTACGAACACCGGTTGTTCTTGACGGTACAAATTATGGATTTTGGAAAACCCGCGTTGAAGCAAGGATCAAATCAATTGATCGCAATGCGTGGTTGCCCGTACTTCGAGGATGGAAACCACTTCAGGAGGAAATTCCTAAAGGCAGTAAGCTTGAAAAAGCTCTGGAGAAGTGGACTACCGATGAGGTTGCCGCAACTACTGCCAATGATAGGGCAAGGTGTGCCATCCTTGAGTCCATCCATTGCAATATGTATAGAATTGTTAAACAATGTACTACTGCCAAATAAGTATGGCATATGCTTGCTCTTCATTGTGAAGGTAACAACACAGTGAAGAAAACCAAGGTTCGTATGCTTATGTCTCGTCAAGGGTTGTTAGATCAGTTGGTTGAGCACTTGAATTGAGGACTTGAGCTCCTTGGTTCGAATCCCAAGACACTGCAATTGACATAGACAAAAAAAAAATGCTTGTGTCTCGTTTCGAGAATTTGCGTATGAACGAGGACGAGACAACACTTCATTACTTTGGAGAATTAATGTCCAATGTTACTGAATGTGCTGACATTGGTTCACCCATTAGTAACCCGACATTGTGTAGTAAGATAATGAGATCGATGAGTTCTAAGTTCCTGCCGAAGGTTACTGCCATTGAAGACAGTTCTATGTCGGAGGAAGATTATGTTTCATTTATGGAAATCTTCAAGAACTATGAGCTTAACCATCATGAAGATCTTGAAACTCACGGGAAATCACGTTCACGAAGCAACGAGAAGAATCTTGCCTACACTGTGGCAGAACGACGGCAGAGAACCAGGCAACAGCTCTCAAGGCAGCAGCCCCACCTCTACCAATGATCTGTCCGTGAAAAAATCCACGAGCTACTTGGATATGATGGTGGAGAAGACCAGTATGCATTACTCGCTCGGAAAATGGATTCTGTACTTGTTCGCTCGTTGAAGAAGCCGTACGATCCCCGACGAAGGAAGTTCCCATCAAAACCAAAGCAAAATCAAGATAGAAGAATCGTGGTTCGCCATCCGAGCACAAGATCAAGCTCAAGCTCAAGTCCAAATTCAAAGGATTGATCAAAGATCAAGTGCCACGTATGTCAAGGGATTGGACACTACTCAACCGAATGTCTTTCAAAAGATCGAGGCATTGGGATTTTGAATTCCATGGTTATGCAAGAAGATATGAAACAATACTGCCTTGAAGACTCCACCACTGCGCTTGCTGCTCATCTCGAAGGCACTTCCCTATCCGACGCTGAAGATGACAGTCTATCCCATGCCCCTGCACGACGGCATGTTGCATTCTTCGCATCTGCCGCAGCAACGACAAAAACTTAATTGAATACCTCCGAATTTTAATAGACTTTTAAAAATTCGAATTGAATACCTCTAGATTTTAAAAGTCCATTAAAATTCTATAGACTCCTGAACCAATACACCCCATACGTCTTATAAGTTGTTTTAAGAGTTGATAAGCTGTTATGTCTTATTTAATAAATAAGTTGTTAAACGGTTTGGATAAAATAGATATATAAACTTGGATGTTAATTTGTTTGACAATTTAAGATCTTATATAAATAAAATTATCAAAAATAAATTGTTATATATGAAAAAAATAATTAAAAATAATTATATTAACTAAATAACAAATTAAAATTTTTTGTATATATATATATATATAAAATGTAATAATTTTAGGGGTATTTTGGTTTTTTATTGTTTAAGTTACAAGAGTTTATAAGCTATTTAAAAAAAATACATATTTTTATTTTTTTAAAATAATTTATAAACTGTTAAATAATTTATTTTTAAATTATTTTAATATATTTTTTTAAAATATTATCAAACAAATTTGAAGAGCTTATAAACTTTTAGAAAGCAAAGTGAAAAGCGGCAATTTCTATCGTACACCTATGAGTACAAAGCACGGTACATCATATTTGACTTTTTTCTATTATATCTCTTTTTCATATTTTTCTCCGATATTCCGATTTTTTTTTGCGTAATATAAAAATTAATTTATTTATTTATATCTCTTTTCTATATTTTTCTCCGATATTCCAATTTTTTTTGCATATTATAAAAATTAATTAATTTATTTAATTTATTTGTTTGCTTAATATTTTTTTGCATAATATAAAAATAATTTTTATATAATATAAAAAATAATTTATTTATTCAATTTATTTTTTTGCGTAATATTTTTTTGCCATAATATAAGAATTATTTTTTATATTTTTTTCATGTTGAAAATTGTACGAAGATCTTATATACTATGAATGAAATTGTACGATAATGAAGATCTTATATACGATAAATGAAGATTGTTGTATTACATGATAAAGATTTGATTATGTGATGAAGATTTGATAAATATAATGTAAATTGATGGATAAAGATTTGATTTACGTTGAATGAAAATTCATTCTTTACGTGATGAATATTTGATTTTATTGAATAAATATAAGATTATTAATATAAATTTAATGTAAAATGATGAATATGAAATTTAGTAAATGAAGATTAATTTATTAATGTGATGTATATTTGATTTTATAATTAATATTAATAATATTGATATAAAATAAAAAATGATTTTTTTTATTAGGTAGAGATTAAATAATCGTTTTAAATTTATATTTTTGTATTGAATAAAGTTTATTTTATTAGTTTTTTTATTTATTAACGCTAAATTAAAATTTGAATTTGAATTTTTATTATTAAATAGGTTGTATGTACCATGTATTGTACACCTAGTTGCTACTTGTGAAAAGCGGGTTTAGCAGAGATGCTCTTTCTGCCCAATCAGCAATACATCCTCGGAACGACGTCGTTCGAGACCTGTGCAAAAATATATAGATTTAGAACTCCAATAAACTCGCCATCATACTGTATACAGGAAGGAGCTCACCTGAAATCATAGAAAATTCTATCGCTGAAATTCATCTAATCGCAAAATGGTCAGTAATTCTTTTCTCTCGATTGCTTGAATAGGTCGTATACTTTTAGATTCCGTGGTTTAGCGCTATGATTGATTCATGAATTCAGTCGATGATTTTCTATGCGAAAACTTGAATTCATGAGATGATGAAAAATCTCGATTTCTTCAATCAGTTTCCGTTATTTCCCCCAATATTTGGGGTTCGATTTAGGGTTTGAGATCATACGCTGGTTTTGATTATCGACGTCATGTAGTTGAAGAGGGGGTGAAAGTTACAGATTGTTGAAATGATCTGTTCTTAATTATGTAAACCTCAAGAGTTTGGCATTGATTTGGAATTTGATCATCCAATAATTCTTCAAAAATCATTGTGTGAATAATGCTTTTATGTTCTAGGTTAAGGAACAAGTGTTTTTGAATTTACTAAATGTATTTTTGTTGGTTTTTCAGTCTACTCTTGCAGCTGCGAGGGCCGATAATTTTTACTATCCACCAGAATGGGAGCCGAAGAAGGTAGGTTTCTTATCCAACTTTATACATAATACATACATACATACTTGTAGTTGCTTTTGATTTTTACATTTATTTTGTTTTCAGGGTGGGCTGAATAAGTTCAATGGTCAACATGCTCTTAGGGAGAGAGCAAAGAAAATAGATGAAGGCATCTTGGTCATAAGGTATTAATGTTTCCTTTTAAGCATCAAACTTAAATAGCTTTCGTAGTTATTCTCCTTACTTCTGAGTGCTCATTAGAGGATAAACGGTAGGTTGGTTGATATTGGGATTTTGTGGGTCTGTATAAATATGTGTGTCCTTGGGGCAGTGGAGTTTCAGATTCAATTGATACCACAACTCTTCGATTTTAGTTGCAGATAGGGTCTAGGGATGAGAATGTCATGATTTCCTGTGATTTACAAAAAAATGAAAAAAATAAATTTAACTGTCGTACTTTCAAAACTTCAAATGCAATTTAATAACAGCTATTATAATGATTTACGAATTGATTCATAACTTGATGAAGAATTTATGCGCTCAAAATTTACTTCACGTTTCTGCTATTTCAGGTTTGAGATGCCTTATAATATGTGGTGTGGTGGATGTGAGTCCATGATCGCTAAGGGTGTAAGGTTCAACGCCGAGAAAAAACAAGTTGGAAATTATTACTCTACAAAGGTACCTTATTTTTGTTTAATAATGAATATAGAACTTGCTCATATATTTGTGCGGGTGATGACAACATTTCTTTTTCAGATATGGAGCTTTACAATGAAGTCTGCATGCTGCAGGCATCAAATTGTTATCCATACAGATCCACAAAACTGCGAGTATTTAATTATGAGTGGAGGCCGGAAAAAGATTGAGGAATATGATGCTGAAGATGCTGAAACTATGGTGCTACCAGTCGAAAATGGTATGTAATGTTTTGCAGCAACCGTTCTGTTTTTTTACCCTAATTTGCTTGCCATTTTTTTACCTCAGAGCTAGATTGTTTCTTGGTCTTTTATAATTTAGGGCCTGTAAGATAAATTAACTATCAGTACGGGATCTGAAACTCACTCACACACACACACATTTTTGGCAGGTCTTTGCTTGATATGTTCCATCTTTCAGGCTCTATTTTTATATTAGTTTTTATCTCGGATCCCATACCTGATTGATAGCCATCTTTCATATTTAAACAAAAACAATCCTGCCCTTTATTTTCCTCTTTTTCCAGATAAAAGCAATCTGGCAGACCCTTTCAAACGACTCGAACACCAAGAAGGAGATATGAAAAAGAAGAAAGAAGCCGAGCCAGTGCTTGTCCGGCTACAGCGAGTCTCTGACTCAAGGCACTCTGATGATTACGCGATGAACAAATCCCTGCGTGCTCGGCTAAGGGGTCAGAAGAAAAGAGTATCCGAAGAAGAGGCTAATTCCAGGAAATCAGGGCTTGGGATAAGACTACTTCCCGTTTCTGAAGAGGATGCTGCTCTTGCTTCTCGTGTTAAATTCGCTACAAAGTTCGAGAGGAATAGAAAAGACAAGAGGGCACTAATTCAGGCTAGTTCGATTTTTTCTGGTCAGTCTAATGCGAGTTCTTTGTCGGAAAAGAGACGTTTGGAGCTCGAAGGTAAGAGGAGGAAGATAAATGCTTCGAAAGCATCAACTCTGTTGGGTGGAGGAATCAAGCCGTCATCATGGGCCCGTGGTTCTGGGAAAGTTAACCGGGGTTAAGTTGGTTTGCTATCGTGGATATTGGATTGTCGTTCTATGTTTTCACAGCCTACCTACGTTATCTTAGAATCTGAACCACATAGTAATAGTTTCTTTATAAATGTGTTGTTTTTATTCATGAAAACTACAGCCATGTTTTCTGACCTTTACTTCGATCCGACCCTTATTAATGAATGATATAAATTCAGGATTTAAATGTGATTAATGTCGCAACGTGGTTGTAACATTGTACAAAAATGTGTACATTTCTAGCTCCACGTCAAATGTAAAAACATTTTTTTTTTTGTGTACATTTAACAAATCATGTATGAGATGAGTTTATGTTATTAGATGTTTTGTGATATATCTAAAAAATGAAGTAAAAAAAATAAAATCCTGAAAAACATTTTTAATAAATGTGAATGGAAGAGTTAATGTCAAAATTTCACTTCTGATTATTTGATATACTCTTAAATTCATACATTATTTCTTTCTACCAAAATTGTTTTACTTGAACATATTTGCTAACTAATACTCCTCGGTCAGTTGTCATACTTTTCTCTTTGGGGTATCCAACAATAGTTGACACACCCTAAAAAAGGAAATAATTATTCTAACTTTTTTATTTTAATATACAATTTTATTCTTACTTTACCCCACCTACTTTTTAAACTTACTCACAACTACTTTACTTTTCACTTTTAAAATATATTTTTACTATTTACTTTTTTATTAAAAATTTAAAAAATAACAATTTTCTTAAACTCCGCGTCCAGCAAAGTATGACAACTATTAATGGCCGGAGGGAGTAATACTTTTAATGGCTTTAATTTTTTATATGATATTTAAAATCGAATTCGAATATCATTACGGTGTTGTCCTATCAAACCGCCTAGGAAGTCGACAAAAAAAATGAAAAAGCTATTCAGAGAGAGTTAGACATTTTGGAAGAAAAAATGTTGACTTTTGATTCTCTAAATGATATGAATAAGTAGAAAATTGCGAAGTTGTATAATTTCAAAGTAATTAAAAGCACGAGATTTCCAAAAATAAGAATTGCTGCTAAAAAATATCATAGGTATGCACCAAGGATCACTGGTGCCGACTTGAGAAGAACAGTTCAGAGTTAGCTGTTGTGCTCTTTACGATGCTCTGATACCACTTATTGCGATATTGAAAATTAAATCACTCACGATTCTCGAAATATATATGAGATGCGAAGAAAAGATAAACGAAAAATAACGAACACACAAATTTACGTGGAAACCCAAAATCACGGGAAAAAACCACGGGAAGAAAGAAAACCCACTACATCGCTTACAATAATTCACTCTATGATTTTCGTCTACCGGAGAACTTCAATTTATAGGTGTAGCAAACCTATCAAATTGGAAACAATTAAAATTAAAAATAAATCTTTTTCTTAATATATTACTCATAAATCTTTTAAGAAATAAAATTATATTAAATAATTCTAATTTCCTAAACATAAAAATAAATCAAATAGGACCACCGAACCACCAAAGTCGGTAATCGAAGTCGATCGAAAGTCGCATGCCATCTGAACACGTAACCCACTTGCCTCAATTACAAAACTCACGTAATTGATATCAATTAATTCCTTGTTGATGTCATCTCATGTCATCACCTTTAATTAATTCAGGTAAGTTTGTCCCTTGAATCGATCAGCCCTTCATGCGAGTTTCGACTCTCCGTCCTATTTATTTATGGATTCAAGTCATACATTAACAAATCTCCACCTTGACGAGAATCCTCACGACTTCAAGCCGCCCAACTCCAACGATCATAGATCAATTTTTCTTTCTTCCACCCAGCCCCGCAGGACTCACTCTAAACATGAGCAACCTAAGTTTGAACCGCATCAAACTTAGTACAAGAATGCGAAGTTTCACCGATCATCCCTTAGGTACCACCAAGCTCTATGAACCCCACGCAATCTCCATCCTCAAATCACGCATTTCCACTACTATCAGCACCCTCTACATTCGATATTACTTCAGTGCTATCCATAGTACGCCTAGGCTCGATTATCCAAATTGTGAATACTATCCGGGTTAGTATTCCCGGTGTCCCCGACACCAACACACATGCGCATGACTTTTAAAAGGTGAACCCGACTCACCTTCCAGCGAATGACTTCCTTGGACAGAGGCAGTTGTCCACTTGGTAATTGTGTTGCCGCATAGCTCATACAATCCACCAAATCTTTCTCTCGCCTCGCAAAATAAGTCGCCCCGACTTACTTTCAACACTCCACCTTTACCGAAGTTGGTACCCATTCGGATCTAAGGTCTGAGAGAGATAAGATTACCATTCAGGACCGGAACGTACCTTGCAGTACCGAGGGTTCGAATATGCTCATCGACCATCTTAATTCTCACAGTTCCCGTGCCGCGTATCTCACACGATATGTCATGCCCCATGACCACCGTTCCACCGACACTCTCATCAAACCTGTCAAACAAACCCTTGTTTCGACACATATGATATGAACATCCAAAATCCAAGATCCACCCCTCACTCGTTCCCCAAATCAGAGACAACCAGGAGTTCCCCATCGATGAAACCTCCTTCTCCGGAATCGGCCACCTTCGATTCCTTTCTCCGATTCTTCAGGGCTTGAAAATCCCCCTTCACGTGGCTCTTTTCTTTGTAGTAGTGACAAACCTCCTAAAATTTCTTCCATGCTCCACCTTGGCCATTAAGAAATTCACCTAGATTTTCACTACTCCCTTTTTTCTTTGTAGTAAGGACAAACCCCCTGGAATTTCTTCATCTTTGCCCAACCCTGGACATCAAGACATTCCCCCGGGTTTTCACTACTCAAAACCTCCTTCATCGTCTCCCTCGATCGCAAAGCCGCGACCGCATGAAATAAATCACCGGAGGGATAGAGTGCAATTATACCTCACCTTTCTATTCTTCCATACCTTCTCTTTAGGCTCCATCGCGCTTGACATCTTGACCATGGCCCAGCAACGCATCATCAAGATCCATGTTGGTTAGAACCACTGAACCAACTCCACCTTGAATCGCCATGAAGAGAACCACATGTTCCGATCTAACACCGAATATCAACCATCGTTGCCATCTCCCAAAATATTCTCGAGCTCCACCTGGATCTAGAAACACCAACATCCGCAACGCCCGCTTCGTATGGATTCCGCGTCCGGGATCCCCAACAAAAGCTCTGATAACAGGTCACAGGATCGTAACCTAGCTCTGATACCACTTGTTGTGCTCTTTACGATGCTCTGATACCACTAGTTGCGATATTGAAAATTAAATCACTCACGACTCTCGAAATATATATGAGATGCGAAGAAAAGATAAACGAAAAAGAACGAACACACAAATTTACATGGAAACCCAAAAACACGGGAAAAAACCACGTGAAGAAAGAAAACCCACTACATCGCTTACAATAATTCACTCTATGATTTTCGTCTACCGGATAACTTCAATTTATAGGTGTAGAAAATCTATCAAATTGGAAACAATTAGAATTAGAAATAAATCTTTTTCATAATATATTACTCCTAAATCTTTTAAGAAATATAATTATATTAAATAATTCTAATTTCCTAAACATAAAAATAAATCAAATAGGACCACCGAACCACCAAAGTCGGTAATCGAAGTTGAGGGTTGTTAGCTCAGTTGGTTGAGCACTTGAATTGGGGACTTGAGGTCCTTGGTTCGAATCCCAAGACATGCAATTGACATAGACCAAAAAAAAAAAAAAAAAGTCGATCGAAAGTCGCATGCCATCTGAACACTTAACCCACTTGCCTCAATTACAAAACTCACGTAATTGATATCAATTAATTCCTTGTTGATGTCATCTCATGTCATCACCTTTAATTAATTCAGGTGTGCTATGTGATACGTCCTCTGTAGATGGATTGATTGAGCGATATTAAGTGTCTAGCTGAGAGTTTGAATTTTGTTGTGATATCCACGTCCAAAGAACCTCAAAGAAGGCTCTGATAAAAATTGTTGCGATATTGAAAGTAATCGCTCACGGCTCTCGAATATATATGAGATGACGAAAAAAAGATAATCGAAAAAAGACTAACACACAATTTACGTGGAAATGCAAAATACGGGAAAAACCACGGGAAAAATAGAAATCCACTACATCGCTGAGGTTACAATAATTCACTTTATGATTTTTGGCTACGGACAATCTCAATTTATAGGTGTAGAAAACCTGTGAAATTAGAAACAATTAAGATTATGAATAAAACCATTTTCCTAATATGACTCTATATCTCTTAATAAAATATAATTAAATCCCCAATATAATTATACTCTCTCTAAATTATAAGCAAATTAAATAAAAAATGGAATAAATTTAGACCATAAATTAATAAATAGATCGGCTGAGACTTTCAGCATTCAAGTGTGCACCAATTAATCCATTTCTGATGTCATGATGACATCACCCCATAATTAATTATGCACGATTGAAAGTCCTCGACCCGAAATCTCTTTCCGTCCCATTTTCATTTTGATTCGAGTCATAATTCAACAAATTTAATAGTCGACAATCAAGTCAAATGAGTCACACGACCCTATTGATCAAGTATACTTAGATTATATAAACTTTGGTTGAGAATCGATGTTGAACGATGGAAGAAAATAGAGAGAAAACGATCCGGGAGCGGGTTGCACAAAGGTAGCGCCCGCAACCTTCGCCCTAAATTATATGCGAATAAAAATGGAATAAATTTAGATCATAAATTAATAAATCGATCTGCCGAGACTTTCAGCATTCACGTGTGCACCAATTAATCCATTTGTGATGTCATGATGACATCACTCCATAATTAATTATGCATAATTTAAAGTCCTCGACCCAAACTCTCTTTCCGTCCCATTTTCATTTCGATTCGAGTCATAATTCAACAAATTTAATAGTCGACAATCAAGTCAAATGAGTCACACGGCCCTATTGATCAATTATACTTAGATTATATAAACTTTGGTTGGTAATCGAGATTGAACGATGGAAGAAAACAGAGAGAAAACGAGTCGGGAGCGGGTTGCACAAAGGTAGCGCCCGCAACCTTCACCTAGCGTTCGCTACCTGCTAATCCGTGATCAAATCGGATTAGTGTGTTTTCTACTCCTATTTGGACTCTATTCCCATCTATTGTGACCTTTAGGATTTCTTGTCTATATAAAGAGGTCCTTAGCCACGAAATTGAGTGTTACAACACATTATGAAGTTATTACAATAGAATATATCCCGATAATGCAAGTGATGTGGGTAGTAAGAAGAGTACTATTGAGTACATGAATACTTTAATTGGGACCACAATTTGATGGGTGTCGAGGTTCCAGAAGATTGTATTATTGTCGAGTAGTGAGGGGAAGTATGTCGATGTGATAAAAATCGGTAAGGAAATTACGTGGCTACAAGCGTTTTTTCAGGAACTACAACATAACCATACAAGGAGTGTCTTGTATTGCGACAATAAGAGTGTCATTCAATTGACGAATTAAGAATTAGGTGCACCATGTTCAAACAAAGCATATCTAGCAAAGATATCACTTTATTCGATCAACCAAGAAGGAAAACGTTTTGAATTTGGAGATGATTTTTGGGAATAAGAATTTGGAGAAAATTCAAGTTGAAGAAAATAGTGTGGTATTTAGGGATGTTCATATTTTGGACCAACTCGGTTCTAGGTCAAGGAAGTTTGAATTTCCTGTTTTGAAATTCCGGTTCCTGATCCAATTCAGATTAAAAATTAATAATTTACAAGTCCAACTTAGAATGAACCAAATGGCAAATACATTAACATATATATAGAGGATTATGCTGGTTTTGAACCTGCGACCTACGCGTTATTAGTACGACAATATTACCAACTAAGCTAATGGGTCTTGACATTTCACTACTACAAAAATTGTCTTTTACATCGATTAAAAAAGGGTATTTACATCGGTTCATCATGTGATGTTATAGGCCCCGATGTAAATTAACATATTTATTTACCTCGGTTAAGCAACCGATGTAAAATGTATTCAGCCACATCGGTTCTTAAGTAACCGATGACCAAATGTGAAGTAAATAACATTATTTTACATCGGTTATCTTAATAAATGACGTGAATGAATTGATAATTAATAACGTTTATTTCTTAATTGGTGTATTTTTAACAAATTTTTTTATATTAAATAATATTCCTTCAACTTCAAATTCAAAATCATTTATGATCACAATATCTTGTAGGGCATGTATAAAACTTTACAAGATGTGTCCAAAATCATACATTTTTATGTAACTATTTAGATAAATGTACGACTTTTCGTAAGACTACCTACATATCTTGAAATTTATATTGTAAAACTAGTTTTACCATAAAAATAGTACATCTTGTATCACTATATATAATAATTTTTAATTAAAATTTTCATTTTTATATTTTTTTCCCTTTTTTTCTCTCGATCCTCTAAAACCAACGATGGTGGTGGATACTGTGCAATCCACTAGCGACAATTTAATTGCATCTCACTCCTGAAAAATATCGTCAAGGAGAATACGAAGAACATTGGAGGCGATGATGATTGACGATGAGGAGAACCATAAAGAGATAAATCTAGATGGTGCGGTAGAAATTAACGAGGATATTTTCATGTCTAAATTTACTTATAGATGTAACTAATATATTTTCTAAATTATGATATTAATCTAATATTTATTTATTTCTATTTCATTGGTTATAACAACAATCTGATTAGACGTTGTAGTGCGTCAAAAAAATCAAATAAAAAAAATATCCGAACTTATTGCCGAAGCAATTCGCCCGAGTCGATCTCACGAGGAACACTACTATCGGCCCGTAAAAAGGTTTTATGTTTGCAACGAAGAAAAGAGGAAGAGGTATAGCATAATGCAAAAAGTTGGTTTTGTTTTGTTTTTAATCTAAAAAAAATTAACTAAGAAATAAGAAGCTGGAATTAAACAAAAAGCAATTAATACGAGTTAATGAAAATAGAGAAAGACTAGGGTTTCGGGTTCAACAAACATAAATTTCGGAACGTCGATTTGCGAGAAACAATTATACTAAAATGTCCGTCTCCGGTTGATTTTAGTGAGTTCTATTAACCTAGGTCTTGTAATTGCTCCTAAGCCTCATACAATCTTTGAAATATCAATTTAGCAATTAATCGAACACCTTAGATGCACTCGTAAATCTCTAACCCTAGTTCATGTTTGAATTCCCCTAGCCCTAGTAAGATGTTTAGCTACTCATATTAATGATTGAAAATAAACAAGTATGCGTAAAAGAATTCATGATCAACAAGTAGAATAAAAACTCAAGCAAATAATAAGAACAAAATTAAAAGGGAAAAACTTACTAGATTAATTGTTCAAAGTAGAAACCAAGATCGAGATCTAACCCCGATTAAATTCGTAATTCAAAAGCAAGAAGATCAACGTTGAAATCCTAAGAAACCGAGTCTCTAAAGCTCTCCAATATAGTGCGTGAATAATAATAATGCCCAAGTGTCCAAAACCTAAGGTGAAAAACCCTTTACATAGTCCAGAAAATCGAAGGTCAAATCGCGGTCAAAGGGCTGGAAATTCCCGTCGGGCGGGCGCCTGGTGACCGTCGCGGGCGGTCGCCTGCTGGGGAAGCGGCCGGCTGGTGGAAAAACAGGCCATTCTGGAATCAGGAGGAAGAGGGCGCCTGTTCGTCAAGCGCTCTCCTGGTGGTGGTCGCGAGCGGGCGCCTGGATGGAGAGAGAGCGCTTGAATGGCTGGGCCATGTATAGCACTCCAAGGGCTTTCCGTAGAGATGTAGATCATCGGTATAGGTGTTCGGAGTTGGGAGAAACAAGCTCCCCAAGTTCTATGCGCATACACTCCGGGGCAGCTGCGTACTGGGCTGGAAACTCGAGGATTGCGACTATATGACTGAGATCTATGATAATAAACGGACAGGGCCTCGTGCACCTCTTCGAGAGCTTTCCAACAAGGTATGGACCATGCATGTAGGTGATCAAATCGAAGGTCAAATCGCGGTCAAAGGGCTGGAAATTCCCGTCGGGCGGGTGCCGGGTCACCAAGCGAGCGCCTGGTGACCGTCACGGGCGGTTGCCTGCTGGGGAAGCGGCCGACTGGTGGAAAAACAGGCCATTCTGGAATCAGGAGGAAGCGGGCGCCTGTTCGTCGAGGGCTCTCCTGGTGGTGGTCGCGAGCGGGCGCCTGGATGGAGAGAGAGAGCTTGAATGGCTGGGCCATGTAGAGCACTCCAAGGGCTTTCCGTAGAGATATAGATCATCGGTATAGGTGTTCAGAGTTGGGAGAACCAAGCTCCCCAAGTTCGCTACGCATACACTCCGGTACAGCTGCATACTGGGATGGAAACTCGAGGATTGCGACTATATGACTGGGATCTATGATAATAAACGGACAGAGCCTCGTGCACCTCTTCGAGAGCTTTCCAACAAGGTATGGACCATGCATGTAGGTGGTCAAATCGAAGGTCAAATCGCGGTCAAAGGGCTGGAAATTCCCGTCGGGCGGGCTCCGGGTCACCAGGCGGGCGCCTGGTGACCGTCACGGGCGGTCGCTTGCTGGGGAAGCGGCCGGCTAGTGGAAAAACAGGCCATTCTGGAATCAGGAGGAAGCGAGCGCCTGTTCGTCGAGCGCTCGCCTAGTGGTGGTCGCGAGCGGGCGCCTGGATGGAGAGAGAGCACTTGAATGGCTGGGCCATGTAGATCACTCCAAGGGCCTTCCGTAGTGATATAGATCATCGGTATAGGTGTTCGGAGTTGGGAGAACCATGCTCCCGAAGTTCGATGCGCATACACTCCGGGGCAGCTGCGTACTGGGCTAGAAACTCGAGGATTGCGACTATATGGCTGGGATCTATGATAATAAACGGACAGGGCCTCGTGCACCTTTTCGAGAGATTTCCAACAAAATATGGACCATGCATGTAGGTAGTCGGATCTGGGAGAACCGAGCTCTCCAAGTTCGCAGCGCAATCTCGGTCATTTGTCCGCCAAATCAATTTTACCGATTTTAACTCGTTTTTGCTCGTTTCGCGTCGAACATGCTCATACACCTGCACACTCCACAAAAAAAAATCAAACCTACAATAAGCCATGAGAATGATGCACAACAATGACATAAAATGGCACGAGACGACACAAAATATCATAAGAAAAGTAGCACAAAAATATGTAAATCACAATCCGTTAGTTGCATCCATATTCCGAAGCAACATTATTGGGACACCAACCTAATAAATTGCAAACATCACACAGAATTATTATAGAAACAATTTTTCAAGTAGTTAAAAGAAAATGAAAATAAAACAAATAGTAATATAATATTTTCATCATAATTATACTACCAGTAGTATGTATTATTTTAACATGTATATACTACTTTTAATTAATATACAATAAACAGTAAAAAAGAGATGTATAGAAATACAAACCTTCAATTTCAGTTTATGATTTGGCATTTCGGAACACTTGATGGTATTAAAGAACTCAACTGAATGCATCTGATCAAACATATTAACCCATGATCGGTCTGGACAATACTATCCGAACTCAAGTAAATCTTTTCTTTCGTGTGATGCATGGGCACCATGTACTCATTGATTCTATCCACATCATCCCACGTCGGGGCCAATATTGCTCGTTCTTGTAGAAATTTTATATCACCGATGTGTTCATGAAAAGATGGATACGTCGCTTGAACAATCGACTCTATAAAACTATCGGAATGAGTTATCAAATACTCTTTCGGCATCTCTACATCTGCTTCTCCGTCATTGTCCGCACCCAAAGTACCATCTCCTATAGAAGACAACCATTCCGAAAATTTGCGCAACATAAGAATATCATTTCCATCGGCGGATTTTTGTAGTCACATGTTCTTCGTCAAACGTAAAACTTTGCAATCTCTCCATATTTGAGAAGAATTAATAGTGGCATTAACGATATACTGTCTCGTACCTTTAGGTATCACCGGCAAAATTTGACGAAAATCTCCGTCAAATACAATAACCTTGCCTCCGAACGGCAGATGCGCGACATCTGGTCGGTGTGCAGACATTATATCGCGGATTGTACGATCCAGCGCTTCAAAATAATTCCTTTAAAAAGTAAAATAATAAAAACTTTAATAACATTATTTAATATGTATATGTTTTAAAGACATTAAACTTTAAAAAAAATAACATAAAAAATAAATTAAAACCAATGTTTATACCTGTGCATCATAGGAGTCTCGTCTCATATAATAAGTTTCGTCTTAACGATTAATTTGGAGAGATCGCTTTGCAATTTGATGTTGCACGTAAACGCTTCATGCAAAGTAATGGGAATAGAAAACTTTGAATGGGATGTTCTTCCTCCTAGCAAAAAGAGCGATGCTATACCTCTCTATGCAACATTCAACACGATATGGCCTCTCAAACGAACCGCTGCTGAAAGCGTCTTCCAAACAAACGTCTTACGTGTACCACCATAACCGTATAAAAAGTAAACCTGGCCTCCAACATGGTCTAGAGATCGAATGATGGAGTTATAAGCATTCCTTTGATCATCGTTCAACATTGCAACTAACTGTTCATGCTCAATTCGGAGAGCGTTTTTGTCATACGCTAGCTCATAAGCTATTAGGCTGTTTTGTGGATAATCAAAAGTCCCCGTAGGATACGGCGTGCTCTTATAGTCTTTCAACGATCGACCTTCCCACTTCATAATATCTTCAATGTATAGCAAACATTTATTATGAATTTTCTCATCTGTCAGAGTTAAATCTGTTTTGCATAAATAAACAATGCGTTAAAAAATATTAGTGTAATAGAACAATTGCGCTTTCATAAGTTTTGCAACGGGTTATAAAAAAGCAATGAGAATGATTTCATAATTAGATGCTTCAATTATATATTACTTGATTAACGATATATTAATTAAATGCATGTGATTTAATTGTAAACAGATTAGTGATTAATTGACAATATTTTCCAAATAAGAAACATAAGTGATAATGCTATCATTTAAAAAAAATCATTTGATATTTAGAAAAAAAATACATTGACACATCATCTCATTGCGATATTTTGATAGAATATCTGCAGAAAATAGATGCTTGCAGCTCTTCCAAAAAGTATCTGGATTGGTAAGAACGTTATGAATCAGCATATTGACGAAAAGAGATCGGAGCATGATTTCGGAAGCCCACACAGCCGCTTCGACTAATGCATCGATGCATTCTTTGTCGTCGTCAAGAAGTTCTTGGGCATAACACGCCTCTTTATAGGATTGATATAATTTATTATTGTAAACTCTCTTATATCCTCTTATGAAGTGCATCCACGAACGACATTGAGCAGTATTCTGAAATAATACAACTCTCCTGAACCTGGATAAATGTAAGCTAATCTTCCGAACGATAATGCTCTTTTTCTCGGTCGCCATTCTCTACTCTAATTGTCCCAAACGAATTTCTGGAGCATTTCTGCATAGGTCAAGTCCCGTGCCTTGGCATATTTAGCATTGGTCATCAACCAAGTTGTGGACATGGTTTCCTTAGAAGAACGCTTTGACACAAATTACTGTAGTATCTTTTGTGTATTGGTGTTGTGTGTATCCATTAGAGGGAGATGGTAGAAAAGAAAATTCAAATAATCGAGGTTCGTATTCAACACGATTTCCTTAAAACAAATTCGTCCTCTACGGGTACGATTGTTTCCCAGGATACAACGATTTCGAAGCAAAACATTTGCTTACGGCGAACTGAGATGTTGCATAAGAAATATCACCGGAGGGTCAAAGAAAAGGGGTAAACAAAAGAAAGAGGATAGCGTTTGCTCGGAAGATGTCTGTATATTCTCTTGTTCATCTTCAATTATTCTCAACATTTTCAAGTCGTTTTCATGCAAATGCCGATTGCACTTATATAGAGACGTTGGAGTCGAAGGTTCGTTGAATGTGGAAGATTTAACTACACAAAATGTAACGTCTCACCATTTATACCACCTCACTAATGGCCACTTAAACACCATTATTTCATTATTTAAAATTCAAAATGTAACTTATGATTATAATAATTATAATAATTATAATAATGATATAATAATATTATTATTATTTTATTATTTTTCCATATAATAAAATAGTAAAAATGTATGTAAAATAGGGTACTCCCTTATGTTTTATTCATTACACCATGCATATTTTATTTTGTAAGGTATTATCCCATTTGGATTCTCTTCCAACTATTTACATCTTTGAAAATTAATTTGTCATTCATACTACTCGAAATTGAGCTCATGAGATTTCAAATCGAAGCTCTCTACGAGACGCTCATTTTCCAACAATTGCTTGACGGAAGAACTTTCTTTATACACAATACTTTGTTGTTCGTGAAGATGGAAACCGTTGGGTTCTCTAAAGTGAATTTCATATCCAAACAACCTCCATGCAGCTTCCAAGGCTGATATATAACTACAATCAAGGTACTGTTTAATTTCATCAATGACGTTTTCACCGCCCGGTTGGTCATGCGATTGATAAAAAACAGCAGTCGCACGATCGTTGTCTTTGTGCACATATTTAAACAAATATTTTATGGAACACGATCTCTTGCACCATTCTACATTAATATGAAATCGATATTTTTTCAGCAAAGCCGGATTGTGCGGAACGACATATCTGAATTAGAAAAAAACGTGGAATAAATAAAAGATTTATTATGGTTAAACATTATCGAAACATATAAATTATTAACATGCTCCTTGATAAATAAAGAAATACCTATTGTCGAATTCAATGTCATTCTTAATGAATTTGCGACCAAGATCTCTTCCCATGTACATAACTTAACCATAGTTGTCTACGAACGTACTATCTACAATTTTTTTGGGAAAGTGATTGGTGCATTTATCTCCGACCATGAAAGGAGATTTTTTATCATATTAGTCCGCAAAGTCTGTGCATCATGCATTCTGTAACTGCTTCATAATGTTCCATGTCAACACCTGGATTCGGTATCTCTGCCGAAATTAATTCATTGACGACCTCAGCAGAAACGTTCTCGGAATTATAGCCCGTGAGAAACAGAAGAATATGCGCATGAGGCAAGTCGCGTTTCTAAAACTCTATAGTGTATATGACTGCACAAAAATCAATTACGAATAATAAGTAATTAAATGGAAAGATATATTCGAAAATATATATAAAAAAAATAAATTAAACTATTATTTATGTTATTCGTTTTGTAATTAATTGTTTCTTACCAGCGCTGGTTTCTCCAAAGATCTTATCGTGATGTATATGATAATGAAGATCTATACGTTGAATGAAAATTTATTTATTATGTGATGAAAATATGATTTTACAATGAATTAATTATGATATTGATATTAAATAAATAATGTAATGAATAAATTTTTAATAAAGATTTCATTATCACGCAAAGATTAATTTATTTAATATTATTGAGTAATATATACAATTTTTTTTATATTTGTATTTTTTTTTGTTTTAAATTATACATTATTGAGCAATATATACATGTTTCTTTTTTTATATTTTTATTTCTTGTGTTTTTTTACATTCAATTTATACATGTTGTATTGATAATAAAATGATGAAAAATCATAATATACTTAAGGAAAACTATACTTATATTAATAATAAATAAATAAATAAATATATATATATATATATATATATATATATATATATATATATATATATATATTTGATGAAGATCGTCTTTAAGATGAATGAAAATTTTGATACAAAACGAATGATGAAAAATTATGGATTGACGAATTTATTTCAGATGATGTTAGCTTCATTTCATAGTGAAATTTTATTTATTATGAACAAAAATTTGTACTATGAAATTTTATTTATTATGAACAAAAATTTGATACAAAGATAAATTGGGATAATTTCTTTATACACGATAGAATTTTTTAGTTTGACATTTTGTATTAAGTGGGCCGAATGTACTATGTATGATATATTCAATTGTACAGTATAGGAAATGATGTAATATTATTTCAATAATTATTATTATTATTATTATTATTATTATTATTATTATTATTATTATTATGAATTAGATGTAAATGAAGTATAATGTTTAGAAGCATATACACGATTAGATTTTTAAGTTTGATATTTTAGTATTAAGGTCATTTTCAACCGAACATCGAAACTTAAACTAAAAAATAAGTTCAGTTTTAAATTTAAAATAATTTGACTCTAACCGAGAAACCAATATCCAAACTTAAAAAAAATATTATCAGATATGTTCTTCTTATTCTACTTTTTATATTATTTTTATTAATAACCAACATCTTTACACATTTATAATTAAACTTCAAAACTTTTGACTGTAAAAAATCTAATAAATACTATTTTCAATTTAAAATTTCAAACATAATAAATATAAAAAATATTAAATTAAATATTAAATATTTACATAATTTAACATTTAATTATAATTTATATTGTGATATATTTTTTATTTCATTAAAAAAAATATTTTTATCAAAATTAGTTTAATTATTAATGATATAATTATTTTAAAAAATTATATTACAAAAAATATTAAATAAAAAACTAAAAAAAAAAAGTTTGATAGCTCATTTTTATTAATTTGTAAAAAAAATTTATTTTATAAATAATAAATAATTTTTTGTTTGAGTTTAAGGTAAACGTAAATTTAAATATTTTTTTGTGTGGATCTCACTTTCAAATCAATAATAAAGTTATGTTTTGAAATCGGTTGATTCATCTTCTTTACTTTAAAATAAATTTTTGGTATCGGTTGGAGATTCTCTAAATGGGTCTAATGTAGTATTGTATATTCAATTGCTCAATATAGGAAATGATATAATGTTATATAAATTTGAAATTGTGTAAATTTTGCACTTGGGTCTACCTACAATCCGGATGAGTAGGGTAGACCAGCAATACTTAACACAATTTAGAGATTCTAAAAACTTTTCTTGTATATAACTTGTAATGGGTGGAAGCACTTACAAACACATCTACAAAATTCTAGCGAATCTTGTAAAAAGGTCAACACGACAAAAAACTAAGTCTATGTAGAACTATTCTAGCGAAGCGTCCTACGAAGACTAAAACTGAGGGTAGAACCGGAGCTTTCTAGCGAAGTCTCTCGGTCTAAAATTATTTCTCACTCTAGGAATTTAGAAATGAATGCGTGGATAGTGAATTTCAACTACCGATTATTTATAGGCTTCGTAAATTAGGGTTTCCGGAACATAACGCTTAATGGGCCGAGCCCAAAGCATCTCCATGGAATATTCGAGATTCCATTTTTCCGTACTTGACGAACCCAGCTCTACGCACTCCCACACTAGCATGTATTCGTGTTTCAAGCTTGTAGCAGGCATAGCAGGTACACTTAGCATTTTTCACTTGAACTAGAATTCATCTAGCGAAGTCATCTAGTCACACCCATGGCTGGCTTCATTCCTTAGCAGTCATTCGTCCAGCTCCATGTCTAGCTATGCTTGCTCTGCATCCGTCAATGTGTTAGCTCTGATTCAAGGTCTTCACGGTAAACCTTGAACTTTCTTGTTGACAGTGCGTTGAACCAAGTGTATTATACGTTGATCCATGTGAATGCAATTAGTAACACTACGTTGAGGCACTGTGAGGACTCCATGTTGTTTGTAGAGACCAAGTATGCTTGCTCGACACTGAGGGAACTCTTCATGCTGTGGTCCCACGCTGGACCACTTCTATTTTCCCGGTCCACTCAGCTAGCTCTACCAATACCTAGCAAACTTCATGTTGTTTGTAGAGAACAAGTCTGCTTGCTCGACGCTGAGGGAACTCTTCATGATGTGGTCCCACGTTGGACCACTTGTATTTTCCCGGTCCACTTAGCTAGCTCTACCAATACCTAGCAGACTTCATGTTGTTTGTAGAGACCAAGTCTGCTTGCTCGACGCTGAGGGAACTCTTCATGTTGTGGTCCCACGTTGGACCACTTGTATTTTCCCGGTCCACTCAGCTAGCTCTACCAATACCTAGCAGACTTGTATGAATTAATGAATAGAAACCATACAAACATTCAACATGAAGATACTACAAAACAATGTGTATAGTTCAACTTAGTTCAAACAAGAACAACGTGGTTCTATGTTGAACTAGGAAGAACTACACACTAACAATGTGACGTTGACTTGATGTGCCATCCAAGTCGACCCGGTTGTACGTTGGTGCAAGAGCATGATAACGTAGCTCCACGTTGGCGCGAGTGCTTGCCCAACGTTTGCGTAACTGACAAACTCCATGTTGACGCAGAGACCATCTCCGCTAACTCCACGTTGATCCAACCCTGTATAACTTGGTCCCACGTTGGCGCAAGTGTCATCTCCACGTTGGCGCACATTGTAACACGCGGTCCCACGTTGGCGCAAGTGCTATCTCCACGTTGGCGCAAGTGCTAACTCCATGTTGGCGCACGAGCTAACTCTGTTAACTCCACGTTGGTGTAAGAGCATAACAGCGTAGCTCCACATTGGTACACGCTCGTATCATCGTGATTCTATGTTGGAGCAAAGCTATCTCCACGTTGGCGCAATACGCTAACTCTATGTTGGTGTAGAAGCTAACATTGCTAACTCCACGTTGGCGTAAGAGCATATCAACGTAGCTCCACGCTGGTGCAAGACTCAGCTCTACGTTGGCGCACAGTGTATATTCACAGTATGCATAGCTAGCTCTACCAAGTCCTAGCAGACTTAGTTAAATCCAATATCAAGACATAACTCCTGCCAGCATAGTTGTATTTTAGGCTTGGCATGCCTTCGAAGTCATTCCAACTCTACGTTGGCCAAGGTGCATTTTCACGGCATGCGTAGCTAACTCTACCAAGTCCTAGCAGACTTGGATAAATTCAACCTCCCTCTATTATGGTACAACAGGACATTCTCCCAGCTAACTCTACCTCCAGCAGGACCTCTCTCAACATCCACCAGGATGTATTCCCAGCTAAGTCTACCTCTAGCAGGACCTCTCTCTACGTCCAACAGGAGCTAACTCTACCTCCAACAGAGCCTCTCTCTACCTTCAGCAGGAGCTCACTCTACCTCCAGCAGGAATATACTTCCAGCTCACTCTACATTCAGCAGGACCTAAGTCTACCTTCAGCAAGAGCTCACTCTAACTACAGCAGGAGCTCAGTCTACCTTCAGCAAGAGCTCACTCTACCTCCAGCAGGGATATACTCCCAACTCACTCTACCTCCAGCAAGACCTAAGTCTACCTTCAGCAAGAGCTCACTCTACCTCCAGCAAGAGCTCACTCTACCTCCAGCAAGAGCTAACTCTACCACCAGCAGAGATATACTCCAAGCTCACTCTACCTACAACAAGAGCTAACTCTTCCACACTATGAAGTGAGTCAAAAACAAGGTGTATAGTTTAAGTTAACTTATCGACAAACTCGATCGAACTATACACCAACAATCTCCCCCTTTTTGATTCAACTTCATAAGTGCTTCATCTTGGTCTTCCCTTTTATTATGAAATTATTCAAAACAAAGTGTATAGTTGGGTTCACCAAAGAGTTAGCACTCTACGTTGAACCGACCAAACTATACACTAACAAAATTATTATTATTATTATTATGAATTAGATGGAAATGATATAATGTTTGAAAGCATGTTGTCCAATATGGTTAACTGAATTTGGATTGTCACAGGTGATTTAAAGTTGTCTTTCGGACAAGACATAACTAGAGAGATTTAATTATGGGCCTCCGAAGGAAATAATTATTAGTAGGGCCTAAAATAACATGTCTTACTTAAATGGGTCATCTATTTTTATTTTCTTTTGGTTTGATAATAATGGAGTATTCTGCACAAGTCCAAACAGGACATAAAGGCCCTTGACAATAAGGGAAACGGGACACTTAAATTCAGATGAATCTCATTAATAATATTGTTTTTATTTATTTATTATTATTATTATTAAAATCTGATTTTTTTCTTATATATTTTAAAGTTTGTAATGAAGGTGGGTCAATAATATTTGAGTTCAAGGATTTCTCAACCAGCAACATGGGATTTTTATTTTTTTTTTGTTAAAGTTCAATCGCATATAAAAAAAATGTATGATAGTACACTACATCGCATAAAGAAAAAATTTATGACATCAACGACTAGCTCTCCCAACAACTAACCGTAACATATAGCGTGAGATACTTAGGATATGTTCTATTGTATTTTTTTTAGTTAACTTCAATTTAGTTTAATTTAATTCAAACTTATTTAATTCAGTTCAAACTCATTTATTTTAATTTATACTTATTCAGTTCAGTTAAATTATTATTATTATTATTATTATTATTATTATTATTATTATTATTATTATTAAAATAATAATAATAATAATAATAATAATAATAATAATAATAATAATAATAATAATGAAAGTGTCAATTTGTACATTATTATTCATTAAATATATTGTAATAAAATTATTCATGTGTAAAAAAAATTAATTAAATACATTGTAATATTAAAAATTTGTAATATAAAAACAATTTATAAAATTAATATAAAAATTAAATATTTGAATTATCTACTTTTAGAGGTTTTACATTTAATTTGCTATCTTGGGATTTGCAATCTCAGGTAAGATCGTTCAGGATCATGAGATCTTATAGGAGGGTTGTAGCGTGTAAGTATAAAATGCACTTCTAAGTAATTGCCCCATAGATCCTATATGTATCTATATGAAGAAAAAATCGTGTAATGAAGGGGATTCTTATTTGTACAAATGGTATTTCGAACTTAGAACGAGCATGAAGAAATTAACGATACTTCTTTATCTTTTAAGTTATTTTGTCAGATCTTTCGCTCAAAATCTTTGGTCTCTACTCGGACAAGCTATTACTCACTCTTCAACGATGGTTGCTTCTAGGCAACCCTCCTGGCTGTCTCTGCACTTTATATATTTAATTTTATTTGTGTATAGATTTATAATATATTTATTTATAATTTTATTAAACATTTAAAATACTAAAATTAAAAAATAGAATATATAAATTATATTTTAGTATTTTTCTATTATAAAAATATTATTTTTTTATAAAATATCTATAATACAAAAAATATTAAAATATTTCATTAATATTTTAATATTTTAAAATTTTATTAAATTTAACATAATTTTAGTTCAATTTAGTTCAGACACATTCAATTTAAATCATTTCAAGAAGTTTCATTACAAAAGAACATGTTTTTAATATTTCATTTCACGAATATGTTCCGTTTTGTTGACTCTACTCGTGGATATATCAAATATTTGTCATCTTTAGGCAAGTCAGATATTTCATCGGCTTTGACACTGATTATCGTCTTGAGCTTGCTCTGATACCATAATGAAGTTGAAAAAATAAACCCTTAAAGTATTTTAAAAAGGTAATAAAGTTTTTCAACTTATATTTTAATCCAAAGTATTGGAAATCGATATCCCGAATTATCAAAATATTGCGGAAACCGACAACCCGACCGAAATCCCTTCGCCGGAAAACCAACCGCGAATACCGCACGGAGCCGGAGCCCGACTGAGCATCACCGCGGGCGAACCCGCGGCTAAACCCTAACCGAGCCCCCCGCCGGGGCTCGCGATCGCATGCGTGCGATCGCATGGGCTGCTCCGGCAGCCCTGGGTGGCGGTGAGTCCGGCGACTTCACCGTCGTCGCCACCGGGAGGGGCGGTCAGCCCAGCTGACCACCGCGGCTCGCCCCGGCGATCGATCACTCGATCGATCGCCTACCCCGGCGTCCAGCCGGGGCTCCCTTTGCGCACGCCCCCGGCGGTTGAAGCCCTAGGCTCGACCGCCACCCCTCGGCTCCTAGCTGAGGGTTGTTTCGATCTCCGCCGGGGATCTCGAATCCCCGTACGCGGAGTTCGTTCGTCCCGGATCGTTGTTCATATGCATATCACGATATAATAATAAAATCATAAAAGAGGGTTTATGATTTCTACCTTTGTTCTCGTTGTGCGGAGAAACGAGATTAGTTGAAGACCTTTAAACCTTCTCGCGTATTCCTTGCACTCCGTTCGAACGTCGTGTGGGCGATGATCCTCCGAACTCCTATAGATCTCCTTCACGAACTATCTAGAATATCAAGTATGATAATTCTTGTCTTGTTAATTGTGAAGACCATGTAGTGCTTTTATAGGCTACGTAGAGATCTAAAGAGGTGAAATATTGGGCTTCCAATAGGATTAATTAAATTGAGCTCAAGCCCAAGTCTATTAATTAATCCTATTAATTATATTTATGTTCCACTATATAAATATAATTGCACTCCCAATATTATACCATATTATATCAAATAATATTATCTCCGGTAGTATTATTTATTCTGTGCGTTTAAGATATAAATATCCATGAATAAATTAAATTTATTGCTAATTAATTTATTCATCTCTTATATCCGAGAATAGTATCATTCAACTTTAATTATTATGCGGAAAAATCCACTCATGAGGTTTACATAATAATTCCTTATGAACTCATCTCAGGGATATTATCAACCCTTTCGAGGATGCACTTTCCCGTCAAGAATTCACGGCATGTCATACATAAAATACCTTGACCCAACTTTGCCGGTAATCGACCGGTTATTCTAATCGGTCAATTCCTTTGGAAAATCAAAGTCACTAATATTAAATGCACACACCCGCAATAATATTAAGGATTAAGAATAGAATACACTGAGACTTAAATCGATTATCTAAGGCAATCCTAATCGATAAATCTCAAACGATCCGCCCAATACACCAAGTGTACAAGTATGATAAAATTATTAAGACAAATTATTTTCTCTTTCATAGAACGACTATAGCGATGGATTGGTCCTTGTCCATCTAGGTCGTGAGCTACTGTTTGATCAATCTACGAGTAACCGATAGTATGATCTTCCGTGTGACGTCGCACACCATACTAACTATAACGTATATAATTCAGGACTAGAATTTGCATATATTTAATTATAAATAATTAAAAGCAAATGATTGTTTATTTATTTAAATAAATTAAATGCCATGTACGGGAGTTTACGTTACTTAAATCTAGACATTAAGTATACAACTCCATCAATCTCCCACTTATACTAAGGTCTAGTCATTTCCTCCAAACTCCCGACTCCCATACCCATCACTTGCTTGATCTGCACTTCCAAAGAAGTGTCATGTGAATGAGCATTCTAGGTTGCCGTCCCTGAAGTTATCTTGGTGACTACAGCGTCGTCTCACTTGACGATTACTCGTATCAGGTGGTACTTGCGCTCTATGTGTTATCTTCACTACAGACTTATGACTTCTTTTAGTTTTCCATTGCACCGCTATTTACATAGCCTTTGGTAAACTAAGAATCATATCTAAGTCCAGAGGTTATCCCGGAGCCCTACCAAAACTTCTGCTGCCTCTGAGGCCGCTATTCGGTTACCTATGGCAGAGTCCGAAAAGCATCATGCTTATCACTCTTCCATTTTAAAGCTCCACCTCCTTTATAAGTGAACACATAGCCTGATATCGACTTACATCGGTCCTAATTTGATTTGAGACCTGAGAAAATGTAATCCAAAGGAAAAATTTGTCTTGCTCCGTAACATAGAACAAAGTACTTCGAAAGTACTTTACAGCAGTCGAATATTTCTTTCCAGGATTACCATGATATCCTCCCACTATGTTAACCGCATAGTCGATATCAGGTTCTCGTTTTTCAACATTGTATTTATAAAGCTTTCCACACTCAAAGTGTAGGAAACTGCTTTCAGTGCTTCTATCTCCTTTATGTGCTTCAAAACACATACCTTTAGATAGATGCATTCCGTGTCTGAAAGGTAACGAACCTTTCTCGGAATTCTGCATGTTTAAAATGAACCATAATCGTATAAGATTTCTAGGAGAAGTACAATGTTCTTTTCTTGATATCCTAGATCTTAAGAACATGCCGTAACTTCTTCCTTTATCTTATATATCGATTTATCCAGACAACCATCATTTCATATCTGAAAACATCTTTACATTGTTGCCAATGATAAAATGTTATCTACATAAAACTCTGAGAAACACCACATGTTTCCATCACGTTTCCAATACACACTATTCGTCTATGCCTTTTGATGAATCCATTAAATGGACTATCTCATCAATTCGCAAGTTCCACGATTCATAGCTTCGTAACAATCCATGAATGGATTAACTAAGCTTGTGCTCTAAATGATCTCGCCTCCTAGCAATAATCCTTATTACTTTCCAAGAAGGCACATTTAGATTCAGTACTGCCTCTATGTAGATCTAGGGATCGATTTCATTTATACTAGATCCAGAGTTCGAAACTCTCCTAGTCTTATGAATATCTCCGGTTGCCTAACAACCTCCCACTACAACGGCATTCTGGTGTATAAACTGTAATAATAGTAGGTGCATTTTGTGGTGTACCGCTACTCGGTTCGGCTAGTTCCCAGTCTTTATCCTTTTTCTCTCATTTCAAAGTATCACGTCACTTTGGGCTTTTGTGTTTCATCTAATAGTATTCCTCTAAGAACCGGGCGTTAGAACTTATAACGTCCTTCTGGCTCATAGTACTATTGAACACACACGTTTTGCTCTTCTAGGATATTTTGCAACCGCATTTGAATGCGCTGTTGTCTTCCAGAAATATCCATAGAGCATAGGTAGTTCCGAATAACTCATCTTTTTACCTTTCCATTAGAGTTCCATTTCTTATTTCCGACACACCATTTCCACACTAGAGTGTATGGTGCGGTCATTTGGGATCTAATCTCAATCTCTGATTATGCTATGCATTGCTCAGACAGGTACTAGCCTCTGCGATTGAATCGCAGGCTACTAATGGATATACATTGAAGGTTCTCTACAATAGCTTTGTGTCCATTGACTTGTCAAAACACTTGCTTTTGTGGCACATCAAGTACTCTAATTCATTCTTCGAGTATTCATCAAATGAAGTACTCGTACCTCCCTTGTCTGAGTAGACATGGGTCTGCATACATTAATGTTAATCAATTTCAATACTTGTCCGGATCTTTACATCCTTTATCCAGAAAGGTTTGCTTAGTTGTATTATCTTCCAAATTTAATTCTTAGGTCGGAAGGTCCACTCCTTCAACTTAATTGATCAAATCAATTTTCGACTTTTGAACTTTATTTGAATAAATACTACTTAGCATAAGAATCCACAATTAAAATGATTTAATAAAGAGATATATCTAATAGGTAAAACGAGTTATATAAAACGGTTTGTTGCATCGTGGTAGACTTAGGATTCATCATTCACATATTGCTAACTAATGTACCAGAATAGATAATACCATCATTTCTTCTCAATAACCATCAAATGATTAAAAAAAATATATATCCATTCATTAAAATTATAAAACTAGAAGAAAGTTCTTTCTAAAATAAAAGGGTACATAAAGCAATAACTTCAAAAATGAAATCCTATAACTAGTAAAAGCATATAATTGTCTTCCACTGCAACAGCTGCCTCCTCCACAGCTTTGCCCATGTAGACTCGAACTCTTCTTCTCTAAGCCGCCGGGTTTTCTGGAACTTCTGCATTAAAATGCACATACCGTCAGTGGTTCCATATCTACACACCAGATTCTGGTAGATAATACCGCTGACTATGTTTTTACGACTAAAGAAAAATTCGTACCTTTGAGAGGACAATCAGACTTCCAGTGTCCAGACTTCTTGCATCGGAAGCACTTGCCTTTAGGCTTGCTGGTCCCTTCTCGTGGTCCATGCCTTTTGGCACCACTGGGTTTCCAAGCTTGCTTCCTCTTCTTACCCTTACCTCCAACAGGCTTCAAGCCTTTGGACTTAGTAGCTACAGGTGCTTGAGACTTGCCCTTCTTGTAGATCCCCTCAGTCGACTTTAGTTCAGTCAGAAGTTCCGCCAGAGAATATGATAACTTACTCATATTATAGCTCATACGGAACTGCTCAAAACCAGGGGCCAGAGACTGCAGTATGATGTCGACTTGCGTCTTACCATCAATCTGAGCTCCTAGGATCTCCAATTCATTCAACAAACCCATCATCTTAAGAACGTGCTCCCCTACGGGCGTTCCTTCAGACTGAGTAGTTGACATGAGGACTCTCATAGCTTCTTGCCTAGCCGCACGATCTTGATGTACAAACATATCCTTGAGGTTAAGCAACATGTCATAGGCAGTGTACATCGACTCATGTTGGGTTTGGAGTACATTTGACATAGAAGCCAAAATATAGCACCTAGCCATTTCATCAGCCTTTGTCTACTTCCTAAATGTCGCTTTCTCCTCATCAGTTGAGGCATTCGTGGGCTCATCAGGGCACTGATTATGAAGTACAAATTTGTACTCCTCAACAGTCTGGACAATGTCCAGATTTCTCCTCCAATCAATGTAATTGGGGCCAGTGAGTTTATTCTCCTTGAGTATCACTGAAAGTGGATTCATAGCTATTCTCTAAACCTATAAGCACATATAAACAAACAATCAATTTAATCTCCGATATTATCTCCCTCAAATAATATCATTAATCACTAATCACATCTAAAATCACATCAGATATGGTAAGCCACGTGGTGTGGACGTTTACCTATCTAAATGATTTCGCAATTAGATTTGCTTTGGTCGTACATGATTATAGCGTTACTTCGTGGGGAAGGATACTATAAAGCGTACCTAAGTGTAAACCATTACTCAGTACTAAGGACAATCGTTCATAATCGCTACGTCACCGCAAGCCACGTGGTGTGGACGTTTACGATAACTCATAATCCTTCACAATTCCCTATAAATGTGTACATCAATTAATCCAAAATCCCATTCAGTATAGCAAGCCACGTGGTGTGGACGTTTACTACACCAAAAGATTTTTATAATTGACATCCAATTACTTGATCCATTCAATCTTGTAAATCAAGACGCGGAGAATCATAAGTGAAACTCGAAGTTTCTAACCAGTGATTCACCATGCGAACAACCCTATCTCTCATAGAATGAGGGAGCCGAGCAGACAATCGATCTAGTCATAAAATGACACAAAAGTCTCTAATTTGTGTCATCCACATGACCAAGTGGCTTTGGCTCTATTCCACTTCCCGGGGTGAGAATGAGTCGACTTGAAATCAGTTTCAGAAAGACAAATTAGGCATTGTTAGATAAACTCAATTAATGTTTCTCGTAAAAAGAATTACAAGAATTCTCTTCCAATGACTTGTCTATACGAACTTCGAAAGTTCATAAAAGTCACCAAAAGAACAACAATGGAGACCATGGGATTGTTTCCAATCCCCTTCCACTTAGCTTTTTACAATAAAAAGATACGCTATCTAATGCATAATTAAATACACATAAGCATGCATACATGAAATAAAGCACATAAATATTATCACATAATCAAAATAATACTAGAATATTATTTTCTGACTATCATGGCTTTATCGCATCCCCATATGCATCTTCTAGTCTTCAGTCTTCGTTCTTGAATGCTCCAGGTGACGAGAATATTAATTCCAATATTTAAATCTATTCATTTTCAATAAATCCAAAAGTTACTTAATTCGAAAATTAAGTCAATCGAATAAATCAAAAATAAAATTAAATATTATTAATATTTTTATTTATTTTTATTTTTCCTTTCTAATTCTATTAAGTCTTTAGAATCCTATCCAAGTCAAACTTGGAATATTCTAGAAAACTTCTATAATAGAATAAGGAAATAAAATAAATTAGGACTTCTAAACTTTCCATATTAATTAATTTCCATGTCCATGAAAATTCCCAATAATAGGAATAATCAACAAGGAAATAAATTAATTCCAATTTAATTTTTTTCCTATTCCATGAGAGTTCCCAAAAAAATAGGAATACTCAAAATAGGAAACCGAATTAATTAGGAAATTCGGATTATGGTAGGAGAAGCACAGGAAGGGGATCCCCCCCCCCACCCCTCCCCCCCCCCCCCCACCCCCCCCCCCACCGATCGACCGGCCGAGGAGGAGCACCGCCGCCACCCCAGCCCACGCGCCACCACCTCCGGTGGCCGGCGTGGCCGAGAGGTCCCGCGGACAACCCCCTCCCACTCGATCGATCCCATGGGGTCGATCATGGGAATGATCGGCCCCTTCGTCCTTCGTCTTCTTCGTCACGTGTCTTCTCCGGCGGTCGTTTCGGCATCGATCCAACGCAAAATAAATTACAAAATTTAAATTACAATTCCTGTATCGATTCTATACATGAAATCGACCCTATACAATTTCCGGAAAACATAGAACAATAATAATAAATCCTAAATTCGGTCAACCCCGAAATTTTACTATTACAAGCATTCACCACACAAAATGAATCTCGACATGTCCGAGAGTTTAATTATCAAACCATTATGACAAAATAATTAAACAAATAATTACAACAAGCCATAATAGTCGGAAACCCTGCAAGGTAGAACAATATATCGAACATACACATGAACTAGAACCAACGCTCTGATACCAATTGTTGGAAATCGATATCCCGGGTTATCAAAATATTGCGGAAACCGACAACCCGACCGAAATCCCTTCGCCGGAAAACCAACCGCGAACACCGCACGGAGCCGAAGCCCGACCGAGCATCACCGCGGGCGAACCCGCGGCTAAACCCTAACCGAGCCCCCCGTCGGGGCTCGCGATCGCATGCGTGCGATCGAATGGGCTGCTCCGGCAGCCCTGGGTGGCGGTGAGTCCGGCGACTTCACCGCCGTCGCCACCGGAAGGGGCGGTCAGCCCAGCTGACCACCGCGGCTCCAGCCGCGGCTCGCCCCGGCGATCGATCGCCTGCCCCGACGTCCAGCTGGGGCTCCCTCTGCGCACGCCCCCGGCGGTCGAAGCCCTAGGCTCGACCGCCACCCCTCGGCTCCTATCCGAGGGTTGTTTCGATCTCCACCGGGGATCTCGAATCTCCGTCCGCGGAGTTCGTTCGTCCCGGATCGTTGTTCATATGCATATCACGATATAAACATAAAATCATAAAAGGGGGTTTATGATTTCTACCTTTGTTCTCGTTGTGCGGAGAAACGAGATTAGTTGAAGACCTCTAAACCTTCTCGCGTATTCCTTGCACTTCGTTCGAACGTCGTGTGGGCGACGATCCTCTGAACTCCTATGGATCTCCTTCACGAACTCTCTAGAATATCAAGTATGATAATTCTTGTCTTGTTAATTGTGAAGACCATGTAGTGCTTTTAAAGGCTACGTAGGAGATCTAAAGGAGGTGGAATATTGGGCTTCCAATTGGATTAATTAAATTGAGCCTAAGCTCAAGTCTATTAATTAATCTTATTAATTATATTTATTTTTCACTATATAAATATAATTGCACTCCCAATATTATACCATATTATATCAAATAATATTATCTCCGATAGTATTATTTATTCCGTGCGTTTAAAATATACATGTCCAATAAATTAAATTTATTGCTAATTAATTTATTCATCTCTTATATCCGAGAATAATATCATTCATCTTTAATTATTATGCGGAAAAATTCACTAGGTTTACATAATAATTCTTTATGAACTCATATCGAGGACATTATCAACCCTTTCGAGGACGTACTTTCTCGTCAAAAATTCACGGCATGTCCATAGTTGTTACGTCGACGACTAATCTATAAATTGGTTTATTGGTATCTACGGTGGGCGACTTATGAGATTGTACGATGGGTTTTCTAATCCGGGCCCAAACCCGAAATCCGACCCAAATCCGGCCCAAAATTTTAATCTATATATTAAAAAAAAAAAAAAACTCCTTATCTCTTTTGCGTACCCAACAAAAACCCTAAATCTTAACCTTACGCGTCAACGGCGGCAAAATTGGCGACATCAACGGCGGCGAAATCGGGAGGCGACTCCGCCGACGAAGAACACCAGTGATTTTGAGGCAAAGTCTTCAGCGCGTACTCGCGTAGCTCTTTCTCCTACTTTCTGCTGGTTTTATTTCTTTTCATTTTCTTTAATTAATGCGAAAGTTTGACTATGAGATTTGGGTGTTGACTTGTTGCGAATTTGGTGTATTTTATGCTGAATTGATGACTGTTTTTTTTTATTATATTTATTTAAGGCAATATTAGGGTATGAGGCCGATTGCTTTTTAATATTATTTTGAACACCCATTTTTTTTCATCTCATTTTCAAGGCTCGTATATTTTTTACTTGTTTATTTATTAGGGTATTTGTATTCTTTAAATAGTAAGTGGGGGCATTTTTTAAAATGTATAAAGTCGTAAATATCCCTACAATAATATTAAACAATTTTTCATTAGTAAATAACAACGGTAACATATATTAATTTATTTAATATTCACTAATATTAAATTTACAGTGTTATTATATATATATATATATATATGCGAATCAGTAAATATATTTGGTAAAAATTGCGCAAGAATCAGCAAATATATTTAGTATAAATATATTTAGTATAAATATATTTACGCAACCATCCGATTATATATATATATATATATGAATAAATATCTATGATAGATTTACCCATATCAATATATATATATCAATCATAGATATGTCATATGAATATATATATCTATTATAGATATATAGATATCTATCATAGATATGTCATATAAATAGATTTGTATTGCTATTGCTGTGTGGTAAACCAATATGTGACATATTGAAGATGGGCAACTTTTTTAGATAGTCTTGCTATATCTAAATTCAACTACAATTTTCCCAAATTGATAAACATGCAAAAAGTGAAATAAAAAACCTAAAAATTTTATGAAATTGTAATTTGAAGTACATAACAAGAATTTGTAAAATACCATAATAACAGGGTGGACAAGTTCTTATCTTTGCAGTTTGGATTCCCGTAGGATTCTCATCTACCTTGAAGTAGATGCTCTAACATAGATATGAGGATTTTGAGCAGCGCAAATGGAGGAAAAATAGGTTTTGTATTACGCCAGAACAAAATTGGTTTTTGTATTTTAATCGGGGTTAGTTGTATTTTTAATCTTAAAATTGAAAAGGATAATATTGGTAAGCTTCCCTATATAATAATGAAATAAAAGAATAGGTAGTATCTATAATACTAGTCTTAGAATTGTCCCTGTATCGAATTCCCCCTTTGTTTAATTGTTTTATCTATTAAGAGGTAGAGAATTAGGAGGGTGTATTCGTTTTGGAGTTTGTAGGATTTTAATTGACTTTAAAAAGTCTATGGATTTGTAAAATCCATAGACTCTATGCAGAGTTTGATTGACTTTATGGTTGATTTTTATAGACTTTCATAGATTTTAAAAAATTGTAAAATATACTTTTTATTGATTTACGTAAACTTTCAAAGACTTTAAAAACAAAGGTAAACATACTTTTATATAATAAAATAATTTTTTTAGAAAAAAAAAATAAATAAATTATTATTTTAATTTTAATTTTTATCAATTTTATACTTGAAACTCATTGTTTACCTCTCTCCTTTTAAAAATATTTGTTCTCCATTTATCAAATTATATAAACATACTTGTATATAACAAATCATCTTTTTTAGAAAAATAAAATAAATAAATTTTTATTTTTATTTTTATTTTTATTTTTATTTTTATTTTTATCACGTTTATACTTGGAACTCATTGTTCACTCTCTTCATTTAACAATACTTTTTCTCCATTTTGATTTTGAAATATCAATTTTAATAAAAAAAAATCCTAATGTGTTGAGACATGATGAATTTTGATCATATTCTATCAAATATTAAACACCATTGTAAATAAATAATCATAAATAATTTTTTTAATAAATTGAATAATAATTATATATATTATATATGGATTGTTATTGAAAAACATATTATTGTACATAATATATACAAAATAATTCATTATTAATATAATATATAAATAATTATTTTTAATGAAAACATGATAAAATCAATTTTCTCATATAAAATTTTGATTATTATATATTATTATATTTTATATTATTATTATTGTTTTTTGTTTTTTACTTTCGTATTTGAATTTTCGTGTTGGAAGAAGTCCATCGAAATCTCTCCTAATTATGAGAGATTTTAAAAAGTCAAATCTAGTTATAATTTTTAAAGAGAATCCATTAAAATCCACAAACTATTAAAATCCATTAAAATCCATAGAGTGTTTAATACCTATGGATTTTTTATGACTTTTTAAAATCTTAATTGAATACCTCCGGATTTTAATGAACTTTTTAAAATCCGAGTTGAATACCTCCGGATTTTAAAAGTCCATTAAAATTCTACAGACTCCAGAACCAATACACCCTCCTTAATTGTAGGGGTAATCACGAATGAGGGCACTTCTAAGATAATTATTATTTATAGTACCCTATCTTTTCTCTTAGTATTATACAGGCACTCTGCCCATTTTATCTTTTTTTATTAAAAAAATTAAGAAATTAATTGATATATAAAATTACGCAAAAATCTAAACTACCATCCTACATTTCAATAGTTCTTCATTCGACTACACACATCTATTGAAGTTTCATCAAAGACATTCGAAAATCTTTCATATTCGGCTCATTGATATAAAATCAACACTAAAATTCTATCACAGATATAAAATCACTTGAATTCATAAATTTGTCATAGATAATTCGTATAATAATATTGATATATCTATCATTAGATATGAAAAAAAAAATGAAATCTATCATAGATATCAAAGAATTCATAAAATAACATACGTAAACCATAAATCTATTATAAATATTTACAAACTAAACTAGATAGATATCAAAGAATTCATAAAATAACATACGTAAACCATAAATCTATTATAAATATTTACAAACTAAACTAGAAATCTATCATAGATGCAAAAAATATGTAAAAACATTACACAAAGAATGTTCGCATCGTCAGTTCATCCAAAATATATAATTATATTTATATATAATTATAAATATATATGTACTAATGCTTGCGCAAATTAGGTAATGCAAATATATTTTGTTTGCGCAATATATTTTGATATTAACATCTCATGTTTGCGCAAATATATTTTAACAAATATATTTACATTCTTACGGCAAATATATTTATATATATTAGTAACGAATTTAATATTAGTGAATATTAAATAAATTAATATATGTTACCGTAATGTAATATTGTAATATTATTGTAGAGATATTTATGACTTTATACATTTTAAAAAATGCTCCTACTTAGTATTTAAAAATTACAAATACCTTAATAAATAAACAATTAAAAAATATACAACTCTTACAAATGAGGTGAAAAATAATGGGTGTTGGAAATAATATTAAAAACCAATCGGCCCCATACCCTAATAGGGAAGTGACTATTTGTACATACTATATATTAAATTTAACATATAAAATGTAGTGTCGACTAACTACGATTAGTCAGAGCGACTAATCGACTAATCTATTCCACGGTACTCACTCGACTTATCTCGACTTGGCGACGTAACAACTATGGACATGTCATACATAAAATACTGTGATCCAACTTTGCCGGTAATCGACCGGTTATTCTAATCGGTCAATTCCTTTGGAAAATCAAAATCATTAATATTAAATGCACACACCCGCAATAAGAATAAAATACACTGAGACTTAAATCGATTATCTATGTCAATCCTAATCGATAAATCTCGCGATCCGCCCAATACACCAAGTGTACAAGTATGATAAAATAATTAAGACAAGTTATTTTCTCTTTCATATACCGATGGATAGGTCCTTGTCCAGTGCTACTGTTTGATCAATATACGAGTAACCGATAGAATGATCTTCCGTGTGACGTTGTACACCATACTAACTATAACAATCCAGAACTATAATTTGCATATATTTAATTATAAATAATTAAAAGTAAATGATTGTTTATTTATTTAAATAGATTAAATGGTACGTTACTTAAATCTAAACATTAAGTATACAACTTCATCACAAAGTTATTTCCACAAGTGATGTGTGATACTTAACAATGATGAGTGTCCCAACCGTATACATATTTCCATAATACGATGATGGGTGCCGCACCCGATATAATTTTCGATTTACTCAAAGATGACACATTAATTCACGAGTAAAGCCATGAGTGAATTTTCATCATACTCGTACGTGAAAAAGAGTACTGATAGATATCTCACATTGATTAGAAAAAAAATATTGAGCTAACATATAAGTTGTATTATATATCTTATTACCTTAACAAAAAATTTTTAAGCTCACACTTAGATTTAATACAAATATCGTTTTTCAATTTTGCAACCCTAACTAGCTAGGTTAGTTATTACACTTTATTTTTGGTGTTTTTAACATAATTTTTAATTTTTTAAAAATAATTATAGAAATATTAAATTTTAAAATAACTTATTTATACGATTTACAATAACTCACGATATCTTTCAAAAAATAATACTTCGTATTTAATATTTAATATCATAAAATATCAAATATTTTATAACTTGATCTCACAATTTTATTTTATTTTGAATTTTCATCTAGCTTTTTTTTTTTTATTTAAAGTTGAAATTTTTACGTTGAGTATTTTGTAACTTGATCTCACAATTTTTTAATAAAATATTCAATTCAATTCTTTCTCTTTTTTTTTTTGTTCGTTTTAAAGTTGAAATTTGTACATTGATCGCAGGTGACAACTTACTTCGATGTATTAACATGCGTAATGTATTGATGCATGCAAACATAATCTTAAATATCGAATGAGATTCAATTAATTATGCATAATGGTGTGATACTAATTAACACTAAAAAAGTTTTATAATTATATTTATAATTATTATATTGTGTCGTTTGTGTGTAGAGTGCATACAAAACAATTGTATTTAATTCCATATGTGATCTGTGTATTAGCGAGTCATGACTACGTGGGCAGGTCAACCTCTAATATTTTGATCAAAATATCACATGTGCATATTAATTACTAGTACTAAGTATTTCGTATATTTAAAATATAATATGTGCATTATTAATTAATTTATTCGATCAATGTCAACCTTTTGGAAGATGGAATTCTTAAAGAAACTAAACTAGTACTATGCTCGTTGAGAATTGGCTAAACCCATTATTTTGCAAAAGGATATTTGTTTTTTAATTAACCTCGTTTATGATATATTTCAACATTAAATTTCTAATAATTCAAGTGATTAATGTTGAATAATTCAAGTGATTAATGTTGAATTTTTGATGATAATTTTACAATTAATAAATAATAGAATAGACTTTAAATTTTATTTTACTAAAAAATTATGAAACATAAATAATTCATCCAGAATTCAATATTTTTATTAACCGATTAATTCTAAATTATTTTAAATTAATGTCTACTATATATTTACTTATCCTATATATATTCTCTAAAATAAAATTAATATAGTACATTAATAACTAATAAATTTTTGTTCTTTTAAATTGAAATTAACTAAACTTAATTGTAATTGGACTTGAACTGAGTTTTTAAAATAATTTTTAAAAATTACTATCATGTAATTTTAATTTTTTTTAATTATGTAAAAATATATGTATATTTTATGAAAAATATTTTACAGAGTGATATGACTGACATTTATATTCTTTATTTCAAAAACCTATTTCCACCATATATATGTACATAATAAGAAAAAAAAATCGGTATTTTTTATATTATTTTTAACATCTAAATGGTTTAAAACACTTTGAATTTGAGTTCTCATGCGACAAATTTTGAATTAAGTGTAATTAATTTTTTCAATAGTTTGTTAATTTGCATAGTGAAATGATTCTATTGATACATTCGAAATTAATTATTATATCTTTAAATAAGAAAATAGTAATAATAATTGAGATATTATTAATAATAATAAAATGAATTGATATGATTGGTGCATTTGTGCAATTAGATTCTTGTTTATATAGATTATATTATTATTATTATAATTATAATTATTATTATTATAGATTATAGATTATAGTATATAATAGATTATAGATGTGTTTGTTTCTATGGAAGTTGAGTATTATTTACTTAGACATAAATAATTATTTCAAATAATATTATTACTATTATGAAATTTATTTTATATTAAAAAACACTATTACAATTTTGTTTGGACAATAATCATTTTAAAGGGACGAAAATAGTAGTAAAATTAATTTGTTATAATTGATTATTTATAAAAAAATCTAACAATGATTATCTTATATATAACCATCATGAATTGGCACGCGGATTAGATCACCTTGCTTTAATTAAGTCAAAAGAAAGAATGAAAAAAAGGTGAAAAGTGGGGAAATTATTAAGCATGATTAAAAGATTTGATTAGAGCACTTTTTAGCCAAATTTATTTGACTAATCACAACATTTATCAACTTTAATGACTCACTGTGGATTAGATAATCTCAAAAATCATTACCAAAATCTTACTTTTTCGATAAAGGATAATTTAATTATCATTTTACTGGATTATATATTTGACTAAATAAATAAATAATAAGTGCGATATATGATCATGAAAATGTTTAAAAAACAAAAGGCAAAATCGTTATTTTTTTTGTATGATGAAGTGAGATGTGAAACTTCATCTGTTGGTTGACCTCTCGATCAAGTGAATAACAATCGATAGATGTGATCGAGTCACTTTTAGAAAACAGAAAAAAAAAAATTACCAAAGACAAAATTATTAATTAATAAAATTAACGGTACTTAGTATCGAAATGTTTTCTTTATGTATTCTTTTAACTCCTTTTGATAAGGTTTCGTTATTTATATAATTATAAATTGTTATTTGTATAATTATAAATTGTTTGTAGTCATTTGTTGGGGTGATTTTATAAATAAAAGATTCAAATTGTTAGAGTTTTTATATACAATGCGTTCACAAGAAATGCGATCTTATTTATATATTAATGTTATCCGTTAAAATAAATTTATACGTAGTATACAATTTTCCATTTCTGGCAAATTGCAGAAATCCACCGCCCATTTAGTTTATGATTTAAATCATCTAACACGTGTACAGCTGTGGATTCAATTCAAATTAAATAAGAGCATGGTTTTGAAATCTCTCCAAATACAAGGGGCATAAATGTCATTTCGAGGCAATACGTCATTTACCTTTTTTTATTTTACTATCTCCTTCGATTGAAATTGTCTTACTTATCATTTTAAATTAAAAATATTTATCAATTTATTATAATTATACAATTTCAATAAATTAATAAAATAGTATACTATTTATTAAAATTCGTATGACAAAAGCAATCATGTCAAGAAGCAAGCTTAATTTATGTTCGACGAAAACACCCTTCAAAGATCAACAAAACCAAAAGAACAGAAAAAATTAAGCTTCAATTTTGTTAACTAATTTTTCTACATCTTTCAATAATGTGATATATATTTATTTATTTTATTTTACAAAGTAAATTATACAAATCTAACTCACTAAAAGAGCATCTCAATTAGTGTAACTTATGTTGAGGTATAATTTAGTCTGACACATCACAAAATAATTATATTTATCAACTTGTATTTTACTATTTCAATGGTTTGAGGTTTAATTTTTTTTTTTATCCATGTGAGAACTACACTATAGACACACGACACATCAAATTGTATCTAGCATCTAAACGTCCATACTCAATTTTATCCCCCTCGTCAATTGTACCCGACCACATCTCAAATGGTGTACCTAAGTACAATTTGATGCGTACTTAAGTACAATTTGATGCCACATACGAATTATACTTACTATTGAAAATGCTGTAAGAAGAATGTGAGATCTTGAAAATGTGGAATGAGGATATGAAATCAATCATACATATATTTCATTAATATATATACAAGAAAAAAAGACCAAAAATCCACTACAAATTTGTGCTAACTAATTTCTACTACTTAAGTAAGTATATTTACACACTCTAATAATATAAAAAAAGAATTTATAAAAAAATTAGAAGAATTAATCACGGTAACAAATAAGCATGACAACGCATCGTCGAATGATGTAGAGCCTCGCCTTTTGTTCTCTTACAACTCTCGACACACCTCCTCCTCTGGAAACCCGACTTCTCTTTGATGTAACGACACCGCCGATGCTCATGTTCATTTTCATTTCTACTCACTTGAACTTGGGGATGTTTTATTCTTTATTTTTTTGTTCTTTTAAAAAAATGGAAATTGATTTTGAGTTGGGAGTTGAGAGTGGGTTTCCTTGGAGTGTGGGGGTTATATAGGATGTGATCGAGTGTCATGTGATGTGTATGGTCCCATAGCTGCAGCAAGTGCCTCTTGTGGGTCCCATGCCACCTATATATCCTAATTTATTGGCAAAAAAATTGAATTGAATTTTTTGTATGAAATTGCTATCAAGAGTTAGGTATGTTTTGTCTCTTAAATATATTGAAGAGGATGAGAATTCTAACAAAATTAAAAACAATGGAACAACATAGACAAAAATTTAGACAATGAAATGCAATCGAAATAAAACAGACAAACACACGCAATTTCACGTACTTTGATTACCAACAATTAGGATTTACATGAACAATACACAGAGAGTGATAGCTACTTACTAAATTGATCAAAGTGAATGACAATAAAAGAATGGAATGCTTCAATCTTATATATCAAACACTCAATTTGGATCAAAATTGTTAATTACTTGATGAAGAATTGAACAATTCTTTGTCTGGTTTACATAAACTGAACAATCCATTAACGTAACTGACAAATTCAAATGCAATTTGAAAAACAAATTGCTATGAAATACGAGATCAATTCACTCTGAAAGTTGAGACCAAAACGTGTTGTATATGAACAAAAAATTTCGTTTTTAGACTTCTCTAAATTTAATGTGAAAATATGAAAAATTATAATTTTACTTCTATTATCCAAAAGGGTACAACATCCTTACAAGTCAAATTCTATCTACATTTTATAGAAGAAATACTTGACTTTTTTTTGTGGTTTTATTTATGCTACGTACTCCAGATGGAGTACATCATGTACATTTTGAATATAGATTTAATATTATTATATTAAATACATACGCAATCATCCACACTCGACGTATATGGTGTATGCATCTACGGTTAAGATGCCACCAGGAGTAATGCTCCAAGAGTAGCATCTCATAGACTCTTTTTTTGTTTTCACATCAGTTTGTTAATGAACCAACGTGTATCGTAGAATTCACAACCATTCCCTAGCTATAGAACCGATGTAAATAGGGCATTGTTAAATACCTTTTTTGAGTGCTAAATTATTATTTTTTATAAAATTATTTGTGTTAGTTTTTCAGTATATATGTAATGAACATTTGATACATCAAAAAATGTTCCAAGAACATATTATAACAAAAATAATTTATACACTCTCTCTCTCAGATTTATAATTTTTTTTTTAATTTTAAAAAAATAGCTTGTTTATAAATTTAAAACGAAGGGAGTAATATATTTATCATTCATAACAAACTGCTGAATATAAAACATTTATATGTAATGTGGAGTATATATATGTCAACCCTATTCAAAACCCACTTAACAAAATATTCATATATATATATATATATATAGGGGCCTTCTACAGTACATTGAAGGTACGGTACTTTTTTTCCATTTCAACGATCAGATTTAATTATGTAATATGAACCGTTGAGATTTATAAAAGAATACAGTAATTAGAGTGGAGATTACAACACGCAATTATTATCTTATTTATTATCTTATTTATTGACTAACCTATAAAACCGTTATATAAATTAATATTTTGATTTTTCAAAGAATTGTCAAGCAGTTTTGTAAAACTAATAACAAAAAATTAAAAAAATTCTAATATTTTATTTGAAAATAAAATATAAAATAATATTTTATTTTTATTAAAAAAATATAATCCAAATAATTACAAATAAAAAATAAAATAATATATTTATTAAAACAAAAAATCGTATAAAATATTAAAATGTAATAATTCAAAAATATAAAATGAATAATACATATTTTCCTTCAAATCGCAAAAATATAAAATGAATAATACATATTTTCCTTCAAATCGCGGCAAAAAATATTTTATTCACTTGCAAATCTATTTTTTTTTTATTTTATTTGCGCTATTTAAATTTTTTTTGCTTGTACAATTTTTTTTTTGTTTTTTAAATATTTTTATTTGCATATATTGTTTGACAATTTTTTTATTTTTGTTTTTTCAATATTTTTATTTTACAAATTTTTTTATTTTTGTTTTTTAAATATTTTTTTTGTATATATTGTTTGACAATTATTTTATTTTTGTTTTTTTAATATTTATATTTGCATATTTTGCGAAATTTATATTTTTATTTGTATGCAAATTCAGTAAATTTTGCAATAGACATGTATTATTTTATTTTATTCAATATTTGTATATATTGTTTGCACAATTTATATTTTTATTTGCATATATATTTTTTGCGCAATTTATATTTTTATTTGTAGTGCAAATTCAATAATTTTTTCAAGAGACATGTATTCAACAAATAAATATCACATATCTAAATAAAAAAAATATTCTCAGTCACAAACAATTGTATTAATATATATATTCGATAAACTATAAAATGTTAAAAACATATTCGAAAAATAAATATAAAAAGTTATTTGTACTATTTAATTAAATTAATCAAGTATTTAAACATTTTTATTTTAAATAGTTTTATAAAAATTATTTTATATTATATTAATAAAACCTGATATAGTATGTCACCTTCTATTTATTAGTTAGAAAATTAATTTTAGTTGTAATTAGATGTGGTAGGGTGCATAATAAAAATTGAATTGTCATTAGTTTATTGGTTGTGGTATAAATGTACGGTACATTCAAATTTAAGAAATGTACCGTAGTATTCTCCTATATATATATATATTACTGTACTTTACTAATTATTTATTATATATACAACTATAATAATTTTAAAAGCAATTATAAAAATATTTGAAGGATGTGAGCGTGTGACCACTAATATCAAAATTAAACTAACCTCAGACAAATAGCTCATAACCCAAAGTCTTTTTTCATTAGTTAATCGATTAATTAATACAATTATTTGTAGCAATTGTAACTAATTATGTGTTGCCAAAGCAATGTAACCCACTTGGTCTCGTGGTTTTCACAGTTTCCCAATATTTCAGGCTAATTTCAATTATGTATATAAAAATTCTAAATTACATTATGAGTGATATTAATTAAGATATACTCTATACAGTAAAAAATTTCAATCATAAATTGACACCCGGCCCCATCATATTGTTTTACCCAATGATGTGCTCAAAAGTTTAGTTAGATAGTGCAATTTGGATAAGAAAAATACAATAAAGATTAATACCAAGATTAAAAAATATTAAATTTTAATTTTCCATAAAAAAACAAGTGTTACAAATGGATTTGAAGTTAAAAATTAAAAAAATTATTAATAATATTTAAAAAATAATTAAAAAATATTAGTAAAATTGTATTTTAAAATAAAAGTTAAATTAATTTTTTTTTTATTTTGAAGTGTGTAATTTATTATATAATTATCATATATATATATATTTTATAAATTACTAAGAAAATAGTGTAATTTTTTGGACTATTAAGTATATATGTTTTTATTAATGTTATATTTTTGCTATAAATTTAATGAGAAATTATAATTTAATCAAAAGTTTAATTGTAGTTTATTATACTTTATTTATTATAATTAATAAAAAATTAATTGAAAAATAAAAAAAAGATTGTACTGAAATTCTATTTTTTAAAATATTATAATTTTTTTTTATAAAAGATAGTTATAAATAAAAATTTAAGGGTGCGATTTCACTCTTTTGGGACTATAAATACACTTTTGGGACTATAAATACGTTATTGTTTTTACCTCCATTCTATTTATCTTGTAATTTATTAGAGAATATATATAAGACAGTGTTAAAATATGGCTCGAATCCATAAAAATTTTGTTTTTTTATTTAAGAAAATTAGAATTATATTGAATATAATATAATTCTATTCCTTTTGGATTTAAGAGTCATATATTAGGAAAATGGTTTATTCCTATTCCTATTGGTTACCTAATTTATGGGTTATCTACACCTATAAATAGAGATCTCCATAGACATAATTATTTGTGTGTAGAACACGAGTTAATACCATCATGAAGAGAGATAATATTGTGTGAGATTAGAGGGTTTTAGAGTGGATATCAATCCTTGTAATCATCGGCAATATTATAGTGAAAGTTCTCGTCGTTCCTCCCGTGGTTTTTCACGATTTGGGTTTCCACGTAAATTCCTTGTCTTCTTTACTTGTCTCTTTTATTTATTGTTGAGTTATTTTCGGGGTTCCGCATTATTATTCGTACTATACATCGTCTATCTACAACAAGTAGTATCTAGTGGCACCGGTCTTGATCGTGTGGCGTTCAGATTCTTTGACCGAGGAAACGACGGAGGCGAAGACTTGTTAGCTTTTAATAAGTCACATCAAAGCCGATTGTTATTCCTTGAAGAATAGGAAGGAAAGAGAAGGCGGCAACAATAACAAGTGGTATTAGAGCCAGGCAACAATCCCGTGACCTTCCAGGCAACGATCCCGTGACCTTCCAGACTACGATCCTACTACCTTCAGAGCTAAGGATTCATGACGAGCGTGAGGTATGACATACCGTTGCTGGATCTCAACACAAGGTTCCCGACGTGGCAATACAAGATGAGGTTAGTTCTTCGATCCCTGAAGCAAGAGGGCGCCCTCAAAGGTATTGACAACAAGCCGACGGACATGAAGCATGACGAGTGGGAAGAGCTCGATCAGATGGCTATGGCGACCATAGGACTCCATGTTTCGAACGCTTTGGCGGAGGACATCATGAAAGCGAAGACAACAAAAGAATTGTGGGAGATGCTTGAAGAGATGTGCATTACCAAGACGGTGTCAAGTAAGCACAATCTAAAGAGAAGCTTATATTTCCTCAAGATGGCGGAGGGGTCGTCGATTCAAGACCATGTAGCGAGATTCAAGGAGCGTGTAGCTGACCTTGGGAAAATTGGCGTGAAGATCGAAGATGATGATCTTGCGTTTTGGATGTTATGCTCGCTACCCCTCTCGATGGTGGCTTTTCGGGACACGCTTCTCTATGGACGAGATAGTCTCACGTTTAAAGACGTAACTTCGGCTCTCTCGTCAAGGGAAAACGTACAAAGGATGGAGTCCAACAAGGATGGTGTGCCCGATGTGGGTGAAGGACTTAATGTCCAAAAGAAGTACCGTGATAAAGGGAGCGACTCGGGGAATTCGAAGTCGCGACACGGGAATAAGACGTGTTTCTATTACAAGAAGAAGGGACACATAAAGTCGGAGTGCTACGCGTGGAAGAAAAAGGAGAGCAACAACAATAATTCCGGTAATAAGAATTCCGGTGACGTTGGATTAGTAGATGGGAATTTCTATGGAGAACTACTAATGGCTCTAGGAGAGAACTCCAACTTTTGTGGTGATTGGATCTTAGACTCGGGTTGCTCGTTTCATATGTGTCCGGACCGGACGTTGTTCGAGACTTATGAATCTTTGGAGCATGGTGCGGTGTTCATGGCTAATGACACCTCGTGCAAGGTCGAAGGGATTGGAAATATCCGCTTGAAGATGTTCGATGGCACGGTGCGCATGTTAGGCGAGGTAAGACATGTCCCTGACTTGAATAGGAATTTGATTTCCTTGAGTACCCTTGATATGAAGGGCTATAAACTCACTTGTAAAGGTGGAGTTTTAAGGGTTACCAAAGGTGGTTTGGTAATATTGCGGGGAAAGAGAAAGACGAGTCGTCTTTATGTCCTCGAGGGAAGCTCGGCGAAAGAAGTAACCGAGGTCAAATCTAGCTACACCGGAGAAGGTGGAGTTTATGAGGCTACCGAAGAGGCTTTGGTAGTGTTGGGAGGAGACGACAAGGCAGAGCGACCTTATGTCCTCCAAGAAGGCGCGGTGAAGGAAGTAACCGGGGCCGAAACTCGACTCTTGGTAGAAGAGTCTATCCGGCATAGAGGCATGCAATCGAAGGCCGGAGTGACCAAGCTTAAAGATAAAGATGAAGCGGTGAACGAAGTAACCGTGGGAAAAACTAGGCTCTCGGATGAAGAGTCTACACGATTAGACCATGTGCGGCTTGGGCATGTGAGGAAAGTCGATTTGAAGGATCGAGTGTTTCTCAATCTATGGAGTGTTTCTAAAACTGGTGAGCCATGTGCGCTTAGAAAGCGGTCGAGAGGGTATATCTCGAATTGAGCTCACAATTCTAAGAAGACACTCGAGTATGTACGTTTCGAGTTATGGGGAAGACCTTTGATGGTCCAGACTTCTAGGAACTAGGCCCGTTGGGGCGTTTGGAGGAAGACGAGGGACGAGACTTGGAGTGCGATGTGATTTCGCATGGGCAATGTGATTTCGCTTTATGGTTTGATGTGCGATGAGATTTCGCGGCTTGGTGAGATATGTGCGATGAGATTTCGCGGTTTCTCGTCAAGGTGGAGATTGTTAAAATATGACTCGAATCCGTAGAAATTTTGTTTCCTTATTTAGGAAAATTAGAATTATATTGAATATAATATAATTCTATTCCTTATGATTTTAGGAGTCATATATTAGGAAAAGGGTTTATTCCTATTCTTATTGGTTACCTAATTTATGGGTTATCTACACCTATAAATAGAGATCTCCATAGACACAATTATTTGTGTGTAGAACACGAGTTAATACCATCATGGAGAGAGATAATATTGTGTGAGATTAGAGGGTTTTAGAGTGGATATCAATCCTTGTAATCATCGGCAGTATTATAGTGAAAGTTCTCGTCGTTCCTCCCGTGGTTTTTCCCGATTTGGGTTTCCACGTAAATTCCTTATCTTCTTTACTTGTATCCTTTATTTATTGTTGAGTTATTTTCGGGGTTCCGCATTATTATTCGTACTATACATCGTCTATCTACAACAAGTAATATCTAGTGGCACCGGTCTTGATCGTGTGGCGTTCAGAGCTTTGTCCCGTAACAAGTGGTATTAGAGCCAGATTACGATCCTAAAAGCTAACAGACAGTAATATAAATGTCAATTTGTCTAATTTTTCTAACAGTAGAGTTTCTAACATATAAGAGCTGTTAGATGATGCAGTTTCTAACATGTACATCATAGTGTTAGGCTAACACCGAGTTCATGGGTTCGACTTTCGCCAGAGACAGATTCTACCCAAATTAATTATCCACTTATTGGACTTTTTCGAATAGGTTGAAATTGATCCACAGGTGAGTGAGAATATTAAAAAATATATTCGACCAACTAATATAATAGTATTTTACTTTTTACTTCAAATTTATTTTTTGTTGCCAAAAACAAAAAATATTGTCACACTTTTAGTAATGAATTGAACTAAAGTAAATATTTTTCTCGATTTACTATTTATAGAATATTCATCTGTCCCACACTAATGGGCATAGCTGGTCAACGTTGATTTTTTTTGTCCGTCCAATACAAATGATAAATAGTATACAAAAATTATGAAAAAATAATTAAAATAAAATTTAACTATTAACTATTTATCATATGTATTGGACGGACAAAAAAAGTTAACGTTGATCAGCTATGCACATTGGTGTGGGACAGAAGGAGTACTTCAAATATTAGGCATTTACTTTTAAATTTATCATTATATACAAAATATATTCTTTTAAAAATACTTTTCATCACTAATTTAAATAATAATTTTCAATAATTAAATATAAATTTTCGGACAAAAAATGCATAATTGAGGATAATTAATTTTAAAAAGAGTTTAAATTGGGATATAATGGGAAAAATAAGAAGATCATGGAAGAGTGGTTCTTAATTAATTAATTATAAGTTGTCACTGTTTTTCTTCTAAGAGTTTTCCGATGAGTTTCTTTGAAGTGTCCCATGCTGTTTGGCTTGTACTTTATTTTTACATAAAAATTAATGGGTTGTGATTTCAATAATTAAATGATCATAAATAAATAAATAAATAAATAAATAAATAGCAATGGTGGGTTGTACTGTACAAGAACGTTAGGATGCACGTGATAGTCACGTGGCCATACGCCTCTTGTTCCTGCCATTCTCGACATCATCTATTCATCTTATAAGTTATAAAATGTGTCTTGTTAAATTAAGATTAGAGTGTACGTATATATATATATATATTTTCAAGATGTTATTAAGATGTACTTATAACAAACCTGCCAAGATATGAAAGAATTTCACTCAATTGAGAATTAATCGTAAGTGGATGATTTTTTTTGCATATTTAGTTTCTTACTACAATTTCAGATGGCTTGTAAGTCGTAGGCAGTAAATAAACGCAGTGAAATGCGCTGCCTAGACAAGGCAGTGTTCTGCGGCAGAACAGCGTATGCCGCAGCACGATGCCTTGTACAGAAAAATCGTTCGTTTTACGTGATTTACTTGATTTAAGTATTTTATCCAGATTAATCAGATTGTTTAAGTGATAAAATTATATATGATATATGTATACGAATAGCAGCGGAATTAATAAAAATAAATCACTCTGAACGAACACACACACACGTACGTAAAAGTAAAAAACACAAATTTAAATCTTTGTATGTGTATTTAAATTATACACATACGAAACGGCCTTACGGCCAGAAACTTTATTAAGAACGAGTCTTTACAAAATGATACTATTGGATTTACAATGATATTTACCAAAGGCTATACACATGTATGCCTTCGTATTAATCGTATCCGAAGAGTATGAACAATCAACAACAAAAACCTAGCTACTGAAATAAACACCTATACTAAGCTATCGAATCATCAGCTGAACAAACGAACTCTCTTAGGGACGAGAGAACACACGGCACGACGAGCTTCACGAATGAAGTCGCGGCTCTAAAAGCTCAATGATCGATTCCCGAAGGAAATTTTTTTCTGGAGGTGTTAATGTGTTGTATGAGTGTTGAGTAAATGCAGCTGGGTCGTCCTCTATTTATAGGTGAGAGTCTCCAACTGATTTCCTCATTTTGCTAGGTCAACAATCGGTTGAGAGAAACCAGGGCAGGCCGCTTTGACTGCTGCCGCAGGATGCCTTCTGAAGTTCTTCTGGAATTCACTGCCACACTGCACTGCCTTCCATACTATCTGGACTTCAGCATTTCCTTGCCCTTATATCATGCTTCGCTTGATTCTCTTAACTCAACCTCTTGTCCAAGCCTTGCACTGCTTGCGGCATAACTCTGCCTGGCTGTGCTGCGGCAGAAATCTTCTATGTTGATTGTTTTTCAAGCACGTTCCAACTAATGAACTATGCTAAATCAAATCACCAATATGACAAGTGATTACAACAGTTAAATTGTGAAGAAAGAAGAAAACAAATAAATATGTTAGCAAAACAACTTCTGCCTAGATCCTTTAAGGCATTGTAATGCCCAAACATATTTATCCTTACAAACTCCCCCTTTTTATCTTTCTTCACAAAACCATGAGGCAGCAGCGCAATGGAGCACTCCCCCTCAATGAAATACATCTGACTTAGAAGTATATGAAATTTATCTTGACAAACAACTAAGGCAATGAAACTCCCCCTTAGTTGATACTTCCTAAATAGAACAAAAATTTATTTTATAACTAACTAATAGAACAAAAACAAGTTAAACTAAGTAAGTCTCTAAATAACACACCAATTTTTTCAAAAGGAAATAACTACTCGAATTAAAAATTGTTCAAACCAGAAACAAACTTAATAACCAAATTGTTCAAAACCAAATAAACAAATAACAGAAATTAAATAAATTGTTCAGAGTGAATAAAAACTTAAAGCAAAAGAAGAAATGATATTTCTTCGGGTCTCGAGAACTGCAATCCTTCAAACTTTTCACTCATCGTGCTCGGGTGACGATCCACGCTCCTCTCCATCAATCTCTGCTGCAGTGTCTGCGGCAGCCTTCTCTGCTGCGGCAACTTCCATCTCTGCAGCTTCTTCAGCTTCAACCTCCTTGATGTCTTCATCAATGCGCTTCTTCAACATCTTCAAAACAGTGTTCCTCGCCACTTTGGCCTCTGCTGCTGGTACTCCCCCTTTTTGTGGAGAAATGCCTTCTTCTTCAAGGAAGAAAGTGATAGCATCCACAAGTGCCTTGGCCATGTAATCCTGCATAATGACCATATTGATGGAGTTATATTCTAAATTTCTAGTTTAGTGACAATATGGAACTCCTTATCTGTGTTTTATTATCTATTAATCAAACAGTCTGCATTTTGTTTATATACACTCTATGCCATAGTCCTAGATATATACGTTGTAGACAGTATGGCGTGAGGAGACACGCGGAAGATCATACTGTCGGTTACTCGTATACTATCGAACAGTAGCTCACGACTTAGATGGACAGGGACAATCCATCGGTACGTCGTAGTGTGACTGGTAGATAGTCGGTCTTGACTATCATGTTACACTCGTACACTTGGTGTATTGAGCAGGACCACGGGAGGGCGTTCGGTTTATACTAATCGCAGTAATCGAACTAGACCTCAGATATTACGGATATACGAATTCCTAATCCCTATATAATTATAGGTGCGTGTGTCCAATTCTCGGTTCTTTAATATGCCAATGAGTGAGACTAATTGATTAGTCAAGATTCTCGGTAAATTGGGAATCGTAATTGTACGCACGACATGCTATAGATTATAGACAGGAAACCGTGTCTCGTTTATCGAGTTGATGACGTCCCCGAGATCAGCTCATAAAGTTTATCATGTAAACCCTGCAGGTGGATTTGTTCCACATGATAATAAGGATGAGTGGTACTAGTCTCGGATAATAAGAAACAAATTAATTTAATTATTAGTAATTAAATAAATTCGTGGACGTTCGATATCTTAAACACGGGGAAAATCGTATATGTAATTTCGGCGGAAAATATTATTGGTAAAATAATATGAATTAATTAATTGAGAATTCAATTATAATTTTATAGTGGAATTAATTATAATTAAAATTGGATTTAATTAAAGGTTTTCTTTTTAAGGATACCGGTTTAATTAAATTGCAATTCTAGCCTAATTAATTAATTAACCTAAGGTCCCTAGTGTGGCCTATTTAAACCCCTCCCCCTCTCTTCTCTAAACCTAACTTACGCAGCTTTTATTTTTCTTCACTTGAGAAAATAAAACGTGAGAAAGAGGGTTTGAGAGAGAAGAAGAAGAGAAGACTCCGGTGGATCGTTGCCCACACAACGTCCGGCGTTGAGGGCTAGGATACACACTAGAAGATCTCAGGGTGTTCGCCTATTCGGCTTCTCCGAATCACGCAACAAAGGTATAGAATCGAAACCCCAATTCCGCTTCGTTTCGTGTTCTACTTTGTACGTAATTGCACATCAAATCATCGATTGGTTTCCGTGGCTTGGATTCGTGTTCCTCAGACCGCTGGGAAGTTTCTGACTTCCAGCACGGTGGTCGGATCGAGAAAAACGCGTCGGAAATGGCTGAACGGGCGCGATCCGCTGCTGGAATCGCGACGCTGTCGGCCGACAGCTGTATGTGTCGGCCGACACAGCCCTGTCGGGCGACAGCCTTACGGCGTCGGCCGACAGACAGGGCAGAAGCCCTCGGTTTTGCGCGGTTGTGCTTCGGGCATGATGGCTGGGCGTAAACCGGGTCTGGGGCTTCGTGCTGAGTCCAGTAGGGATGCCGGGGGTCGACTGGGCTTGTCCGGATGTTCGAGTAGTCGAACGGACATGTCCCGGGTAGTCGATTTCCAACACATATGATTTGCAGCAATTTGTTCTGCAAATGCCTGGACACGAGCATGAATATTAGGTTGTGGGGCGGATGAGCTTGGGGCAGCAGTTTGCGGCAACTTGGGTGTCTTCTTTTGAGCTGGAGTGGGAGGCACTGCGGCAGTGGCATGAAAACCAGTCCAGGGAAAGTCATTGTACTCCCGAACAGACAACTTGTATGGATGTGGCACAGCAGTCAGGAGATCAGCACTATTGTATGGGAGTCCTTGGATTTTCAACATTTCCCAGATCAGTGATGGGAACGCAAGGCTCTGCGTCTGGGTAATGTTCTCTGCCTGTGAAGCAATCTTCTCAAAGATGAGCTCTCCCAAGTTCACCTGCCTACCTGCACCAAGGTGAAACAGGACTTCCCCCATTTGGGTATGCACAAAATGCACATTCGTAGTGGGAATCCAGTTGTGCCTGGCAACAGTGAACATAAAATAGTAAAAAGAAGAGAGTTTTGAGCAAGGAATGTTGTTGGCAGCATCGGGTGGTGATCTGGTCAAGCGGTGAGACACTGCGGCAATGGTAGGGTCAGCAATTGCGGTAGGATACTCGACATCAGAGCGCTCCAATAAGGCATTAATGGCAGCAGGGGTGAAGTTAAAGATCATCTCACGCATGTACACCTTGCCATAGCCTCTGGATCCATCATCACCAAAGCAGGGGCGCAAGTTAGCATAAAAATCGCGCACCAAATTCTCGCAGTAGGGTGCTGCGTAGGATACTGCCTTGACCAACTTCATCTTCTTCAAGAACCTGTCAACTTTGTGTTTGGCATAGGTTGACAAGTCACCACCACGGTCAGGTTGAATTGGCTTGTTGGAGTAGAACTGGGGCCCAATCACTGAACGGCGTTCCGACCAGAATCGCCTCGAATAACCCTTGCGGGAATTCATGTCAGAATCCGAATCCTCCTTGGGGGCATCAATTTTTGGTGCCTTGCCACCCTTCTTCGCAGCAGGTTGTGCTGCGGCATCTCCACTGTGTGAGCTGTCAGTTTTTGAAGCGACAGCCACACTTTTTCCCTTACGGGACTTCTTGGCGACGGTGGTCTCGACATCAATGGGATTTTCCATTGAGGTAGGGGGCAGAGCCGGGCCTTTGCCTTTTGCAGTGGCGGATCTGGTGGACGGCCGACGAGGAGGAAGGGGCACCTGCTTCTTCTTGCGCTTCCTTGAGGCAAAATCCTGCAGCAGTGGGTCAGATTCTGTTTCAGAGCCATCTGCGGCATCATGCTGCTGCTGACTTGAGTGGCCGAAATCTTCAGCATCAAACGGTGGATTTGCAAAAGGGTAAGGGGTCGGCTTGCGATCCTTGGTCTTTTTCTGAGAAGGGTAGTTGTCGTAGAGCTCGCTGTAGTCGAAATCATCAGCATCATCCCTCCTGTTGTAAGGCATGCTCTTGCCTTGCTGCTGCACTTCAGTGTCTGCCTGGGGAAAGGCAGAGGATGCGACAGTGACAGAGGGTTCAGGTGTGAACAACCCTTTGAAATCCGAGGTGTTGAGGGATCGTTCGTTCTGGGCAGCCTCGTATTCAAGCACATCGTCAACTCCATGAATGATCACTGGTGATTTTGGAGTTTGGGATGGCTCAGAATTGCTGGGACCAGGGAGTATGATCTGGAGGGGAATAGACTCGTCCTCTGCGGCAGGTTCTTCTTCTGCGGCAGTTTCTCCCCCTGCATCATGATCCGGGGAGATGTTCATGGGAGAAGCCTTACCTGGTCCTTCACCGACGTTGAGCGGCGGCGATTCTGAGGAGAGTGATGGCTGTTACGACGCGGCGGCAGTGGCGGCGGCGGTGTTGAGAGCCTTGAGGCGGTTGATGGCGTGCATCGAATCACCTTCGTTAAGGTCCTCCATCGTTGCGTTGGGGCAAACTTCCCTGACCAGCTCCAGAAATCGAGGGTCCTCGAAGTAGCGGGCGAACGGATTTGGGATTGGAGATGCACCAGCCATTGATTTCAAGTTCGTGAGAAGAAATTAGGGTTTAGAAAAATAGAGTGCACGATTTAACGCAAGAAGGATGATGATTTTATACTCGTGCGTTTCAGAAAAAAAACTAGGGTTGAAGAATTTCAGAAAAATCAAACTCTTGATCGGATTTGGATAGAGAGAGATAGAGTTTGAAAAGGATTAGGATTTGTAATTTCAGTAAATATTAAAAATAAAACTTGAAAGAGTTTTAAGAGAAAGAAACGGACGGTAGTTGATGGGATGGGCAACTAGGCAACGGTTACTTTTTGAAGTTGAACCGTCGTCTGCCGCACACTCGAGTGCTGCCCAACGGTCAAGTGGGGCATTGCTCTACGGCAGGTCGTTGCCAAAAATCAAAATCAAAATCCCCCCCCTTTTTTTTTAATATATTCTTTTTCTATTTTTAATACTCTCTTTTTCTGTTTTTAGAATATTTTCTTTTTCTATTTTTCATATATTTTAATTTGAATAAAATATGTAAAATATTTTTGTGGTGTGAAAAATCAAGGCTTACAAAGCAAAATTAGGAAAAGAATAAGACCATCTAATCCTAATGAAACATCATGCTGCATCATAAGTACTTATACTCTACTTGGGCATAATGCCATGTCAAAAATGAAATTATTAAATACTTAGTTCACCTAGTACATAGTATCTCAACCCATTGAGTATTAATTACACGTATATGGGTTTGACCATGTTGCCTAAAGTGGTTTGGGTATTTTCTCTTCCTTCGGAAAATTTTAATCTCATAAATTGACTAAGGCAGAATGCTGTGGCAGAGGTTCAGTAGGCATGACAATGCGGCATCATGATGCAGATCAGCATCTAAGGCATGGTGCACATGCACAGAGATTTTCTTAAGGCAGTGAAACGATCTGAGTCCAGTGGCTTGGTGAAGATGTCAGCTATTTGCTTCTCTGTTGAGATGTGATCAATCATTAAGAGACGTTTCTCCACCAAATCTCGTATAAAATGATGCCTTATGCTGATGTGTTTGGTTCTTGAGTGCTGTACTGGATTATGACTGATATTTATGGCACTCGTATTGTCGCAGTAGAGTGTAAGATCATTGCTATCCAGGTGGTAGTCATCAAGCATGTGCTTCAACCAAATCAGTTGGGTACAGCAACTCCCTGCGGCAATATATTCTGATTCGGCAGTGGATAGAGAAATGCAGTTTTGCTTGCGGCTTTGCCATGAAATGATGTTGTTTCCAAGAAAGCAACATCCTCCGCTTGTACTCTTGCGCTCATCCGTGTCTCCTGCCCAATCAGCATCTGAAAATCCGACTAAATCGGTGGTGGTATCTTTGGTATACCATATGCCTAACTCGACTGATGCGGCAACATAGCGTATGATGCGTTTGACTGCCTTCAAGTGTTCTTCCCTTGGATCAGCTTGAAACCTGGCACACAAACAAACGCTATACATGATATCTGGTCTAGTTGCCGTAAGATAAAGTAAACTCCCTATCATGGATCGGTAGAGTGTCTGATCCACTGCGGCAGTATCAGTGCCTCGGGAGATTTTGTCCGTTGAGCCCATAGGTGTTTTCATGGGCTTGGATCCTTCAAGTTGGAATCTTTTGATGAGATTCTTAGCATATGAAGCTTGTGAGATAAAAGTTCCAGTTGATGATTGCTTGATATGGAGCCCTAAAAAATGAGTTAGTTCTCCTACCATGCTCATCTCAAATTTTGATGCCATGGCAGAGGTAAATGCCTTAAGCATGTTCTCACACGTGGATCCAAAAACAATATCATCTACATAAATTTGAGCTATTAAAATTTTGGAAGAATTGAATTCAACAAACAGGGTCTTGTCGGCAGTGCCTCGGGTGAATCCAAAACTGAGTAGAAAATCAGTTAGGCAGCCATACCAAGCTCTAGGAGCTTGTTTTAGGCCGTACAATGCCTTGTGCAGTTGATACACATGTTCAGGATGTTTCGGATCTTCGAAGCCCTTTGGTTGTGCAACGTATGCCTCCTCTTCAAGTATGCCGTTAAGGAATGCTGCCTTTACATCCATTTGATGTAAGGTGATGTTGAGGTGGCATGCAATGGCAATGAGTAGACGAATGGATTCCATACGTGCTACGGGGGCAAAAGTTTCATCGAAGTCGATGCCTTCAACTTGCGTATAGCCTTGCGCCACTAGCCTTGCCTTGTTGCGTACAACCTGCCCGTGCTCATTCGATTTGTTCTTGAAAATCCACTTTGTCCCGATGATATTCTTGTTTTTGGGACGAGGAATGAGCTTCCAAACTTTGTTTCTTTCAAACTCGTTCATCTCTTCTTGCATTGCCATAAACCAAAATTCATCGGCCAATGCTTCTTTGGCAGTCTTCGGTTCGATCGTTGAGAGATACGAGGCAATGCCTATTTCAATGCATGTGGCAGACTGCTGGGAATCGATATCCCGGATTACCAAAATATGCGGAAACCGATAATCCGACCGAAATCCCGTCGCCGGAAACCGATCACGAACACTACGTCACCGGAGTCCGACGAGAGAATCGTCGCGAGGGCGAAACCCTAGCCGAACCCCATGCGGGGTTCGCGATCGCTCACGCGATCGCACGGGGATGCGGGGTGCATCCCCGTGGGGCTGTTCGGAACAGCCCAGGGCGGTGAGTCCGACGACTCACCGCCACCGCCGAGGAGGGCGGTGCGCCCAGCGCACCAGCCGCGGCCCAGCCGCGGCTTGCCCGGCGATCGACCCCGCGGTCGATCGCGTGCCCCGGCGTCCAGCCGGGGCTCCTCGTGTGAGCTCGCGGTCGGTGCCCTAGGGCTCGACCGCACGCTCTCGGCTCCCAGCCGAGGGTTCCTTCGATCTTCGCCGGGGATCTCGAATCCCCGTCCCCGAAGTTCGTCGTTTTCCCGGATCGTGCGTTCATGTATATATTACAATTAATATCACATAAAATCATAGAAGGGAGTTTATGATTTTACCTTCGATTCGTTGTTCGGAGAAATGAAATCAAACACCTTTGAATCTTTCCACGTATTCCTTGCACTCCGTTCGAACGTCGTGTGGGCGACGATCTATCGAATTCCTATGGATCTCCTTCAACTCTCTAGAACTATCAACTATTGATATTCTTGTCTTCTGATTTATGAAGGCCATGTAGTGCTTTTATAGGCTACGTAGGGGATCAAAAGGAGGTGGAATATTGGGCTTCCAATATTGATGATTAAATTGAGCCAAGCCCAAATCCATTAATCCTTACCAATATTAATTAATTTATTTTCCACTATATAAATTAATTGCACTCCCAATATTAAACCATATTATATCAAATAATATTTCTCCGGTAGTATTATTTATTCCGTGTATTTAAGATTTAAATATCCATGAATAAAATTAATTTATTGCTAATTAATTTATTTATCTCTTATATCCGAGAATAGTACCATTCAACCTTAATTATTGTGCGGAACAAATCCACTCATGAGGTTTACACAATAATTCCTTATTAACTCATCTCGGGGATATTATCAACCCTTCGGGGATACACTTTCCCGTCAAGTATTCACGGCATGTCATATATAAAACATAGCGACCCAATTTTACCGGCAATTAACCCAATAATTAAATCGGTTAATTCCTTTGGAAAATCAAAGTCACTTATATTAAATATACACACCCGCAATAGTATCGGGGATTAAGAATAAAATACTCTGAGATTTAAATCAATTATCAACGGCAATCCTAATTGATAAATCTCAAGCGATCCGCCCAATACACCAAGTGTACAAGTGTGATAAAATAATTAAGATAAATTATTTTCTCTCTCACACAACGACTATACCGATGGGTTGGTCCGTGTCCATCTAGGTCGTGAGCAACTGTTTGATTAAATACGAGTAACCGATAGTATGATCTTCTGTGTGGGCCCGACACACCATACTAACTACAACGCATAAAATCCAGGACTATATTTTGCTTATATTTAATTAATAATAATTAAATGCAAACAATTGTTTATTAATTAAATAGGTTAAATGCTATGACCGGGAGTTTACCGATACTTAAATCTAGACATTAAGTACACAACTCCAACAATCTCTCACTTGTACTAAGGTCTAGTCATTTCCTCCAAACTCCCGACTCCCATACTCATCACGTGCTTAAGTTGTACTTCCCAGAAGTACTATGTGAATGAGCAATCTAGGTTTCCGCTTTGAAGTTATCTTGGTGACTACTGCGTCGTCTCCCTAGACGATGACTCGAATCAGGTGGTACTTGCTCTATGTGTTATCATCACCTTTTTGGACTTATGACTTCTTCCAGTTCATCATGCACCGCTATATACATAGCCTTTTGGTGAACCAAGAATCATACCCAAGTCCAGAGGTCATTCTGGAACCTAACCAAAACTTCCGCTGCCTCTGAGGCTGCTATTCGGTTTATGATAGAGTCCGAGAAGCATCATGCTTATCACTCTTTCATCTTAAGGTTCCACCTCTTCCAAAGGTGAACACATAGCCTGATATCGACTTACAGTGGTCCTTTTGTGATTTAGGATCTGAGAAAATGAGATTACTTGATATCCTCCCACTATACTAGCCGCATAGTTGATATCAGGTTCTTGTTTTTCAACATTGCATTCATTTAGCTTTCCATACAGCAAGGTATAGGAAACTGCTTTATCTATCTTTATGTGTCCAAGACACATACCTTTAGACAGATGTATTCTGTTTCTGAAAGGCAATAAACTTTCTCAGAATTATGCATGTTTAAAACAAACCATAATCGCATAAGATATTTAGGAGAAGTACAATGTTCTTATCTAGAGAAAGATTCTAAGAACATGATCCAACTTACTCTTAATCTTATATCTCGATTTATTTAGACAACCTCTATTTTATGTCTGACAACACCTTTACATTGTCGCCAATGATGAAGTGTTATCTACATAAAATTCCGAGAAACACCACCTTGTTTCCATTACGTTTCTAATACACCATCCTCGTCTATGCCCTTTGATGAATCCATCCAATGGACTATCTCATCAATTCGCAAGTTCCACGATTCATAGCTTTGTAACGATCCATAAATGGATTTACTAAGCTTGTACTCCTAAATGATCTTGCCTCTTAACAATAATACTTATTGCTTTTTAAGCAGGCACATTTAGATTAGCACTGCCCTTATGCAGAGCTAGGGATCGATTTCATCTCTACTAGATCCAGAGTTCAAAAACTCCTCTAGTCTTATGAACATCTCTGGTCGCTTAACAACCTCCCACTGCAATGGCGTTCCGGTGTATAACAGTAACAACATTAGGTGCAGTTAGTGGTGTACTACTACTCGGTTAGGCTGGTTCTCAGTCTTTTCTTTTCCTCATTTTAAAGTATCTTGTCAGTTAGGGCATTGTAGTTCATCTAATAGTCTTCCTCTAAGAACCGGGCGATGACGTCCTTCTGGTTCATAGTACTATTGAACATACAATCACTTGCTCTTCTAGGATATTTTACAACCACATAGAATGTGCCGTTGTATCCAGAAATATCCATAGAACATAGGTAGTTCCGAACAAACTTGTCCTTTTACTATTAGAATTCCATTTCTTATTTGCGACACACCATGTCTACACTTGAGTGTATGGTATAGTCCTTTGAGACTTAATCCCAATCTTTGATATATGCCATGTGTTATTTAGATAGGTGATAGCCTCCGCGAACAAGTCGCAGGCTTCCAATGGATATACTTCGAAGGTTCCACATAATAGCTTTGTGTCCATTGACTAGTCAAAACACTTTGCTTTTATGGCACATCAAGTATTCTAATCCATCTTTGAGTATTCTTGAAAAGAACTACTCATACCTTTCTAATTACACATATCTCCGCATCTATCAGTTAACAATCAATTTCAATACTTGTCCGAATTCTATCCTTTATCCAGAAAGGCCTGCTTAGTTGTATTATCCTCCAACTTCAATTCTTAGGTCGGAAGGTCCATTCCTTCAACTATAATTGATCAAATCAATTTCGACCTTTGAACCTTATTTGAATAAATACCACTAAGTGCAAGAATTCACTAGTACAATGATCTAACAAAGAAATACATCTAATCAGTAAAATAAGTTATATAACGGTTTGTTGCATCGTGGTAGACTAAGGATTCATCATTCACATATTGCTATCTAATGTACCAGAATAGATATCACCATTATTTCTTATCCAAACCATCAAATGATTAAAGAAATAAAATATCCATTAATAATAGAAAACCAGAACAAAAGTTCTTTCTAAAATAAAAGGTACATAAAGCAATAAACTTGAAATGAAATCCTATAACTACTAAAGCAGATAAATGTCTTCCACTGCAACAGCTGCTTCCTCAACAGCTTCGCCCATGTAGACTCGAACTCTTCTTCTCTAAGTCGCCGGGTTTTCTGGAACCCCTGCATTTAGAATGCACATACCGTCAGTGGTTCCATATCTACACACCAGAATTCTGGTAGATAATACCGCTGACTATGTTTTTACGACTAAAGAAAAATTCGTACCTTTGAGAGGACATTCAGACTTCCAGTGTCCAGACTTGTTGCATCGGAAGCACCTGCCCCTTGGCTTGCTAGCCCCCACTCGTGGTCCATTCCTCTTGGCACCACTGGGTTTCCAGGCTTGCTTCCTTTTCTTGCCCCTACCTCCAACAGCTTTCGGACTTGGTAGCTACAAGCGCTTGAGACTTGCCCTTCTTGTAGATCCCCTCTGCCGCCTTTAGTTCAGTCAGGAGTTGCGCAAGAGTATAAGATAGTTTACCCATATTATAACTCATACGGAACTGCTCAAAACTAGGGGTCAGAGACTGGAGTATGATGTCGACTTGCGTCTCAGCATCAATCTGAGCTCCTAGGACCTCCAATTCATTCAACAGACTCATCATCTTAAGAACGTGCTCCCCAACGGGCGTTCCTTCAGACTGAATAGTCGACATGTGGACTCTCATGGCTTATTGCCTAGCCGCACGGTCTTGATGCCCAAACATCTCCTTGAGGTTGAACAACATATCCTCGGCAGTGTCCATCGACTCATGTTGGGTTTGGAGTACATTTGACATAGAAGCCAAAATATAACACCTAACCATTTCATCAGCCTTTTTCCACTTCCGATATGTTTCCCTTTCCTCATCAGTTGAGGCAGCCGTGGGTTCAGCAGGGCATAGCTCATAGAGTACGAACTTGTACTCTTCAGCAGTCAGGACAATGTCCAAATTTCTCTTCCAATCAATGTAATTGGGACCAGTGAGTTTATTCTCCTTGAGTATCACAGAAAGTGGATTCATAGCTATTCTCTAAACCTATAAGCACATATAAACAAACAATCAATTTAATGCCGATATTATCTCCTCAAATAATATCATTAAATTACTAATCACATCTAAAATCCCATCAGGTAAGGCAAGCCACGTGGTGTGGACGTTTACCTACCCAAATGATTTAGCAATTAGATTTTCTTTGGTCATACATCGATTATAGCGTAACTTGGTGGGGAAGGATACTATAACGCGTATCTAAGTGTAAACCATTACTCAGCACTAAAGTAAATCGTTTGGAATTGCTAAATCACCGCAAGCCACGTGGTGTGGACGTTTACGACAACTTCACAACTCTTCACAATTCCTTATAACTGTCTACATCAATTAATCCAAAATCCGTTAGTATAGCAAGCCACGTGGTGTGGACGTTTACTACACCAAGAGACTTTTATAATTGACTCCCAATCACAAGAACCCATTCGACTTTTGTAAATCAAGACGCGGAGAATCATAAGTGAAACTCGAAGTTTCTAACCAGTGATTCACCATGCGAACAACCCTATCTCTCATAAATGAGGGAGCCGAGCGGACAATCGATCCACCTTCAAAAGATGGTACGAAGGTCTCTAATTTGTGTCATCCACATGACCAAGTGGCTTTGGCTCCATTCCACTCCCCGGGGTGAGAATGAGTCGACTCGAAGTCAGCTTCAGAAAGACAAATTAGGCATTGTTTGATAAACTTGATCAATGTTTCTCGTAAAAAGAATTACAAGAATTCTCCTCCAATGACTCGTCTATACGAACTTCGAAAGTCCATAAGAGTCACCAAGAGAACAGCAATGGAGACCATGGGAATGTTTCCATCCCCTCTCCCACTTAGCTTTTTACAATAAAGGGATACGCTATCTAGTGCATAAAATAAACACATATAGCATGCATACAAGTAATAAAGCACATAGTATCACATAGTCAAAATAATGCTAGAAAATTATTTTCCGACTATCATGGCTTTATTCCATCTCCGTACGCATCTTCTAGTCTTCAGTCTTCGTTCTTGAATGCTCCATGTGACGAGAATATTAATCCCAATATTTAAATCTATTTATTTTTAATTAATCCAAAAGTTACTTAATTCGAAAATTAAGTCAATCGAATATATCAAAAATAAAATTAAATATTATTAATATTTTATTTATTTATTTTCCTATCTAATTCTATTAAATCTCTAGAATCCTATCCAAGTAAAAACTTGAATATTCTAGAAGACTTCTATAATAGAATAAGGAAATAAAATAAATTAGGACTCTTCTACTTTCCATAATTAATTAATTTCCATCTAATGAAAATTCCAAGAATAGGAATAATCAAATAGGAAATAAATTAATTCCTAATTAATTCTTTTCCTAATCCATGAGAGTTCCCATAAAAGAGAATACTCAATAAGGAATAAAATTAATTCCAATTAATTCTTTTCCTAATCCATGAGAGTTCCTAAAAATAAGAACACTCAAATAGGAAAACCGAATTAATTTAGGAAAGTGAATCTTGGTAGGAGTAGCATGGGTTGGGAGACCCCACGCCACCCCCACCCGATCGACCACCACCGCCGGCGAAGCGCCGCCGCCCAGCCCAGCCGGCCAGCCGCCACCGTGACCGGCGACAGCCCGTGGCCGAGGGGCGATTGGCCCCCGCTCCTTGCGGTCGATCGCTCGGGATCGATCATGGGGTTGATCGATCCCCGGCTTTTCGTCCTCTTCTCTTCGTCACTCGTCTTCGTCTTCCGGCGATCGTTCCAACATCGAACTAACGTAAATAAATTACAATAATTAAATTTACAATTCCGGTATCGATTCTATACATGTAATCGACCCTATACACTTTCCGGAAAACATAGAACGTAATAATAAATCCTAAATTCGGTCAACCCCCGAATTTTTTACTATTACAAACATTCATCCACACAAAACGAATCTCGACATGTCCGAGATTTAATAAACGAATAATCATGGTAAAATAATCAACGAAAAAATTAAACCATGATAGCCGGAGATCCCTGCAAGGTAGAACGATAATTGAACACATACATGAACACGAAACCAAACGCTCTGATACCAATTGCTGGGAATCGATATCCCGGATTACCAAAATATGCGAAAACCGATAATCCGACCGAAATCCCGTCGCCGGAAACCGATCACGAACACCACGTCACCGGAGTCCGACGAGAGAATCGCCGCGAGGGCGAAACCCTAGCCGAACCCCACGCGGGGTTCGCGATCGCTCACGCGATCGCACGGGGATGCGGGGTGCATCCCCGTGGGGCTGTTCGGAACAGCCCCGGGCGGTGAGTCCGGCGACTCACCGCCACCGCCGAGGAGGGCGGTGCGCCCAGCGCACCAGCCGCGGCCCAGCCGCGGCTTGCCCGGCGATCGACCCCGCGGTCGATCGCGTGCCCCGGCGTCCAGCCAGGGCTCCTCCTCTGAGCTCGCGGTCGGTGCCCTAGGGCTCGACCGTACGCCCTCGGCTCCCAGCCGAGGGTTCCTTCGATCTTCGCCGGGGATCTCGAATCCCCGTCCCCGAAGTTCGTCGTTTTCCCGTATCGTGCGTTCATGTATATATTACAATTAATATCACATAAAATCATAGAAGGGAGTTTATGATTTTACCTTCGATTCGTTGTTCGGAGAAACGAAATCAAACACCTTTGAATCTTCCCACGTATTCCTTGCACTCCGTTCGAACGTCGTGTGGGCGACGATCTATCGAACTCCTATGGATCTCCTTCAACTCTCTAGAACTATCAACTATTGATATTCTTGTCTTCTGATTTATGAAGGCCATGTAGTGCTTTTATAGGCTACGTAGGGGATCAAAAGGAGGTGGAATATTGGGCTTCCAATATTGATGATTAAATTGAGCCAAGCCCAAATCCATTAATCCTTACCAATATTAATTAATTTTTTTTCCACTATATAAATTAATTGCACTCCCAATATTAAACCATATTATATCAAATAATATTTCTCCGGTAGTATTATTTATTCCGTGTATTTAAGATTTAAATATCCATGAATAAAATTAATTTATTGCTAATTAATTTATTCATCTCTTATATCCGAGAATAGTACCATTCAACCTTAATTATTGTGCGGAACATATCTACTCATGAGGTTTACACAATAATTCCTTATGAACTCATCTCGGGGATATTATCAACCCTTCCGGGATACACTTTCCCGTCAAGTATTCACGGCATGTCATATATAAAATATAGCGACCCAATTTTACCGGCAATTAACCCAATAATTAAATCGGTTAATTCCTTTGGAAAATCAAAGTCACTTATATTAAATATACACACCCGCAATAGTATCGGGGATTAAGAATAAAATACTCTGAGATTTAAATCAATTATCAACGGCAATCCTAATTGATAAATCTCAAGCGATCCGCACAATACACCAAGTGTACAAGTGTGATAAAATAATTAAGATAAATTATTTTCTCTCTCACACAACGACTATACCGATGGGTTGGTCCGTGTCCATCTAGGTCGTGAGCAACTGTTTGATTAAATACGAGTAACCGATAGTATGATCTTCTGTGTGGGCCCGACACACCATACTAACTACAACGTATAAAAATCCAGGACTATATTTTGCATATATTTAATTAATAATAATTAAATGCAAACAATTGTTTATTAATTAAATAGGTTAAATGCTATGACCGGGAGTTTACCGATACTTAAATCTAGACATTAAGTACACAACTCCAACACAAACATGCTTATATTCTTGGTCATGTTGTGATAGTTGATGTACGGATGAACTCTCATGCGTCTGGCCAACATTTGACTCGAAGGGTGGTTTCGGACAACATGCCTTGGGGGATCCCTTCGTCGTTGGTTTGATTCTTCTTCACCATCTGATGAATCTGATTGATGTAGGGTGCTATCATCGTTTGATTGCTCAGGAGATGCTGTTGAAGGTTGAGCATCATCATTCGAGCCAATAGGTGCGACAGTAGGCTGCGCAGGTGTGATACTGCCTTCAACTTCTGCTACTGCGGCAAGCTCGAGCAAACCTTTCACATCTTCTTCTTTAGGTTTCCTGAGTCGACTAAGATCATCAAAATCAACATTCACAGATTCAATGATGGTTCTAGTTTGTATGATAAAAATACGATAGGCATGACTATTCCTAGAGTATCCAACAAATAATCCTTTAAGTGATTTTAGATCAAGTTTTGCTCTAGGTTCCCTATCATTTAGAACATAACAAACAGAGCCAAAAACATGAAAGTATTTCAAATTGGGCTTTCTATTGTTCAAAATTTCATAAGCCGTTTTTGTTGTTCCTGAACGTATGCTGATGCAGTTCAGGATATGGCATGCGGCATTGAATGCTTCTGCCCAAAATTGCTTTCTTAGGCCCTTGGCGATCAGCATGGTACACGCCATTTCCTTGAGGGTTCGGTTCTTCCTTTCAGCCACGCCATTTTGTTGCGGTGTTATGGGGGCAGAAAATTCTTGGGCAATATCATGCGCGTTACAAAAACGAGAAAGCTGTTGGTTTTCAAACTCGGTGCCATGGTCACTTCTTATTCTCTTGACTGAGGCTTCATGGTTGGTCTTTATCCACCTAATGAGCTTGGACACATCATCACACGTCTCACTTTTGTCTTGGAGAAAACGCACCCATGTGTATCTTGAGAAGTCATCGACTACGACGAGTACGTAGCGTTTTCCAGAGTGGCTTCTTGTCTCGATTGGTCCCATTAAATCCATGTGGAGGAGATCAAAGCATTTGGTTTGCTTTTGATACAACCCTGCCTTGGAATTGGCAGATCCTGCGGTAGAGGCATCAGTCTGTCCTGCGGCAGGTATTGCTGGATGACTTGCACGAGTCATTTTTCCTTGTTTGCAATGTCCACATGTAGTCTTCTGGATTTTTGGGAAGGCTGGAAGTCCACGAACAGCATTGAGCTTGATTAGACGCTCTAAATTCCCAAGACTTGTGTGTCCAAGTTTTTGATGCCATAGATCTATGTCATCTTTGACTTGTGCAGAGAGGCATGTTTCTCCAATGGAGTAGCAGTTGTTTGCATTGGAACGCTCCCCCTGAATGAGTGGGTTCCCTGCATTATCAAACACTTCACACATTTGGTGAGTAAACTTTACATTCATGCCGTCATCGCATAGTTGACTTATGCTTATGAGATTCGTGATGAGGCCTTCAACATGAAGCACTTGTTGTAGCTTCGGCAACCCTTTCACATTTAATGTGCCATGGCCAATTATTGAACCACTGGACTGTTGGAAATCGACTACCCGGGATGCGTTCGTTCGATCACTCGAACATCCGAACGATCCCAGTCGACCTCCAAGTCCGTTACTCCGTTCACGTGCCAACCCGTGTCCCGATTCACGCCCAGCCATTGCCCCGAAGGACAACCGCGCGAACCAGAGCTGGCTGCCCGAAAAACAGCGAAACGGCGACCGCCGTTTGCCCTCCGGCGACCGCCGTTTGTCCGCGAACAGCAGCGCGACCTGCTGTTCCGAGCGCGTTTCCGGGTCGATTTTCCTCTTCCGACTACCGATCCGGAGGTCCTTGACCCCCAGTAGTCGAGGAACATGATCCACGACGCCCGGAACCCGATCTTAGATCCGATGTATTTTTAACGAAATAGAAAACGAAACGTATGCGGAATAAGGGTTTCGATTTCTTATACCTTTGTCGCGTGATTCGGAGAAGCCGAATTGTTGAGACCACGAAGCCTTCCGGTGTATGTCTCTATCCCCGACGTTCAGCCGTTGAGTGGGCAACGATCCGCTGAACCTTCCTCTTCTCCTTTCTCTCTTGAACCCACCGTAGGAATAATATCCTCTGTCTCAGAAATATATTTGCGCAAGCAAAATTATTTCTACAGAATTATTACTGCGCTAATCTGAATTAATTAAGCAGAGGAAAAATTAATTGCGCAAGCTTTTATTTTCTCTGCAGAATTAATTATAGCGGCGTAAGTAAGGTTTTGATCTTCTGTCTCAGAAATATAATTGCGCTAGCAATCAATTTCTTTAGAAAATAATAACAGCGCTAATCTATTTATTTTTACAGAAAAATAATTGCGCAACAATTTATTTTTCTCCGCAAAAATAAAATAGCGGCGTTTTTTAGGTTTAGAGAAAGAGAGGGTGAGGTATTTATAGAGCTACACCAGGGACCTTATGGAAATTAATTATTAGGCTAAATTGCAATTTAATTAACTCGGCGTCCTAAAAGGCAAACCTTAATTAAATTCCACAATTTTAATTATAATTAATTCCACTATAAAATTATAATTGAATTCCCAATAATTAATTTATATTATTTCAACAATAATAATTCCGCCGAATTACATATAAGACTTTCCCCGTGTTTAAGATATCGTATGTCCACGAATTAACTTTAATTACTAATAATTAAATTAACTCGTTTCTTGTTATCCGAGACTAGTACCACTCATCCTTATTATCATGTGGAACGAATCCACCTGCAGGGTTTACATGATAAACTTTATGAGCTCATCTCGGGGACATCATCAACCCAATAAATGGGACACGGATTCCTGTCTATAATCTATAGCATGCCGTGTGTACAATTCCGATTCCCAATTTACCGAGAATCTCGACTAATCAATTAGTCTCACTCATTGGCAAGTCAAAGAACCGAGAATTGGACACACGCACCTATAATTATATAGGGATTAAGAATTCGTATATCCGTAATATCTGAGGTCTAGTTCGATTACTGCGATTAGTATAAATCGAACGCCCTCCTGTGGTCCTACTCAATACACCAAGTGTACGAGTGTAACATGATAGTCAAGACCGACTATCTACCAGTCACACTACGACGTACCGATGGATTGTCCCTGTCCATCTAAGTCGTGAGCTACTGTTCGATAGTATACGAGTAACCGACAGTATGATCTTCCGCGTGTCTCCTCACGCCATACTGTCTACAACGTATACATCAAGGACTATTGCATTAAATGCAATCATGCTTGAATCATATCTCGAATTAAGGTATAGATAAGGAGTTCCGTATTTGCACTAAACTAGACATTTAGAATACAACTCCATCATGGACCCTCCTCCAAACGTGACCTCTCCTCCGTGAAAAACTTTGTAGTTGATGAGGTGATCACTATTTCCGGTCATGTGCCGCGAGCATCCGCTATCGAAGTACCACTTATCATCTTTGGTAGCTTTGAGGGCAGTGAAGATAACATTGCATGTTTCAGCACTTTGGATGGCATTTGATGCGGCAGAGGAGTCATCGGAGGGACCTGTAAAACAGACACTAGTAGAGAGTTTAGTTTTGGGCACCCATTTGCGTATGGTTGTTGCCTTCTTTTTGATAGAATATCGTGAAGACAGAGAATGTGCGAAGTATTTGGGATGCCGTGGTCCAGTGTTGGAGTGAAAGTAATATCCCCTTGCTTGGTCCTCTTTGCGTCTCCAACAAAAAGGTCGAATGTGACCAGGTACTAGGCAGTAGTGGCAAACATATCGTCTCTTCGATTTAAAATGTTGCTTAGGCAGGGGTTTCCTTGTCTTCATCCTGCCTGATGATGTCTGCCTTTGTTTTGGCCGTCTGCGGCAGTCTCTGGCTGAGGCAGTGGCCTTGCTTTCGGTTTGGTCATTCCTTTTTGGAGTTAAGGATTGTGCGGCAGTTGTTGAATCGTCATTTGATGCCTTTACAAATGCCATGTCCGTTGGGTTTTTCTTTGGAAAAACGGCATCTACAACCTTTTGATGTCCGAGGTCTTCCCTTTCAACATGTGAAATACTCATTACGGCATGTAATTTTGTTGTTGCCGTGTTAAGTTTTACAAAAGTATTGTTAGCAACTTCGAGTTTTGCATTTACACGATTAAAGTCAATTTTTAGTTTTTCGGCCTCTATATCTTTTCTGGTGAGTTGGACATCAAGTTTCTTCAATCGTTCTTCAAAGGTGTTCTTTTCTACGAGCATTTGTTCAATTGCCATGGCCTGCTTCTTCACTTTTTCTTCATATCCGGCTTTGGTTGAAGTAAGCATCTTCATCATTTTGGTCTGCCGGGCAAATTCCATGCGTAGCTCATCGAAACTTTCTTTGAGCTCGATGAAAATATCAATGGGAATGGTCTCCTCTTCAGATTCATAGCCATTGACTGAGGCAGTGAGGCACAGGCAGTTCCAATGCATCTTCATCATTTTGGTCTGCCGGGCAAATTCCAATGCCTCGATCTTTTGAGGGGCATTCGGTTGAGTAGTGTCCAATCCCTTGAAAAACGTGACAATTGACTCTCGACCAGTCCTTTGAATTTGGACTTGATGTTGATCCCGTGCTTGGTTGGCGAATCACAAGTCGTCGATCTTGAGTTTGTGGTGACCTTGCCGGAAACTTCCTTCGTCGGGGATCGTAGGGCTTCTTCAGCGAGCGAACAAGTACAGCATCCATTTTCCGGGCGAGTAATGCAAACTGGTCATCTCCACCATCAGATCCAAGTAGCTCGTAGATCTCTTCATCGGTCAAGTCATTGGTAGAGGTGGGGCTGCTGCCATGAGAGCTATTGCCTTGTTCTCTGCCGTCGGGCTCTGCCACGGTGTAGGCAATATTTCTCTCGTCGCTTCGTGAACGTGATTTCCCGTGAGTTTCGCGATCTTCATGGTTCAGTTCATAGTTCTTGAAGATCGCCATTAATGAAACATAATCTTCTTCAGACATTTTGCTGTCTTCTATGGCAGTGACCTTCGGCAGGAACTTTTTGCTCAACGATCGCATTATCTTACTACACACTGTTGGGTTGCTAATGGGTGAACCAAGGTCAGCACATTCGGTAACAATGGACATTAATTCTCCAAAGTACTGAAGGCAAGTCTCGTCCTCGTTCATACGCAAGTTCTCGAAACGAGACATAAGCATACGGACCTTTGTTTTCTTCACTGTGTTGTTACTTTCACAATGAAGAGCCAGCAAATCCCACACTTGTTTGGCAGTAGTACATTGTTTGACAATTCTGTACATATTGTAATCGATGGATTCAAGGATGGCACACCTTGCCCTATCGTTGGCAGTAGCTGCGGCAGTCTCTTCGATAGACCACTTCTCCGGAGCTTTTTCAAGCTTGCCGCCTTCAGGGATTTCCTCCTGAGGTGGTTTCCATCCTCGAAGTACGGAAAGCCACGCACTGCGATCAATTGATTTGATCCTTGCTTCAATGCGGGTTTTCCAAAATCCATAATTACTACCGTCAAGAACAACCGGTGTTCGTACGATGTAAGATGGATATGCCATTGTAAGTGTGCGTGATCAGACGGACCTTAAACACTAAGTAAGTCTAGTGCCCGCTCTGATACCACTTTTAAGTCGTAGGCAGTAAATAAACGCAATGAAATGCGCTGCCTAGACAAGGCAGTGTTCTGCGGCAGAACAGCGTATGCCGCAGCACGATGCCTTGTACAGAAAAATCGTTCGTTTTACGTGATTTACTTGATTTAAGTATTTTATCCAGATTAATCAGATTGTTTAAGTGATAAAATTATATATGATATATGTATACGAATAGCAGCGGAATTAATAAAAATAAATCACTCCGAACGAACACACACACACGTACGTAAAAGTAAAGAACACAAATTTAAATCTTTGTATGTGTATTTAAATTATACACATACGAAACGGCCTTACGGCCAGAAACTTTATTAAGAACGAGTCTTTACAAAATGATACTCTTGAATTTACAATGATATTTACCAAAGGCTATACACATGTATGCCTTCGTATTAACCGTATCCGAAGAGTATGAACAATCAACAACAAAAACCTAGCTACTGAAATAAACACCTATACTAAGCTATCGAATCATCAGCTGAACAAACGAACTCTCTTAGGGACGAGAGAACACACGGCACGACGAGCTTCACGAATGAAGTCGCGGCTCTAAAAGCTCGATGATCGATTCCCGAAGGAAATGTGTTTCTGGAGGTGTTAATGTGTTGTATGAGTGTTGAGTAAATGCAGCTGGGTCGTCCTCTATTTATAGGTGAGAGTCTCCAACTGATTTCCTCATTTTGCTAGGTCAACAATCGGTTGAGAGAAACCAGGGCAGGCTGCTTTGACTGCTGCCGCAGGATGCCTTCTGAAGTTCTTCTGGAATTCACTGCCACACTGCACTGCCTTCCATACTATCTGGACTTCAGCATTCCCTTGCCCTTATATCATGCTTCGCTTGATTCTCTTAACTCAACCTCTTGTCCAAGCCTTGCACTGCTTGCGGCATAACTCTGCCTGGCTGTGCTGCGGCAGAAATCTTCTATGTTGATTGTTTTTCAAGCACGTTCCAACTAATGAACTATGCTAAATCAAATCACCAATATGACAAGTGATTACAACAGTTAAATTGTGAAGAAAGAAGAAAACAAATAAATATGTTAGCAAAACAACTTCTGCCTAGATCCTTTAAGGCATTGTAATGCCCAAACATATTTATCCTTACAGATCTTGCATGACTTTTTTTAGTAGATAATTCTAAAAAATATTGAATTTTAATCATCTGTGATAAAATCGATAGGTAATTACGTACTAAGAAAAATTGATCGGTATTTTTTTAAACGTTAGTAAATATGTTGGTAATTACGGCCGAATTCAGTTCGTCGTAAAATTATTCGGTATTTCGCATTTTTTTAAGTATTTGAAGGAGTGAATTAACAAAATTATATATCGAATTTTTACTTTGATCTCGAAAATTTGAAAATAAATTACGATAGTATACTTCAGTTCCCTCTGCAAAGGAATCACACCCCGAAAAATCATTTTATTTTTATGCCTTGTTTTATGGTAAAGATTATATTAACTTAAATTAATAAAGATATTGTTGCCGGCTTCAACTAATGAGTCTTAAAAGAAGATTATTGTTGTCACCTTGGTTGATCTTGTTGCACTTAAAAGCATGAGAAGAAAGTGAAGCCACCAATTCTCATTTTGAATGACCTTGATACCTTGATATATTGACCTTGAAATTTTGAATCAAAAGAATAATACATAATCAATCGTACTAATTTCAAGTCTGCACAAAATTATACAGTATGTATTAAACATTTTAATTGAGAAAGTAAGAGACTAAAATATATTTATATCCCAATCTTTCCAAGACTCTCTCCTTCAATATTTATTCTTATCTATCTTTGATATGTTCATCTGACTAATAAGTAGATACATGGTGCTACATTTAACATTAAATCTTCTGAGAAATAAGCTAACATTATTTCTTGAAAGTTGTCGCGTTTTTCTATTATTCCATTACTTAAATAAGATACATATTTCTTTCTCATTTGGAAACCATAACTTTACCATCAAATTCAATCCACACAGAGCATAAATTATGTGCCTACCTAAAAATGAGAATGAACAATTACTGGTATTAAGATTTTAGGGATTGACCTTGGGATAGCAATCAATTGATGGCCTCGTTGGGGTACATGTTCCTCGAGAGTAGCATAGATCTCCACATCGGTACAGTTGACTATCTCCTTCAAGATCTGCATCACCTTCCGCGACAAAATCATGGTTTAAAAAATGTGTAGAAAAAAACATTCTTACGCACTTCAGCGACAAAACGTTTGTCGATCAGGGCTTTGGCGGTGGCAGTTGCGGTGGCTAAGCGGAAATGGGTAATCAACCCTTTAGTCTCAGATTTCTTCACGCCTTGTGCGACTAAATCTATCCAAAATAAATCTCAAAACAAGTAATTAATTGTAATTAGAGAAGAGAAAAATTGTAATACCGCATAATATTAGTAGTAAATAAAAAACAAGTGTAAACCAAAAGAAAAATACCCCACGTTATCACGTTAAAAAATAGTAGCTTAATTATTTGAGCGTCATAATATCTTAGTAAAACATTAAGTGTCACAATATATTTAATATAGTGACATTTAATTAAAAGTGTAAAAAAATAAGTGTCACTAAAAGGGGTATTTTGTAGTAGTGACTCGACGTTATGTTTGTTGTGTTTGTTGTGGTTCTTGGCTTCTTGCCACCTTCTCAAACGACTTTTAGGAATATACTAATTTATAGTTTGGAAAACTCTAACAGTGTAGAATCACTAAAAAAAACTGATTTTTGTTACATTCATTTCCATAACAAAATTTATCATAACAATTTTTTGACGATTTTTTTTACAGAGTCGAACAGTCACTAAAAGACTAATCAGTAAAAAAAATTTGATCAAAAAATAGGAATCCGTTAAGAATTCTTAAACGGAATCCTATCAGCAGATTGGGAGGATCATTTTTATTAATTATTAAAATAAAAAAATTAATATAATATAAATATATACCCCAACAACCCAACTCATTTGATGCCCGCCAACCCAGCCCGTCTAGCTTCTCGCCCGACCCACACCTGGCTGGCCCAAAATTGTAATCTTTTGCAACTTATGAGATTGAACTCGGGACTTTCAAGATTTTTTAATGCCAAGACCTTCAAGTACGATTATTTTCTTATAAAGGTTACAAATTCGTATACCCAAAATTGAATAGTCATTCTAATGTACACAATTGAATTGTGGAGTCAATTCTTTCATGTTACGGAGTATTAAACTTTTTTTTTATTCAAATATAATTTGAAAATTTTAAAGTTTGAAAAATTAAAATATAACATAATATATAAAAAATATTCACAAAATATAGGAATATTAAAATATTTATATATGACAAACATTACTAACTCTGTCCTATAAGTATTAATTTGCCATTTTTTTTTTTTTGTAAATTTACAAACAAATTGACATTAATTTGCCATTTTTTTTTGTAAATTTACAAACAAATTGACACACTTGTGAGACGAAGGGTGTATCAAATAACTAATCAATTTGAAGTACAATTTTATTAACTATATTCAATTTTGATTTTACTTATTATGTAAGTAAAATATATTATCTCTTTTCCATTTTAATAGTCATACTTCTTTTGTTATTTATGACTATTGTGTTTGGACAGAGGTAGTACTACGATAAACATATTTTATAAGAGCCAATTAAAAAAATAACTAGACCTTAATTTTCTGGAGATAGAAATTAATGACATGCCGTTAAGGGTACGATAATTAATTACTTAATTAATTGTTTATTAATGCATGTCATTGCATGCATTAATACATTTCGTAGTTACAGCGAGTCTATGCTGTTGTTAATGCACAAACAGTACGTGTAATAAAATAGGTATTGACTAAATTAGATTATGAACTCGATTTTCTCGTGGTTGTTCTTTAGAAAATATTATTATTTTTTTTTAATATCTCAAATCGATTGGATAATTATAAACATTTGAGTCATATATTACTTAATCGACATAAGCAATTCGATAAAAATAAATTAGAAGATTTACTTGTCTTCGATGTGGAAATGTAAATCGAACGGATCGAATCCTCTTCATGCGTGTGCTTCACAGCGTCTACAACACTCTCCCGATGGGAGTGTTAAATTGTTCTTCACGATCTAAGAACCCCAACAATATTAGATATACGTTTTGTTTCTGTGCATAATTTTTTTTTTTTTTTGGTATAGGTCAATTACAATGTTTCGGGTTCGAACATTGGACATCTCGGTCTTCAATTCAAATGCTCAACTAACTGAGCTAACAACCCTTGACTTTTTTGTGCATATTTGTTTCAATATTCCGCGTATTCATGCCGTTAACCCATGTTAACTTCTGTATAATTTTATCTATATATAAAATTATACAGATAACTGCTCTTTTAACTGCAGGTGTACAAAGAGTGTTTGGATATATCTTTATAATATATATTATGAAAAAGAGGCCGACTCGCAGTTCACGCACTGAAACAGAAAATTCAGTCACCGTAACGAGTTTAAGTTCTGCTGTCCAGAGAACAACAGATTGAGTACTGCTGTCACAGAACAGCAGATTCAGTTATGCAACGGAAATAGTAAAAAGTACAGCAACTGAAAAACGTAGAGAACAAGAATATAATCTTCGTAAGTTGTATTAATCAATACAACCTACCAAGCTGCTTCAAAAGCAATAAACTTTCACTATAATAGTGAATACAAAATAATCCGAGAAAATTAAATAAAGACTAAACAATCACGAGATTGAATAGTTAATACTCGGATAAATATCTAAAAAATAAAAACGTATGCTGAAAATATTTTCTCTAAAATATGGCGCTCCAGCTTCTCTATCTTCAATCCACGTGAGTCTTCTATTTATAAGGTACTAGTCTTCTCCTCCAAGTAATAAGTCTTTTATGGTAAAAAGACTTCTTCCAGAACTAGAAGATCTTGTACCTTATCTTGTAGATCTTGAATATCTTTTACTCTTTATCTTGGATTCTCCTCCCAATAATAAATATTCCCAAAATAAATATTTTACCAAAGAAAGTCAAAATTAGTCAAAGTAAAACTTAATAAATAAATTAATTTCGACTCCAACATATTATATTATAAAAATAATATATATTATAAAATTAATTAAAATACTTTTATTTTAATTCTTTTACGGGTCGAGTCAAGCCCACAGAGCGACCCATATCCTAACATCTTCCACTTGCACAAATGGCTAGACTCGACGTCCAGATAAACATTCTCAACAACATCATTTCATACAAGACAAATAAATCGTGTGACCTGTGAGCGTGTGAACTATGTCGTAGTCATAAACCGGTTAGTGTATTATGACAGTTCACAAAATATATTGAGGACTTTTACTCGCTATACCCCAGACATCTTTATAAACAACACTAGTCGACGTATCTCTTATCCCCCTCAGATAATCTTCCTTCTCCACTAGAGCCCATAAACTCCACGTCGGTTGCTTTCCTGATATGTACCGCATTTACCGAATTTTCATGGTTGTTTGGTAAAATATCAAAGTAGTAGCACCTAGTGAAATCTCAAGAAACAGTTGGAAGTCTTAAGGGTAACGAAGTGAGGTTAACGACATCGTTTCAACCTCAAGGTCTCACATAATGAGAAAACAGGGAAGTTTCTCTCATTCACCTTTTAATGATCACAAAAGCACACGTGGTATGAACTCGCGCTACAACGTTTTTCTTCCACTTTGGAAGCGTATGTCTTTTAATTAAGCATCGTACAAATTATAGTTCAAGTGTCCGTCTCTCACTTAACCTGAGTTCTCCCTTCTATTACGTCCTCAGAGACTCCCACTGTCTCCAGGAGAACTGCAATCTGGCTATATTACAAGTCCCTGAATGTGGGAATTCATTTCTCTGCACATCCTCGATGTTAGAGGTAATTGTTCATGTGAGAGAACCAGTCTCAACTTGTAGACATACCGTTCAAGTATAATACATACTTGTACACACAACATTAATACATATATTGATTTCAAAAGAACATCATAATTATGTCATTGATTGATTACATATAATCAAATTCTACGTGTTGGTATATGTCCTTCGATCTTACGTGTGCAATCGATAAAGTCATAAGGTCGTCTATGGATGTTAAATGATTATTTGATAATATTAAATTGTTGGGAACAATATAATATTGATCGATTAATCATACCTACAAGGTCACACACGGACTCAAAGATGATGTACGAATCTTGATATATATATATATATATATATTGATTTAGAATCAATATTTACGTGGATTTAATTCACATGCATGGGATGCATGGCTTGCATGGATGCATGTCACATAGTGTGACATGGCATGCCACACAAGCAAGTGGGACCACATACAATGCATAGTGACATGTGTATGTGGCATGACCTTTCACCTCTTTTGTAACTCCTTTTGAATGTTAATGGTGCATAATGATGCCCATTATGTACGAGGTTACAATGGGGTGTTATGGCATGCATAATGAGGCTAATATATGGATGAAAATCAGATTTTCATCACACATTATCTTTACCCACGAAATTCACACCAAAGAGAGAGAGAGGAGAAATTGTTCTTGGAGAACCGACTCGATCAAGCAAAGTGTTCGTCATCCGGGTTCGTGTGCAACACGTAGAGGCCGAGCCATTTGTGCGGCTTCAACATCCGGGCGATCCAAAGGCGTGACGGGGTCATTCCAAAGGTGAACAATTCGTGGCTGATCCATTAAGGTGGTTCAATCGACTCAACACCACCTTAACCAATTTCCACAATCACCAAATGTAAGAACTCGTTGATCCCTATATATATATATATATATATATATATATATATATATATATATTTGTATGTGTTCTTATACACATTATGTGTGCACTAAGATCCAAGCATGATAGATTTATATGCTTTACACACTTCCGCACACACGGTATATCGATCGGATCGGTATATCGTAACCAATCAATTGGTATCAGAGCCTAGGGCTCGTGCACACTTTTGTGTTGGACACAATATATTTAAAATCAACATAATTGGCTTAATTATTTTATGTTATTATGTGATTATGTGTTTAGATATAAGGCCGGCCACCGTTAGTGGTCGGGTGAATGAAACTGTTGTTTTTTACATACGATTGGCCATAGTCTTTTGAGGGCTGCGTCCCTTGAAATCATTTGTAATAGATAGGTTTTCTATTTCAATATGTATTGTTCAATGTGTAAGCAATGGATTGAATCCATGGATCGACATTGGATATCGGCTCTCCGGCGAAAACGAGAAGAAACGAAGCAAAATGAAGCAAAACGGGCGAAAACCGGGCTGCAGGAGCAAAACGGCGGGCGCCGTTTGTGCTCCGGCGGGCGCCGTTTTGGAAACGGCGACCGCCGAAAGGCTATTTTTTGGTCAGCCCCGTTTTATACCCTTTTGGCGGCCGCCGTTTTGGAAACGGCGACCGACAGTGGTGTTCGGCGACCGCCATTTGTGAAACGTCGGGCGCTGTTCGTGGTTTTTGGGTATGGAATAGGTTTGACCAAAATCGGCGGGCGCGGACCAGTCCAGAAGATGTTCAAGGCCTGTTTTGTTGGTTTTAATATTTTCTTTAGAGAGTTGTGAGGTTCTAGGGGCCTTTCGATTACGTATTTAATTGTTTTGCTAGTTATAGGATGTTTTATGTTATAAATGTTCAACTTACATATAAACACCTATGCATGCAAGTTCCCAAAATAATGAGTATAATGTCTTGTCCAAAAACATCACACTCATGAAGCCCTCGATCATAAGTTGGTAGGTCCGCCTCAGCGGAGTACTACTTGTTATCTTGGGATAAGTGGGAGTAAGGGTTAGACCCTTACACGTGAGTTTGGTTTTCTCATCGATAGATCCACTGCAGGCGTGGCTATCGAGACATGAGATGAGAATGGGACTCTCATCGACCGAGAGTGACATTAGATGTCATTGACATGGGATGTCTACCTATCTTGAAGTTCTTAAGTGCGGACTCAGTCGGGTTAAAGATTTGCAAGATGAGGGTCTTGGGATGATTTTTTTCTAATTTATTAAAATTTCAAAAACAAATGCCTAATTTGTCTTTCATTTGGTGGATTATAAGGCTAGGATTATTTACACCTCGGGGAGTGATTTAATCCAAAACACTTAAGTTCATCAATGACACAAATTAGAGACTTTCGAGCCATTGGATGACGTGAATCGATTGTCTGGTTGGCTCCCTCATTTTAATGAGAGATAGGGCTTCAATTGCATGATAAGATCGCTGGTTAGAAAACCTCGAGTTTTCACTTACGATTTATCACGTTTTTGTCATTGAAATAATTGGGAACGACGATATTGGATATCGAATGAACAAAATGGAACAAATAAAATAGTTTTGCTAGACAACCTTATTTGTTTACAGCTTTGTGGATGTTTACTTACTTAATTTATTTTTCTTCTGTAGTTTACTATGTCTGTCTCAACTCAATTTAAGTTCAGCTCTATCTTGGATAGAGAAAAGTTGAACAACATCAATTTCCTTGATTGGCAACGTAACTTGAGGATAGTCCTCAAATACGAAGAAAAGGAAAGTGTGTTGGACAAACCCCTTCCCGTGCTTCCCGCTGATGGGGGCACGGATGTCCAAAAGGCATCATATGCCCTTGCTAAGAAAGCCTCTAATGAGGTGACATGTTTGATGTTGGCATCCATGGTACCCGAGTTGCAAAAAAAATTCAAGTTCATGGAAGCCTATGACATCATAGAAGAGCTCAAGAGCATGTTCGGGGAACATGCTAGGATTGAGCACTTCGGTGTCACCCGGGCTATAGCAACAGCTAGGCTGGAAAAGGGTAAACCCGTAGGACCACATGTACATCAAATGATTGGATTATTTGCTTCAAGTGCTCGCCTCGGTTTTGCATATGATGACGAGTTGTCTACCGATTTCATTCTCCATTCTCTTCATGATGGTTATGACGCCTTTAGTCTGAATTTCCACATGAATGGACTGAAGAAATCGCTTCATGAGCTCCATGGGATGCTTAAGGCTGCTGAGCCGGCGATTAAGAAGGACCCTAGGAGGGAAGTTCTTATGATTCGGGAAGGAGGTACCAAAAAGTTCAACGGGATTAAGAAACCGGAAGTGAAAGGCAAAGGGAAAGGGAAAGCTGTGGCAGCTCCTTCCAAACGGTTCTTGAAAGCTTCTAAGGTTACTGGGGAATCTAAGTGTTTCTACTGCAAGAGTGTTGGATACTACAAGCGAGATTGCCCCAAGTTCAAGGAGGATGTAAAGAACGGTGTCGTTCCTTCATCTTCAGGTATTTATGTCATAGACATAAACTTTACAAATTCTTCTTCTTGGGTATTGGATACTGGATGCGGTGCTCACATTGTTTCACATGTGCAGGGACTGCAAAGAAGTAAAAGTTTGGTAAAGGGAGATGTCGATCTGCGGGTTGGAAATGGAGCGAGGGTCGCTGCATTAGCCGTAGGATCTTATGATTTGTGTTTGCCTTCGGGCCTTGTTTTAGTATTGAATAATGTTTATTTCGTACCAAGTATTACCAAGAACATCATTTCTATTTCAGTATTGGATACTGAAGGATTTTCCATCACTATAATAAATGGTTTGTTTACTATTTCAAAAAGTGGAGTGTTCTATGGTTCGGCACGATTAGAACATGGTTTATATATACTTCAACTTGACAATCATATATATAACATTGATACCAAAAAGGCCAAATCGAATGAATTCAATGAAACATACCTTTGGCATTGTCGATTAGGCTACGTCAACATTAAACGTGTAGAGAATCTTCTTAAAGAAGGCATTCTCAAATCTTTTGACTTGGAGTCATTTGATACATGTGAAGGATGTTTGATGGGCAAAATGACAAAGTCACCTTTTCTAGGGAAAGGAGAACGTGCAAGTGATCTATTGGGTTTAATCCATACTGATGTATGTGGTCCAATGAGCTCACAAGCACGTGGAGGTTATTTCTACTTCATAACTTTTACCGATGACTTAAGTAGATATGGTTATGTTTATTTAATGAAGCATAAGTCGGAAGCCTTTGAAAAGTTCAAAGAATTCCAAAATGAAGTTGAGAATCAACTTGGTAAAAAGATTAAAGCCATTCGATCGGATCGAGGTGGTGAATATCTTAGCCAAGAATTCGATGATCATCTTATGAGTTGTGGTATTCTATATCAACTCACTCCACCTGGAACACCCCAGATGAATGGTGTTTCCGAAAGGAGGAATAGAACCTTATTAGATATGGTTCGATCGATGATGAGCCTTAGTTAACTACCAAAATCTTTTTGGGGACACGCACTTTTAACAGCAGCCTATACACTGAATAGAACACCGTCAAAAGCTGTTGATAAGACACCATACGAAGTATGGAAAGGGAAGGTCCCTAACTTGTCTTATATCAAGGTTTGGGGATGTGAAGCTTATGTGAAGAGAAATATCTCTACAAAGCTTGAACCCAAATCGGATAAATGTTTCTTTGTGGGTTATCCAAAAGAAACACTAGGGTACCACTTTTACAACCAATCCGAGAAAAAAGTCTTTGTTGCTCGAGATGGTGTATTTCTTGAAAAGGAATATCTTTCCAATAAAGTAAGTGGGATCTCAGTTGAATTGAACGAAGTTCAAGAAGACTTGAACGAGGTTCAAGAAGAACAAACTGAGCTGGAGACTCAAGACTTAGTCGAGAGTACTCCAGTGGTTTTGGAAACCACACCTAACCCTCGAAGGTCCGGAAGGATTAGAACTCAACCTGACAGATACTTAGGTATTCTGACAAATGAGAGTTATGAAATCATGCTTTTAGAAAGCAATGAACCTTCGACCTATTGTTGGAATTCGATATCCCAGGCTATTAAAATTTGCGGAAAACAATAACCCGAATGAAAATCTCATCGACGGATTACACGAACACCACGTACGAGCCGGAGCACGGACCGAACGCACGGCATGGCCGAAGCCGCGCGCACGCCCAGCCCGAGCCCCCGTCCGCGGGGCTCATGCGATCGATGGGATCGATCGCGTCGTGCGATCGATCGGCTGGGGCTGCCCAGGCAGCCCCCGCGGCGAGTCCGGCGACTCGCCGCCGCCTGGAGGCCCCCGCCTTCAAGGTGGGGTGGGGGGCGGCGCCAGCCCGCACCCCCAGCGATCGATCATCATGATCGATCGCACGCCCTCGGCCCAGCCGAGGCGTCGCCTCCTCGCGACCTCGAAACCCTAGGCGAGCGCCGGCGGTCCGGCGGTTCACACCGCCACCGCCCATTCGACCTTCGTTTCTTGGTTCGATCCTCGGATCTTTGTTCTACGATATTTTCAATAAATAATCGAATAAAATCATCAAGGGTGTTTAACGATATTATACCTTCGATTCGTTGTTCGGAGAAACGAGATCAAGATGACCTTTGAATCTTCCCACGTATTTCTTGCACTCGTTCGAACGTCGGGTGGGCGACGATCCTCCGAACTCTATGGATCTCCTTCACGAACTCTCTAGAATATCAAGTATGATAATATTGTCTTATGATTTGTGAAGACCATGTAGTGCTTTTATAGGCTACGTAGGGGATCTAAAGGAGGTGGAATATTGGACTCCCAATATTAATGATTAAATTAAGCCCCAAGCCCAAATCCATTAATCCATTAATATTAATTAATTTATTTTCCACTATATAAATTAAATGCACTCCCAATATTAAACCATATTATATCCAATAATATTCTCTCCGGTAGCATTATTTATTCCGTGTATTTAAGATTTAAATATCCATGAATAACATTTATTTATTGCTCAATAAATTTATTCATCTCTTATATCCGAGACTAGTACCACTCAACCTTATTATTATGCGGGATCAAATCCACTCGCGAGGTTTACATAATAAATCCTTATGAGCTCATCTCGGGGATATTATCAACCCTTCCGGGATACACTTTCCCGTCAAGTATTCACGGCATGTCATATATAAAATATAGTGACCCAACTTTACCGGTAATTGCCCCAATAATTAAACCGGACAATTCCTTTGGAAAATCAAAGCCACTTATACTAAATATACACACCCGCAATAGTATCGGAGATTAAGAATAAAATACTCTAAGACTTGAATCAATTACCACAGGCAATCCTAATTGATAAATCTCAAGCGATCCGCCCAATACACCAAGTGTACAAGTGTGATAAAATAATTAAGACAAATTATTTTCTCTCTCACACAACGACTATACCGATGGCTTGGTCCGTGTCCATCTAGGTCGTGAGCAACTGTTTGATTAAATACGAGTAACCGATAGTATGATCTTCTGTATGGGCCCGCACACCATACTAACTACAACGTATATAATCCAGGACTATAATTTGCATATAGTTAATTAACTATAATTAAAAGCAAATGAATGTTCATTTTAATAGATAAATGATAGTGTACAAGGAGTTCAGAATACTCAAATCTAGACATTAAGTATACTACTCCAACATTCTCCCACTTATACTAAGGTCTAGTCTTATCTTCCAAACTTCTGACTCCCAAACCCTTCAAGTGCTTGAAATATACTTCCTTAGGAAGTATCTTTGTGAAGGGGTCTGCTAGGTTGTCATCTGAAGCTATCTTGGTGACTACAGCGTCGCCTCTCTTGACGATGTCTCGAATCAGGTGGTACTTGCGCTCTATGTGTTTCGTAGCACTATGGGACCGTGGTTCCTTACTGTTTGCCACTGCACCGCTATTGTCACAATAAATTTTCATAGCTCTGGGCAAACTCTAAGTCTTGGAGGAAATTAAGGAACCACACTGACTCTTTCGCTGCCTCTGAGGCTGCTACATATTCAACTTCCATGGTAGAGTCCGAAATGCACTTTTGCTTAACACTCTTCCATGACACGGCTCCAACTCCCAAAGTGTACACATAGCCTGATGTCGACTTACGCCGGTCCTTATCAGCTTGGAAATCCGAATCTGTGTAACCCAAAGGAATCAGATTGTCTGCTCCGTATCTTAGAACATAATTCTTAGTATTTCGCAAATACTTGAAAATGCTCTTTACGGCAGTCCAATGAGCCTTTCCAGGATTACTCTGATATCTAGCCACTATGCCAACCGCATAATAGATATCAGGTCTCGTGCATAGCATTGCATACATTAAGCTTCCCACAGCCGAGGCGTAGGGAATCGCTTTCATTTCATCTTTCTCCTTCTGTGTCTGAGGACACAATTCCTTAGAAAAATAAGTTCGTTTACTGAAGGGTAGCTCACCCTTCTTGGAATCTTGCATGCTAAAACGATCCAGAATCGTGTCTATGTAAGATTGCTGGGAAAGGTACAATGTTCTATTCTGGCGATCCCTTATAACTTTGATCCCTAGAACATGTCCAACCTCCCCTAAATCTTTCATATCGAATTGTCTAGACAACCATCCCTTTATGTCTGATAACATCTTCACACTGTTGCCAATGAGGAGAATGTCGTCTACATAAAGCACGAGGAACACCACCTTCTTTCCATCACGTTTCCAATACACACACGATTCGTCCATGCTTTGAATGAATCCAAAAGATTGGACTACTTCATCAAACCGCAGGTTCCACGATCTTGAGGCTTGTTTCAATCCATAAATGGATCGATTAAGCTTGCACACTAGATGATCTCGCCCCTTAGCAATGAATCCTTCTGGTTGTTTCATATAAATCGTTTCGTCAAGACTTCCATTTAGGAAAGCTGTCTTGACATCCATTTGCCACACCTCATAATCCATATGAGCTGCTATGGATAAGAGAATCCGGATTGACTTTATCTTGGCTACCGGCGAGAAGGTCTCCTCATAATCGATTCCCTCTTTCTGAGTATATCCTTTCGCAACAAGCCGAGCTTTAAAGGTTTCAACCTTTCCGTCAGATCCTCTCTTTCTCTTGTAGACCCATTTACACCCAATTGGCTTTAGGCCGTTTGGTGCTTCTACAAGATTCCAGACTTTATTAGAATCCATAGATTCAATTTCGGATTTCATCGCTTTCTTCCAAGAAGGCGCATCTATATCTTGTACCGCCTCATCATAGGTCCAGGGATCTACTTCATGAACTCCGGGTGCCGAGTCCGAAGACTCACCCAGTCCAATCCATCTGTCCGGTTGTTTGACAACCCTCCCACTACGACGGTGTTCCGGTGTATTAACAGTGACAGTATTAGGTGCAGGTTCTAGTGGTGTATCTATACTCGGTTAAGCTGTATCTAGGTCTTCCTCGTTACCTCTCAACTCATCAAGCATTATGTCACTTTTGGGCTTGTGGTCCATGACATAGTCTTCCTCTAAGAACCGAGCGTTAGTACTTATAACGATCTTCTGGTCCGTAGGACTATAGAACATGCCACCTTTAGTTCCTTTTGGGTATCCTATAAACAACCGTATTTCTGATCTAGGTTCTAACTTATCGGCCCCTTGTCGCAACACATGTGCTGGACATCCTCAGATCCGAATGTGTTTCAAGTTAGGCTTACGCCCACTCCACAATTCCATTGGTGTAGTTGGTACCGTTTTGGTCGGAACCCTATTCAAAATATACGCCGTTGTTTCCAAGGCATGTCCCCAGAACATAACAGGTAAATCCGAGTAACTCATCATTGATCGCACCATCTCCATAAGAGTCCTATTCCTTCTTTCTGACACACCATTCTGCTGAGGAGTATATGGTGAGGTCAGTTGGGAATCAATCCCATTCTCTGCCAAGTATGCCTTGAATTCTCCAGACAGGTACTCGCCTCCGCGATCAGATCGCAGGCATTTTATGGATTTACCACGAAGGTTCTCCACAAGAGCCTTAAATTCCTTGAACTTGTCAAAAGAATCACTCTTGTGGCGCATCAGGTATACATATCCATATCTTGAGTAATCATCAGTAAAGGTGATGAAGTACTCGTACCCTCCTCTTGCCTGAGTAGACATAGGTCCGTATACATCAGAGTGAATCAAATCCAATACTTGTTCAGCTCTACGTCCTTTACCAGAAAAAGAACGATTGGTCATTTTGCCCTCCATACAGGATTCGCAGGTTGGAAGGTCCTCTCCTTCAATACCGCTGATGAGACCATCAGCTTTCAACCTTTGAATTCTATTTGAATTAATATGACCTAGCCTTAGATGCCACAAGTATAATTGATTCGTTTTAGAAGGTTCCTTTCTCTTATTGATGTTCGTAGATGTGTTATTACTCTCGATTAGTTGCATCGTGTTAAACTCAGGATTTAGCACATACAAATCGTCTATCAATGTACCAGAACAGACAATCTCACTATTTCTTCTTATGATCACAGAGTGGTCAAAAGAAACAGAATATCCATTCAGAATTAGCTTAGAAACCGAAATTAAATTCTTTCTAAAATTCGGTACATAAAGACAATTCTGTAAAACTAAAATCCTATCACTACTAAAACGTAAGTGAACGTCTCCCACTGCAACAGCCGCCACCTTCGCGGCATTGCCCATGTAGACCACGATTTCTCCCTCTCTAAGTCTCCGGGTTTCCTGGAACCCCTGCAATGAATTGCAGACATGGTCAGTGGCGCCCGTATGTACACACCAGGTGCTGGTAGATATCACCGCTGACAATGTTTCAGTGACTAAGGAAAATTTCGTAACTTTGATGAGAGGACAATCAGACCTCCAGTGCCCAAACTGCTTGCATCGAAAGCATCTGCCTAATGGCTTGCTTCTCCCAATCCATGGTGCGAGACCACTGGATTTCTTTGCGCGCTTTTCCTTTAGCCTTGCCACAAGAGCTTGTGATGCCCTTAACTTATGCACAAACTCCGCTTTCGCCGAATCCTTTTTAAGAGACTCATTGAGAGGGAATTCAGTGAGTATGTTAATCACCTCTTGCCCGGCTTCCACGTTATGTCTCAACATCGCCCTGAGGTCATTCTTAATGTCCTCATCAGTTGAGACAACAGTGGATTCGGAAAGCTCAACAGTCTGAACAATGTCCAGATTTCGTTCCCAATCATTACTATATGGAACCGGTGAGTTTTCATCCTTAAGTATATCACAAAGTGGGGTCACAGTCATTCTTAACCTATAAGCACATAAAACAAACAAACAATTTAATACCGATATTATCTCCCTCAAATAATATCATTAAATCACTAATCACATCTAAAATCCCATTAGGTAAGGCAAGCCACGTGGTGTGGACGTTTACCCACCCAAACGATTTCGCAATTAGATTTGCTTCGGTCATACATCACTTATAGCGTAACCTCGTGGGGAGGAATACTATAACGCGTATCTAAGTGTAAACCATTACTCAGTACTAAAGTAAATCGTTTGGAATTACTACATTACCGCAAGCCACGTGGTGTGGACGTTTACGATAACTTCACAACTCTTCACAATTTCTTATAACTGTCTACATCAATTAATCCAAAATCCGTTAGTATAGCAAGCCACGTGGTGTGGACGTTTACTACACCAAGAGACTTTTATAATTGACTCCCAATTACTTGATTCATTCAATCTTGTAAATCAAGACGCGGAGAATCATAAGTGAAACTCGAAGTTTCTTACTAGTGATTCACCATGCGAACAACCCTATCTCTCATAAATGAGGGAGCCGAGCAGACAATCGATCCACCTTCAAAAGGGTGGTACGAAGGTCTCTAATTTGTGTCCTCGACATGACCAAGTGGCTTTGGCTCCATTCCACTCCCCGGGGTGAGAATGAGTCGACTTGAAATCAGTTTTGGAAAGACAAATTAGGCATTGTTTGATAAACTTAATCAATGTTTCTCGTAAGAGGAATTACAAGAACTCTCCTCCAATAACTTATCTATATAAACTTCAAAAGTTTATAAAAATCACCAAGAGAGCAGCAATGGAGACCATGGGAATGTTTCCATTCCCTCTCCCACTTAGCTTTTTACAACAAGAGATACGCTATCTAGTGCATAAAGTAAACACATATAGCATGAATACATGTAATAAAGCACATAGTATTATCACATAATCAAAATAATACTAGAATATTATTTTCCGACTATTATGGCTTTATCACATCTCCGTACGCATCTTCTAGTCTTCAGTCTTCGTTTCTTGAATGCTCCATGTGACGAGAATATTAATTTCTAATATTTAAATCTATTTATTTTCAATTAATCCAAAAGTTACTTAATTCGAAAATTAAGTCAATTGAATATATCAAAAATAAAATTAAATATTATTAATATCTTTTATTTATTTTTATCTTCCTTCTCTACTCCATTAAATCTCTAGAATTCTATCCAAGACCCACTTGGAATATTCTAGAAGATTTCCATAATTGAATAAGAAAATAAAATAAATTAGGACTCTTCTACTTTCCATAATTAATTAATTTCCATCCATTAAAATTTCCAAGAATAGTAATAATCAAATAGGAAAACCGAATCAAATAGGAAAGTTGTATCTTGGTAGGAATAGCATGGGTTGGGAGACCCCACACTATCCCACCCTTCGACCGCCGCCTAGGGCTCACCGCCGCCGCCGCCCAGCCCACGCGCCACCTCCACTGGTGGTCGGCGTGGCCGGGACTCCCGCGGACAGCCCCCCCTTCGGCCGAGGGTCGATCGATCCTCATGGGATCGATCATGGGGATTGATCGATCCCCGATCCTTCGTCTTCTCGTCATTTCGTTTTCTCCGGCGGTCATCTCGGCATCGATCCAACGTAAATAAATTACAATAATTTAAATTACAATTCCGGTATCGATTCTATACATGAAATCGACCCTATACACTTTCCGGAAAAACGTAGAACAATAATAATAAACCTAAATTCGGTCAACCCCCGAATTTTTACTATTACAAGCATTCACCACCAAAAACGAATCTCGACATGTCCGAGAGTTTAATAATCCAACATAAATATGACAAAATAATTAACGAATAATTAACTAAGCCATAATAGTCGGAAACCCTGCAAGGTAGAACAATTTTTATCGAAAATTCCGCGAACGTAAAGCACGCTCTGATACCAATTGTTGGAATTCGATATCCCGGGCTATTAAAATTTGCGGAAAACAATAACCCGAACGAAAACCTCATCGCCGGATTATACGAACACCACGTACGAGCCGGAGCACGGACCGAACGCACGGCATGGCCGAAGGCGCGCGCACGCCCAGCCCGATCCCCCGTCCGCGGGGCTCATGCGATCGATGGGATCGATCGCGTCGTGCGATCGATCGGCTGGGGCTGCCCATTCAGCCCCCGCGGCGAGTCCGGCGACTCGCCGCCGCCTGGAGGCCCCCGCCTTCACGGTGGGGAGGGGGCGGCGCCAGCCCGCACCCCCAGCGATCGATCATCATGATCGATCGCACGCCCTCGGCCCAGCCGAGGCGTCGGCTCCTCGCGTCCTCGAAACCCTAGGCGAGCGCCGGCGGTCCGGCAGTTCACACCGCCACCGCCCGTTCGACCTTCGTCTCTTGGTTCGATCCTCGGATCTTTGTTCTACGATATTTTCAATAAATAATCGAATAAAATCATCAAGGGTGTTTAACGATTTTATACCTTCGATTCGTTGTTCGGAGAAATGAGATCAAGATGACCTTTGAATCTTCTCACGTATTCCTTGCACTCGTTCGAACGTCGGGTGGACGACGATCCTCCGAACTCTATGGATCTCCTTCACGAACGTCGGGTGGGCGACGATCCTCCGAACTCTATAGTGTACAAGGAGTTCAGAATACTCAAATCTAGACATTAAGTATACTACTCCAACACCTATATCCAAGCTTTGACGAGTCCAGATTCCGAGAAATGGTAGGGTGCCATGAAATCCGAAATGGAATCAATGTCTGAAAATCAAGTTTGGAACTTGGTCGATTTGCCTAAAGGGGCTAGGCCCATTGGATGCAAATGGATTTACTGTTGGAAATCGATATCCCGGGGTCGTCGGAATTGCGGAATACACGACCCCGATCAAAATCCCTTCGCCGGAGAACAAGCGCGAACCACCGCGCGAGCCGGGCCCGACCGAACGACTATCGCCGCGGGATAAACCCGCGGCATGTCCAGCCGAGCCCCGCGAGGGGCTCGCGATCGAATACGATCGCCGGGGATGCACGCGCATCCCCGCGGGCTGCTCGTAGCAGCCCCCGGCGGTGAGTCCGGCGACTCACCGCCACCGTCGTGGAGGAGGGGCGCCCGCCCAGCGGACAGCCGCGGCACCAGCCCGCGGCGCCCCAGCGATCGACTCAAAGTCGATCGCACGCCCCGGCGTCCAGCCGGGGCTCCTCCATGCACACCCGGCGATCGAGCCCTAGGGCTTCGATCGCCACCCTCGGCGTCCAGCCGAGGGTTTGGTCCGTGCGTGCGCACGATCCCCACGGGGATCCGAACCGCCGCGGTCCGGTGGTCTTCGACCACCACCGCCGGTTCATCCTCGTTCCGGGGTTCGTTCGTCCCTCGGATCTTCGTTCATATGCATATACGAATAATCAATTAAAATCATCGAGGGGGTTTCAATGATTTACCTTTGTTCTCGTTGTACGGAGAAACGAGATCTTATGAAGACCTTGAGACCTTCCCACGTATTCCTTGCACTAGCTCGAACGTCGGGTGGGCGACGATCCTCCGAACTCCATGGATCTCCCTCTCTACTTTCTCTCTCTAGAATTGTGATCTTCAAGTTATGAGAATAGAGAAGACCATGTAGTGCTTTTATAGGCTACGTAGGGGATCTTAAGGAGGTGGAATATTGGGCTTCCAATATTAATGATTAAATTGAGCCCAAGCCCAAATCTATTAATCCCATTAATATTAATTAATTTATTTTCCACTATATAAATTAATTGCACTCCCAATATTAAACCATATTATATCAAATAATATTTTTCCGGTAGTATTATTTATTCCGTGTATTTAAGATATAAATATCCATGAATAAAATTAATTTATTGCTAATTAATTTATTCATCTCTTGAATCCGAGACTAGTACCATTCAACCTTAATTATTATGCGGAATAAATTCCACCTGCAGGGTTTGCATAATAATTCCTTATGAACTCATCTCGGGGATATTATCAACCCTTCCGGGATACACTTTCCCGTCAAGTATTCACGGCGTGTCATATATAAAATATAGTGACCCAACTTTACCGGTAATTGTCCCAATAATTAAACCGGACAATTCCTTTGGAAAATCAAAGCCACTGATACTAAATATACACACCCGCAACAATATCGGGGATTAAGAATAAAATACTCTAAGATTTAAATCAATTATCACAGGCAATCCTAATTGATAAATTTCAAGCGATCCGCCCAATACACCAAGTGTACAAGTGTGATAAAATAATTAAGACAAATTATTTTCTCTCTCACACAACGACTATACCGATGGCTTGGTCCGTGTCCATCTAGGTCGTGAGCAACTGTTCGATTAAATACGAGTAACCGATAGTATGATCTTCTGTGTGACGTCGCACACCATACTAACTACAACATATATAATCTAGGACTATATTTGCATATATTTAATTATCAAATAATTAAAGGCAAATAATTGTTTATTTAATTAAATAGATTAATGGCAATGGATCGGGAGTTTCCGTTACTTAAATCTAGACATTAAGTACACAACTCCAACATTTACAAGATAAAAACAGACATGAATGGAAAACCTAGTGTTTTCAAACCAAGGTTGGTGGCAAATGGATATAAACAAATTCACGGGGTGGATTATGATGAAACCTTTTCACCAGTTGCTATGATTAAATCCATTCGGATTCTCTTAGCCATTGCTGCTCATTATGATTATGAGATATGGCAAATGAACGTTAAAAACGCCTTCTTGAATGGGATTCTAGTAGAGGATGTGTTTATGACACAACCAGAGGGTTTTATCGATCCTAATCAGGCTGAGAGAGTATGCAAGCTTAATAGATCCATTTATGGATTAAAGCAAGCATCTCGGAGCTGGAATCTTCGGTTCGATGAATCCATACAAGAGTTTGGATTTCAAAAGAACATGGAAGACTCTTGTGTTTACAAGGAAGTCAGTGGGAGTTACGATGTATTCATTGTGTTGTATGTCGATGACATACTCCTCATTGGAAACAATATTCCTATGCTTAATTCTGTTAAAGAATGGCTTGGAAGATGGTTTTCAATGAAGGATCTTGGAGAAGCACAGTACATATTGGGAATCAAGATCTGTCGAAACAGATCGCAAAGGATGCTTGGACTTATTCAAGCAACCTATATTGATAAGGTGCTTGACAGGTTCAGAATGAAAGACGCCAAGAAGGGTCTCATTCCAATGACTCATGGTACATCTCTGGGCAAGAGGCACTGCCCTTCGGGACCTGATGAGCAAATGAGGATGGAAAATATTCCTTATGCTTCGGCAATAAGGTCTATAATGTACGCCATGATATGTACACGACAAACTGTTAACATAATGAACTAGATTGTAATGTGTACTATAGCGCCGCTTCATCGGCTAGTGATGTGGGACATCAAATACAATTACATAGATATTAGCTGGGAGCTAATGATCGAACAGACCCGACTGGAATAGTATTTAAGATTTCGAGTCATAATATTATTTCATTGACTGTCGAGCAATTTCCTCTGACCTGAGTAATCCAGAGTGATTCCATTGTGAAATGATGTACTTTGATACAAGTAAACGCCTTTCGTAAAAGGAGGTTATAAAACTTGTTATTGGGTATATCAGGAAGCAAGTGGGAGAGATTGGATTGACAAGATGGGATTGTCCTCAATTTATAATGGGATACATGTCTTACCGGCCACTTGGAGAGTCGAGACTGTGGAAAATACGTGGCCACGTCCAAATTCGTATCATAGTGATAAATCTGGTTTTAGAGTCTGTCTCAAAGTCCACGAAAGGTTTGAACCGATTGAGGATGACTCAAGTCTTGCCTCAAGTTCAAACTTAGACATAAAATGACAACAGGAAATTGGCAGCACACTGGCTCTGAAGGCCAAGTGGGAGATTGTTGGTATATGTCCTTCGATCCTACGTGTGCAATCGATAAAGTCATAAGGTCTTCTATGGATGTTAAATGATTATTTGATAATATTAAATTGTTGGGAACAATATAATATTGATCGATTAATCATACCTACAGGGTCACACACGGACTCAAAGATGATGTACGATGCTTGATATATATATATATATATATATATATATATATATATATATATATATATATATATATATATATATATATATATATATATATATATATATATATATTGATTTAGAATCAATATTTACGTGGATTTAATTCACATGCATGGGATGCATGGCTTGCATGGATGCATGTCACATAGTGTGACATGGCATGCCACACAAGCAAGTGGGACCACATACAATGCATAGTGGCATGTGTATGTGGCATGACCTTTCACCTCCTTTGTAACTCCTTTTGAATGTTAATGGTGCATAATGATGCCCATTATGTAGGAGGTTACAATGGGGTGTTATGGCATGCATAATAAGGCTAATATATGGATGAAAATCAGATTTTCATCACACATTATCTTTACCCACGAAATTCACACCAAAGAGAGAGAGATAGAGAGAGGATAAAGTGTTCTTCGAGAACCGACTCTATCAAGCAAAGTGTTCGTCATCCGGGTTCGTGTGCAACACGTAGAGGCCGGGCCATTTGTGCGGCTTCAACATCCGGGCGATCCAAAGGCGTAACGGGGTCATTACGAGGTGAACAATTCATGGCTGATCCATTAAGGTGGTTCATTCGACTCAACACCACCTTTACCAATTTCAACGATCACCAAATGTAAGAACTCGTTGATCCCTATATATATATATATATATATATATATATATATATATATATATATATATATATATATATATTAGATGTGTATATATATATATTTGTATGTGTTCTTATACACATTATGTGTGCACTAAGATCCAAGCATAATAGATTTATATGCTTTACACGCTTCCGCACACACGGTATATCGATCGGATCGGTATATCGTAACCATCACTACGCAGTCCCAAAGACTAGACATGATCCTTGAACACCTCTTTAGGTATTGGTTTGGTCATAGGACCAGCCACCATCAAATGCATAGATATATAATATTTACTCATTTCTTTTCAACAATGTCCCTGACAAAGTTAAACACTTTGTGTTTTGTTTTTCCATGGTATTTGGGATTTTTCGTGTAAGTAATAAATGCTTGACTATCACATTTGATCATCACATCACTCACTAGTGTGCTTACAACCCCGAGATGTTAAAAATCTCATTAGCCAAACATCATAACAAACATCTGACGTGTACACTACATAGCATACATCAAGCTTTTAATGGCGTTTTAGTATGATACCTTTATCATGTAATGCCTTTCTTCATTACTTTTGGGATCCATGTTTCGGCTTAGGTATTCACCTTTGATAGAAAGAGTGTCAATGACTTTACGTATCCATTTCAATCATTTAAGAAGCTTCTGGATATTAGTCTCCTGCGAACCCACTTATAATGACTTTACGTATCCAAGCAAGTCCTTCATCTCGAAGATAAGGATAGTCATTTCTTGATCTCATTCAAGTACTCAATATCATTCCAGCCAAAAGAATATCATCAACATATAATGATAGTATTAAGAAACACATTTCTGAACGTTTGACATAATCACAATGGTCATCATCATCACCTGATGAGATTTCATGTACCATTGTCTGGACAACAAAACCCACTGATTGTTCTTGTTGGAAATTGACTACTTGGGACATGTATGTTAAACTATTCGAAAATTCGGACAAGCCCAGTCGACCCCTAACATCCCTACTGCACTCACGACGAAGCCCCAAACTTGAATCACGCCCAGCATCGCACCCGAGGCATGACCGCGCAAAAACGAGGGCTTCTGCCCTGTCTGTCGCCCAACAGGGCAGTGTCGGCCGACACTAATAGTTGTAGGCCGACAATAATAGCTTTCGACCGACAGCGTCTAGAACACCAGCGCGACGCTGCTGGTCCATTTCTGGTCAGTTTTTCCGATTCCGACCACCGTTCTGGCGGTCAGCGACCGCCCAGTGAACAAAGAACCCAAACCACGATCCCCAGAACTCAATCGGTGGTTTGTTGCATAATTACGTACGAGAAGAAATCGAAACGATGCGGAATTGGGAGTTTCGATCTCATACCTTTTCGGCCGATTGTTAAGACCTCGAAGCTTCTAGTGTATGTCCTAGCCCTCTCGCTCCAACCAGTTGTGTGGGCACCGATCCGCTGGAGTTCCCCAACTCTTCTCTTCTCAATCTCGTTTATGGTCGGGTTTTTATTTCTTAAATAGAGAAAATAAAAAGCTGCGTAATGTAGGTTTAGAGAGAGAAGGGGGAGAGGATTTATATAGGCTACACTAGGGACCTAGAGGAAATTAATTAATTAGACTTGAATTGTAATTTAATTAACTTGGTATCCTTAAAAAACCTTAATTAAATTCAATTTTAATTATAAATTAGGGCTAAATATACTTTGCCAGCCCAGGATATGGGGTTTTTACACTTTGCAACCCCGTCGGAAAACTTTTACCGATCAGTACCACAGGATAAGCAATATTACAATTTGGTACCTGCCGGCTGCCGGATCGGAATATGCCATAGAATATTCTGTGTGATTGAGATTCACGCTCTACTGAAGCGCGTGAGAGTAAACTAAACAATTGAACTGGAGGGTATTGTTGTCTTTACACAATATTAATTATCTTTTAAATTAAATCAAAAAGCAAATTCCAAAAAAAATAAAAAAATTCTTTTCCAATATAAAAAAATCCTCAATTCCAATCTTCAAATCCCGTCTTCACTTGAAGTGTGCAGAGAGTTGGAAATCTGGACGGTCATCTCCGAGATCCACTCTCATTTTCATAAAAGTTTTCATAGAATAAAAAATATACACTAATTAATTAATTTGAAGTTTATAAAAGCCCTAATTCAATATCATTAGGGCTGATTCAATTCTGATATATACACCGCACCGTACGTCCATGGCCGCCGTGGACAGGATATCCGAGCTGCCGGCGTCTACCCTCAACATTCCATCAACCGTGACTGTGACTGCGGGCAAAGTCACAAAACCTGCGAATCCAAAGACTCCATCTGGGAGTCTTGCTGGAAAGAAACCTGTCGTCAGTGGCAGTGGAGTTAAACCTTCAACTCCAAAAACTTTGGCTGGTGGGTCAGCTGCGAAATCCAAATCCCACAGCTCTCCAAAACCGCCCTTGGCGCCTCATTCTTCAGGATCAGCTGGATCCCAAAAATCGACTGATCAGTTCAAGTATATTCGAAGGTTTGAAGAGTGTCCCAAAGCTCACTCTGAAGAATTTTTTACGGCGACTGCTGAACGTCGTCATAAACTAATTACCACTCTTCCAATCCACACTGACCGAACTATCCTGAAAGAGGATTATGAAAACCATGGAATCATGGATTTTCTGAATCAGATGAAGCTGTTCGACTCTGTACATCTGACTTACCGTTACTCGATTCCTATCATCAACAAGTTTTACGCAAGCTTGTCTCCAGAATTTGCCGATCCGAAAAATCGGCTGTATGGTTGCTTTGTCTTTCGCAACAAGCTTTACAAGTTTCGTCCCTTCACCATTAATCAGTTTCTGAAAAGACTTGACATAGATGGTAATTGGACGACACCATCTGCTGCGGAGAGAGCTAAAGACTTGGAGATTGGGACATTTCTCACCCAAAAGAAAGTTAAGTCTGAACTGCCACCGCCCTCCAAGCTGTCTGCTTTTTATGGCGTCCTTCATCGGCTGGGGATGTCAAACTGGATAGCTAACAGGGATCCCTCGGTTTTGACTCCGGAACTAATGCATCTGATCTTTCGCCTTGGCTGCGGCGAACAGGTTGACCTTGGCCAAATCATTTTTAATGACTTGTGCAAAATCGCCAAAACCTCGGATGAAAAAATTATTAAGCAAGCTGAGCTGCCTGAAGAAAAGAGAATCCATCTTACACATCCATGTCTGATTTATGGGATGCTCCATGCTCAAGACTTTATCCCGAACCCTGGCCCAGAGAAAAAGATGAAGAAAAATGGGGCTGTCAAGATTACGGGAAAATATCTGAATTCTGCGAAACGCGTGATCGACTTACCTTGGCGCGAACTTGTCAACCGAAATGCGCTTCCAGAAATCTTAACTCCGCCCCCAACTCCTAAGTCTTCAAGAAAGCGCAAGCCTGCACCTCCAAAAACTAAGTCTCCAGCTGCTAAGCGCCAGAAATCACAGTCGACTGCTGCTGTCGAAGAACCTGAAGCTGAGGGTGCTAAGTCTCCAAGAGTTGTTCCTCGAGGTTTCGGCCCGAATTCAAATATTCCTTCACACCTGAATCCCCATCATCCGATCCATAGTCACCGTGCTGTGGTTCCTTCGGCTTTGGTTCAGGAATTTTATGTCGACTCCTTAGCTCTTGAAAAGCGTCAAGCCGAACATGTTGATGCATACAACAGAATGATAGAGGCACAGGAGAAACAGAAACAATCTTTCCGGAAACTGCAACGGGAGATCCAACAAGGGGGAGGACTTGGAGATGTTGGAGCCCCAGATGCTAGTTTGAAAGATACGTTTATTTTGAAGGTGGTGCGGGACGCGATTCAGGAAGCTCATACGCAGCTGTCCAAAAGAAATCTGATCGAGGTTGTGAGTGATGATGGAGAGAAGACGGATGAAGATATTTTTGAAGGTATTTTGAACTACCGTGACAAAGGGAAAGGGAAGATGGACGATACTACAAATCCACGTGACAAAGGGAAAGGGAAGATGGGTGATACCACAAATCCAGGGGCGTCGTTCGCGATGCCGTCTGATGGTCTGAGAGATGAAGGTGAAGAAGATGTCAATGTTGTGGACGTTGACGAAGCTGCAGTTGATGGGTTGGGTGAACGAGATATTTATGGAGATCCGGAAACCAACTCCGATGAAAGTGACGACTCTAGCTCTGACGACGGCTTCAGTTATGAAGACGATGAAGAAGAGTTGATCGAAAGTCCGGAACGTGATCCTTCTCCAACAGCCGTGCCTCAAGACTGAAGTTCAAGTTCTTGATCAAGTTTTAATTTCTGTTTTTGTTTAACTCTTGAACTCGTTTTTCTTGTTTTGATTTTGCATGCATATAACTTCGAACCTATTCGTCCATGCATGTTTTTCATATTTGCTTAACTCTTGAATTCTTGTTTTGAAACTTGGTTTATCTATGAGTTGAATTATTATCTAAGTTTTGATGTTTTGTTTGAAATTTTGTCTAAGTATTTTTATGGTTTTTCATTGATTGTATGATTGATGTTTTTCCATCTTTTTACTTAGTTATTTTTGTGGTTTGTTTGGTTGATGGGGAGATACTTGTATCTCGTTTTTACTTAACCTTGTTTCTATGAGTTGTGCCAAAAAGGGGGAGATTGTAAATGTTGATTTTGGCGACAACGTATTTTTTCCTTGTGTTTTTGTTTTTGTTGTTTTTCAGGGTCACAGGTTAAGAATTCGAAGTCAACTACCTTGCGCATGGAAATGGAGACTTGAGTCTCCACTTTTGAAATGACATGGAAACGGCGACCAGAGTCGCCGCTTTGGATGCAAGGACAAGGAAACGGCGACCAGAGTCGCTGCTTTTGGTGAAGCAAGGAAACGGCGACTCCAGTCGCCGGTTTTGGTGCAAGGCGGATTTGACATGGAAACGGCGACACGAGTCGTCACTTTTGTTGCTATGAAGAAACGGCGACTCGAGTCGCCGGTTTTGTGTCATGGTGAATTTCCAGCGACAAGAGTCGCTGTTTTTGATGTGTTGGAGAAACGGCGACTCCAGTCGCCGTTTTTGGTGCATGTAAAATTTCCAGCGACTGGAGTCGCTGGTTTTGTGGGCGTACATGGATCCGGCGACAGGAGTCGCCGGTTTTGGTTCCTTGTGATGTTTTTCAGTAACTCTTGTTCTTTGTGTTTTGATTTTAAGACTAAGTACTTACAACGTGAATTCTTTCACCAGGTACTCAGTTCAAGGAAATGAAGAATTGTTCCAAGTTTGCAACTTCAACAATATCGACGACCGTGAAGACGATGAAATTCGAAGCTTCAACACTTAGAGAATTTCACAAGAAATTGAAGATGAAGAATTGAGATCGATGGAGTCAAGATTGAAATTGAAGTTTGATTTTGAAATTGAAGATTCAAGATTCGAAGATTCAAGAATCAAAGATTCAAGATTCCAAGATTCAAGAATCCAAGTTCTACAATAATGATGTCATCCATGGAAAAGTGACATAGGCCAAGCATGCGACGAATGAGAACGTGCCACGTCATCACTCTCACATGTGCGGCTCTACTATAAATACCTATGGATTTGATTTTCATCATTCGACGATTTTGAGAGAACGAAATCTGATTTTTAGAATCGTAGTCGAGCTTCGAGTTTGTGTAGTAGCTTTTGCGCCTTGTGCCAAAATTAGAGTTAGGAGATTTAGCTCTAGGTACTCGTGTGCTAGATTGCAAGTTAGTGGGAGTTGTTGCGACACTCGGGAAACTTCTTGTAATCGTTTTGCCTACCATACTCTTCAAGTGTAATAGTTTAGTTTTGTTGATCAATGAAATGAAAAACTATTACATAACTTTGTCTCCACTTTTTATTCTACAAATTGTGTGAGTGTTTACTTTGACGAAAGCTGCTGTCTGTGAGTTCAAGACCAATTTCTCGAAAAATTGGTATCCTACACTGAAGGCGTAATTTCAATTGGTATCAGAGCAGGGACGTCATACGTACAAGACGTGATCCGTAACTTGACTTCATATTTCCGCTAAAATGGAGTCGCCAATGTTTGTTCAGAAACCGATTATGCTTACTCATCAGAACTACTCTAACTGGAAAGCTAAAGTTTCTGCTAGAATTAAAGGCCATGACTCTCGTGCATGGATGGCTGTCTTGGAAGGTTGGGTGTGTCCGTATACTGAAGATGCCGATGGAGTAAGAACTCCCAAACCTGAACGTAACTGGACTAGAGAAGAGCATGATTTGTCAACTGCGAATAGCAAAGCTCTACTTCTTATTTGTGAATGGTTGGAACTAAGTATGTACCAACTGGTGAAAAATTGCACTTCAGCAAAAGACGCATGGGAAACTCTTCAGAGAACATGCGAAGGAAGTAAGGCCGTGAAGCGCTCTAAAATTCGAACTATCACTGCTCAGTTCCATCAACTCCGTATGAGAGAAGATGAAGACATAAATGAGTACTTAGACAAAATCATGAGATATGTGAACGAAGTTCATGAACTTGGAGAAACTTTTCCTGCCGTCATGATTTATGAGAAAACTCTTCATAGTCTAAGTTCTCGATTCGAAAGTAAAGTGCTAACTCTTGAAGCACGAGAAGAAAGGGATCAGACATGGGACTATGCAGACTTAATGGCTGATTTGAGAAACTACGACTTGACTTTAAAAGTGCGTAGCAATCCTGAAATGTCTCTTGTTTATGAGCCGATGACTGCTCTAAAAATTTCTGAGAAGGGTAAGAGCTCAAGAAGTTCGAAACCGCAGAAAACTCCTTCGAGAAATGAGAAATCTGAGTGTAGTTTCTCAGCTGATGTAGATGAATCTGATGACGATGAAGCAGGGGACATTGAACGTTTGATGAACTCGAACAATCCTGATAAACTTGTTGCACTGACTGAAATTGTCACGTATCTTGTGAAGCAAGAATTTAAGAGAAAGAATCGTGCCCGAAATTTTCGAAAGTTTCAGAAAAATTCTAACTCTTTTCAGAGAAACTCAGACAACCGAAATCAAACTTCATTCACTGACAAAAAATTTAAGGAGACAAAACTATCTCCATATTCTTCAACTAGCAAGGATGTTTCTAAAATGCAGTGCTTCGAATGTAAGGGATTTGGACATGTCAAAAATGAGTGTCCCAACTTGCATCGCAAAAAGAAACTGCCAGTGAGCTATGTTGTATTTGATGATGAAAATGTAATCTCAGAAAGTGAGGAATCTGAGAATGAAAATTCTGACAATGATGAGGACAACGCTCTAGTTGTCACTTTTGGTGAAAATTTCGACCTTGAAAATGTGGAGGTTGAAAACTTTGTTTTTGATGGTTTTCTGAAAGATACTGCAACTGCTGACAATATCTTTCGTGTTGCTTCAGCAAACCGAAACTTCTGTGACGATGATATTTTCTCGGATGTTGAATCCGTGTCTGAGACTGATGAGATTGTAATGACATCTGAAGTGTCTCAAACTGAAGATGTATGTGTTGAGTTACTCACTCTAAGAGAGAGTCTTTCTGAACTCAAAACTTTACATGACACTGCTATCACTGAGAATAGCACTCTGGAAGTGTCTTTGAAAGTTCTTACGGAATCTTGTAACGAACTCTCGACTGCTAACCGAAAAATGTATGATGAAGTTGTTGAGTTGAAAAACTCAGTTGAGAAGACAACGGACGAGAAAAAGAGGTTGAACAACTCTCTAACTATACTTAGAAGCAAGTTTGATGACCTCTTCGAAGAAAAACATAAACACTACAAAGAAGTTGTCGAACTGAGAGAAGTGTGTGAGAGGTTGAGTTCTGAAAACTCAAAACTAAAGACTTCGTTGAAGAAGGAAACGTTCGAAGTTAAGAAACTTCAAATTCTTTTCAAAAACTCTGACTCTGAGAACGATGATCTGAAATCATCACTTTTGAAGACTCAAACTGATCTTGCTATGACAGATAAAGAGTGCTATGTTTTGAAAGAAAAACTTCAGATGACTGATGAGCTGTTGAAAAAGATGAACACAAATTCTTCGGTGTTTGACAATGCTGCTTCGTACATGAATCCTAATCGCTATGGACTTGGATTTCAAAAAGTGTTTGAATCTATTTACTCTACACCTGAGAAGAAAGATGTGACCTTCGTCAAAGCATCAAATGATCAACCAAAGGATGAACTTAAAGCTGAGTCTGAAATATTGAAACGAAAAGAGATTGCAGAAGGGAAAAAGATTGTTAAGTCTCCTGAATCTAAACCTCAAAAATCTGTCTCGACTTCGAACTCTAAATCTGAGACATATCAATTTCCAAGGAATATTGTGAAACATCCTCGTGGTATTCTGCCATATGAGAAAACTTTGTTGAAAAAGTTGAACAAAACTCAGAGTGTTAAGCCGAATGTAGGACACTCTCAATCTAAACCTGTTTTTGTCAAGACACCTGTGAAAGTTGAAACTCGTCAACGACGAGAATATGTCTGTCACTACTGCAATGTGCTTGGACACATAAGACCTTTTTGCTACAAACTTAAAGCTGACATGAACCGTGAGTTGATGACGAAGAATGAAAAATCACAAAATTCTCAAAAGATGAGTGTTAAGAAAAATATGAACACGATGGTTCAAACAAAGTCACAAAATTTTGATAAGAAAGTTGAGGTTGCTAAGGACATAAAGAAACCCATTTCTAAAATTCTGAAGACTGTGACTGAGAGAAATGTCCAAACTTTGAATGACAAAAAGATATGGGTACCTAAGTCTCAAAAGAGGAAAGTTGAACTTAACTCTAACTCCAAAAATTGTTGGCAACCAAGAGAACTCATTTTCTGCAATGTTGCACTTAACGCATCTGAGACTGGAACCAAAGGAATTTGGTATTTTGATAGTGGCTGTTCCCGCCATATGACTGGCACGAAAAAGTTTCTAAAAAATTACGAGCCTATGACTGGAGCTCCCGTAGTGTTTGGAGGGGGAGCAAAAGGCGTCGTAAAGGGAAAGGGGACTCTACAAATCAAAGGATTACCTCCTATCAGAAATGTAGTCCATGTAAAAGGACTTGTTGCTAACCTGATTTCCATAAGTCAACTGTGTGATGAAGGACTGAACGTGAGTTTTGATAAGGAGTCGTGTAGAGTTTTTGATGGTGAAGGAAAGTGTATAATGGAATGTCCACGAGCTAAAAATAATTGCTATACAACTGAGTATAGTTGTTTTTCTGTGACCGTTCCTGATGAAGTTGATTTGTGGCATCAACGGCTTGGCCACACTGGCACTCGAAATCTGAGTAAACTGATTAAGGGGGAGATAGTTCGAGGAATCTCTAAACTCCCCAAAATTGAAAAACGAGTGTGTGGTGACTGTCAAAAAGGCAAACTGACGAGAACTTCTCATCGTGCACTGCCAACTCTAATGAGCACTTCGGCTCCCTTCGAACTGTTACATATGGAGTTGATGGGTCCAATGGAGGTTAAAAGTATAGCAAAGAAAGAATATGTGTTGGTTGTCGTTGATGATTTTTCTCGCTATACTTGGACAAGATTTTTGGCTACCAAAGATGAAAATTTTGATGCCTTCAAAGGCATTGTAAAATGGATCAAAACGAATCATGAGGCTAAAGTAAAAAGGATCAGGAGTGATCATGGAACTGAATTTCAAAATGCTAGCTTCAACGAATTCTGTATGATGAAGGGAATTCATCATGAATACTCGGCCCCAAAAACTCCACAACAAAATGGGATTGCCGAACGAAAGAATCGAACGCTGCAAGAAATGGCACGTGTAATGCTTATCTCGAAAAATCTTGCACGAACTTTTTGGGCAGAAGCTGTCTCCACTGCTGGATATATTTTGAATCGGATAAGTATTCGATCTGGGACGACCGCAACTGCCTATGAACTGGTAAATGGCAAGAAACCTTCAGTTGCACACTTTCGTGTCTTTGGCTGTACTTGCTATATTTTGAAGGATCGTGATCCTCTGAAGAAATTTGAAGCCAAAGCTGATCGTGGTATTTTTGTTGGTTATAGCCAAAATAGCCATGCTTATCGTGCCTACAATCTTCGAACTAAGAAAGTCATCGAAACTGTTAACATAAATTTTGATGAACAAGACTTTCTTGGAAAAGATACTGAGGAAAACTGGGTTAAAGAAGGAATTTTGGAATATCAAAATTTTCCACCAACACCCACAACTGCTGCTCCTGAGAATGTGTCTCCAGGAAATTTTACTCCAAACACTTCACCTGAAGTTGGCAATTCTAGCAATCAGGACAATGATACTTCATCGTCTGAAGATGAAGAAACTGAGCTAAACATTGAAAACCCAGCAAATGCTACTAGAGAGGCACCTCGACTCGTTCAAAAGAAACATCCTCCGACCCAAATGATTGGGAACTTAAATGAGCGAACTACGCGCTCAAAGAAACCGACAAATTCTCAAAGTGAACTCTACAACATCTGCACTTCTGCAATCTATAATGAAATCGGCATCTCTTGCTTTCTTTCTGAAAATGAGCCGGAAAACTATAAGGAAGCCATGAAGGAAGATTTTTGGATCATGGCCATGCAAGAAGAGCTGAATGAGTTTACTAGAAACAATGTTTGGTCCTTAGTTCCCAGAATGTCAAACATGAATGTAGTTGGAACTAAATGGATCTTTAAAAACAAAACTGATGAACACAACCAAGTTGTTCGAAACAAAGCTCGACTTGTTGCACAAGGCTATGCCCAAGTAGAGGGTATTGATTTTGATGAAACTTTTGCTCCGGTTGCACGAATTGAGTCCATCAGACTCTTGATTGCTATTGCATGCCATCTTGGCATCAAACTTCGACAGATGGACGTCAAAGCTGCCTTCTTGAACGGTGTGCTGGAAGAAGAAGTCTACGTTGCCCAACCTAAGGGCTTTGAGGATCCGAAAAAGCCAAATCATGTCTACAAGCTTCACAAAGCTCTATATGGCTTGAAACAAGCGCCTCGCGCCTGGTACGGATGTCTCACGGATTTTCTCCTGAACTTCGGCTTTGAGCGTGGATCGGTGGACAAAACTTTGTTCATCAAGCGAGATGGCAAACACATGATTGTTGCCCAAATTTACGTTGACGACATCGTCTTCGGAGCTACTTGTTCGAAACTCGTGAATGCATTCACAGAAGCTATGTCCTCAACATTTCAGATGAGCCTTGAGGGAGAGTTGCATCAATTTCTTGGACTTCAGATTTCTCAACGACCAGATGGGATTTTTGTGTCTCAAAGTAAGTATGCTAAAAACATGGTTGAGAGGTTTGAGATGCAACATGCCAAGCCAGCAAACACTCCTATGGCAACTACGGAACGCTTGTCTACGTCGACAAAAAGTCGGAGTGTAAACCAAACTCTTTATCGTTCTATGATTGGGAGTTTACTTTATTTAACTGCCACTCGTCCTGACATTATGTTTAGTGTTTGTATGTGTGCCAGGTACCAAGCTGATCCAAAGGAAGACCATCTACGAGCTGTGAAACGGATCCTCCGATACATCTCTGGGACTTCTCAGCTAGGTCTGTGGTATGCACGCGACACTTCATCCAACCTTGTCGGCTTTTCTGATGCCGACTGGGCGACGGACACAGACGAACGAAAGAGTACCTCCGGATGTTGTTGCTTCCTTGGCAATAATATCGTGTCTTGGCATAGTAGAAAGCAAAACTGTATCGCTCTGTCCACTGCCGAGTCGGAGTACGTTGCAGCTGGAAGTTGCTGCACTCAACTACTTTGGTTGAAACAAATGTTGAATGACTATCTTCTTGAGAGTGCTCCATTAGTGCTGTATTGTGATAACCAGAGTGCTATCAAAATCAGCGAAAATCCTGTCCAGCATTCAAGAACTAAACACATCGACATTCGACATCATTTCATTAGAGATTTGGTTGATCGTGATATAGTCAGTCTACAGCATATTTCAACAGAAAAACAGCTTGCTGACATCTTTACCAAACCTCTTGACTTTGAGAGATTCAAAAAACTAAGGAATTCTCTCTGCATGTGTTCTCTCTAAGAGTTCACGAAAAATTTTGAAGTCTGAAAGAGTAGTTTCTTTACTTCTGAATACGCACTCGGAATTGTCGTGGATTAGTCTAGTCAGACAAACATTGATTCGAGGCCGCTTTAGTCTTCGGACCCAAAGTGCTTTTATTCCGCTGAATGCAAACATGTGAACTTGGCATTAAACTCCCATAACTATCATTTGCATAGATCTATAATACCAAGTAACGGAGGACGCCGGATCATTTGTCCGCCGGCTCCCCTCTTCGAAAGGTAGCACATGGACGCTAAAATTTAAGACACTCTCCTATCACACTTCGGAGGACGCAAGTGAAACTTAATCCCCTTGCTCCCCTCTGACTGCTGTAATGAGTGTCTGTTGCATTTCATTTAAAGCCAAAACTCATCTGGAGGACGCCGGGTCACAATGTCCGCCGGCTCCCCTCTGATGTAGCAAAGCTGTCCCAAATGGAGTGCCTTAAAAGTTCACATTGCATTCATGAATTAAAAATCTCTTGTGCGGTGCAAACTCTTCCAATATGTTTCGACGAAACACGACTGCATTCTTGTGATTGTGACGAAGGACAAGTAAACATGTCTATCAAATACTTCGGTCCATTCCACCGGTTTTTAATATGAGAGATTTTTCTTCATTACCTCAAAGTTACTATCACCTTGTGTGAAAATTTTTGGTTTTGGAAAATGATGAAATGTGGATTCTTTTCTGGGAAAATATTGCTCTTCATTGCCTAATATCACCCCTCGAATCTCCACTAAAATGGTTTTGAATGTTTGTAGTGTGTTGAACACTTGAATGACTAACTCGGGATGTGTTGTTTTTGATTTTGCATTTTTGTAGTTCACATCCAGCGCTACGTGGTTTACCGTCTCTGATGTCTAAATTTTGAGTGTAGCGACGGCCAACTCGCAAATTTCATGTGACAACATTTTTGGAGACTTGGACACGAAAAATAAACTAAGTCCTGAAGATGCAAAAACGGAGACTAAACCAAAAACGGAGACTCTTCAAATTCCGGAGACTCAACATACACAAAACCGGAGACGCGCACAAAACCGGAGACTCAACCCTCACTCCAGAAACGGAGACTCCAAAAACCGGAGAATTTTGTCGCCGTCTCTTCAGCAACTTCAAATGCCAAAAACCGGAGACCCAACCACAACTCAAAACCGGAGACTCGTGTCTCCATTTTCTTGGCATCACTGTCTGTGCAATTATCCGGAGACTCCAGTCGCCGAATAAGTGGCGACTCAACCTATGCCACAAAAACGGCGACTCTCACTTTGGCACAAAACCGGAGACTTGCACACAAAACGGAGACTCATGTCTCTGGAATTTTTGCCTTAGCCGAACTTCAGTGTCAACGAAAAATTGACGACTCAAATTTCTCAACCAATGGCTCTCAACTTCGTTACTCAACCGATGGTTCTCAACTTCGGTTCTCATGCCTTTGGTTTGTTTTTATTTGTTTATTTAATTTTTATTATTTTTGAAATATTATTATTTTAATAATATTTTCAAATTAATAATTTTTGTTCGTCTTTTAGACCTAATTTTCTTCTTGAGATGAGCTGTTTGCAGGTCTTGGACTGGGTTTTTTTTCATTCCGCCGGGCGGCCCAAAATTTCTCCTATATATAGGTCCTGTTGAAGATCGTTTCATTTACGCTTACTTCAAAAACTCTCTAACTCTCAAGCTCTCGATCTCTCAGCTCAACTGCAAGTTCTGTGTTCGAAGTTCCTTAGTTCTAAGTTCTTGCTTTTCCGTTGCATCAGGCAACTCTAGCTTTGCGCAACCGGCGCCCTGTCCTTGGTTCTAAAGTTGAACTTTCTTTTCATGGTTACCGTTCTCACAGCTACCAACTCTCTGTCCCTTACCTTAACTTCGAAATGGCTGCCAAGAATTTCGATGACATGATGGCTGACATGACTGCGTATCTGAACGAGCAGTTTGACAAGGCTACTACTCCTGACTCTAAGAAAGCGGCTTACGAAGAGCTCAAAGCTCATCTTGACAGAGTTGATCGTCGCAAAGCTTCGTCTGCTGAAACTTCAGTTGACTTGACTAAAACTGCTACACCTGAACACTCGACTGCCCGTCAGCCGGGAAAAGAACCTAAGTCAGGGAAAGCAAAAGATAAAGATACTTCCCATCGCATCTACAGTGGGGTCGTTTCCAAGGCTGAATATCTTCGGTTACTCGCAGCTGGCGAGATAACTAAGGATGGAAAGAAAGTTGTCAACATTCCATCAACCGTGACTGTGACTGCGGGCAAAGTCACAAAACCTGCGAATCCAAAGACTCCATCTGGGAGTCTTGCTGGAAAGAAACCTGTCGTCAGTGGCAGTGGAGTTAAACCTTCAACTCCAAAAACTTTGGCTGGTGGGTCAGCTGCGAAATCCAAATCCCACAGCTCTCCAAAACCGCCCTTGGCGCCTCATTCTTCAGGATCAGCTGGATCCCAAAAATCGACTGATCAGTTCAAGTATATTCGAAGGTTTGAAGAGTGTCCCAAAGCTCACTCTGAAGAATTTTTTACGGCGACTGCTGAACGTCGTCATAAACTAATTACCACTCTTCCAATCCACACTGACCGAACTATCCTGAAAGAGGATTATGAAAACCATGGAATCATGGATTTTCTGAATCAGATGAAGCTGTTCGACTCTGTACATCTGACTTACCGTTACTCGATTCCTATCATCAACAAGTTTTACGCAAGCTTGTCTCCAGAATTTGCCGATCCGAAAAATCGGCTGTATGGTTGCTTTGTCTTTCGCAACAAGCTTTACAAGTTTCGTCCCTTCACCATTAATCAGTTTCTGAAAAGACTTGACATAGATGGTAATTGGACGACACCATCTGCTGCGGAGAGAGCTAAAGACTTGGAGATTGGGACATTTCTCACCCAAAAGAAAGTTAAGTCTGAACTGCCACCGCCCTCCAAGCTGTCTGCTTTTTATGGCGTCCTTCATCGGCTGGGGATGTCAAACTGGATAGCTAACAGGGATCCCTCGGTTTTGACTCCGGAACTAATGCATCTGATCTTTCGCCTTGGCTGCGGCGAACAGGTTGACCTTGGCCAAATCATTTTTAATGACTTGTGCAAAATCGCCAAAACCTCGGATGAAAAAATTATTAAGCAAGCTGAGCTGCCTGAAGAAAAGAGAATCCATCTTACACATCCATGTCTGATTTATGGGATGCTCCATGCTCAAGACTTTATCCCGAACCCTGGCCCAGAGAAAAAGATGAAGAAAAATGGGGCTGTCAAGATTACGGGAAAATATCTGAATTCTGCGAAACGCGTGATCGACTTACCTTGGCGCGAACTTGTCAACCGAAATGCGCTTCCAGAAATCTTAACTCCGCCCCCAACTCCTAAGTCTTCAAGAAAGCGCAAGCCTGCACCTCCAAAAACTAAGTCTCCAGCTGCTAAGCGCCAGAAATCACAGTCGACTGCTGCTGTCGAAGAACCTGAAGCTGAGGGTGCTAAGTCTCCAAGAGTTGTTCCTCGAGGTTTCGGCCCGAATTCAAATATTCCTTCACACCTGAATCCCCATCATCCGATCCATAGTCACCGTGCTGTGGTTCCTTCGGCTTTGGTTCAGGAATTTTATGTCGACTCCTTAGCTCTTGAAAAGCGTCAAGCCGAACATGTTGATGCATACAACAGAATGATAGAGGCACAGGAGAAACAGAAACAATCTTTCCGGAAACTGCAACGGGAGATCCAACAAGGGGGAGGACTTGGAGATGTTGGAGCCCCAGATGCTAGTTTGAAAGATACGTTTATTTTGAAGGTGGTGCGGGACGCGATTCAGGAAGCTCATACGCAGCTGTCCAAAAGAAATCTGATCGAGGTTGTGAGTGATGATGGAGAGAAGACGGATGAAGATATTTTTGAAGGTATTTTGAACTACCGTGACAAAGGGAAAGGGAAGATGGACGATACTACAAATCCACGTGACAAAGGGAAAGGGAAGATGGGTGATACCACAAATCCAGGGGCGTCGTTCGCGATGCCGTCTGATGGTCTGAGAGATGAAGGTGAAGAAGATGTCAATGTTGTGGACGTTGACGAAGCTGCAGTTGATGGGTTGGGTGAACGAGATATTTATGGAGATCCGGAAACCAACTCCGATGAAAGTGACGACTCTAGCTCTGACGACGGCTTCAGTTATGAAGACGATGAAGAAGAGTTGATCGAAAGTCCGGAACGTGATCCTTCTCCAACAGCCGTGCCTCAAGACTGAAGTTCAAGTTCTTGATCAAGTTTTAATTTCTGTTTTTGTTTAACTCTTGAACTCGTTTTTCTTGTTTTGATTTTGCATGCATATAACTTCGAACCTATTCGTCCATGCATGTTTTTCATATTTGCTTAACTCTTGAATTCTTGTTTTGAAACTTGGTTTATCTATGAGTTGAATTATTATCTAAGTTTTGATGTTTTGTTTGAAATTTTGTCTAAGTATTTTTATGGTTTTTCATTGATTGTATGATTGATGTTTTTCCATCTTTTTACTTAGTTATTTTTGTGGTTTGTTTGGTTGATGGGGAGATACTTGTATCTCGTTTTTACTTAACCTTGTTTCTATGAGTTGTGCCAAAAAGGGGGAGATTGTAAATGTTGATTTTGGCGACAACGTATTTTTTCCTTGTGTTTTTGTTTTTGTTGTTTTTCAGGGTCACAGGTTAAGAATTCGAAGTCAACTACCTTGCGCATGGAAATGGAGACTTGAGTCTCCACTTTTGAAATGACATGGAAACGGCGACCAGAGTCGCCGCTTTGGATGCAAGGACAAGGAAACGGCGACCAGAGTCGCTGCTTTTGGTGAAGCAAGGAAACGGCGACTCCAGTCGCCGGTTTTGGTGCAAGGCGGATTTGACATGGAAACGGCGACACGAGTCGCCACTTTTGTTGCTGTGAAGAAACGGCGACTCGAGTCGCCGGTTTTGTGTCATGGTGAATTTCCAGCGACAAGAGTCGCTGTTTTTGATGTGTTGGAGAAACGGCGACTCCAGTCGCCGTTTTTGGTGCATGTAAAATTTCCAGCGACTGGAGTCGCTGGTTTTGTGGGCGTACATGGATCCGGCGACAGGAGTCGCCGGTTTTGGTTCCTTGTGATGTTTTTCAATAACTCTTGTTCTTTGTGTTTTGATTTTAAGACTAAGTACTTACAACGTGAATTCTTTCACCAGGTACTCAGTTCAAGGAAATGAAGAATTGTTCCAAGTTTGCAACTTCAACAATATCGACGACCGTGAAGACGATGAAATTCGAAGCTTCAACACTTAGAGAATTTCACAAGAAATTGAAGATGAAGAATTGAGATCGATGGAGTCAAGATTGAAATTGAAGTTTGATTTTGAAATTGAAGATTCAAGATTCGAAGATTCAAGAATCAAAGATTCAAGATTCCAAGATTCAAGAATCCAAGTTCTACAATAATGATGTCATCCATGGAAAAGTGACATAGGCCAAGCATGCGACGAATGAGAACGTGCCACGTCATCACTCTCACATGTGCGGCTCTACTATAAATACCCATGGATTTGATTTTCATCATTCGACGATTTTGAGAGAACGAAATCTGATTTTTAGAATCGTAGTCGAGCTTCGAGTTTGTGTAGTAGCTTTTGCGCCTTGTGCCAAAATTAGAGTTAGGAGATTTAGCTCTAGGTACTCGTGTGCTAGATTGCAAGTTAGTGGGAGTTGTTGCGACACTCGGGAAACTTCTTGTAATCGTTTTGCCTACCATACTCTTCAAGTGTAATAGTTTAGTTTTGTTGATCAATGAAATGAAAAACTATTACATAACTTTGTCTCCACTTTTTATTCTACAAATTGTGTGAGTGTTTACTTTGACGAAAGCTGCTGTCTGTGAGTTCAAGACCAATTTCTCGAAAAATTGGTATCCTACGCTGAAGGCGTAATTTCAAAGTGTAATATGCCTTATCCTGTGGTACTGATCGGTAAAACTTTTCCGATTAGGTTGCAAAGTGTAAAAAACCCATATCCTGGGGTGGCAAAGTGTATTTAGCCCTATAAATTATTTCACTATAAATGTCACGCCCCGTTTTATTTTATTAAATAAAAGAAATACAAGTAATGATTTTTAAAGATCTCAAGGGCGCGAGATGCAAAATTTCCAAACTCCACATCGGCATAATCAATTTTCAACGGTAAAGAGGTTTTTAAATAATAGTAAATGCAGCGAAAATCATTAAAGTTATTAACACGTTAAACACATACAAAAATAAATAAACTAGTTAAACATTTGTACGAATCACGGCGCAGAAGCATCATGGGCTACTCCGGTTGAATCAAACATGTCATCTGAAAATCATTTATGTTAAAAGGGTCAGTCCACTGACTGGCAAGTAGGCATGCATTCTATATGCTTTAGTCTTTCCACTTGTTGTCTTAGTTCGTTGCTTAAACGTTGAACCTTTAATGCAATGCAACTCCTTAACTTAGACGTAGGACATAACTTTAACTTGAAACGTTTACGTAACTTTTCTTTAACATTAACATCCGTTCATATATTTAACGTTAAGACACAAGCTTACTTGACATCGTAAGGGCCACCCCAGTCCATTGATGCCATTCATTCGTTAGTTGCACACCCTGTCTAGAGGCCTTTTCGCACTCTAGCCATTGAGGCCATTCGTTTGTTAGTTGCACACCCTGTCTAGAGGCCCTTTCGCACTCTAGCCATTGAGGCCATTAAAGTTAGTGACACCCTGCTTAAGGTAGGTCCTTACGATGCCCGACGTACATTTCGTTTACTTTAACATTAAGTTTCGTTCTTTTAACATTTTCACCGTGACATGGACTTCCAATGCAATGCATCCTTACGTGCATGAATGAATGCACTAATGATATGCACAAACTCACATCATACATAAATAAGCATGTCGATAAATGTAAAAAACATAAGCGAAACGCGATCAACACTAGAACAAGCATAGAAACATTAAACAAGATGCCACAAACTCTCAAACAATAATCACCACGAACAACAATCAATATATAAAACTAAACATTCAAGACTATACCAAATCATACACGAATACCAACACATAAATATGTACCTCTTCATCATATATACCTATCACATATTGTATTGTATACACATAGACACATTACATATAAATGAAGTTACATACTGAACTTTACTTGCTAGTGATGCTTTCATACACATAAGTTACATTTATATATATTTGCACGTACATAATGCTACTGCATGCTACAAGCCGTCACTATTAGTAGTATTATATATATACACTAATGCATACCACATACATATACTTACAGGTACGTAGGGCATATAAATTATATGTATAATTTACTTGTTGCTTACCTACCTACACACATCCGTACACATTAATACATATATGCACACGCCACTAACATCATTGAATCACTTTATACACACATCTCAACATACGTACCCTATATATATAACTATGCTACTACAGTAGCATCCAACACCAACAATAAACGTATACATATAACCCTTACTACTTCTATAGGCATTGATTCACATACGTACACAGCCAGACAATCATAAATATATTTATGCACTGAATAATTATAACCGAGTCAAGAAACAAATACTATAAATTGATGATGAAAAACCCTAGATTCTAAACAACTCTAACTATATGAAATTTTAAGAACCCACTTGCCTTTTGATTAAGATGCGATAGAGATTACGTAAAATTGTATAGCATCCGATTCTTCCTTTTTCATCTCGGTCGATCCCTCCCTCTCTTTCTACGCGTACTCACGCCCGACGCCCCTCTCTTTTCTCTCTTCCGTCTCGCGTCCGCTCTCTCTCTTTCCTCTATTCCCATAATAATATAAGTTTAGCCCATAAAAAGACAAATATCTGTGCAGTCCATTATGTTGAATTAATTAGCATTTAAGCCCATTAAAGTTAAGTACAATTTATAAGACTATATTAAATTAAAATCCAAATTTATAAATTGTCAAAGCCTATCTAAAAATACTAAACTCGATCAACACGTGGGTAAAACGGATATTTAAATTACTAAATTTTTATTATTAAAATTCGGGTTATTACAATAAAGTTATAATTGATTTTCCAATTAATTCATTCATATTATTTCAACAATAATATTTATGATGTGTTACATTTGTGATAATTCCCTGTGTTTAATATATCGCATGTTCACGAATTAACTTTAATTACTAATAATTAAATTAATTCATTTCTTCATGTCGAGTAAATTCACCCGCGGGGTTTACATGATAAATTTTATGAGCTCATCTCGGGGACATCATCAACCCAATAAATGGGATACGTACAATTCCGATTCCCAATTTACCGAGAATATTGACTAATGAATAGTTTCACACACTAGCAAGTCAAAGAACCGAACATTGGACACACCCAACTATAATTATATAGGGATTAAGAAGTCACATATCCATAATATGTGAGAACATTGGACACACACACCTATAATTATATAGGGATTAAGAAGTCTTATATCTATAATTCCTCTCATTGGACACACGCCCTATAATTATAGGGGAATTAAGAAGTCACATATCCATAATACCTGAGGTCTAGTTCTATTACTGAGAATAGCATAAATTGAACGCCCTCCTGTGGTATGGATCTTGTCTGCCACCGAATACTCCACATCCCCTTCACCTCGGGTCGACGACGGTGCCACCTCCGAGAGCTGCTCGTCGCCGCTGTTGTCCAACCCCGATGCTGTCGCCGTTCAAGGGAAGTCGCTGTCCAATAACTTGTTTTTATTTATTTCATCTAATTGGTATATCGTTTGGGATGAAATTAGCTAGGGTTTAATATGAATGTTAAAACTTGAATTTAGCTAATTGGTATGAAATTAGCTAGGGTTTAATAACTTGGGGCGCGGGGTTCTCGTGATCTCATGCTTCTCCTACCAAGATTCACTTTCCTAATTGATTCGGTTTTCCTATTTTGAGTGTTCTTATTTTTTGGAACTCTCATGGAATAGGAAAAGAATTAATTGGAATTAATTTATTTCCTTATTAAGTATTCTCTTTTATGGGAACTCTCATGGATTAGGAAAAGAATTAATTTGGAATTAATTTATTTCCTATTTGATTATTCCTATTCTTGGGAATTTTCATTAGATGGAAATTAATTAATTAAGGAAAGTAGAAGAGTCCTAATTTATTTTATTTCCTTATTCTATTATAGAAGTCTTCTAGAATATTCAAGTTTTACTTGGATAGGATTCTAGAGATTTAATAGAATTAGAAAGGAAAATAAATAAATAAAATATTAATAATATTTAATTTTATTTTTGATATATTCGATTGACTTAATTTTTGAATTAAGTAACTTTTGGATTAATTGAAAATAAATAGATTTAAATATTGGGATTAATATTCTCGTCACATGGAGCATTCAAGAACGAAGACTGAAGACTAGAAGATGCGTACGGAGATGGAATAAAGCCATGATAGTCGGAAAATAATTTTCTAGCATTATTTTGACTATGTGATACTATGTGCTTTATTACTTGTATGCATGTTATATGTGTTTACTTTATGCACTAGATAGCGTATCCCTTGTTGTAAAAAGCTACGTGGGAGAGGGAATGAAAACATTCCCATGGTCTCCATTGCTGCTCTCTTGGTGACTTTTATAAACTTTTGAAGTTTATATAGATAAGTCATTGGATGAGAGTTCTTGTAATTCCACTTACGAGAAACATTGATTAAGTTTATCAAACAATGCCTAATTTGTCTTTCCAAAGCTGATTTCAAGTCGACTCATTCTCACCCCGGGGAGTGGAATGGAGCCAAAGCCACTTGGTCATGTAGAGGACACAAATTAGAGACCTTCGTACCATCCTTTTGAAGTTGGATCGATTGTCTGCTCGGCTCCCTCATTTATGAGAGATAGGGTTGTTCGCATGGTGAATCACTGGTTAGAAACTTCGAGTTTCACTTATGATTCTCCGTGTCTTGATTTACGAAAATCGAATGGGTCAAGTAATTGGATGTCAATTGTAAAAATCATTTGGTGTAGTAAACGTCCACACTATCGTGGCTTGCTGCACTGAATGGGATTTTGGATCAATTGATGTAGACAGTTATAGAAGGGAGTGAAGGATCCGTATGTTAGCGTAAACGTCCACACTATCATGGCTTGCGATAATATGCGAGTCCCAAGCAAACTTTTTAGTACTGAGTGATGGTTTACACTTAGGTACGATTCATAGTATCCTTCCCATCGAAGTAACGCTATTGATGATGTACGACCAAAGAAAATCTAATTGCAAAATCGTTTGGGTGGGTAAACGTCCACACTATCGTGGCTTGCCATATACCTAATGGGATTTTAGATGTAATTAGTAATTTAATGATATTATTTGAGGGAGATAATATTGACATTAAATTGATTGTTTGTTTATATGTACTTATAGGTTTAGAGAATAGCTATGAATCCACTTTCTGTGATACTCAAGGAGAATAAACTCACTGGCCCCAATTACATTGATTGGAAGAGAAATTTGGACATTGTCCTGACTGCAGAGGAGTACAAGTTTGTACTCTATGAGCAATGCCCTGCTAAACCCACGACTGCCTCAACTGATGAGGAAAGAGCAGCATATAGGAAGTGGACAAAGGCTGATGAAATGGCTAGGTGCTATATTTTGGCTTCTATGTCAAATGTACTCCAAACCCAACATGAGTCGATGGACACTGCCGAGGATATGTTGTTCAACCTCAAGGAGATGTTTGTGCATCAAGACCGTGCGGCTAGGCAAGAAGCCATGAGAGTCCTCATGTCGACTACTCAGTCTGAAGGAACGCCCGTTGGGGAACACGTTCTTAAGATGATGAGTTTGTTGAATGAATTGGAGGTCCTAGGAGCTCAGATTGATGGTGAGACGCAAGTCGACATCATACTCCAGTCTCTGACCCCTAGTTTTGAGCAGTTCCGCATGAGTTATAATATGGGTAAACTATCTTATACTCTTGCGCAACTCCTGACTGAACTGAAGGCGGCAGAGGGGATCTACAAAAAGGGCAAGTCTCAAGCGCTTGTAGCTACCAAGTCCAAAGGCTTGAAAGCTGTTGGAGGTAGGGGCAAGAAAAGGAAGCAAGCCTGGAAACCCAGTGGTGCCAAGAGGAATGGACCACGAGTGGGGGCTAGCAAGCCAAGGGGCAAGTGCTTCCGATGCAATAAGTCTGGACACTGGAAGTCTGAATGTCCTCTCAAAGGTACGGATTTTTCTTTAGTCGTAAAAACATAGTCAGCGGTATTATCTACCAGAAATCTGGTGTGTAGATATGGAACCACTGACGGTATGTGCATCTTGAATGCAGGGGTTCCAGAAAACCCGACGACTTAGAGAAGAAGAGTTCAAGTCTACATGGGCAAAGCTGTAGAGGAGGCATCTGTTGCAGTGGAAGACATTTATCTGCTTGTAGTAGTTATAGGATTTCATTTCAAAGTTATTGCTTAATGTACCCTTTATTTTAGAAAGAACTTTTGTTCTGGTTTTCTATTATTAATGAATGGATATTTTATTTCTTTAATCATTTGATGGTTTTGATAAAAAATAATGGTGTTATCTATTCTGGTACATTAGATAGAAATATATGAATGATGAATCCTAAAGTCTACCACGATGCAACAAACCGTTATATAACTTGTTTTACTAATTAGATGTATTTCTTATTCAAATCATTATACTTGTGAATTCTTGCACTTAGTAGTATTTATACAAATAAGATTCAAAAGTCGAAATTGATTTAATCAATTATAGTTGAAGGAATGGACCTTCCGACCTAAGAATTGAATTTGGAAGATAATACAACTAAGCAAACCTTTCTGGATAAAGGATAGAATTCGGACAAGTATTGAAATTGATTGTTAATTGATAGATGCAGAGATATGTGTAATTAGAAAGGTATGAGTAATTCTTTCAAGAATACTCAAAGATGGATTAGAATACTTGATGTGCAATAAAAGCAAAGTGTTTTAAGCTATTATGGGGAACCTTCAAAGTATATCCATTAGAAGCCTTCGACTTGTTCGCGGAGGCTACTACCTATCTAAATAAAACATGGCATAAATCAATGAAATAGAATTCTAATAGTGAAAGGACAAGTTTGTTCGGAACTACCTATGTTCTATGGATACTTCTGGAAACAACGGCACATTCAATGTGGTTGTAGGATATCCTAGAAGAACAAGAGATTGTATGTTCAATAGTACTATGAACCAGAAGGACGTTGTAGCACGGTTCTTAGAAGAAGACTATTAGATGAACTACAATGCCCTAACTGACGAAGTACTTTGTAATGAGAAAAAGGAAAAGACTAGGAACCAGCCTAACCGAGTAGTAGTACACCACTAACTGCACCTACTGTTATCACTGTTATACACCGAAACGCCATTGCAGTGGGAGGTTGTTAGGCGACCAGAAATCTTCATAAGACTAGAGGAGTTTTGAACTCTGGATCTAGTAGAGATGAAATCGATCCCTAGCTCTGCATAAGGGCGGTACTGAATCTAAACGTGTCTACTTAGAAAGCAATAAGGATTATTGTTAAGAGGCAAGATCATTTAGAGTAAGGCATAGACGAAGGGTGTATTGGAAACGTGATAGAAACAAGGTGGTGTTTCTCGGAATTTTATGAAGGTAACACTTTATCATTGGCAACAATGTAAAGGTGTTGTCAGACATAAAATGATGGTTGTCCAAATAAATTGAGATATAAGATTAAGAAGAAGTTAGGTCATGTTCTTAGGATCTTTCGATCTCTAGATAAGAACATTGTACTTCTCCTGGATATCTTATACGATTATGGTTTGTTTAAACATGCATAATTCTGAGAAAGGTTATTGCCTTTCGGAAACAGAATACATCTATCTAAAGGTATGTGTCTTGAACACATAAAAGGAGATAGATAAAGCGGTTTCCTATACCTTGGTGTATGGAAAGCTTAATGAATGCAATGTTGAAAAACAAGAACCTGATATCAACTATGCGGTTAGCGTAGTGGGAGGGTATCAAAGTAATCTCATCGAGATATTCGGATGCTGTAAAAGTACTTTCGAAGTACTGGATTACGAAGCAACACGAATTCTTCTTAGATTACATTTTCTCAGATCCCAAATCAGAGAAGGACCAGTGTAAGTCGATATCAGGCTATGTGTTCACTTTTTGAAGAGATGGAACCTTAAAATGAAAGAGTGATAAGCATGAAACTTCTCGGACTCTATCGTAACCGAACAGCAGCCTCAGAGGCAGCGGAAGTTTTGGTTAGGTTCCGGAATAACCTCTGGACTTGGATATGATTCTTAGTTCACCAAAGGCTATGTATATAGCGGTGCATGATAAACTGGAAGAAGTCATAAGTTCAAAAAGGTGATGATAACACATAGAGCAAGTACCACCTGATTCGAGTCATCGTCTAGGAAGACGACGTTGTAGTCGCCAAGATAACTTCAGAGCGGCAACCTAGATTGCTCATTCACATGATACTTCTTGGAAGTACAATTTAAGCACGTGATGAGTATGGGAGTCGGGAGTTTGGAGGAAATGACTAGACCTTAGTACAAGTGGGAGATTGTTGGAGTTGTGTACTTAATGTCTAGATTTAAGTAACGGAAACTCCCGGTCATAGTATTTAATCTATTTAATTAATAAACAATTGTTTGCATTTAATTATTATTAAATATATGCAAATCATAGTCCTAGATTATATACGTTGTAGTTAGTATGGTGTGCGGGCCCACACAGAAGATCATACTATCGGTTACTCGTTTTTAATCGAACAGTTGTTCACGACCTAGATGGACACGGACCAATCCATCGGTATAGTCGTTGTGTGAGAGAGAAAATAATTTGTCTTAATTATTTTATCACACTTGTACACTTGGTGTATTGGGCGGATCGCTTGAGATTTATCAATTAGGATTGCCGTTGATAATTGATTTAAGTCTCAGAGTATTTTATTCTTAATCCCCGATACTATTGCGGGTGTGTATATTTAATATAAGTGACTTTGATTTTCCAAAGGAATTAACCGATTTAATTATTGGGTTGATTACCGGTTAAGTTGGGTCACTATATTTTATATATGACATGCCGTGAATACTTTACGGGAAAGTGTATCCCGTAAGGGTTGATAATATTCCCGAGATGAGTTCATAAGGAATTATTGTGTAAACCTCATGAGTGGATTTGTTCCGCACAATAATTAAGGTTGAATGGTACTATTCTCGGATATAAGAGATAAATAAATTAATTAGCAATAAATTAATTTTATTCATGGATATTTAAATCTTAAATACACGGAATAAATAATACTGTCGGAGAAATATTATTTGATATAATATGGTTTAATATTGGGAGTGCAATTAATTTATATAGTGGAAAATAAATTAATTAATATTGATGGGATTAATAGATTTGGGCTTGGGCTCAATTTAATCATCAATATTGGAAGCCCAATATTCCACCTCCTTTAGATCCCCTACGTAACCTATAAAAGCACTACATGGCCTTCACAATAGAACAAGACAAGAATATCAATAGTTGATAGTTCTAGAGAGTTGAAGGAGATCCATAAGCTTGGAGGATCGTCGCCCACCCGACGTTCAAGCTTGTGCAAGGAATACGTGGGAAGATTCAAAGGTCTTCAACTTGATTTCGTTTCTCCGCACAACGAATCAAAAGGTAAAATCATATACTCCCTTGTATGATTTTATGTGAATTGATTGTGATACATACATGAACATACGATCCGGGAAAACGACGAACCTCGGGGACGGGGATTCGAGATCCCCGACGAGGATCGAAGGTGGCGGTCGAACCCTAGGGTTCAGACCGCCGTACGCGCGACGAAGGGAGCCCCGGCTAGACGCCGGGGCACGCGATCGACCTTTGGTCGATCGCCGGGGGTTCGCCGTGGGCTGGTGCCACGACGGGTGGACCCCCCAGCCACCCTCGTCGGTGGCGCGTGCCGCGCAAAGCCCTCAGCTGAAGCCGAGGGGCGATCGGGCCCGTGAGCTCGATCGCGAGTCGCTGCGGGGTGACCCGCAGCTGCCCCGTGCGCGCTACGGGAGTTCCCGTAGCAGGGGTGCACGGGGCTGACCCCATGCGAGCAGCGGGTTCGCTGACCCGCTGCGGGGCTGCTGCGAGCAGCCCGGGAATCGCTCGTAGCGATCCCAGCGATCGTCCGTAGACGATCGCGAATCCCCTCGTGGGGGCTCGGCTGGGCACACGCGGTCCTCGAACCTCGCTGGGTGTTCGGTCGGGCCCCGGCTCACGCGGCGGTTCGCGGTTGGTTCTCCGGTGATCGAGGATTTCGGTCGGGGTTATCGGTTCCGCAATTTTTTGATACCCCGGGATATCGATTTCCAACACAACTCTGGCCAGAGATTCCGGGACTACGAACCACATAGGACATCCATGATATATATCAAGCGATCAGATCTCCTACTACCATGCACAGACTTCACATCAGATTTCGAACTGCACGAACATTGTCTCCTTTTTCGACTTACTCCATTTCCAGGGAATCAGAGACATGTCACGATACAACTAGTCCTCTGATGAAGTCACGATGATGTATGGGTCTTAAGGATTAATTGTGTACAACTATATTATGGAATTCTCTACTCGATCAGTGATAATCAGTTAGAGATTCCAGGGAGAGGGGGTTCAGTGAACTCATCAACAGTGAGCACCCACTCAAGTATGTCGGTGTCCCAACACCGAGGCTCGAGATTAGCCCACATACACCAAGTGCTAGTCTCAAGTGGGAAAGACCGGGTATCCTTGTTATTGGCGTAACCCATCGACTAGGAACTGAGTTTGACCAGTTACGTTGCGTTAACAGAATTAACTCTCGGTTTTCACAAAACCGAATTTATACAACATGTGTAACTGTATAAGACTATATCTATGATTCAACATGGGGAGTAGATAATATTTATTAATTAAATAATAAATTATGTTCGACCACAACTTTGTTGGACGGAGGTCACCTACAGGGACGGAGGTACCTAATACCTATATATACATCTAATAAAATGTGTGTTTTGTGTATTAGAAGTGGGGCCCTGAGTACGAAAAAAACCTAATGCGCATACATTTATATACTCCTATAGTCCTAAAAAACCTAATGCGCATACATTTATATACTCCTATAGTCCTATGTGTGTGCTATTGAAGGTGAAGTATCTACATAGTAGTGTATATATCTATTTTAATTTTTAAGAATGAATCTAAATATAAAATTTATATATTTTTGATACTTTTAATTTTTGTTTCGTTAAATAATTTAATGATAGGTTCTTCGTTGCACCATTAGATGAGTTAGTAATTACTTAAAAAAAGTTATCTTTTAATTTTTTTTATTAAAAATAAAGAGTAAAAATGTTTAATTTTTTTGATTAAAAATATAGTTTAAAAGGAAATTAAAGTATTTTTAGAATATACTTTAAAATAAAAAATGTGCAAATGAAACTGGATATAAAAAGTATTTATTATATTTATGTTGAAAATAAATCTTATGATTTTATATATATATTGAAATTAATTTGTCGAATTTTTAATATTTTTTACTATAATAAATTTCAAGATTTATTTTTTTAGTTAAAATTTTTGATTTTTCTTCATAAATGATTGATGTAAATTTTTATCATAAACACTTGTTGTTTCTTTCATATATTCACTTATTATTTCAACTTTTTTCACGAGTATTTTTACTATTTTACTTTAAATATAGTCAGAAAAATATTGTCAAAATGAGTTAAAAGTGGGCCCCTGACCAAATTTTCTGGATCCGTCTAAGGGCGGTGAATGACAGGATATGTGTATTTCTCGACTTCTCAACTCTCTGTATGGAAAAAATTATTGTTAGCTTATTAATTACCAATATATAGCTTCATCAATTATTATAATGGTAGCTGGTTTCATATCTCAAAGAATAATTAATTAATTAAAGAAACATTAATACTACTATCATATAACACAAGTACCAAGTAAGAATGCAACAACTATTCATGAACACATTTATGTGATTTTATACATTGTGCAGCTTTTAAGACCAAAGCTGGAGGCGATTAAGGAGGAAATGCAAGATCAGGTACTATTCATTTCAGAATCTGTTTCATTTCTATCAAGTTGATTGTTAATAACATTCTGGACAGGTTATGAATGGTTTCTTGATTCTGTTAACTTGAATGACTCTAGCTTGGCTTAAAAAAACATGGTTTAATGTTGTATTCATCAGTTATTACTTATTACCTTTGTTATTTGATCTGTTTCTCCATACTCTTGATAATTATTATCCGTTATTGTTGGACAGGACTTGAACCCGAATGCTGTTGCAGATGGCCAGGCAGGAATGCAACAACTTTTCAAAGAGTATGTGTCACTCACTTCTTGGCTTATTGAGAAATCCATCATAAATTTGTGTTGTCCATTTTCTATGAATCTTAAATCTCGACCACTTACTGTATTTAAATTTAATAATTGTTTAGAAGTGCTGATCAACAACAGTCTCTAAAGAAAGAGATCTGAACAGTGGAAAAGATAGACCCTTAAAAAATACTACTAGTATTCTAGTTTAGACTTGAGATCGAGCTGAACTTCAATTCCTATCACAAATAAATGTTTAAAGAACTACACAAGCTACTTTAAGTCTTTAACTAAAGGATTGTGTGGGTTTCTTGTATTTAATCCCTATAAAATTACTCATATTTTATGAACAAAATCTGTAGATTTTAGGGTATTAGCTATGAGTCTATGACAATGCATTTAGTGAATTATAATTTAATGAGAAATATCAAGAGCTTATGAATAGTTTGTGCTCATTATTGATTGCATGCCCCGTAAAAGGGACAAATTATTTTATAGCAGAAGCTCACACATGAAAAGTATGCATGTAGGTGTGAAATCAATGTCAAATGTATTTTCCATGATCCAGTTATAAAAGATACTACCAAATTTGTTTTGGTTGGAAATGTTGAATAATCTGGCGTGACATGAAAATGCGTGGCTCGAATTTTTCTTTTTTGGAGTCATGAAATTCATTGCTATGATATCAGTAGCATTTTTTTTCAATAAGTGGAATAGGTTTTTTTTTTTTAAGTGTTGTGATATATAATTGTTGTTTGAGTACTTATCTTCTGGTTTTGGGGTTGCAAACAGGGAAAATTGAATCATGTAGTGATTTAGTGGAGACAACTGTCGCCTCTGATGATACCCATGATACTTGTTCTTACAGTCCCAGACCCTTCCGATTTTCCAGAAAATCGAAGATTTGAGCAGCAAAGTACAGGTAAAAAATGATAGCTGCGAGTGTTTACATTTCACTATTACATTTGTCATTGTTTGACTCAAATCATATCACTCTCCTTTCAAGTTATTAGGAAGGAGCATGCATGTCTCTATAATGAAGTTAAGGGCATGACCGCTGATTCTTTACTCGGCTTTGAAGCTTTCACTGCTCTTCAGAATCTCAGTGCGTCACTCTCTTGTGAAATCATCCTACTTCTCCTTGATTTTTGAGTTAGATGTGAAATGAAATGATAATTCGATTTTTTTTTCAGGTCCTTGCTGTGTTGTTGTGTTGGAGCATGGTGTGGATCATTGTGACAGAATTGAACAAAATGAAGAAAAATTATATGTTTGGAAAGATAATTATGGAATTTTGGATATTGAATATAATGAATATTTAATGTTTTTAATAAAATATTTGGTGCAATTTTTGTGTTAAAGATATCGTTCTTATCTAACAAAACAAATGTATTAACATATACAAGACATCGGCTATAGAAAATATTATGATGTTTTATGTGTATAGTAGAAATCGATTTTAAGACTTCCAAGTGATATTAACGAGTTTAGGGAAATCGTTTTTTGAACAAACAACTGATGTTAAAACAGTACTTTAGATATAAGATATTTTGGCTGAATTCTGTATCGGGGATTGACAGATGTGCTTACATTCAACCACATCGGTCAGAGTTCTACTAACTGATATCTATTCACTATACAGACATCGGGTATAAACCGATGTCTATAGTAGGCCTAGTATAGACATCTCCTACGTAGACATCAGTCGGGATATATTTAGACATCGGTTAATAACCGATGTCTATTTGGCAGATTCTAGTAGTGAATTGGTTCAGTGGTTCTAACCAACATTGATCTTGATGCTCAAGGTGGAGTTGGTTCAGTGGTTCTAACCAAACATGGATCTTGATGATGCGTTGCTGGGGCATGAACAAGATGTGAAGCGCGATGGATCTAGAAGATAAGGTATGGAATAATAGAAAGGTAAGAGATATAATTGCACTCTTTCCCTCCGATGATTTGTTTCATGCGGTCGCGACTTTGTGATCTAGGGAAACGATAAAGGAGGTTTTGAGTAGTGAAAACTCGGGGGAATGTCTTGATCTTCAGTGTTGGCAAAGATGAAGAAATTCCAGGGGATTTGTCATTACTGCAAGAAATTTTGAGTGGTAAAACTCTAGGTGAATTTCTTAATGTCCAAGGTGGAGGCATGGGAGAACAAATTCTAGGGGTTTGTCACTACTACAAGGAAAATAGGGCCACGTGAAGGGGGACTGTTAGGCCCTGAAAAATCGGAGAAAGGAATCAAAGGTGGGCGATTTCGGAGAAGGAGGTTTCACTGATGGTGAACTCCTGGTTGTCTCTGATTGGGGAACGAGTGAGGGATGGATCTTGAATTCTGGATGTTCGTATAACATGTGTCGAAACAGAAATTTGTTTGACACGTTTGATGAGAGTGTCGGTGGAACGGTGGTCATGGAGCATGGCACATCGTGTGTGATATGAGGTATGAGAACTGTGAGAATCAAGATGTTCGATGGGCATATTCGAACCCTCAGTACTGCAAGGTACGTTCCAAACCAGAAGGGTAATCTTATTTCTCTCAGCACCTTAGATCCGATAGGGTACCAACATCGGTAAAGGTGGAGCGTTGAATGTAATTCAGGGCGACTTATTTTGCAGGCGAGAGAAAGATTGGTGGATTTTATAAGCTATGTGGCAACACAATTTCCACGTGGGCAACTGCCTCTGCCCCAGTAAGTAATTCGCTGGATGGTGAGTCGGGATCACCTATGGTAAAATCTTGCATGTGTGTTGGTGTCGAGGACACCGGGAATACTAGCCCGAATAGTATTATGTTTCGGAGATCGAGCCTAGGCATGCTATGGATAGCACTGGGGGATTAGTGATGCAAGAGGTGCTGATAGTAGTGGGAAGGCGAGATTGGAGAATGGTGATATCGATTGCGTGGTGGTCATGGAGCTTGGTGGTAACCAAGGGATGGACGGAAGGCGAGAGATTGGAGAATGGTGATATCGATTGAGTAGTGGTCATGGAGCTTGGTGGTACCCAAACGTTCTGGAATTAAGTTTGAGTGTTGTTCAAACTTAGGTTGCTCATGTTTTGAGTGATCCCTGCGGGGCTGGGTGGAAGAAAGAAAAATAGGCCTATGATCGTTGAAGTTGGGAGATTTGGAGTCACGGGGATTCTCGTCAAGGTGTTGATTTGTTATAAATGACTTGAATAAAAAAGTCAAAGGGCAGTGTCGGCCGACATTGCAGGGCAGTGTCGGCCGACAACAGGGTGTGTCGGCCGACATCATGCCTTTGAGGTTTTTTTTGAGAAAACCGAGCCACAATTTGCGGTTGAACACGCATCGCATGTTATGTGTCGTCCGGCAGAGGATGGTGTCGGACGACACTAAGATTTTAGCGCAGTATTTTCTGCGCATAAATTCTTTTTGCGCTACGGGGTATTTGCGTGGGTTTTTGTTTAATTAGAGAATTAGAATTATATTGGAATATAATTCTATTCCTTATGATTTAGAAGTCATATATTAGGAAATGAATTTATTCATAATTCTAATTGTTTCCAATTTGATAGGTTTTCTACACATATAAATTGGGGTTTTCCGGTAGACGAAAATCATAGAGTACATAGAGTGAATTATTGCATAGTGATTTCTCTTTATTCTCGTGGTTTTTCTCGTGTTTTGGGTATCCACGTAAATTTGTATGTTCTTTCTTTTTGTTATTTTTCTATTGTCATCATCTCGTGTTTATATTCTCGAACGGCGTGCAATTTTTGTCTTAAATCGCAAAAAGTGGTATCAAAGCATCGTAAAAAGCTAGCAATATTTTATCAATAAAACACGACTGTCTAGTTGACTCCCCCACTTCTAATGAGAGATATTAATTTACCAAACATGGATCGTGATGATGCGTTGCTGGGGCATGAACAAGATGTGAAGCGCGATGGATCTAGAAGATAAGGTATGGAATAATAGAAAGGTAAGAGATATAATTTCACTCTTTCCCTCCAATGATTTTTTTCATGCGGTCGCGGCTTTGTGATCTAGGGAGACGATGAAGGAGGTTTTGAGTAGTGAAAATCCGGGGGAATGTCTTGATCTTCAGCGTTGGCAAAGATGAAGAAGTTCCAGGGGATTTGTCATTACTGCAAGAAATTTTGAGTGGTAAAACTCTAGGTGAATTTCTTAATGTCCAAGGTGGAGGCATGGGAGAACAAATTCTAGGGGGTTTTTCACTACTACAAGGAAAATAGGGCCACGTGAAGGGGGACTGTCAGGACCTGAAGAATCGGAGAAAGGAATCAAAGGTGGGCGATTCCGGAGAAGGAGGTTTCACTGATGGGGAACTCCTGGTTTTCTCTGATTGGGGAACGAGTGAGGGGTGGATCTTGAATTTTGGATGTTCGTATAACATGTGTCGAAACAGAAATTTGTTTGACACGTTTGATGAGAGTGTCGGTGGAACGGTGGTCATGGAGCATGACACACCGTGTGAGATATGAGGTACGGGAACTGTGAGAATCAAGATGTTCGATGGACATATTCGAACCCTCGGTACTGCAAGGTACGTTCCAAACCTGAAGGGTAATCTTATCTCTCTCAGCACCTTAGATCCGACAGGGTACCAACTTCGGTAAAGGTGGAGTGTTGAATGTAAGTCAGGGCGACTTATATTGCGGGCGAGAGAAAGATTGGTGGATTGTATAAGCTATGTGGCAACACAATTTCCACGTGGGAAACTGCCTCTGCTCCAGTAAGTCATTTGCTGGATGGTGAGTCGGGATCACGTATGGTAAAATCTTGCATGTGTGTTGGTGTCGGGGACACCGGGAATAATAGCCCGAATAGTATTCAGTTTCGGAGATCGAGCCTAGGCATGCTATGGATAGCACTGGGGGATTAGCGATGCAAGAGGTGCTGATAGTAGTGGGAAGGCGAGATTGGAGAATGGTGATATCGATTGCTTGGTGGTAACCAAGGGATGGACGGAAGACGAGAGATTGGAGAATGGTGATATGGATTGAGTAGTGGTCATGGAGCTTGGTGGTACTCAAGGGATGGCCGGTGCAACTTCACGTTCTGGAATTAAGTTTGAGTGTTGTTCAAACTTAGGTTGCTCATGTTTTGAGTGAGCCCTGCGGGGCTGGGTGGAAGAAAGAAAAATAGGCCTATGATCGTTGAAGTTGGGAGACTTGGAGTCGCGGGGATTCTCTTCAAGGTGGTGATTTGTTATAAATGACTTGAATCAAGAAGTCAAAGGGCAGTGTCAGCCGACAGCAGGGCGTGTCAACCGACATCATGCCTTTGAGGTTTTTTCTGAGAAACCCGAGCCAAAATTTGCGGTTGAACACGTATCGCATGTTATGTGTCGTCCGACAGAGGATGGTGTCGGACGACACCAAGATTTTAGCGCATTATTTTCAGCGCATAAATTCCTTTTGCGCTACTGGAACTCGAAGTTCCAGAACAGGCGGCTGGTATACCACCATAGTTTGCGTGGGTGTTTTTGTTTAATTACGGAATTAGAATTATATTGGAATATAATTCTAAATCTTATGATTTAGAAGTCATATATTAGGAAATGAATTTATTCATAATTCTAATTGTTTCCAATTTGATAGGTTTTCTACACCTATAAATTGGGGTTCTCCGGTAGACGAAAATTATAGAGTGCATAGAGTGAATTATTGCATAGTGATTTATCTTTATTCTCATCATTTGCATCAGGATATGACTGTCATGAGACTTACTAATAAATATTTTAGGAGGCTTTAACTGCACATTTTTCGAAATATTTGATGCATAACCATCAGGTACTTTTACGCTTTTCAAAACCTTACAGAATTGATGTTTCTCCTGCTTATCCAACGTAAAACAAGAAGCAGGTAACCATTCCTTACCATTTTCATCTACAAAAGGATGCAACTCTTGTCTTATACCTTTATACTTCAAGTCCATGCGAGAATTTTTGTTATCCTTACTCTTATCACCACCTAATATTGTGTATAAGATTTTGTCACACACATTCTTCTCAATATGCATAACATCCAAATTATGGCATAAGAGATTACTTTTCCAATATGGCAACTCAAAGAAAATGCTCTTTTTCTTCCAGTTATAAGGCAAGCCAAGATCCCCTAATTTTCTTCCAAATTTATTATCTATGTTCTTCACTTCTTCAAATACCTCAAAACTTCTCGGATAAAGAGGGGCGTCTCTATGTTCCTCCTTATCAACAAACGAGCGTGTCTCATTTCGATAAGGGTGATCATTAGGCAAAAATATTCGATGGCACATATAACATTGTTTATGGGAGTGTTTCAAATACTCTGAGTTGGTATGTTTTAGACAAACAGGACATGCATATTTTCCCTTAGTACTCCATCCAGACAGGTTCGAAAGGCCGGGAAGATCACTGATAGTCCACAATAATGTCGCACGAATTCTGAAATTTTGTTTTTGTGAGGCATCAGATGTATCAACACCTACATCCTATAGTTCTTTTAGCTCCATGATTAAAGGTTCCAAGTAAACATCAATGTTGTTTCCAGGTTCATTAGGACATGGTATAAGAGTAGACAACATAAAGTATGATTTCTTCATGCACTCTCCAGGAGGTAAGTTATATGGCATTAAAACGACTGGCCAAGTACTATGATTAATCATCATGCTTCTGAATGGACTAAATCCATCAGCTGACAAACCCAATCTTACATTACGAGGCTCTTTAGCAAAATCAGGATGGTTGAAGTCAAACGTGTGCCAAGCCGGAGAATCTGGTGGGTGTCTCATGATACCATCCTCTATGCGCTTGTTGGAGTTGTATACTTAATGTCTAGATTTAAATAACGGTAACTCTCGATCATAGCATTTAATCTATTTAATTAAATAAACAATTGTTTGCTTTTAATTATTTGATAATTAAATATATGCAAATATAGTCCTGGATTATATACGTTGTAGTTAGTATGGTGTGCGTCGTCACACGGAAGATCATACTATCGGTTACTCGTATTTAATCAAACAGTTGCTCACGACCTAGATGGACTCGGACCAAGCCATCAGTATAGTCGTTGTATGAGGGAGAAAATAATCGGTCTTGATTATTTTATCATACTTGTACACTTGGTGTATTGGGCAGATCGCTTGAGATTTATCAATTAGGATTGCCTTTGATAATTGATTTAAATCTCAGAGTATTTTATTCTTAATCCCCGATACTATTGCGGGTGTGTATATTTAATATAAGTAACTTTGATTTTCCAAAGGAATTGACCGATTTAATTATTGAGTCAATTACCGGTAAAGTTGAGTCACTATATTTTATATATGACATGCCGTGAATACTTGACGGGAAAGTGTATCCCGTAAGGGTTGATAATATCCCCGAGATTAGTTCATAAGGAATTATTATGTAAACCTCATGAGTGGATTTGTTCCGCATAATAATTAAAGTTGAACGGTACTATTCTCGGATATAAGAGATGAATAAATTTACTATGCAATAAATAAATTTTATTCATGGATATTTAAATCTTAAATAAACGAAATAAATAATACTACCGGAGAAATATTATTTGATATAATATGGTTTAATATTGGAAGTGCAATTAATTTATATAGTGGAAAATAAATTAATTAATATTAATGGGATTAATAGATTTGGGCTTGGGCTCAATTTAATCATTAATATTGGAAGCCTAATATTCCACCTCCTTTAGATCCCCTACGTAGCCTATAAAAGCACTACATGGTCTTCACAATTCAAGACACAACATAAGATTATCATACTTGATATTCTAGAGAGTTCGTGAAGGAGATCCATAGGAGTTCGTAGGATCGTCGCCCACACGACGTTCGAACGAAGTGCAAGGAATACGTGGGAAGATCCGAAGGTCTTCAAACCATCTCGTTTCTCCGCACAACGAGACGTACGTATAATCGTAAACCCCCTCTTATGATTATGCGTTTTATAATCGTGATATATACATGATCGGACGATCCGGGACGTACAAACTTCGCGGACGGGGATTCGAGATCCCCGACGAAGGTCGAGAGAAACCTTCGACATGCGTCGAGGGTGGCGGCCGAACCCTAGGGTTCGACCGCCGGCGCGCGGACGAAGGGGAGCCCCGACTTGACGCCGGGGCATGCGATCGACCCCAGTCGATCGCTGGGGGTTCGCCGTGGGCTGGTGCCACGGCGGGTGAACCCCCGGCCACCCTCGTCCGGTGGCGTGCGCTCGAAGGGGGCCTCGGCTGGAGCCGGGGCAAGCGATCGACACGAAGTCGATCGCTAGGGCAGCCGCGGCTAGGCCGCGGCGGGTCAGCTGGGATGACCGCCCTCCCCTCGACGGCGGTGGCGGTGAGTCGCCGGACTCACCGCCGGGGGCTGTTCCGAACAGCCCCGCGGGGTTGCACCCGCAACCCCGGCGATCGCATGCACGCGATCGCGAGCCCCGACGGGGGCTCGGCTAGGGTTTAAGCCGGGGGTTCGCCCGCGGTGGTGCTTTGGCCAGGCTCCGGCTCGCGCGGTGTTCACGGTTGTTTTCCGGCGATGGGATTTCGGTCGGGTTGTCGGTTTCCGCAATTTTTGATAACCCGGGATATCGATTTCCAACAGCGCTGATTTGAATGGAATGCAAAATCATATGAACAGCAGATTCAGTGGTCATGAATAGTCTATGTAGTCTTGGCTTTAGTGGGAAATGCCAAAATGATTTTGCTGCCACTTTCTTTTCTTTTCTTTTACTCTCATAATTATCAATTTCTGGAATATCACTACCAGTTGGTACATTCCACCGATATTGAACACAAGTATCACAATTCTCCTTGCTTTTGTTCTCACCCCAGTATATCATGCAATCATTTATGCATGAATCTATCTTTTGATAATCAAGGCCTAAATCTCTTAATATTTTTCGTGCTGCATGATAATTCTTTGGAAGTTGAACGCCCTCTGGAAATGATTCCCTAAATAAATCTAGCATCATGGCGAATGACTTATTAGTCCAGTTTCCAAGACATTTGATATGAAGCATTCGCACAATGAAAGACAACTTTGAGAATTTTCTACACCCTGGGTATAGTTCTTGTTCAGCATCTTTAAGAAGATTGTAAAAACTTGCAGCTTCTTTATTTGGTGTTTCATCTTGAGTATAAGATGTATATCCCATATCGTCATCTTCTTGATGCATAGGAAAGTTATCATGCAGTAACCCCATCATGTTATCAGCAGTACCCACACCACCAACCAAAGAATCAACTTCAGGCACATTATTTGAAAGCGGCTCGCCATGAAACACCCATTTAGTATATCCTTTTACAAATTCATGAGTTATTAGATGTGCTTCGACTATTTTATTTTCTCTGCATATGCCATTCTTACACACTTTATAAGGACACAAGATGAGATTAGTGCAATAATGAACTTAAAGTAAGATGAGAAATAAATTTAAAAAAAAGGCAAGTCCTACATGAAATGGAAATATAAATCTCAATGTAACATTCAGATCATCAAAAGTAAACACCACAATCTCCGAAAAGGATATTTTCTAAAAACAATTATTTATGATGCTTGCATAATTAGCTATATGGTATATCATTATAAGCGACAAAACAAGTTCTTACAAAATTCGATATAGTGAAACACTAAATATGAATTTATAAGCATATACAGTAGTTGATACAAATAACTTCACACATGGTTACTAAAAGTACATAAATTATCAAAGAATAGAACAAAGAGTTATCCTTTCCAAAACTAAATAAAAACAAATTCATGTCATCCCATCAATTCTGGAGTACATCTATAATTTAAACAAACACGCAAAAAAATTAACAAACACCTCTGCAATGCTAACATCAAATTGATATCTAACCATTTAGGAGAGACAATTAACAACCACAAATAATACTACTGGAGTAGGATACAACCTAGTAATCCACCAATTGTCATCATTAACACAAAAATATTACCTCACAAAAACTCACTCAACCAAGAGCTTCAATCCAAAATAAAATTCAATTTCTTTACAGTGATAACGACTAGAAAATCTATAATTGAAGAATGAATTTATTAAAGATAAATACTCTCTGTGTACGATTCTTACAGTAGGGTTAATGGTAGACAATATCTCACTTGATTATCTAAATTTGAATTCAATAGAAAAACATTTTTATTACCTGTAGGGTGAAGATCGATCAAAGACGAAGCGGTGCCCCTTCGAAAATGAATTTGACGGCAACTTCGAGCAAAATCTTTCTGAGAGAAAAAGAATTCTTGTGCAGCCAATTGAAAGGATAATTAATTTGACGAAGAATTTTTGCGGTAAAGTTTTTTGCTAGGGCGCGAGAATTACTGTGAAAATATTTTTCAGGTAGTGGAAGTATTAGAAGGAGTACGTGGAATGTCTTAAGGAGATAAATATTGAGAGAGTGCCTTACATGATATTTTAAATATTGTAAAAAATACTAAGTAAATTTTGTTAAAAAAATGATCGTAGGACTTGAACATGCGACCTTTTAATTAAAAAGAGTCCGCTGATTACTGGTGCGTCACCATAGATATACGAAAATAAAAGATGTCATTATATATATATTATAATGACACTTGTTAATAAGTGTCACCAAACAAGTGTCACTATAGAGGGTATTTTCTAGTAGTGTTTTATCAATAAAACACGATTGTCTAGTTGACTCCCCCACTTCCAATGAGAGATATGTCTTCAATTGCAGGATAAAATTGCTGGTTAGAAATCTCGAGTTTTCACTTACGATTTATCACGTTTTGATTATTGGGATAATTATGAACGAGAATACAAATAAATATCGATTATTGAGAATAATTGAACAATTAAAATATGATTTTTTTGAGAATAAAATTAATAGTGTTATGAATATTATATTGAATGACTTTTGTACTCCTGAATTGTTGGTCAAGTTAGAAACTCTAACTTGTATCCTATATAAATGTGTCTCTCCTCATTAATGAATTGATTTCATTATCTCATAATTCTCTTTATTTTATAACACGGACATGATGCCCTAAGAAAGTTCAACCACATTCTTTATCAAATATCCAATGTCCGAAGTTCCAATTATCAATATGATTCAACATCAGACAAAAAATTATATTTATATTTAATAGTTATACATATATCTATGTCTTCTCTCCATCTTCATAAATTGCTAATGTAGAAGCAATTAAATTTCAAAAGTTCCTGAGAATATTATTATTTGATATTCCTAAAGTAATATCAAATTAATTATGCCTAGTACATAAATTAATTTTTAATACTCCTGAAAAACATTGTGATTTGATATTCCTCGAAAAATATCGAAATTAAATGTTCTTGAAAAATATGGTGATATGATAATTCTGCAGAAATATCAATATCAAATTTACTATGATTATATAATAATAATCTCGAATAACATCTTTAAAAATCGAGAACTAATGTATCTTATTTTCTAGATACTCATGACAAACATCGCGAAATTTAATTTCATTGAACTGGATATCTCTGGGAAGAATTATTTATCGTGGAACCTTGATGCTGAGATTCATTTGATCTCCAAGTGTTTGGGTGAGACAATCAAAGAAGGAAACATGACATCCCCACAAGATCGTGCAAAACCACTCATCTTCTTTCGTCATCATCTTTATGAAGGATTGAAAGTTGAGTATCTCACTATAAAAGATCCCCACGTCTTATGGAAAATTTTGGCTGACATATTTGATCACAAAAGACCATTGTCCTTCCTAAGTCACGCTACGAGTGGATGTATCTCCGCTTACAAGATTTCAAAACTGTTAGCGAGTACAAGTCTGAACTATTTAGAATAACGTCAGAATTAACTCTGTGCGAAGTAAAGATCAAAGAAGAGGATATGATGGAAAAGACGTTCTCCACATTTCATGCATCAAATGTGCTCCTGCAGCAGCAGTACCGTCTGCATGGCTTTATAAAGTATTTTGAGCTCATATCATGTCTGGTGGTGGCAGAACAAAACAATGAGCTACTGATGAAAAATCATGAGAAACGACCAACTGGATCAACACCGCTGCCTGAAGCAAATGTTAATGAACGTGGAAGTGGTCGTGGTCGTGGGCGAGCACGTGGACGTGGATACAAACGAGGACGTGGCCGTGGGAGGTCTCATGGGCGAAATAATTGGCAAAATAATCAGCAAGGCAATAGCTCCACAAGGCATAATCCTAACGAGAACAAGGTGAGCGAAGAAAAATGCTATAGATGTGGAATTGAGGGGCATTGGAGTCGTGCTTATCGCACGTCTAAACACCTTGTTTAGCTCTACATGAATTCTATCAAAGGAAAAGAGAAAGTAGAGACCAATATTACTGATTACAATGTCTCAATCTTTGAGGATTATGATGGCCCAGTTGACAACACACACTTGAAGACCTCTGCCTTCTTTGAGGACCCGAATGGCAATATCGATAATCTGATTGTCAATGGCGTATTGGAAAACATTGATTAGTTTATTTTATCGTATTTTCGTTATGATAAAAAATGTTTAGATTATTTTAATAAATTTATCGTACTTTGTTTATCTTTTCAAAAATAAATGTAAAACTATTTTATTTTTTTAGATAGATTACCAAGATGAATATCTTGCCGATATCGCCACCAACCACACAAAACTTCGAGACAAAAAGTATTTTATAAATTTGAAATTTGCAAAGAACAATGTCAATACAATCTCTTGTGCATCTAGTATTATTGAAGGCTCTGGAAGAGCTACTGTTATCTTGCCAAATAATACCATACTAGACCTAAAAGTTGCATTATATTCTAGCAAATCGAGAAGAAATTTGCTAAGTTTTAAAGATATTCGTTGTAATGGATATCACATAGAAACAATGCATGAAAATAATATTGAATATTTGTGCATAACTTCTTTTAAATCTGAAAGAAAACAGATAAAAGAAAAATTGCAATCACTCCTCGAAATAAGTTGTGTGAGGAGGAAGTTGTAAAGATCATTAATTTGGAAAGAATCGAAAATCTACTTCGCGATGCGTTTGTTGATAAGTGAAAAATTCACATATACCAGCGGTAAATACTCCTGTACAAATTGATGTCCCTGAAGGACAAATTAACATAGCAAATGAATCTCAAATACGCCAAAAGAGTGGTCGACCACCCGGTGCAATAGACATTGTACCGAGAAAGAGAAAAGTACATGTAGAAGAGAAAACTCTTACTCAAGCTATGGATAAGATAATGATTGACCAATCAAATGCAAATGGAGTCGTTCCTGAAGATTCATTAGTGCCCTAAAATAATGAGATCACAATTAATTAATTTTATTAACAAGTAACCAGACAAACTATTTTAATTAGTTAATTTTTAGGCTCCGACTATTTACACCTCTGTAATTATTCTTCACACCCTGTATTAATTTACCCCTTCTAAATCAATAAAATGATAAGTACACCTCTCTTAAATTGTCCATATTATCCTTATTCTCAATACAATCATTTTGTTTAATAAATCAAAATTTTCAAGCATTGCTCTCTTCTACAGTTCTTTTTCCAAAAAAATCATAATTTTAATTTCGAAAATTTATCGGGGCGCGCAATCTCTTCCATTGGCATCGGCATCGATCGTTTTCAACGTCCAATGTCAAGATCTAATCAACCTTCTTGAATCCTTTCTCCGCTGACGAGCCCACCCTCACTCTGCACCCAATCGGTAGCAACAAACTAATAATCTTTTGGTTCTGGTCATTCAAAGTGCTCAATTCTAAAATTACTTGAATGCCTTCATCTTTCTACTAATTTAATTTGCATAAATCCTTACTTTATTATGCAAAAATTTTACCTACAAAAGAAGCACAAATTGAAGATTCAGAAGAGCCCGTGAGAAAATTCATTTTATTTAATATGAAGATTAATTATCTTTCTATTCGCCTTGAAATCTTTAATAACCTAATTCATAATCCGTAATATACTATATATATAAGAGCAAGTACAATGGTACCAATTTTTTTGAGTTTGAACTCATGAAAATGAAGTCTTACCATTGGGAGTTTCAGTTCATTATACCCACCTTCAGGGACGTACCCACTTGGTCCCGAAGGGGTGCGATCGCACCCCCTCAACTTTTTAAAAAAAATTATTTTTATAAATTAATTTTTATATATTAAGGTAATTAATTATAATTTATTTAAAATTAATTACAATCTAATTTTGATTTTGTTAAAATATTATGTTTTATCTAAAAAAATAAGATAATAAACTATTTATTAAAAAAAATTAAAATACTATTTTATTACGTTTTAAAAAAATAAATTAAAATATCAATATTGTTCAATTATTATTTATCACGTTTTAAAAAATAAATTAAAATATCAATATTGTTCAATTATTAACGTCAAATATTAATTTATAACGCTTTTAAAAAATAGAATTAATAAACAATACTAATCAATTATTAATTAACGCGGCATATTTTATATATGAAGTCAATTAATTTGATATTTATATGTAATATTCTGATTAAATTTACATTTGTCTAGTTCTTCACAAATTTAAAATCACAACTTGTTATTTTTGTTATTTTTTATATTGTAATTTCATAATAACATAACCACTTTTTTTAAATGGACATTTCCCAATAATAGTAACTTCCAAAAACGAAAATAAATATTCTTATTTTCTTACTTTAAAATACAATTTTACCCATATTTTATTCATTACATTTTCAAATTTACTCACAATTTCTTTAATTTTTAACTTAAAAATACATTTATATTTTTCATTTTTTGATCAAAAAGTAAAAAAAGTAACATATTTTTTAAACTTGCATGTTCGAAAAAATTGTCTTATATTTATGAAATGAAGGAATATATATTTTTTTCAAATTTGCACCCGCTGACTAATGTTTCTGTGTACGTCACTGTCCACCTTACTTATCTCACCGAACCAAAGTGAACTCGATTCAAAGGTATGAATCGAGTTTTTTTTTTGTCAGAGTATACAAATGTTCCCAAATAAATGGACAGAAATGCTGCATAAATGGACAGAAATGCTGCGTGGGAAACACGCCCCAAATGCGTAATTAATTTATATTTTCTTCCGCCCAACATTCATTTCATTTTTTTAATTATTATTATTAATATTATATTATTATTATTATTATTATTATTATTATTATTATTATTATTATTATTATTATTATTAATATAATTATTATTATTAATAATATTAATATTACTTTAATTATTATATTTATTTCTTATTTTTATAAATAATTTTCTTACATTTTTTTCATATTAAGTCTCTTTTATTTTTTTATTTTTTATATTATTTTAAAAAGGTAAATTTTCCACAGTAATTATTATACTAATTGTTTTTCACATTTTGTCTATAAAAACACAAGTTAACTTGTAACGACCCGTATTTTCACATTTTGCCTACAAACCTTTCCTTGCTAAGATAGGTTTGTTTAGATTGGGTTTAGACTAATTAAATAAATTGGGCTATAAAAATAATTTGAGTTTGGTCAATATAAATTCTAAATATATTAAACTAAAATAATATTTTCTTATTAGTTTTATTTTAGTTTTAGTAAATTGTAAATTTATTTAATTTAATTTGTGATATGAGTTAAAAATAAAAATTTGGATCGTTACATACCTATTCATATTTCACACTCAAATTTAGCCTCTCTTTTATTTATTTTTCACTTGAAATGGCGGATAACAATCGCAATTTTCTCAATAATTTTTAGATGGACAATTTTTGTCAAACTTACCAAATTCTTATCCTTCATCAAACTTCTCCAATTCTCAATTTCCTCCAACAAACTTCTCCAATTCTCCAATTTTTCTCAAACTTTTCAAACATATGAAAATACGGAAGATTATCCATCTCCAAATTTTCAAACCCTTACGTCTGAATTTTTGCAACAATCGTCAGGGCAGTTTTCTACTCCACGAGCGACTCGTATGCCCTCGACGGAGAACATTTTCACCGAACCATTTAGTTCATCATTCCTCCCAGAAACACAATTCCAATCGTCTAATCCGTTTGAAGATTGTGTAATCACAAAAGGCAGCGGTAAAAAGCAATCAAGGTGGACCAAAGAGGAAGATATTTTGCTTGCAAAATCATTTGTCATGGTTAGTGAAGATCCAATTGTCGGGAATGATAAAAAAAGGCGATGTATTTTGGGGAAGAATTACTCATTATTATAATGATAATCGTACTGAAAGCATGTGTCCAAGGCTAGTTAGCCAAATGAAGACACATTGGTATAACACAGTTCAAAAGAAAGTGAACCACTTCAATGCTAACTACAATAGTATTGAAAGTGTTAACAAAAGTGGTAGCAGTGATGCAGACTTACTGAGCATGACGTACGCCAAATATCTTGCTGAAAATGGTAACATTGCTTTTAATTATGAGCATGTTTGACAGATTACAAGAGGACGAGCACTCTCAACACCACAAACATAGTGATTCAAGAGACTCTTCTAAAAGGGCGAAGACACCAGACTCAGATGCGAGAAACAACTCTACTGCCCGAGGAAGATGTTTGGGTTTTGATCTGAACATAGAAGAAACAAGGCCTATAGGACAGAAAGCTGCTAAAAGAAAATCAAAAGGTAAACGAAAATCAACTCTATCTCTGAGGATAATACAAATGAAGCTTGTACACAATATTACGAGAAGTTCACTGAGTATGTTGAAGCAAAAAAAGAAGCTACCGAGGCCAAAAAAATAGCTAATGATATTGCAAAGAAAAAATTAGAGCAAGTTGATCAAAGACTGAAGTTGAAAGAGTATGAAATTGTGTACAAGGACACCTCAACTATGTCTCCCAAACAACGTGAGAAGCATGAACGTATTTTTGAAGAAATTATGGCTAAGTGGGCTAATTAGATGTCATTAATGTAGTATTTAATATTGTCTTCGTTTTATCATATTTCTTTGCAGTATTGTCTGATTAGACTGCATGTTATCGTATTTTTATTTAATATTATCATAAGTGTCATTGTATTATATAGAGAATGTCATTAGTTTTTGTAATGTTGTTCTTATCATTATGAGTGTTCGTAATGTATCAAATTTATTACAATAGTAAAAGATTTATTTTAATTTCGTTAAAAAATAATTTTAATTTAAAATATTCTTTACGTTAAAGGAACAAAACAAAAGCATGTCTCACCCAAATAATTTTAATTTGCGTTAAATTAAAATTATTTGCGTTAAACTATAATCATAATTGTTAATTTTAATTGAGAATAAACATAAGCCTTGCTTTAACATCACCATTTAACCGTACAAAAATAAATTTAATAAATTAACGGTGAGATATTACACATGTTATGGTGCAGTGCAAAAGTGCACTGCACGGCCCCTCAATCCGTCAAACTCTATCTGCACAAAGCAAAAGCTAAAGCAACTCAATCCGTCAAACTCTATCTGCACAAAGCAAAAGCAAAAGCAAAAGCAAAAGCAAAAAAATCTCTGCATAAAAGCAGAAAACTTTATCTGCACAAAGTAAAATTTCACTTAATATCTTCTACGAAATTGCAGAATAAAATGGTGAGCAAATTCTTATGATCTTCACATTATATTAAAAACGCAAAGGGGTCACTTATACCTATTGCATAACACAATAAAATGTCTCAAAATTCCTCTTGTTCTATCACAGATGGTGAGTCCAACACAGATACTTAATCTGATGACTCACCAGGTGAAGAGATGATGTTAAGACTTCTTAAATATTTAGAAGATTGTGAAACCAACAACAATCGCAACATGAGAAGAAGGTTTATTGAGAGAAATCGTGAAGAAGGTCATTCTAGACTTTACCATGATTATTTCTCTCAACACCCGGTGTATCCAGACCACATGTTCCGACGACGATTTCGAATGCGGAGGGAATTATTTTTACAGGTGGTTACTGATCTGGAGAACCACTCATCATTTTCCCAGCAAATACCCGACGCATCTGGAAGGCAAAGCTTGTCACCTATACAAAAATGCACTGTGGTCATTCGTCGATTAGCTTACGGAGTTCCTGCAGATAACTTTGACGAGTACTTACGTATGGGTAATTCTACTTCTATAAGTTGTCTTTTTCGAATTTTGCAAGAATGTGGTAGAAGTATTTGGTGGTCAATATTTGAGAAGGCCAAATGATCATGATGTTCAACGTCTTCTACAACTTCACGAGTCCAGACACGGTTTTCCTGGAATGTTGGGTAGTCTTGATTGCATGCATTGGGAGTGGAAAAATTGTCATGTTGCTTGGAAAGGCCAATTTACAAGGGGTCACGGGTCACCTACAATAGTGTTTGAAGTTGTCGCGTCCCAAAACCTATGCATTTTTCGCGTCCTTTGTTTAACAATGTTTTGGTGGGGCAAGCACCGACTATCAATTATACTGTGAATGGTACAAAGTATAATCATGGATACTATCTGACCGATGGTATTTACCCAGAATGGTCTAGTTTCGTAAAAGCTTTTTCATGTCCACAAGATCCAAAGAGACGTTTGTTTAAGGAAAGACAAGAGTCTGCGAGGAAAGATGTTGAACGAGCATTTGGAGTTCTCCAAGCACGATGGGCAATTGTCAGGGGTCCAGCTCGTTTTTGGTATAGAAAAAAGTTGAAGCTAATAATGTTAACCTACATTATTTTGCATAACATGATTGTCAAAAATGAAGGGAAAATGGTTGCGCATTGGAATATCGATGAAGTTGATTCTCCCGCTCAAGTAACGCAAGGTGCTACACGGGATTTTCAAATGTATCTCCAAAGAAATATTGAGCTTCATTCCAACCCAATTCATCATCAACTCTGTGCCGACTTAGTAGAGCATATTTGGGTTCAATCTAATAATGTTCTTTAATTTATAAATTTTAATTTGTTTTTCGTTTTCTTGCTTTTTTTTTTTAATTTATGAAAACTTAAAATTTTAAATTATTTGTTAATTAAATTAAAATATAATTATTTTTTTTAATTTAAATTATTTTAAGCAAAATTTTAAATTATTAACAAAATCAAATACAAATTATTATTTTTATACATAATAATGAATAATAAATTTTTGTAATTCAAATGTATATTTTATGGGAAAAATGGCAATAAGGCCATTTTTCAACATTTTTTCGCCAATAAGACCAATCTCATATTAATGTGTCAATTAGGCATTTTTGTTCCAATTAGGCCAAAAAATATATCAGGAAAGACGAAACTACCCCTCAGTCTATCCTACCCACCCAATCCCACACCACCTGCCCACCCCAGAATTTCCCGATCTCACGGATTCACATATTTCACGAAAATGAAGAAACGGATCGGCAGAAGACGGCCCCGTCCTTCACCACCAGGAACCCCCCGACGTTGGCGGCGCGGAGGATGTTTTCGCCATCGGCGGCGGAGAGAGAGACGACGCAGGGCGGTGTAGAGAGACGACGCAGGGCGGTGGAGAGAGACGCAGGCGCGTGCGAAGCTTTCGGTAGCACGGACGACTACAACGAAGAGAGAATCGGAAGAAGTGGAGATCTCGAGTCGCGACTTCAGGCCTCCGGATCGATTCGTCGGCCAACGCTTACCATTCGTTCATTGATATCAAAAGTCGGGTGGCGGCCGGAGATTCCCGTACTCGTCTCCCGACATCAAGGAGTTGCTCCCCGCAATATTGTTGTCGTCGTCGTTGTTCTCGTTCTCGTTGTCGGGAATGTTGAGTATAGCGTCCATGATCGATCCCGCCGCGAGCGTGTTCTTTTCGTCGTAGAACATGTCATTATCGACCATCTTCTCCGTTTGGACGAGGTTGTCGTCGTGGGCCCCAGCTCTCCTAGGCTGTCGAAGTTGATGTCGATGTCGTCGTCCAGCTGTACTCGATCGACCTCCTAGGCTGTGTGGTAGAACCGTCTAAGGATGATAGATCAGAACTCAAGTTTGTCCTTCTCCCTTCTTTGTTGTATTCAGATGTTAGTGCAGTAATAAAATTTTGGGAGTATCTTTGCAATATTCTATAATTGGTTGCGATTGAAGATGATGAATCCTATCCTGAAACACAATTGATTTTCCTTCCTGGATAACGGGCGATGCCCGAATGTTGCAGCCTTTCGAGATCACGGGGAAGGAATTGGTGAATGATGTTGTCAAAACGAATAATGCCGAGGGGTTGTCGACTACGGGGAGCGTCCGAGGGGTTGTCGACTATGAAAGCGTATCGTCGTATATTTTTAATTTTTTTAATTCAGTGCGTTTTTACTACAATCAGTTTGTTTTTATGACATTCAGTATGTTTCAGTCCTATTCAATGTATTCAGTATGTTTCAGTCCTATTCAGTGTACCTCACTATATTTCAGTCGCATTCAGTGTATTTTTTAATCAAACAGTGCATTCATGTGACATTCAGTATTTTTACATGTCATACAGTTTGTTTCAATCTTGTTCAGTGTGTTTTTTAATCAAATAGTGTATTCATGTGACATTCAGTGTTATTCATTCCTACTCAGTGTGTTTCATTCATAATCAGTGTGTTTCAGTCCTAATCAGCGTGTTTCAGTCCTATTCAGTGTATTTTTTAATCAAACAGTGTATTCATGTGACATTCAGTGTGTTTAATTCCTATTCAGTGTGTTTCAGTCTTGTTCAGTGTATATTTTAATCAAACAGTGTATTAATGTGACATTCAGTGTTATTCATTCCTACTCAGTGTGTTTCATTCATATTCAGTGTGTTTCAGTCCTAATCAGTGTGTTTCAGTCCTATTCAGTGTATTTTTTAATCAAACAGTGGATTAATGTGACATTCAGTGTGTTTAATTCCTATTCAGTGTGTTTCAGTCTTGTTCAGTGTATTTTTTAATCAAACAGTGTATTCATGTGACATTCAGTGTGTTTCAGTCCTAATCAGTGTGTTTCAGTCTTATTCAGTGTATTTTTTAATTAAACAGTGTATTCATGTGACATTCAGTCCTATCAAGTGTTTTTCATTCCTATTCAGTGTGTTTAAGTGCTACTCAGTGTATTTCAGTCATATTCAGTGTGTTTAAGTCATATTCAGTGCGTTTAAGTCCAATTCAGTGTGTTGACTCTCATTAACTTGTTTCATGTTGAATGACTAAAACATTGAATGTCATAAAAAAACACTGAACGTCATAAAAACACACTGAAAATAAAAATAAATATTCCAAAAAGAATCCATACTTCGACCATTCCGAACATATTTAACAAAATGTATCACATGACAATTTCAATTACAATGTTGCTCACGAGCATAACCACATTTTTGCATATACAATGTTGCTCACGAGCATAACCACATTTTTATATATACAAGAACAAGAACAGAAGATCCTTCGTGCATAATCATTTTCTCGAGAACTGAGTGGATCCATCTGCCTAAAACAAGAACTCCAAGTCAGCAAGTTCAATGACGTTGTGCTCTTCTTATGACAATCACATGTATTGCACTAAATAACAGAAAATATATATTTTCCGTTATCGTGCACACCATGTCGAGCAGAAGCTTCGGCCGGTCGGGGTAGACCACTTGCACCACCGTGTACACTTTGCTTCTTCTCCACCTGAAGATAATTCGAGAGATTAATTAAATAATTAATTACAAGGTAAAAAACCACAAACTACAAGGTAAAAGGATATGACGTAAGACCATATTTATCCACAACCTAACACACCCAAACTTTTTAATAAATTATTCATTTCACTCTCCTCCACATCATCCATTTCAACCTTTTAATTTTTCATCATTTATCCACAACTTACAACTCATTTCAATTTTTTATTATTAATAAATAATTACATAATATTTATTTATTAAATTTATATTTAATATAAATTAAAAAATATATGAAATATTAAAATACTTCCATTAATAATTTTAAAATAAAAAAAATAAACATAAAATATTATAAAGTACATTTTAGATTTTAATAAATTACAATTAAACACTATTTTAAAAATTAAATAATTATATAATAAATGAAAATATATGAATATTGGTCTCTATTTGTAGAGAATAAAAAAATAAAAATTTTGATATAACTATATTTATATATGATTATATATAATATTAGATATATAGTAAAATGTATATAAAGATATAAAGGTAAAACAAAATAGATAAAGTACCAATTAAATCATTACATGTGGCAAAAAAAAGAATAAATTAAACAACGCTCTAAGGACGTGAGAGAGCCCGGGTTGCACAAGGGCGTCCATTTTCTTTTCTTTTTTATTTATTTTTTATGTCTTATAATGACGTGGAGGGCGTCACGCCCTCCCGATAAACATGGTCTAAGAATATAAACATAATTATGGAGTAAATCAACAAGGTATACTTTGAAATAAATTTCTAAGGTGTCTGTATAATTGGTAGTTTACATTATTGAGTTAGAACGAAGACATTGATAGTGGTTATCCATAAGAAAATTATTCATACACAGTATTGATTTGTGTCTTATAAAAAATATTTAATATACTTAAACTAAAATAAACATTATATTGAAATTAAAATAAGCACAAAGTGCACAAAATTCAAACTCTGAATGAAACAAATCAAAACTGAATCCATACTCAAACTAGTAGATTCAGTGTGACACAAGTAGATACAGTGTGTAATTAAGTACGCTTAGTTCAGTGCACTCTGAATCAAGCAATTAAACACTGAATGAACGCATACTAAAACCAAGCGCATGGTGGATGCACACTAACTGAACCAATTAAACACTGAATGGCAAGCTCAATGCACAACCACTGAATGCATGCTCAATGAACATTGAATGCAACGACAAAACACTGAAATGCATAATAATGTCCACACAGAGGGCATGCATTCCAGTGCTGCGACACTTGTCACCGATTTTATTACTATTATTGTACCTAACAACATTCAAACACACAATGCTGATGTTGCGACAGTAGATAGGCCAAGGATGAAAATAAATGAATAAAAATGTACTCATTCTTCATTTATTAAACTTGAAAACGTACCATATTATAGCACCTGCTCAACAACTTTTCCGAGCATGCAGAGGCACTCAATCATTGTCTGCAAATACTTTACATGTAGTGGAGCATCACTCTTTCTATAACAAAATTTTTTGGGTCTTATTTTGAATACAAAGATGAGCAAGAGACCTAGAGAATCTGATCAAAATATCGAATCAATGGTGAATTTTGGAAGCACCAAAAATATACTACAATCAATAAACAGAGATTATTCAAACAACATACACTGCCTACAAATATTCAAATAGCTGAGCAGAGCTCAGTAAATTAACCAATTCGTATATCTTCTTCATTTTTAATCAAGTGAAAAATAATGAACAAACAAACACATTGGTAAATCTGAAAAATTCAATTGAAAACGAATGAACACACGTGACGGCAAATAAAATAAAAAAATCGAAATCCGAAGAGTTACATACTTCTGCAAATCGAAGGATCGGGGAGAGGGGGTTTGCTCGAGATGAAGGGTTTCCGATTTTCAGGCGACAGTGTGTTGTCTTCACGGCTTGACTCGGATTAACCCAAAATCGAATTTAGGGATCTCACCGCGGACTCGCCGGAGTCGGATCGGACGGAGATCGTCAACCAGTGGTTCAACGCCTCCCCCCACCGACGCACCTACGACGTCAAGCTCAAGGTCTACTTCGTCGGCCCTTTTTTCTTCGCTCTCCCTCGTTGTCGGCGGCCGCCGCGGAGGATCCTGCTGACGTACGCATTCTTGCCGGGGAACCAACTCTCCGCCGCCGTGCGGGCGGTGTTCTCCTGCGCATTCGACCGGTGGGCCGCGGTGGTGTCGCTGACGTTCGCGGAGGGTAATTTGTTGCAGTTGGATTTGATCTGATTGGGTTTAGGGTGAAGTGGGGTGGGTGGGGGTGGGTGTAGGTATAATAGAGGGGTAACGAGTTCTTTACACATTTTAGGCGGCCTAATTGACACGCGTAATTTTTCGAAAGCCTTATTGCCGAAAAAATGTTGAAAAATGGTCTTATTGCCATTTTTCCCATATTTTATTTAATAAAAATACATATAATTAAAAAAGTAAAAGGTCTAATTAATTTGTGGTGGGTTGATATGAACCGAACCCACCATTGTACATGCCCTAACCTAAATATTGTTATTTCTCCAAGTTTTCGTAAATAATTAGACCTTCACAAGTTCTCTCCTCATCTACCTCCTTTATTTCCTTCCTACTAGTACAAACAATCACCTCACCAGGACGTCTATCCAGTTCGCCTCTTATGTCCCTTTTAAGTCCGATTCAACTAACGTCCTTCACCAAAATCCAATCATCCGGTAAGCAAACCCCAAACCTTTATGATGCCGAAAAGAACTTCTACCCAACGGAGAAGTATTAGTATGATCTCCTGCCGCCTCCTATAAGTGGAAGATCAATGCCATCCTCCGATCCCGTCCGTCGTCGCACCTCCGATGAGGACCAAGGAGTTCGTCTCCCTGCCGGGATTCGACTACTGCCGAGGCTTCGATGCTTAGGTCTTTGATCCTGTCTTAAACTAATTGTGTCGTTGCCATTTCCTATAGCTGTTGCGCCGCATCTCTCTCCCTCTTAGTATCTCTGCCCGAAGAAGAAGAAGAAAGAGCCTATTGAATTTAATTAGGGCGTTCTCAGTCCAGTTGTCCCCAATTACCTTTGTGTTGGCCCATTAATCTCCATCCACGTTCCTTAACCAGTACTCATAGCCCTTTTTAGGCACAACTTTAAGGGTAAAGATATTTACACCTCCTTCTTTCATTTTCTCACCACCATGATTAGTACACCCCTCCTCAATTACCCATTTTATCCTTTTTGTCCAAATCACATTAAGTTGTTTTTGATTTTTCTCACGCTATTCACGAATCACGATTCGCGCAAATTACGATCCCCTTCCTTAATTCTCAACAACATAGAAGAAAGACAATCTCTTCTTCTGCAATACTCAACAACATACAAATTAAAGGAGATGTTCATAGAGTTTAAATTATTTTCAAAGTAAAAAAATATATGTATTAGTATTTAACAAAAAGTAGCGATCCCTAAATCCCAAAATTATAGTAGAATCAATTTTACTTCTTTTTCAGTTACATGGAAAGAACCCAGAGAGAGAGAACGGAGGCCGGCAATTGCACAAAATTGGTGACGACGGCAGCAAATGAGCAACCTTCGACGACTATGGTTGTGTTATTGGTAGGAGAAGTCGACCGGAGTAGACGGTTGTTCAAGGAGGTGGGCTGGTGTCGCAGTGTGTTGACGATCGATGCTCGCGGGGGCTCGATAGAAGTCGCGTTGGCCCTTGGGTCATGGAAAATGGCGACGACGAGGAAGTTCTCTGCACACACATTTTAAGTTTCTTAGCCAAAGGAGGATAGAATAGATATTTTATAATTATTTTAAAAATAAATTAATTAAAAGAGGGTGGGTAAATAAAAACAAGAGGTGTAAATATCCGCTGCCCAACTTTTATTTCCACCCAAATAGCCAATTTTATGAATAGTTACAAGTCTAACAAATTAATTATCTTTATATGGCAAGTCCATTCACTCCTACTAAATTATCTATAAATAGGGATAATTATAGTTTAGTACCTGAACTATAGGCACTTTTAGACTTTGGTGACTCATCTTTTTTTTTTGGTGGTTTGTAACTGAACTATAGCTTAATTAGACTTTAGTGGCTGAAACGGCGGATCCCGGCCACACGTGCAAAACACGTGACTTCATTCCGTGGTCAGGATAGGAGACGAAGGGTATTATCGACCTTTCCTTATATTATTAATATATAAATAATTAAAAATATTTATAAACAATTAAAAATATTTATAAATAATTATAAATAATTTAAAATATTTATAAATATATAAAAATAATTATAAAAAATTATAAATATTTATAAATAAATAAAATTAATTAAAAATATTGATAAATAATTATAAATATTTATAAAAATAATTAAAAATATTTATAAAAATAATTAAAAATATTTATAAATAATTATAAATAAGTAAAAAAATATATAAATAAATAAAATCTAGAAACATAATTCCAGAAACGCGAAAAAAATTTCACAGCGAATTCCAGAAACGCGAAAAAAATCCCAAACAGAATCACTAAATTCATTGTCTCCCCATTCTCTCCCATTCTTTGAAATGCAGAAACGCGAATTCGGGACAGAAACAAAAACTTCCGAAGCAAAATCCCAAAAGGGGCACAAAATCTTCCGAAGCAGAATCCCAAAAGGGGCGAGAGGTGCCCTTCTCGCCGGCGCCGGCGCGAATCCGTGTCCTCCTTCACCATCGCCGGTTCGAATTCGTGCCCCCTCGGAAGCGACGGGTTCGCATTCCTCATCACCCCAAACACGAACTTCTCGAGCCCTAACGATGGCGGATACATGGGCCTCCCGATCGACGGGTCCGATTACATCGCCGTGGAATTCGACACGAGCTTCGAACCTATCCTCGGAGACGTCAGCGGCGTTCACGTCGGCGTCGATTCGAACGGCATCAGGTCAGTGGCTTCCTCCGATTTAGTATTCAGAAAAATCGATCTCAAGAACGGGAGAGAATGGATGACCGTGATTGAATACAGAGATACCGGGAAATCAATTAGGGTTTGGGTCGGGCCGTCGAAGGAGACGAAGCCTCCGGGCCCTGTTCTTGACGCGAAGAACAGATTTCTTGATCTATCCATGAAATCCGTATATATAAAGAAATCGGTTCATATTGTATATATACACTATTCATACGTATTTGACCGTATGTATAAAGAAATCAGAATTAAATACGTATATTTTGTTTTTTAAATAAATCTTAAATAATGAAAAGGTTAAAATAGTAACTTCTCACCTTCAACCAATGTAATTGTGACACTTGTCAACTGAAGTCACGTGTTTTGCACGTGTGGCCGGGATCCGCCGTTTCAGCCACTAAAGTCTAATTAAGCTATAGTTCAGTTACTAAACCACCAAAAAAAAAGATGAGCCACCAAAGTCTGAAAGTGCCCATAGTTCAGGTACTAAACTATAATTATCCCTTATTAATATAACTTTATTATGTATGAGTATATATATATATATATATATAATTGTATCGTATTAATATGATATTAATATTATAAATAGGATGTAATATTATAAATATGATATTAATATTATAATATTTATTTTTAAAATTACAGAAAATTTTCGTTAGTTATGTTATGAAAAATGGGATGTTAAAGAAGTGGAACGTGGTTCACACCCCATTAAGTTGATGGCGTGCGTACTCTCAATTGGCATATTTAGCATTGGAGGAATTGAGAATTCCGTATAGTATAGATTTGTTCGGTTCGAATTTTGGAGAACAAAATATTGGTGTTTGGTGTTTCTTTTATTTAATGTATAGAATAATATTGAGAATATAATCATATTATTTGGTATAAGGATTAAAGTTTTATTTAAAATAGAAATAATATGATTATATTCCTATTTTTATTGTTATTTATTTTATGGATTTGCTATACCTATAAATAGGTTGTTACACCATAAAAATCCAACACCGACACGTGTCCAGACGACCGGAGCCACGTCATCAAAGAGGTGGTCAAACGGCGGACCAAAGTCAGAATTGAAGTCGTGTATGAAGAAGGTACCAGGCGAGCTCAACAGTAGCCCCAGGAAGACAGCCCCATGCCAGATTGGGGGATCAGTCATTTAAGGCTCCAGGCAAGAGGCGGTGCACCTCTGGTGACATGCAGCAAGTGGAAGAAAAAATTAGTGGGTATTTAATGTAATGACTTAAAAGTCTTCATTAGTGGGATTAGATGTGATAGGAGGCTAATAGGTGGCATTAGAAGAGCTTGCATGCTCATGCAAACTCTTAGTATAAAAGAGAGATGTAGGAGAGGAGGAAGGGGACTTCAGATTTTTTCTACTTTTCCAAATACATTAAGTAAAGGAAAAGAAAGAGCTTTAAGCTCAAGAACACCATGTGTTATTTCCAGATTTCCGGCATACAAACTTCGATCTATAATCTGCCCCATATCAAATAAATATCTTGTTGGTACCCTTCTTTAATCACCCCCCCCCCCCCCCCCCTCCCCCGTTCCAGTAATAGAATAATTTAGAGAAAAAGGGTCCGAACAGTGGCGCTAGAAGGAGATCGGGTTTTACGCATCGGAGTTAGAGGTTCAACCGGCGACAAAAATGGCAGACGAGAGGGAAGGCGCAACGGCATCCGACGACTCTGTTGATTCCGGCAGGCGGTGCGACGTCAAAGGCAAGGCGGTTATCGAGGATCCCAACGCTCCAGCGGCTGATGCAGACCCAGAACCCGTCGACCGAGATGCGCCTCCGCCGCCGATACAGATTGTTGATGAGGACAGCCCCGCCGACGGCCATGCAGAGACCGATCTGCAAACCGATTCTCAGGTAAGATCTCCTCATCGCCGTCATCATTCTCGCCGCCGTGCTCTTCGTTTGCACCCGTATGATTTGGGTGGGCCGTCGACGCCCGTTGTGGCTCCGCCCCCAATCAAATTCGGAAATCTGGATACTCCAGAAAAAATTGATGAAGTCGTGCATGCTCTTATGCACAGAAAATACGTTTTGACAACTCCATTGAAACATGCAACCGGTGCTTTTATGACACCTGGACATGCCACGACAGTGGCTCCAGAGAAGGTCAAACGCCTCCACAGGAGAGAGCGAAAAAAGCACCCGGTAATAGATCTAAACCGAAATGCTGAATCTGTGGCCACTTCGACGGATCGTCGAAGGAGAGGCAGCCAGAGTGAAATGCATCGGTATCGGGAGGGTTCTTCCGTGCCTGGGGCCCGAGGGGCTAGGGCGGAGGACCCGGAGATCGTAGATCTGAAGCAGAAATATGCTGAGTTGGAAAGACGAATGAATGAGGGACAGGGTGTGCATGTACCTTCAGGTTACAAAAATGAACCCCTGGCCCCAGAGGTTGAACATGCATCCATGCAAACTGATATCCTCCCCATGCAATCCTTAGTCTATGACGGTAAAACTGACCCAGAGACTCATCTGAGTAGGTTCAGGTCTTACATGTCCGGCTGCGGCGCAACTGATGCGACGCGCTGTAGACTCTTTCCCCTTACGTTGGGAGATGTTCCCCACAAATGGTACGCTGGCCTCCCTGCACACTCGATTAAATGTTTCGATGATCTTGTGCAAAGGTTCGTGACGCATTTCGCCTCTAAATCTGTGAGACTGGAATAGAGCCAACGTCTGCTCGGGGTAAAACAGGATGATGAGGAGTGGGATTAAAGGTATGTGGATCGAGTTGAGGAAATTCTCCTGGCTGGCGGAGAGGATATAAATGAGAATTTAAAACTCCATACCGACATGACTGGTTTGAGGAGAAACTCAAAATTGTTCAAATGCATGATGAAAAATTATCCAAAATCCTATGAGGAATTTCGTGTGAAAGCTGCCGCTGAGGTAGCATATCAAAGGTTGACCAGGACCCCGCGGGGCCTGGGCGAAACAAAAAAGAAGGCCCCATTCTCTTCAGAGAAAAGGCCAAACTATATTGGAAAGAAATCCGGTGTGAAAACCGGTACTGATCCCAGAGTGGATGAAATAAGAGAACTGGAAGCCAATATTCGGCGTGAAACTGGTAAGGCCCAGAGGCCATTTTGCAGGTGTTCCTGACTCAGAGGGTAGATGTGTTAACCGAGCCCCCGCCTATTAACACTCCCCCAGAGAAGTTGAACCCGAACCTATGGTGTGATTTCCATGAGAAACACGACCATTCAACAAACCAGTGTCGTCAGTTACTGAGGCAACTGTGGAGGCTGTTCAATGAGGGAAAACTGTGGCAGTACCTCCCCCGTCCCGGGGCTGTAGGGAATGAGCCACGGGGTCAGAATCCCCAGGGCCCTCCACCAGCTGCACCAGGCCAGAATCAAAATATTCCGGGGCCACAGGGTGCCCAGGAAGTTATGATGATTGGTGGTATCAGGCCCTTAACTGAAGACAGCAAGCGGAAACGCAAAAGAGACTTTGCTATGTGGGAAGTTCTGATGGCTAGTGCGCCTTCGCAGAGCGAAACAATTTGTGACACTGTGGTAATATCTTTCACGCCACGGGATCGAGCTGAGGCCAAATTCCCGAGGGATGAACCCCTGGTGATCAGGGCGAGGATCCTGGGAATCGATGTGTCTCGCACTTTGGTTGACAACGGTGCTCACTGCAATGTTCTGTATAAGAAAGCCCTGGATCAGATGGGCAAGCTGGCCCGTTATGTCTCACCGTGCGATCTGATACTCAAAGGTTTTGGCAACGACGTGGTACATCCATATGGCAAGATCGTACTGCCGGTGGAGCTGAAAGATGTCAAGAATCCAGGTCTGATGTTGGTTAGGAACTTGGAATTTGTAATAATAGATAGGGAGAGCGGCTATAACGCACTCTTAGGTAGGCCTTTTTTGGACGCTTTCGAAGCGGTAGCCTCATCCTACTACTATTGTGTAAAATTCCCTACTCCCTCCGGTGCTGTTGGCACCGTTAGGGGCGACCTACTAATGGAAAAGAAGTGTATTTTGTATTTCTGTGATCTTGATAACTTAGCTATAAATGCAAATGATAATCCCCAGGAAAGACTGGAGGAAAATATCAAAGACTCACAGGATGAGCAAACCAAAGACTCACAGGATGAGCAAACCAAAGACTCACAGAATGAGCAAAACAAGAAGTCCCGAGTGGCAGACGTAACTGGTACAGGAACGGAACCCAAGGTCCCAGATATCATAAATACCGTGGGGCCCGAAGCGATCCAAGAGTCGGTTCCGGGAACGGAAGTAAATTCCCCAGGGCAAGATCCCTGTACGGAAATAGCTTCCACCAGCCAAACTCAGGATCGTCCGGGGCCAGAGCACGAGAATTATGATCCCAGGACAGGGACCAAGTACCGAAAAGGAACCGCCATGGAAGTGGTTGAAAACCTAGACTCCATAGTGTTGGATCCCGAGCGAGCTCATAAGCAAGTTCTCGTGGGTACACATATTTCAGAGCACACTCGGAGCGGACTGATAAATTTCCTCAGGGAAAATCAGAGTACCTTCTCCTGGTCAAGTGCAGATTTGGGAAAGATAGATCCCAAACATGCATGCCATCGGTTAAAACTCGACCCCAATAAAAAACCAATTGCCCAGAGGCGAAGGAAAATGGGGCCGCAGAAGTGCGAAGCACTGGCCGGGGAAGTGAACAAATTGATTGAGAATAAACTGGTGAGGCAAGCTTCGAGCGATTCCACCTGGTTATCCAATGCTGTGATGGTATCGAAGACAGTAGGTGCCTGGAGACTGTGCATAGATTTTACAGATCTGAATAATGCATGTCCCAAGGACCACTTTCTGATGCCACACATTGATCACCTTGTCGATAACTTGACAGGTCATGCTATATTTTCAACTATCGATGCTAAAGCAGGTTATCATCAAATTCCGATGCACCCAGACGACATAGAGCACACGGCGTTCTACACGGAGAAATGGGTGTTTTGCTGGGAAAGAATGCCCTTTGGTTTGAAGAACGCCGGGGCCACATATCAAAGGTTAGTAAACATGATGTTTACAAATTTAATCGGTAAAACTGTAGAAGTATATATCGATGATATCATTGTTAAAAGCAAGAATGAAGCGGATCACATAAAAGACCTTGCAGAAGTCTTTAAGATTCTGGGGCACTACAATATGAAACTGAATCCCAAAAAATGCAATTTCAGTATCAGGAAAGGTATGATCCTAGGGCATGTAGTCGGGGAACATGGGATTGAACCCAACCCGGCCAAGATCAGAGCCATACTGGATATGCGGGAACCCCGGGATATCAAGGGGGTGCAGCGCCTAACAGGTTGCTTGGCCGCCCTGAGCCGGTATGTCTCCTGTTTGGGGGATAAAACTCGTCCTTTCTTTGCATCCATCAAAGGAAATAAATTCCACTGGAAAAAAGATGCTCAAGAAGCTTTCAAGCAAATCAAAGAGTATCTATCCAGTCCCAAAGTGGTTGTGGCTCCGAAGCCCGGGGAAAAGTTATATCTGTACCTAGCCGCGTCGGAACATGCCATCAGTGCAGTTCTGACGAGAGCAGATGGAATAAAACACCTTCCCGTGTACTTTGTGAGCCAAGTCCTGCATGAAGCAGAAGTACGGTACACACCGTTAGAAAAACTCACTTATGCCCTGATTGTGGCGGTGAGAAAACTCCGGGCGTATCTTTTTTAGCACCCCGTAGAAGTTTTAACAACCATGCCACTGAGGCAAGTATTGCACCGGTCCGATGTCACCGGGAGACTTCTGAAGTGGGCTCTGGAGATAAGTCAATATGACATAACCTTCAGCCCCAGAACAGCAATCAAGGCCCAAGTGTTGGCTGATTTTATTGTGGTACTGACGTTCCCGGAAAAGTCCAATAATCAATCACGCGCGTGGAAACTGTACGTGGACAGTTCAGCAACCACAGCGTGCTCGGGGGCCGGTATAGTGCTACTTGGACCCGAGGGAGATTCTATCACCCAGGCGGTTAAATTCGAGTTCCCTGCGTCGAATAATGAGGCTGAATATGAAGCTCTCGTCGCGGGATTAGAATTAGCCATAGCCGTTGGTGTGAAAAAATTAATTATATTCATGGACTCCCAACTGGTTGTAAACCATGTGACTGGTGAGTATGAAGCCAAGGGAGAACAAATGATCAAATACCTGGAGTTGGTAGGATCACTTTGTAAACAGATCCCAGAGATAACAATTGAGCAAATCCCGAGGGAGCATAACTCACAGGCAGACGCCTTGTCAAAATTAGCCTTATCAGAAGGTTCAGCAGATTTATCAAAAATCATTTTGACTAAGTTATTGATTCCCTCAGTAGATCGAAGAGCAGAACAACTGCCAATTCTACTCGTATCCGGCGAGGACTGGCGAGCACCAATCCTAAGGTACATTGATACTGGGGAATTGCCGCCAGACAAAACCGAAGGCAAGCAATTGCAAATTCGAGCAGCAAAATATACATTGTTAAATTCGAATCTCTACCGGAAGAGTTATTCCCTTCCACTGCTGAAATGCGTGTCGAAGGAAGAAGGACTGAGAATCCTGGAAGAGATCCATGACGGCGTCTGTGGGAACCATGCCGGGGGAAGATCCCTGGCACATAAAACGATGGGTCAGGGCTATTACTGGCCAAGCCTTCGAAAGGATGCCATTGGCTATGCCCGTAAGTGCGTGAAGTGCCAAGTAATAGGACCTACCATTAGAACTTCCCCGGAGATGCTGAGATCCATGTACAGTCCTTGGCCATTTGCTCGTTGGGGGATCGACCTGATCGGACCACTGGCGACGGCCCGGGGCGGGGTAAAGTTTGCCATAGTAGCAGTTGATTACTTCACCAAATGGGTAGAAGCAGAATCACTGAACAAAATAGACCAAGCACAGGTCATCAAATTTCTATGGAAAAATATCATATGTCGCTTCGGTTTACCGGAGACGATAATTTCCGATAACGGAAAACAATTCGACGGGGCAGAAGTGGCGGAGTTTTGTGAGAGATGGAAAATCAGAAGATTGTTCTCCACTCCGTACCACCCCCAAACGAATGGACAGGTTGAAGCTGTCAATAAGATTTTGAAACATACCATTAAAGCCAAGCTCGAAGAGCGAAAAGGCAAATGGGCAGATGAACTCCCAGAAGTTCTATGGTCCTACAGGACAACAGCCAGACCGGCTATAGGAGAAACCCCATATTCATTAGCATTCGGTACCGAAGCGGTGATCCCGGCGGAGATTACGGTGCTGTCACATCGAACCGCCCAGGGAGCCGACAATGAGAACGAGGAAGCGCTCCGTAGAGAGTTAGACCTTTTGGAAGAAAAAAGGTTAGCTTCTGACTCGTTGAATGAAATGAACAAGCAAAGAATTGCAAGGTGGTATAACTCCAAAGTAAGAGCCAGAGACTTCCAAGTGGGAGACCTGGTACTGAAAAAGATCCTGGGAGCACATCCTGGGGCCCTGGGTCAATCCTGGGAAGGTCCGTTTAGAGTAAGTCAGTGCCTCCAGAACGGAGTATATGAACTAGAGCTACTCGACGGCACAAAAGATCAATATCGCTGGAATGCGTTACACTTGAAAAAATTCTATCAGTAGCCTGAGAGCTAAAAATGTTGTAAAGCCCTTTTGGCGGAAATACAATGTAATGTTTGTTGGCGAACTCTATCTATAAAGAAGGTTTTGAAGTCTAAATTTGAGGTAATGTACCACTATCAATTTCTTCTTACCTCCATCATTTTTATTTCAATTATAAATATATAATCACTCCGGGAAAAGGCTAAAAGCCATACCCATGTGATAAATAAAAATAAGCCGAGAAGAAGTTAGAACTTCAACCAGGCAAATCCCATATATGGGATGATTACAAATACTATGAAGTATATCTTTACCGGGAAGAGGCTTAAAGCTGTACCCAGGTAATAAATATATCTGTGCCGGGAAAAACTTAGAGTTTCACCCAGGCAACCCCTTCATGAAGAAGGATGATATAATAAATATACTATCCCGGTGAGAGCTTTTAAGCTTCTCCTGGACAAACCCCTTTCAAGGGAAGATTCTTGTAAAGGAAATTTAAATCCGGAATCCCCAAAGGAGTCTTGAAGATCCGGGGCCGATGAATTCTGTTCTCGGGGATTAGAATTCTGTTGATTCAGGATCCCTCGGGAAGAGAATTACGAATTAGTTTGGTATATCCAAGAGGCTTAGATAAAGTCCACTGGTGCCAAACTTAAACTTTGTAGAAAATCGGTTGAGGTAAACAAATGGGACCAGGGCCGAAAGCGTGTACCAAAAGGAAGAGAACATTTACCTTTAACCGACCTATGAAGTTAGGAGCTCAAAGTATCTAAAAAAAAGATAGAGCCAAATTATTCGGACTTGAAAGGCTGACATTTTATGAAAAGAGCCATGCTGGGTAATAAAGAGGTGCAACGCATCCAAATTGTTCAGAGATCCCTATAAGAGGATCCTAACAAAAACTTGCATATAAAAAAGAGATGCAGACGCATCCAAATTGTTCAGAGATCCCTATAAGAGGATCCTAACAAAAACTTACAAATAAAAAGAGGTGCAAACGCACCCAAATTGTTCAAAAGGTCCCCAGGAGAGGATCCTAACAGAAAACTAGCGGAAACTTAAAGTTTTAAGCTATTACACACCATAAAAACATGAGAAATTGTCTGAGGCCGAAGGCCTATAGATAATACTTATGAAATAAAAAGAGGTTAAAAGCCCTGGGTTTTTCACACCCAGGGAGACTTCAAATTTTTGCAGACTCTTAAGTTTTGACACTCAAGAGGTGGAATTACCATCACGGGGAGGAGTCACGGTAGAATCTTTTGGCATGCCCCTGGGCCCGTCACCAACCAGATCCTGTGCCTCCCCATCCTTCATCTCTTCATCTTCTTTATTTTCTTCTTCTGTTGTAGCAGTGGGCAGTTCATCAGGCATGCAGAGCTTTTCATAAGTGGGCCACCACTTCATATCTATGCCGAACTCGACCTCAAGATCTTTGAATGGCTGCGGCACCCGGTCATCAAGTGTGTCCTCCTTCATATAGTCTTTGAGCGTCTTGAGGGCAAAGTCTTTGACAATTTCGTTCTGCCCCTTTGCCGCTGACCTGATCATTCCAACATAGGCAGTAACAGAAAGAAGGTTAGACAGAATTCTTGGATTATACGCTGGAGACTCTAGCATCTCGCAAGCTTTATCGAAGTTATCTGTGGTCTCCTTTAGATCAGCTTCGGTCTGGGCCAGTTTGGCCTTCAAATCTTTTATTTCCCGGGACGTCTCGTCCAGGGTCTACTCCATCATCTTTTCACCCTCTTTGACAGTCTTCAGGGCCTCCTCCAACTCAGACTTCAGTGTCGCCTTTTCAGTTCGCTCAGTGTCAATGACTTTCCGGCAAATGTCCCGATCCCCGGCTGCAGATTTGTATGCCTCGTTGAGCTCCTTGATGTGCTGATCGAGCTTTTTTGCATTGGTCTCGTGTGCTACAATTACTTCGAGCATTTTCTCTGTACGAGTATGAGCACCGGCGATGGCCACTGTAGCTTGACTAGTTAGCTTGAGCGCCAGGGAAAGCGCATGGTTGTCGTGGTCCATCAAGTCATTGAACTCAGTAGTCCAGCACCGGCCAACTGCATTAATAGCCTCACCCACAGGGCTGTTCTGAGTAGACACCGGAGGGATGGGACCTAGCCCGGAATAGAATGACACGAGCACTGGAGGAATTGGAGGATCGTGCAGGGACAGTCTGAAGTATGGTACAGTGAAAAGAATGAGTGTAGAGTAGAAGACTCAAAATAAATATAGTTATTTTTAGAGTATAAACAAAACAAGTAAAAATACTTACTTGGAGAACAGCTCAGCATGTAACCCATACATAGCGTTTTCGCTAGTGTTAGAGGAACGTGGTGGAGAGTCTGTAACATCAATTATAGGTCCCTGAGACCCCTTGCGTTTTTTTCCTTCTTCCTGTTTGACCTTGAGCAGTGACGTAGCTCCAGAAGGTGGCAATCCAGTGCTCGGGGCAGCTTCAGACATCACAATGTCAGAGGTCAGAGGAGTTTCCTGATAAGAATCCACCACATTCATCAGCCCGTGTGGATCGGATTCCGTTCCCGGGTTGGACAGAGTGTGGGATCTGGTTCGGCCTGCGGGAGTGTTTGATGAACCACCCCGGGTCTTTACAGCACTCTTTCCTCGACCAGCTGATGTGCTGGCTTTAGCTTTTCGCCCTTTGGTGAAAACTGCAGCATAAATCTATCGTTGTCAGCCATGCCATCAGGTTTCTCAGTAAAGACAGTGTTGAAATACTCTGCACAGGAAACGCATAAATCATTACACCGGGAGGTCTGAAAAGATATCCCAGGGCAGTTTTGGTTTATAACACAATGGAGTACCGGGAAGTCTTTTTAGATATCCCAGGGAAGACCATTTAAAAAACAAAAATATAACTAAGTACCAGGGAGTTGAAAAATTCCCAGGGAAACCAACACTCGGTTTTTTAAGTAGAATACCATGGGATTTGAAAAAATCTCACAGGGAAAAACTTAAACACTTTGAGAAAAGGTACCTGGATATTCTCGACCTTCGATGTACGGTGGATAGTATAAATCGGCTTCGTCTCGAACGTCGTCGTTGTACAAATTGCAATCTCTCTTGTCCGATGGTATGCACAGTGCTAGGAGATTCGCCGTCTCTAAATCCCACGGGAGATTTATTGTTTTCGACAATCGACCACCTGCACCATTGAAAAGAGTTTAGATCAGTCAATATTGTGCGATAGTGAGTTTGAGATGCTTACAGTCAGGTTTTTCGGAATAAGTGACAGGAATGTCAATTTCCCCGTCACGGGTTTGAGTTTTCCAGCGGCCAGAAACAAATAGCCATCGATCCCACCAGCGAACGTCTGTGAGCTTGGGTTCCTTAATCTTCACTTTGTTCGGCCTGAGGCGAATCGTGTAATCCCCGCGAGAGGAGGAGTTGGAGACGACAGGACTGAAGAATTGATGGAATTCGGCACCGGTTATGGGTCGAGAAAGTCCCACCTGGCCCAACGCGGTGAGTACACCGTATAGTTGGCCCCATCCGTTAGGATGGATTTGGTGGGGGGGCTAATCCCCAGTGGTTGAGAATCCCAGAAATGGAGGGGTGTAGCGGGAACCGCAACCCCACGTTCAGCGCGTCCTCTCCAACGGCCACCATCCCCGCCGGAGGGCAGCACGCCGATTCCCCAGGTAACGGCACATACAAATGAACATTGTTCGGAATCCTCCACTTCTTTCGTTTTTCCAGTAATGTTGAAGGGTCCACTGTACTGCTCCGACCGTGCGCGCCCCAATCTTGGTGATCCGCATCGGGCCTCACCGGAATCGATTTTCTCGTAACCGGTTGGTAAGGCCCTTCGGTAGCCGGATCTGGCGCCTCCGGCGACGGAAGATCAGGCACGGCGCCCTCCATGAAAGACTTATACTCTCTGCCGAACACGATGTGGGGAGCTTCGGGTGGTTGATACCTCCCTCGAGGGCCTCGTCTCAGTCGCGGCATGATTCGATTTACAGTCGATGAAAAATAAAAACAAAAACAAAAGATTTCGTAAGGGAAAATAAGATAAATCGAGAGCGATTTTTTCTTACCCAAAATATGAATTCTGAATTGTGCAAAGTGATTTCAAAAAACTTTGAAATCGAAAATAATGATATGGAAACTGTAAGGGCGTTGTAATTGCCTGTGGGAGAGAAGGGGGGCGGTTACCGAGAAAAAGCACTCAATTACTGCCCCACTATCTCATAACCCTATCAAATCACTCTGTAACCGCCAGGCCACGTGGCCAAAAAAACCTGCAAAAAGGTAACTCTTGAAGATTCAAATCTTTTCAAATCTTTTCCATTTCTTTTCTGGTTTATTTTAATCAGATAAAGATCGAAATCAAATCGGCACATTAAAAGTCTTCCCATCTACTCAGGGAAAGAAAATACATGGTCTCAGTACTATTATAAATATTGTTACAGGGGAGTCTTAAGACACAACCCCGTGAGGAAAATACTTGATTTTCTTATCCAAGGACTATATGTGTCCATTACAAAAATACTAATCGGGAAAGATCCCGAAAGAAATTTTTGATCAATGCAAGTACAAAAGTCCAGAACGATAAGAATCGCAACCTCCTCTCCGTCTCTCTCAGAATTATCTTTCAAGACCACACTAGAGCCACCTAAAATCAAATACATCCCAAGAAGATCCCACGCCAAAAGCCACTACTGACAAGATCCACAAGCCAAATACCAACTCCGAAGAGTATCAAGAGTCGATTACCAGGAGATCCAAGACCAAACTTCAGGAAAAAAGATGTTATAATCCATCAATTTTCCTGGGGGCCAATGTTACACCATAAAAATCCAACACCGACACGTGTCCAGACGACCGGAGCCACGTCATCAAAGAGGTGGTCAAACGGCGGACCAAAGTCAGAATCGAAGCCGTGTATGAAGAAGGTACCAGGCGAGCTCAACAATAGCCCCAGGAAGACAGCCCCGTGCCAGATTGGGGGATCAGTCATTTAAGGCTCCAGGCAAGAGGCGGTGCACCTCTGGTGACATGCAGCAAGTGGAAGACAAAATTAGTGGGTATTTAATGTAATGACTTAAAAGTCTTCATTAGTGGGATTAGATGTGATAGGAGTCTAATAGGTGGCATTAGAAGAGCTTGCATGCTCATGCAAACTCTTAGTATAAAAGAGAGATGTAGGAGAGGAGGAAGGGGACTTCAGATTTTTTCTACTTTTCCAAATACATTAAGTAAAGGAAAAGAAAGAGCTTTAAGCTCAAGAACACCATGTGTTATTTCCAGATTTCCGGCATACAAACTTCGATCTATAATCTGCCCCATATCAAATAAATATTGTTGGTACCCTTCTTTAATCACCCCCCCCCCCCCCCCCCCCCCGTTCCAGTAATAGAATAATTTAGAGAAAAATGGTCCGAACATAGGTATCTCCATACTTGATTATTATTACGATCAATGTTATTGGGAGCATTGAAATTCCATCAATGTTTTTTAGGGCATTGATTTGAGAGATTGATATTATTGAGAATATCGAGAGACACGGTGTATTGAGAATATCGTTTTGAGAGAGCTTTTCTATAGAGTGATTTTTGTGAGATAGATCTATTAAGATATCTATATTTGTAACCCCGTTGATTTGATTATAGTGATTTTTTTTGTTATTCGCCCGTGGTTTTTCCCTATATTGGGTCTCTAGGTAAAATTTGTGTTCTATCTTTTATATCGTTTTCTTTAACCGTCTACTTTATATTTCAAGCTATTTCGTGTGAAGTAATTTTGAGAACCGAAATTACAACAGTTTCAGTAGATATAGTTACATTTGATTTCTTTAGATATTTTATGAACTTTGAACATTGTAACCCCGAATGATGCCTAAATATTTTGTAGATGCTTACATTATTTAAATATTTATGCATTTTTTTCGTACCTTTAGCGACATGGCAGAAGGACGTGGCTGAGGACGCCTCGATTACATCCTAGATTTGTACCTTACCCGCATAGAGAGGAACCTCTCGAAATTAAACTACAAGAACCACCTCCTCCTGCAGGAGAACCCGACCTTAACACTCAAGTCCTGCAAGAAATGTTGGCACTACTCTAGCAACAAAAAAACGCCAATCGTCGTAACCCAGACTTCACCGTGAAGATACACGATCGGGTACTCGAGAGATTCCTTCGCTTCAATCCGCCAATTTTCCTAGGAGAACCGGATGACATAAAATCAAAAGAGTGGCTTGAAACAATCGAAAGTATCTTTGTCTCTTTAAAATATATCGAGCATAAAAAATTAACACGAGTGATGTTTCGATTGGAATCTGCAGAACGTGTTTGGTGGAGAAACGTTGCATAAAAATGGAATCAAGAAAACAAAGAGAGAACATGGTTAAATTTCACTCAAGAATTTCGTGAACGGTACATTCCAAGAGTGGTCAGAGAAGCTTGAAGAGATGAGTTACACCGCCTTCAACAAGGAGGGATGAATGTTACTCAATACGAAGCAGAGTTTCATCGTCTTTCGAGGTACGCACCTGGTGCGATACAAGATGAAGAAGATAAGCTATATAAATTCACAAGAGATTTGAGGCCAGAACTACAAAGGAATTTATTAGCTACTGAGGTACTAACTTGTAGTGTCGTATTCCACGCTGCTGCAAGAATCACTACTACATAATTGACCTTTAACAACTTGGTATTTACATCGGTTTTGAAATAACAGTTGTTAATTGCGGTTTTTGCATCGGTTCACAATCAAACCGATGTGATTCAATATTTAATCATCGGTTATGAGAAGAACCAATATCCATTAATTTTCATTTGTATCGGTTCACAACCAGATATCCATTAATTTTCTTTTGTATCGGTTCACAACCGAACTGATGTGAGTCATTATGTAAACATCAGTTATGATAAGAACTTATCTATGAATTTTCATTTGCATCGGTTCACAACTGAATTGATGTGATTCAATATGTACACATCGGTTCTGAGAAGAACATTAATCCTTGAATTTTCATTTGAATCGGTTCATACATAACGTCATTAATGAAATCACCAACATCGGTTCATATTACATCAATTGACGATTAATATTTATAGACATCACTTAATAAAGTAACACGTGAGAAAAGTTTTAAAGAAATCACTTAAACTATGTTTATCAACAATCTCACTTTTCATTATAAAATCCACATCATCAACTTACTATACAATCTAACTTTTTTATTTTTTTATACTTTATCAAATATTCACAATCCAATTCAAAATTAACATAATTATATTAATTAAATATTAAATAAGTATTATATTTAAATTGTGTCAAAATATTAGTATATAAATATGTATTAAATAATAAATTAATACTTTTAAGAACATAAATTTAAAAAATTACACCGATCCGTACACTTCATTTTGCATTAAATCATAAAAATATTTGTTAATTTATATACAGAAAAAATTATAAATTTTATTAATTTATATATACAAATAATAATAAAGTAAAATCATATAAAAAAATAACAAAATACATGTGTAATAACTAAGAGAACTAATTAAATTGTGACATACACTTTAATTCTGTCTCTGTCTGACACCAATAGTCACACTTCTTTTCCAAAATAAAAATTATTGAAGACCATTAGTCGGGGACGGAGGTAGTATGGCTATTACATATGGAAATATTGGACTCCGGGTAGCAGATCTTGATAAACATAGTCTTATAATGGAAGTTATTTTTTTTTATAATTAAATAAATACTCCTTTCCATTTTTATTATATGTCGTTTTAGTCTTTTTTATTTTGTTCAATTTTATTGTGGTTTTGACATTTTCTCCCTGATATACCCTTTTCTTTAAATCCTTCTTTAATTAATAATTTAATACAATTCAATTTTTTTAACTTCTCAATCTATGGATGGTGTGTTATTTGTTTTATTCTCTTTTATACAATTATACCTTCAATTTTTTCAAGGTGCAGAATCCATATTCAGTTTTTGTTTTTCAAATTATGTAAGTTTGGTTAATTTTCTTGTCCTGATTTTTTTTATGGTTTTTCAATTAAATTTTCAAAAGCAAATTTAGTTTATTTTTTCATACTTCTGTAATTAAAAAAAAAATTTGAGTTCATAATTATTTCACCACATTTGTATTCCAAACATAGAAAATTGGCCTATATATTTATCTAAAAAATAAATTGATATAAACCACATGATCATTGGTGGTAAAGAAAAAATAATTAATACGCACAATAAAAAATATTCATATTTTTTTATAGAAAAATAAAAGTCGAACAAATAGGGATTTAGTTCTGATTTGGGAGGAGAAAATACAGAAGTAATTATCTTATAATTAATTAACATAAATGAAGGGTAAATCGAGTTAAAATAATATTTATTAATATGTATCCAAATGGGTAAAACGACATACACTATAATAAAGATGAGAGGGAATAACAGGTATATCCTAAAAATATTATGTCTCTACTTACCCTCTAAAACCCCATTTACAAAGTATACAGGAGAATATAATATTCCTCTTTCAGTTCTATTAAATAGGCACTGCCGAATTTATAAAACTTATCTCCCTCGCAGAAGAATTTGCATTCAAGAGGTTGATGGGAATATCATTGTCTCCATCAACAATGATATTCCCATAATGTATAAATCTGGTGGTGACGGTGGACTTTAAAAAGGGGTAACAATAGCAAGTTGTGATGTATTCTGTGATTCATGTGTCATGCTTTTTAAATATTTCATGTTTTTTAAATATATTCTGTGATGTTTTATTTTATGATTAGAATGAATAAAAGTTGGATTAATTCGAGTCGCATAAGTGAGGAATATGAAAATGAAATTGAACAAATGCTGAAGTTCGCTAAGAAAAATAGGCCAGAGGTTGATGGGAATATCATTGTCCCCATCAATTGTTTGAATGGGAGACGCCATGAAGAGGAAACAATTCGAGAACATCTTGTTTGTGATGCAATAAATAGGAACTAAACAACATTGATATAGCATGGTGAATCGTTAAACGCTCCAACAACGTGCAATGAATTGAACAAAGAACAATGGAACAATTGATTTGATGACATGATTCGTGATGTTGGGATCCAATCTTTTCATCAATCGCATGTGTACGGTGATTTGAAAACCGACTCAGAAACACCTTTGTATCCTAGCTGTAAAAATTACACACGTTTGCCTGTGGTGTTGAAATTGGTTAATGTGAAGGCAAGAAATGGGTGGAGTGATAAAAGTTTTACCGAGTTACTTGAGCTTCTTAAAGAGATGCTTCCAGAAGGAAACACGTTGCCAAATCGTAATTATGAGGCGAAACAGGTATCGATGGGTATGGAGTACAAAAAGATACACGTTTGCCCTAATGATTGTATACTATACCGAAATGAGTTTGAATATTTGAATAAGTGCCTCGTTGTGGGCTATCACGGTACAAAGCAAAGTATAAAGATTGTGGTGTTAAAGAAAGTACTAAGATAGGCGCTCCAGCGAAAGTGATATGGTATCTTCCAATAATTCCCACGTTTAAAAGATTGTTTGCTAATAAGAATGATGCAAAGAACCTTACATGACATGCCGATGAAAAAAAATGTGACGGATAACTTCGACATCAAGCTGATTCTTCACAATGGAAGAAGATTGTTAATTTGTACCCACATTTCGAGAGTGAAGCAAGAAATTTTAGGATTGGACTTGCTACAGATGGAATGAATCCCTACGGTAGTTTGAGCACTAATCATAGTTTGTGGCATGTACTTCTTGTGATTTATAATCTACCTTATTGCACTACAAAAAAAAAAACTATCTATCCCTACGGCTATTTCCGTAGGGAACGCCGTAGGGAACAGGTCCCCCTACGGCAACTCCTATGGGAATTGGTCGTAAGGGCTAGCCTCGTAGGGAACACATCCCTATGAGATTTTTAGAGCCGTAGTGGTGACTCCTACGGCCAGCCCGTGTTGGGGAATATACGCTTCTTAGGCCGGTATATCCCCGTCGATCGTCAAAGGGTAGGTTCGATTTGATAAATAAAGCGGAATAAAAAAAAGGAAGACAATAATTACGTGGTTCGACCAAAAATGCCTACTTCCACGGACACCACACTCAATATTATTCGATAATAATATTCTTGTGTACAGGACCGGATCTCGATAGATCTCTTTTCGACTTACTATTTCGTGTTCTATGTGTTTTCTAGGTTATACATGAATGAGGGGAGGAGGTTCTTTTATAGATGAGAAGTGAGAAACCCTAACTTAATCCCCAAGAAACCGAAGTCAAAATGCGGTCAAACATCCGCCTCTTCACTTCTCCCGATGCTTTAATCCGAGCAAGGGTTGGACTCCCAACAATCACCCCCTCCAACCCGAGTGAGCAATTATTCCACCAACGCCCAAGTTGATTACCAGCATCTCGAAACCACCGAAATATGAGTCTTCAAAACAGTCCAACATGTCAACCCACCCCCTCAACGATTGTCTCGTATCCAAGCTTCATGAATACGACCAACGAGGCATCCCATGCATCCACTAAATGCATTAATGCCTCCAACGGCCCCCACCGGGGCGTCACCCTTCAACAGCTAGCAAGATTAGGAGATGATGTCGTGCGCGCCTCGACCCTCATCTCAATCTTCCGAACTTCCCGTTGAACCTTCTTCCATTGCATCCCGATCACCCTTGCCCTGTTGGAGCCGGCCCGCTCCTCATGCCTATGTGTTCGACAACGGTTGAAATCCCGTCCAGTCTTCATTGTATTACTCGACCCACGTCCGACACCAGTTCCTCGTGTCACCACACTACCCTCGAGCCTATACAAGCCGCCAACATTTCTACCACGCAGAACCTCCTGGTTATCCTTCAACACCTTAATTTTCCCGCACTCGGCCTCGAACTTGCACCCCCTCTCGTCTAGACTCCCGAGAGCAAGCAAATTCTTTCTTATACTTTGCACGTGTTTTACTCCCGCAACCGTGACGCTCCTTCCACCCGGCAACTGAAACTCGACGATCCCTTCCCCGACTACCCGATTCCTTGAACCATTAGCCATTTGAACCGTCTCTCTTTCACATGCCTTGTACTCAGAAAATTGGGCTCGATCATGGCATAGATGAAATGCACTCCCCGAATCGAGAATCCAATCTTCCCTCCTAGCGTCGTTTGCCTCTAACACTGCCAACGCGTCGTGAATATACTCGTGTTGAACCGCTGCTGCGTTTTCTTGTTGGTCTTTCTTCGCCTTCAGCTTTGGACAATCCTTCTTCACGTGACCCTCCTCGTCGCAATAATAGCATATGACCTTCTTCCTCGGCCTCTCTCGGTTTCCACCACCATACATCCGGTTCCCGCTGTGACCACCACCCGTGTAAAATGTTTTTTCACCCTCTGGCTCACTTTCAACCTCCTTCTTCCTCGCCTCCTCATTGAATAGGGCATCCGTGACCATCGTCATGGTCACCTTCCCCTCCGGCGCTGAATTACTTAGGGAAACCACCAGAGTCTCCCAACTGTCGGGCAGGGAGCTAAGCAAAAGCAATGCCTGAATCTTGTCATCCAGATTTAAGCCCACCGCGATCATTTGGTTCACAACATCCTGGAACTCGCTCACATGGTCGGCCACCGGAACACCATGCCTTAGCTTAAGGTTCACAAGCCTCCTCATGAGAAACGCCTGATTCCTCGGTGACTTCGATTGGAACATCTTCTCCAATTTAGTCCACAGAGAATAGGCCTCCTTCTCCTCCGACACGTACGGGTACACGGTCTGTCCAACACATTGACGAACAAGGCACACCGCCTTCTTATTCATTTGCTTCCACTTGTCTTCTTCGATGGTCGACGGTTTGACCCCCTTGCACTCGAACGGTATCTCGAGATCCCTAGTCGTGAGATAATCCATCATACGCGACTTCCAAATTGAATAATTTGTCGCCGTAAGAACCATCATCTTCGACGTCATACTCTCCTCCGTTGCTCCTGCCATTGATCAATACCACCCCCACAACAAGCACAAGACAAATCCAACCAAGAAACAACCAAACACCGAAAAAATAGAATCGATTCACCTGTTTAGTCCCTCTTTGTCTTCGCACCCCCGGATCTTCCTCGTACCTAGAACTTCGTCTGGATATGGAACTGCCTCCGGTAACCTTCGCCCTTCGAAATAACCTTCGCTCTGATACCAATTGTTGGGGAATATACGCTTCTTAGGCCGGTATATCCCCGTCGATCGTCAAAGGGTAGGTTCGATTTGATAAATAAAGCGGAATAAAAAAATCGAAGACAAGAATTATGTGGTTCGGCCAAGAATGCCTACTTCCACGGACATTACACCCAATATTATTCGATAATAATATTCTTGTGTACAGGACCGGATCTCGATAGATCTCTTTTCGACTCACTATTTCGTGTTCTATGTGTTTTCTAGGTTATACATGAATGAGGGGAGGAGGTTCTTTTATAGATGAGAAGTGAGAAACCCTAACTTAATCCCCAAGAAACCGAAGTCAAAACGCGGTCAAACTTCCGCCTCTTCACTCCTCCCGATGCTTTAATCCGAGCAAGGGTTGGACTCCCAACAGCCCGTAGGGGAGCCCCTTGGTGGACTTCTTTCCGCGCCCCTCCTTCCCCGTAGGGGACGCCTACGAGGCCTACGGGGCTGTCGTAGGTTAGTATGGATTTCCCGTAGAGGAGCCCGTATGGGATCCCCTACGGCTATCCGACTGTAGGGAATAGCCATAGGGGTTGACTGGTTTTTTGTAATATTGGTTGTGTATGAAACGCAAATATGTTATGTTATCTATGATGATATCGAGGCCAAAGCAACCAAGAAATGACAGAAATGACATTGATGTTTATCTAATTAAGACCTTTGATTGAAGAACTGAGAATGTTGTGGGATGAAGGGATTGACGAGTTTGATGGGTATCTCCAATAAAATTTCAATAAAATTTCAAGTTGCGTGCAATTTTTTTTTTTTACTATTAATGACTTTCCAGCATATGAAAATTTGAGCGATTACAGTGTCAAGGGGCATCACGCATGCCTAATTTGTGAAAAAGACACGAGCTTCATTCAACTAAAGCATGGAGGAAAGAAAGCTTACACTCGTCATTGAAGATTTCTCAAGCGTAATTTAGGAATTTCCGTAGTCAGGTTCTAAGAATCACTCCTGAATAGTGATTAGCTTTCATATGTAGAAACATTAGTTTTTTTAACCTACACTAATAGTTAACATATTTATTTAGGATAGTTCTATGGTGCCGTGAATGCACCATACATTGTCTTTAATCCCAACCATCAAATTTAAATATTTAATATGAACCATTGGATTTATCAAAGAAGAATGTATTATGGTACACAATTATCACCCTAGTTAGTTGGGTTAGTGCGGCAACGATTTATCCTCCCTTTTTTTTTGGGAAAGTTTTATCAAAACTTAGTTAAAATAATATTTCACATTTAATTAAATATTATATTTTAAATCTATACATATATAATTTCAGGATCCACTAATACCACGTGGACCAATAGGAAGGCAATAATAATGTTGTGTTCACACTATAAATTATAAATAAAAAAATTATAAAATATAAATAGTAATATTATTAAACATATTTAAATTATTATATATAAATTATAAATAGTAATTTGAAATTATATATTTTTGGTAATAATATAAATAGTAATTTGAAATTATCTTATAAAAATTGATTTCCTCCTATTCTCTAATCCATCGAAATTAAAAAAAAAAATTGATGAAATTTTTTAGATATATTATTTTCACTTGCTCTAATCTGCTTCGTATGTATTTTTTTATTTTTCTTAACATTGAATCGATTTACATGTATTCTTAACATTGAATCGATTTATATATATACTCCGTTCTTTTATTCATTCATTTTTTTTCCTCGATTTGTTTTTCAATTTTATGTATTAATTATATTTTTTTCGCAGATTCCAAAATCAAATTGTCGAGGTATTAATTATATCCGACTATATATTTTTTAAATTTTTAGTTTATCCCTAAATCAAAATTTTAATTATGTTCAAATTATGTTCAAATTGTCGAGATATTAATTATGTTCAAATTGTCGAGTTATTAATTATGTTCAAATTATGTACATATATAATTTCAGGATCCACTAATACCACGTGGACCAATAGGAAGAAAATAATAATGTTGTGTTCACACTATAAATTATAAAATATAAATAGTAATATTATTAAGCATATTTAAATTATTATATATAAATTATAAATAGTAATTTGAAATTATATATTTTTGGTAATAATATAAATAATAATTTGAAATTATCTCATAAAAATTGATTTCCTCCTATTCTCTAATCCACCGGAATTAAAAAAAATTGATGAAACTTTTTAGATATATTATTTTCTCTTGCTCTAATCTGCTTCGTATGTCTTTTTTTATTTTTCTTAACATTGAATCGATTTACATGTATTCTTAACACTGAATCGATTTATATATATACTCCGTTCTTTTATTCATTCATTTTTTTTCCTCGATTTTTTTTTATTTTATGTATTAATTATAATTTTTTCGCAGATTCCAAAATCAAATTGTCGAGTTATTAATTATGTTCGACTATATATTTTTTAAATTTTTAGTTTATCCCTAATTCAAAATTTTAATTATGTTCAAATTATGTTCAAATTGTCGAGATATTAATTATGTTCAAATTGTCGAGCTATTAATTATGTTCAAATTATGTTCAAATTGTAGAGGTATTAATTATGTTCGACTATATATTTTTAATTATGTTCAAATTGTCGAGGTATTTGTTTTGCAGGTTAACTTACGTTATATTAATATAATTGCATTTGTGTGATCTCATCCCCTTCATGTTCACCAAGTAAATTTTTTTTTTCTATTTACTTTTTTAGGTTTATATATTTTTTTTCCATTTATTTTGATATTTCTCTCACCGGTTTTAGTTATTTGCCCGAGTAGCAGACACATGTGGGAGATAGACAATAAGTCTCATCCCAGTACTAACTTCATAATATTTTAATAAAAAATTTGTCAGATTTGAACTCTGCGTTGAAGGAGAATTACACCAACATCACACAGACCTTATCACTCCGCTATACCCCAAAAGCTTAGATACTATAAATTACATTAAACAAGCATAATCTTTGAAAATAATAAAAAAAAATCATAATTGAGATAACGGTTAATAATGAGATTAATACGAGTTTAAAATTTTAAGTGAGAGTTCGATAATTAAATAAAATAATTTCTTAGTTCATTAATAAATTTTTGGCCAAATACGTGGTAAGATTTAATAAAATTTTAAATTATTTAAACAAATAAATCACATGGATCGCACGGGAAGTGATACTAATTTACTTAATTTTGGATTTTGGAACCAATTTCTAATCAATTTACAAATTATACACTTGTTCTTTTTATTCCTTAAATATTTTTATTAAAAAATGTAACCCAAAAAAGTACAAACAAAATAATATTGTTATTAAAATAAAAAATAGTAATATTCATATTTTTTTTTTGCATTTAATTGTAAAATCAACATATAAAATATTTATTTATTTATTTATTAAATATAAACATATTAAATATAAATATATTAAATATAAATATATTAAATATAAATATATTAATTTGAATCAAACTATTCGTATAATATTTGAATCAAATATTAAGTGATTCACATTTGTATTCAATTTTTCTAATACTCCGTACGAATAATTAAAAATTTAATTGAATCACGAATTGCGTCAGTATTTTTTTTATTCATTTACAACTCTAACAATTGTATGAAATAAATCAATTGCATTGGATTTAATTTTGATGTGCTTAAAAGAAATGTATAAACATAAATATTTTGTTTAAAATATATAAACATAAATATTTTAGACAACTGTATTATTAAGTGTATTATTTAATTTAAGCAATCAAGTATATAACATATTTTTATTGTTTTAAATAATTTTAATAATATAATAATAAAAGAATATTGTATATTATATTTAAAAATAAATAAATAAACTTGTTATAGTATAAATTCAATTTTGAGCTATAATCACATGCATTCACTGCATGATAATAAATTGAAGTGTCAATTATTTATTGGCTTAGACATAAATATATGATACATTTAAATATATCAAATGTATTCTAGTATTTTCCTACATGTGTGTTATGTGTGATTAATTGATTCTTTATTCTTTCAAATTATTTGTTAAATGTTCTTTGCTCTAACCCTATTTTTCATAGTAACTTTTAGAGAGAGTTTTAAAATATGAACAATACTTCTTAATTAAGTGTTGACGTAAACTCTTACATTGTTGTTGTAATTTAATTTGTGTGATTCTCTTGATTGTTGCTCTTTAACCTTGTTTTAGCTTTCTTTATTTCTAAATTGTTGGTTGGCACGTGTATTTGAATCATTAATCGAATAGTTCGACTATGATTAATGGAACAAATGCATATGACCTATTTCTATTTTTTGGTCGGGTTGGAGTCGATGACAAGAGTTGGGTCGTATTTGGTGTATTCCGGAATATAACTATCCTTGGGTTGTAACCTGTCGCGAAAAAGACGTCAAACCACTTGAGAGGGATAAGGGTACATATGACTTCGACCTATGTAGGTGTGTCACCTTTCGGTGAGTAGGAGATGATGCTAAGAGTCGGACACTCGTCCCTTGCCGACTCTTCGCTTGTTGGTTTTTAGCGTTTTACCCTTGTTTCTTTCTCTCTATGTGAGTGCATATAATATATTAGTTAATTGAATCTTCTTCTTACTTGAATGAAAATATTTATTTAAAGTTTCAGCCTTGTAAAGCCCATTGAGCCCATTTGGCTCACTCCTTAGTTTATTTTCTTTTCTCCTTTTTGAATTTCAAATGTTATAACTCCGGTTTCTTTTTGGAAAATCACTTGAAAAATAATTTTCTGCCATCGTTCCTTTTAAATCTTGACGCTTTGTATCTTAATAATTCATTTAGTTGTTTTCTTGAAGAAATTCTCTTTTGTTCTATCGTAGAACTTTTGTATTCTCTTTTGCAATGTTTCACACTACCTAAGATTGTAATAATTTGGAGCTTAAACTCATTCTTATGTTATATTTTATCATCAACTTTTAGTTTTAATTGTTGTTCCTTTATTTATTTATTTCGTTTTGTGCTGTTACAATTAAAAATATTTTAATTATATTAAAAATGTTTATAGTCACCACTAATCCACAAAATGAGAAGTTATCCTATGCATTGAAGTGCACACATTTTAAATGATGTGTCAATTATTTAGTTATTAATACAAATAGATATTGATACATTTGAAAATTTAAAATGTACTTTAGAATTTTATATATATATATATATATATATATATATATATATATATATATATTGCAATTTTTTTACTCACCAAGAAATTAAAGCATGCACACATATTGGATCGTACGTTTCCGCATAAACTGGTATCACACAATCAATACTTTGTGAGTATTGAAAACGATTAGAAACTAATAAATTTATATCCTAATTAAAAATGAAACCATAACAACGGTTCCTAATTCATTAATACTAAGACTTTTGACTAATTAATAGAATATTTTGTAGTTCAAACCGTGCAAGAAGTGGGTGGGTTGGTGGGTCATGGATGAACATGATGTTTGATGTGTTTGACTAATACGGAGTAGTTTTTACTTCAATTTTCATTGGTAAGTGTGCAAGTAAATTTAAAAAATATATTTTTTATTCTTTAACAAAAAATTAAATTAAGTTTGTATTCTGTTCAAAGTTTTAAAAAGCGCTAGGCGCTAGTCGGGCGGTGACTAGGGGCCTAGGCGGGGATTAATCGTTTTACTTTTTTATATTTAATTAATTAATATAATATTTTAAAAATATTTCTATGCATAATAAATCAATATTTTGAACAAAATAATCAATAAATAATCTAAACATAGTATTAATCACAAGTTTAACATAGTAAAATAATAAAAAATAGTTTGTAATTTTAAAATTTTAGATCATTTTCATTATATATTTAATATTTTTTTCAAATTTTGGTGTTGTACATCAAAATTTATCATAACATCATCTATTTTATTTGATTTATCAAGATTTGCATCTAATTTGATTGTTCAGTTAAATCTGCTCGAGAACCGTCTAAGTAAGTAAAGACGAAATTAATTGAATTTAGGTGGTCCAAAGCGGGTTTAGGCGGGTCTGGGCGGGTTTAGGCGGCGCTTAGGCGGGTTAGGGGCCTAGAGCCTAAAATCGAGGCGGTCGAGTACAGCCTAGAGCCTAGGCGGGGATTAATCGGAGTTAGGCGGGGATTTTTAGAACCATGATTATGTTAGATTGTAATCAATTCGATCTAACTAATACTCTCTCAATCTCTTAGCTTACTGCATAGAAAAAATAGCACTTAGATTATAAATAAAATAAAATTGTGTATTTAATAATATAAAGTTCAAGTATAATATGTATTAATTTGTAAATAATAAATTAGTTCATTTATAAAATAGTGGTATAAAAGTACGTAAATGTGCATTGAGATGATGAAGTTGTGAAAAAACATTTTATTTATAGATTTACACTATTTTAAGCGATAACCAAAAAAAGAAAGTGTGCATTGTTCAACAGGATAGAGGGAATAACATTGTAAATTATTCTGCCCAACAAATTAAAAAGTCCCGCTACCCGTTAATTATAATTATATATTTAATCTAAAATTAATGCACAAATAAACAATGTCTGTTCAACTTTTTATATTGAAAAACACAAATAAATAGTTAAAACATTTACGATGTTATTTAAATTTATTTTCTATGCTTTCACAAAAATTGTTTTGAACATCAAAGATATTGTTTTATAAGTTTAAAAACATATAATGAAGATCAACGCGAGAACATCACGTAAAACACGTCACATATAATAAGGTAAGTTTAAATCGATTAATTTTATATTGTTTATTAAATTATGAAATTACATGTTTGACGTAATGATGAAATTACGCGTTTGTTATAAACAAACGCGAGCTTTGGCGAGAATTAAACTCAAACTCTAAAATCGATCAACTGGCACAAAAAGTATAAATCGCAATTGTCGAACAATCTCTCAACTCTCAACTCACCATTAAGTATCTCTAGATTTTTTAGAACACACGCACACTGCAAAACACGAAATAACACGACGATTTTACGTGTTTTGATAACCAGTAAGACGATCTACGTGCAATGTGGAGGGGAGAGTGATTCTGGAATTATATGAAGCAAAATAACGAGTACAAAATGTTCTCCGTAGCTCACTAGTTGCATATAAATCACTATTCTATGTTATTATATGCTAAAACAGAAATGCACAAAATCGATAAGCTCATTCGCACCATCGACCTAAAACTGTGTTTTTCTCCGTAGACGTACTATCAAAACACGCAATTTCACGTGCGATTGATACTTGAGCTGGCAAGGATCACGCTCTATCAAGAACCATGTGATTTGGTGAAGAATCGAGTGAGAAATAGCCCACCAAAGTTCGCTGCACTCGGTCTCAATTCAGAACCAAAACGGTGTTGTATTGACGTGCGGGAAATTTGAATTTCCTGAAGAAATTACCAAAATGCCCATGTGTTGGAAATCGATATCCCGGGCTATCAAAAAAAATCGCGGAACCGATAACCCGACCGAAATCCTCGATCGCTGGAGAACCAACCGCAAACCACCGTACGAGCCGGAGCTCAACTGAGCACCACCACGGTCCGCCCGTGGTGCCCAGCCGAGCCCCCGCACGGGGCTCGCGATCGCCTCGCGGCTGATCGCTGGGGATGCACAAGGCTTCCACGGGGCTGCTCGTAGCAGCCCCGCAGCGAGCTCACGGGCTCGCTGCTCGCGGGGGGGTCGATCCTCCCCGCATCTCCGCTACGGGAAACCCCGCAGCTTGATACGAGGCGCTGCGGGTAAACCCGCAGCTAACAGGTTCGATCGCCCCCTCGGTTCCAGCCGAGGGCTCTTCCCACGACGCCGCCGGTCGAAGGGTGGCTGGGGTCCACCCGCCGTGGCACCAGCCCACGGCGAACCCCGACGATCGACTTCATGTCGATCGCATGCCCCAGCGTCCAGCCAGGGCTCCCCTTCGTCCGCGCGTACCGGCGGTCGAACCCTAGGGTTCGGCCGCCACCCTCGATCCCATCGAGGGCTCTTCGATCTTCGTCGGGGATCTCGAATCCCCGTCCCCGAAGTTCGTACGTTTCCCGGATCGTGCGTTCATGTATATATCACGATTAAAAACATATAATCATAAGAGGGGGTTTACGATTATACCTACGTCTCGTTGTGCGGAGAAACGAGATAGATTGAAGACCTTCGAATCTTCCCACGTATTCCTTGCACTTCGTTCGAACGTCGTGTGGGCGAAGATCCTCCGAACTCCTATGGATCTCCTTCACGAACTCTCCAGAATATCAAGTATGATAATCTTATGATGTCTTTAATTGTGAAGACCATGTAGTGCTTTTATAGGCTACGTAGGGGATCTAAAGGAGGTGGAATATTGAGCTCCCAATATTAATGATTAAATTGAGCCCAAGCCCAAATCTATTAATCCATTAATATTAATTAATTTATTTTCCACTATATAAATTAATTGCACTCCCAATATTAAACCATATTATATCAAATAATATTTCTCCGGTAGTATTATTTATTCCGTGTATTTAAGATTTAAATATCCATGAATAAAATTTATTTATTGCTCAATAAATTTATTCATCTCTTTTATCCGAGAATAGTACCATTCAACTTTAATTATTATGCGGAATAATTCCACCTGCAGGGTTTACATAATAATTCCTTATGAACTCATCTCGGGGATATTATCAACCCTTCCGGGATACACTTTCCCGTCAAGTATTCACGGCATGTCATATATAAAATATAGTGACCCGACTTTACCGGTAATTGTCCCAATAATTAAACGGGACAATTCCTTTGGAAAATCAAAGTCACTTATACTAAATATACACACCCGCAATAGTATCGGGGATTAAGAATAAAATACACTGAGACTTGAATCAATTATCACAGGCAATCTAATTGATAAATCTCAAGCGATCCGCCCAATACACCAAGTGTACAAGTATGATAAAATAATCAAGACCGATTATTTTCTCCCTCATACAACGACTATACCGATGGCTTGGTCCGTGTCCATCTAGGTCGTGAGCAACTGTTCGATTAAATACGAGTAACCGATAGTATGATCTTCCGTGTGACGGCGCACACCATACTAACTACAACGTATATAATCTAGGACTATATTTGCATATATTTAATTATCAAATAATTAAAAGCAAACAATTGTTCATTTAGTAGATTAAATGCTATGATCGGGAGTTACCGTTACTTAAATCTAGACATTAAGTATACAACTCCAACACCATGTGACTACTTTGTGTAGAATTTGCACATGAAGTCGATTTTTGTGTACATATTCAACAAATCTCCACCTTATACAACAACATCCACTCCTAGCAACATTCAAACAACTTCACACAACACATCACATCAAGCTCCAAGGAAATCAAAATTTCATAAAAGCTGTCGTGAGTAAATTTTCTTGATCCAACTTTGAATCCAAATGTTGTCTATACCAGCTGTATATAGACTCAACTATGAATCCCAACATGATCATTATATCCTCAGCTTCAAATCCATACCAAGAACTTCTCATATGATCAACCAAATTTTCAGAACATCCCAAAGCGACTTTTCCTTCAAAAGTGAGCCAAGTTGAAAAACTCAAGTACTCAAACCACCTCACACAAGTTTGAATAGAGTAATGTGACTTTCCTGCAAACAACTAACACCACAAACTTGCCTCCTTCACAGAATCACTACCCAAGTTATCCAAACCAGAATTTTGTCAAGTCAACTCACCCATTGAATTCAAGATTTACAAATACCTATGCAGAAAACTCAGTCCACACATGTACCATATTATGAACCTCAGGCCACAATCACTCGACCCAGAAAACCACTGAGCAACAAAATCAACAAGTCACACTCCTAAATCCTCAAAATTGCATGTATGAGTATTTTTTTGCATAACTCACCAACCACAACTGATATCTCACATCAGCTGCAGCCAAAAGTTCCACAACGCAATAAAGATTGTGAAAGGTCCACCACTTGGACCAGATCCCGACACTAGGGTTGGGCGCGGACCGGGCCGGTCCCAAAATTTCTAGGGCCCGACCCAAAACCCGTTTTTATCGGTCCGGGCCGGTCCGGGCTTTTTGAAATTAAGGCCCGACTTTAGAACGAGCCCGGCGGTCCGAGCTGAGTTTTCGGGCTTTTCGAGCCCAATTTTTTTAATTTTTAAAAATTGTTTTTAATTATTAAAAATAATTATTTATTTATTCTTTTTATAAAAAAATAAAATTTTAAATTTTAAATAATACTATTGAATACTTATATTTATAATTTAAGTTTTTAAGGTTAAATTATTAATTAAAATATTAAAAATTATATAAAAATATATAATATTTATTAAAAAAATTATATAAAAACTAAAAATCGGGCCGGTCGCGGGCTTTCGGTCCCAAAATTTTTTAGGCCCTGGCCCGGCTCGTCTTTTTATTTTTCGGTCTAGGCCCTGGCGGGCCGGTCCCAAAAAAATTTAGGCTCGGCCCGCGACGGATTTTTTTCGGGTTTTCGGTCCGGGCTTTCGGGTTTTCGGGCTCAAACGCCCACCCCTACCCGACACTATTTGAATTTATCCACAGACAACACTTTAGTAAAGTTATTTGTTAGTTTCCCTTAAGTTGCTATCTTCTAAACTTTGAATATCTTTTTCTCCACCACATCTCTCACAAAATGCATCCTAACATCAATGTGCTTAGATTTCTAATTAAATGCTTGATGTTTGATTAGGTGTAGGGCACTTTGACTATCACAGTTTACAAAAACTGTATATTGCTCAACTCCTTACTCCTGTAGGATCCCTTTCAGCCACATAGCCTCTTTGATAGTCTTAGTTATAGTAAAATACTCACTCTTAGTTGTGCTAAGAGAAACAACACCCTGATGAGTATCCTTCCATACTACATCAGATCCAAACAAAGTAAACACATAACCAGTTATGGATTTCTTGGTATCCAAATTGCTTCCAATATCAGAATCAACATATCCAATTAATACATCTCCTCTGAGATCACATTTTCTGAACAACAACCCATGCTTTAAAGTCTCTTTGATGTACCTGAGTATCCATCTCACAACATCCCAATGCATTCTACTTAGATTTGACATGAACCTAGAAATCGTGCTCATCGCATAAGCCAAATCAAGTCTACTACACACCATGACATACATGATACTCAGATTGTGAAACACCACTCATATTATTGATCTCAGATTGTGTAGATGGACTTTGATCAACTGAGATTTTAATGCGTTGAGCTATAGGATTTAATCGAATCTTAGCTTCCTCCATGTGAAACATCCTGAGAACTTGATCCAAATAAGAAGTTTGAGACAACCTCAGTGTCCCAACACTCCTATTTCTCACAATATCCATTCACAAGATCTTTCTAGCTTCACCTAGATCCTTCATCTCAAACTCTGATCTCAGAAGTTTCTTGAGAGACTCAACCTCAACTTTTGAACAACTTACAATTAACATATCATCAACATAGAGAAGCAAGTATGTGACAACCTTGTCAGATTTCAGTTTCAAGTACACACAACAGTCGTACTTGCATCTAACAAATCCGATGTGCAACATATAACTATTAAACCTCTAATACCACTGCCTATGGCTTTGTTTCAACCCATGTAAAGATTTTCTAAACAAACACACCATGTTTTCACTGGAAGCACCCTCATCTCCTTCTGGGATTTTCATGAAATTCTTTTCCTCAAGTTCCCCATGCAAAAATGTTTTTTTATACATCTATCTACTGCAACTCAAGATTTAACTGAGATACAATGGACAACAAGATCCAGATTGTGGAATGCTTAACAACATGTGAGAAAATCATTGAAACCAACACCTTCCTTATGAGTAAAGCCCTTAGAAACCAGTCTAGCCTTGAATTTCACATCCTTAGCATCAAACCCTTCAAGTTTCTTCATGAAAATCTATTTACAACCAACAACTCTCTGAGAGAGAGGCTTCTTAATAATTTTCCAGTTTTGATTCTTCTCCAAAGACTGAAGTTCTTCATGCATTGCTATAATCCATTTCTCTTTCTCAGAACATGATATAACAACATAATAGCTATTTGGCTCACTAGAATCAATCTCATCAGCCACCATCAGAGTATATGAGACCACATCAGCTTGTGCATATCTTTGAGGTGGATTAATCACCCTTCTTTCTCTATCTCTTGCAATCTGGTAATCACTGTGATCCTCATGAGTTTCTGAAGTTTCAAGATCATCATAACCTCTAGCTTCTTCCTGATGAACTCCTTCTCTCCCATCAAGCTCCTATTGGAATATTATCCTTCATCCCACGGGTGTTGTACCAAAACAAGCTATGTAGTGCGTCCTGTGTAGATTGATCGATTGGGCGATACTAAGTGTCGAGTTGTGAACTTGAACCTAAGAGTCAAAAATCAAGTCAAATGAGTCACACGACCCTATTGATCATGTATACTTGGAGTATATAAACCTTGGTTGAAAATCGAGGTTGAACGACGGAAGAAACAGAGAGAAAACCCGAATTCGACACATTTTTACACTGGTGTTGCCCGACACCTCCAGCCCGTCGACCGACACCAAGGCAAAAATGGTGTCGGTGTAATTTTTCAAGGGTTGTCGTCCAACAACTCCTAGTGTTGGCCGACAGCGACGGAATTTTATGCGCGGGATTTGTTTTCCATTTCCTATGCAACCCTAAACTCTGTTATACCTCCCTCCTATATAAAGGGACCTTGACCCACGAATTTTGATGCAACACACATTAGAATTCACAACCTAATAGCATCATATTCGCGGCGCGTCGAGAGAATCGAGTGGGACTCGATATTGTTGAAAGACTTCTACGTTCGTTGATCAAGGAGGGTTCATGCAACGAATTGAGACCGAGTACTTTCGCGGTTGATCCATCTACGTTTGGGCATCATATACATACAAGAATTAAGGTACATAATTCTTACTAACACAATTATTTGTTCTTACTACATACGTGCGCATTAGATCCATATGTTATGATTTTACGTGTTTATGCATGATCTACTTTTCCGCACTTTTTCATATTTGTAAAATACGTAAATCCATCTATGGTGTTATGAATGAGATCCAAAGTAAACCGAATAGTGGTATCAGAGTCTTGGTCGTGCGTCTGCGTATGCGCGTAGAACAAGTGCCTATAAAAATTGTTTTAATTTTTATTTGTGAATTTTTTCTTGAACTATTTTTTGGAAAAATAGTGTTTGGTTGTATTTTAATTTAATTGCATTATGTTTGCATAAATCAAGTATCCATGATTTATTCATTTAATTTTTCATGGAATATTGTTTGGAAAAATAGTAGTTGATTTTATGTTAAAAATTAATTTGATTAGTTTTGTGCATAAATCGAATCCTCATTATATGAAATTCGGAATTGATAAATTTATTTGGAATATTATTTGTCAATTTTATCTCTCAATCATGATTAATAAATAATTTTGGAATTCTTGTATTTTTCATGAAATTCATATTTTATCAAATTTTCAAAACAATGTCTAATTTGTGTTTCTCAAGCAAATCAAAAGTTAAAGATAATTTTCACCCCGGGAGTGAATTTTATTGGCAAACACTAGATTTGTGGATAACGCAAATTAGAGACTTTCGGACCATTGGATGGTAAGATTATTTGGTTGGCTCCCCCATATCACATGGGAGATAGGGTTGCAATTGCATGATGAATCGCTGGTTAGAAACTCGAGTTTTAACTTCCGATTTATTGCGTTTTGATTATTGAGATAATTATGAACGGGGATACAAATAGAAGTCGATTATTGGGAATAATTAAACAATTAAAATATGATTTAATTCTGAATAAAATTAATAGGCATATTTGAGTTATATGTTGCATCTTGCTTGCTATGAATTGAGAATTCTTGTTGTTTGCTAGATGTAAGGCCAACAGCCGTTAGTTGTTGGATGGATGCCCTGCGTTTTTCGTATTCGATGACCTTAGAGTTTTATATGGACTGCGTGCCATCAAATCTTTTGTAATAGTATAGATTTATTTTTATGCTATGGTCTGTGTGCCATTTTTCATCGTAAGCTGTGGAGGGATCCACAATGCGAAGGCCTTACAAAACAAAGACGAGAAGACGCAAAGCCAAAATCGAGTGGGACTCGAGAAGACGAAGATGTGAGTGAGACTCAAGATTACAAGTACCTCGAGGAGGATACCAATTTGTAATTTATTGTTTTCGTAGTATATATAACTTAGGGGCCATTGGAGTGCGTTTATATGTTGTGGTAGTATGCATGCTTTAGGTTTTATTTTGCGTTTTTATAGCATGTTCAATCGATTAAAACATAACCTGCATGTTGTGTCTCATAAAATGAGTTTGTCCAAATAAGCACACCCCCTAAAGCTCTCGATCATAAATTAGAAGGTTACGCCTCTGCGGGGTGCTATTTTTGATCTTGAGATAAGGTGAGGGTAGAGGAACAACGAGGCCTCTACAACATGTTTTTGGTTTCTCATCGATGAACCCACTTAAGACGTGGTAGTCGAGGCGAGGAGTTAAGAATGAGATGCTTATCGACCTAGAGTGTTATTGTTAATAGTGGGACTTTTGAAATAAAATTGACAATGAGATTGTCTACCTATCTTGGATTTATCGAGTAACAAGCTCTCATTGGCTCGAAAAATTTCGAGATGAGGATCTTGGAATTGTTTTGTCCTAGAGACACCAATGTTAGACATTTGAGGACAAAATAGACAACTTTATGAGTGTTCGAGTAACGACTTGTTGTCAAACTATTGAATGTTTACAAAATACTTGCTTATTTCTTTCTGTAGTTAATATGTATGCACCTAATTTAATCACCCAAGTTACTATGCGTTCAATCCTTGGGAAGGAAAACTAAACGGTACAAACTTTCTCGATTGGCATCGAAACTTAAGATTGGTTCTCAAATTCGAAAGTTGAGAGAATGTGAATGAAAATTCAATTCATGTGCTTCCTAAAGCAATCAAGGACAACTCTGGGAGAGATGTTCATATGATAAAGGAAAGGATAAAGCTTTTGATGCACCCAAGACCAATGACAAGAAGACTTAGGTGGGACCAAAGTGCTTCTATTGCGATGGCATGGGCCATTTCAAGACGGATTGTTCTAAATCCAAGGAAGATATGAAGAATGGGGTTGCCCCTTCATCTTCAAGTATCTATGTTGTAGATAACACTTTTCTGACAGTACTTCATGGGTATTAGATACCGGTTGTGGGACTCACATTGTAAGATGTGTTGAGGGCTTACAAAGAAATAAGAAGTTAGAAAAAGGTGAAGTCCATCTACGTGTGGGGAATGGAGCGAGGGTCGCTGCATTAGCCGTAGGGATTTATTGTCTATATTTTCCCTCGGGGCTCGTACTAGAACTTAATAATGTTTATATTGTTCTTAATATTACCATGAATATTATTTTAATTTCAGTATTGGATGTTGAAGGAATTAATTTTACGATTATTAACGGATTTTTTCGTTGTTTAATCGTAATGTATTCTATGGTATGTCACGTCTTGAGCGAGATTTATACGTGCTCGATTTAGATAAACAAATCTACAATATAAATACCAAACGAGCTAAATCAAACGAGATTAATGAAACGTACCTCTGGCACTGTCGTTTGGGCTATATAAACACCAAACGTGTTGAGAAACTCCTCCGTGAGGGGATTCTAAAATCATTTGATTTGGAATCATTTGATACATTCGATGGATGCCTATTAGGCAAATTGACGAAATAACCATTTTTGGGAATTGGTAAGCGAGCTAGTGATCTATTTGGCCTTATACACACTGATGTGTGTGGACCAATGAGTTCATCAGCACGAAGTGATTATGTATACTTCATTACATTTACTGATTTTTTAAGTAGATATAGATATGACTACAAATGAAGCGTAAGTCGGAATCCTTTGAGCGATTTAAAGAATTCCAAATTGAAGTAGAAAATCAACTTGAAAAGACGATAAAAATTATTCGATCAGATCGATGAAGCGAATATCTGAGTTAAGAGTTTAACGATCATCTAGTGAGTTGTGGGATTAGATCTCAACTCACTCCTCCCAGAACTCCTCAGTTGAATGGAGTTTCTAAGAGAATGAATCGAACTCTGTTAGACATGGTTTGATCTATGATGAGCTAAGCTAAAATTTCTATATCCTTTTGGGGACATGCACTCCCTACTGCTACTCTAATACTGATTAGGACACCGTTAAAGGTTGTGAGTAAGCCACCATATGATATATGGAGCGGGAGGGTCTCGAATTGTCTTATCTCATGATTTGGGGTTGTGAAACCTACGTCAAGAGAAATATCTCTGGAAAGCTTGAACCCAAATCTGACAAGTTTCTCTTTGTGGGTTACCCAAAAGAAACCCGAGAATATTATTTCTACAATCAATCGAAGAACAAAATTTTTGTTGCTCACGATGGTGTCTTTTGGGAAAAAGAATTCATTTCTAAGAAAGATGGTGGGAGTAAGGTTGTTCTGGACGAGGTCCATGATGAACAACCAGTTACCGAGGATGTGACGCCCGGTTATTTATCTCGTTTAAAAACAGCGGAAAAAATAAAACTTTATACAAACCTCACCTATAACCGGACTTACGCTGACACCTCACCCCAAACAACAAATAATATACATAAAAGAATAAAAAATAAACCTAGTGTCTAAAGATCAGAGAATAATAAATACCACGGTGGCCCCTATCCATGATCACAAAGCCTGCGTCGTCTCTCGTCCAGCCCTCACAGCACCGCAAGTTGTCGCACCTACAAGATAGAGAAATATACATGACAAGGTCAACGTCTAATACGCTGGCAAGATTTATAATCCTCTACCATGTACCACACAAACATACAGTCACATAACACACATAATGACCATTCAGCCTCAACCATCCTCGGACACACTGTCCTCGGGTATCCTAGAACCGTCGTGTCTCCACTATCCTCGGACTACATCACGTCTTCCAGTATCTTTGACATGGTATAATCGTACACATCATGCCTACCCTATAGACAGTATCCCGTATGATACAAGTATCACCTCCTCAACCTGAGAGGTAACACCAGTAACGATGACTCACGTAGAGATAATCGTAAGACATATACTTAGCTAGGGTAATATGTCCCACGATATCGCGCTGTCCATCGTACTTACTCCAATCTTGGCTAGTAAGATCACCCGTACCCATGTTCGAAGGACGCTCGACCTCAATGCACATAATCACTACATTTGCAAATAAGGGTCAATGTAAGGTCCTAAAATGATCACTACACATCCCTCTCGACTAAGTAGTCATGAGTTCATCAATCCCGATAGATCACCAACGTTCTATCCCTAATGACACTCCTACGAAATTAAATCCCTGTATATGGTCTATCCATGACAAGATCCGAATACAGACTAAGTGACGAGTTCACTGGTCCCGTGAGACACTTGCGGTCCATCCCCAGTGATACTCACTCACGAATTCTAAACCCATACACACAAACCTAACAAATGTCGTCGATGGGGTCGACAATAGAATCACGTCGATCGCACACAACGGATTCTAAATATCATCCGGGTAAGCAGACCGTGAAGCTGTCAGAAGGGCGCGACCCAAACTACAGGCGAACACCTCTGTCACTACCCGTTGGTTAGACCCTCGTCTATAGTGACCCCGTCACTACAAACTTCGGTCTACATAGATTAGACTACGCACCTTTGACATCCCATATGCCAATCAAAAAGTGCGCGCGAGGCTGCGCATCTACATCCATATTCGCCTCCCGTATGGCTATCGGTCGTCACCGATGTACGTGCATACACGGCAACAAAAGCAAACACTTGTCAATCACAAAACTCGAAAGATCAAAAGACTCAATCGAGTAAATCATACAATCATGGATCACCCGATACCAATCAACAATATACCACATGATATCCACCTCGGATATACCAGCCATCATCGGTATCATATACCCATATGCACATATACAATAAGTATAATACATATCAACAGACATACAATCAACAATATACCATGGTCTACATACACAATCATATAAATCATATATGATAGTTAATCACCAAAATCATCATCTATATACAATCATAAAACCAACCGAAACCCATCCTCTGTCGAAGTACGCCATAAAGACGATTCCGAAACTATATTATAATAGTCAAACGGAGTTACGAGTCAAAATATATGAATTTTTGAAGTTCGGGAAGAAAATTGGTCGACACGAATAGTGTAGCGCTCGCTGGGAGCATGTAACGCTCGCTACATGAAGTAGCGGTCGCTACTCCGGGGTAGCGGTCGCTATCCAATCATCGTCTCCAGCAGACAGCGCTCCCCCGAGCTTCCAGCGACGATAACTATTGATTCAGAAAGCGAAAATGAGAGTTCTATATACCGAAACGATCCTCACGACGAGAGCTATCCAACGGTATATAATTCAAGTACCGAAACACAACAACCTGAAATCGAAATGTAGACGAAACATTTTTCGATATCGAAACTACAAAAATCTTAATTCACTTGCCTCTTGATTTGATCCTGTCTGAAGTAGGAACCTCACGGGATGAGTGACTTGCTCTCCTCCTAACTTGAATTCACAAAATCAAGCTCCTTCCACGGTTTTTCTCTTCTCTATTCTTCTTTCTTCTTCTCCCGGTCTCTGGGTGTGTGGGTGAGATTTGTGCGTGGATTAGTGTGTGTCTTGGGTATATATATATATATATATATATATATATATATATATATATATATATATATATATATATATATATATATATATATATATATATATATATATATATATATATTGGTTCTTCTACATCAAAATTATTTATAAATTACACATCAAATAATTCTGTTCTCGAAATATTAATCTAAAAATATCACGACGACCGATAAATTGATATATCGATTACAAAGTCAACAGTCAACGCAAAATATTATACGTAAATACTGAAAAATAAAACGGGTATTACAAAGGAAATAAACGACGAGGTCGTGGAAACTCCTCAAGCCGTGGAGGTGGTAACTCCTCGTATGTCGGAAAGAAGTAAAACTCAACCCGATAGATACATAAGTATCTTAAGGAACGAGGGATACAATGTTTGCATTTGGAGAGCAACGAATCGTCCACCTATAGTCAAGCCATGACAAGTCCGGATTTGAGAAATGGGTGAGAGCAATGAAATCCGAAATGGACTCTATGTAAAACAAGAAGTTTTCAAAGCTAGCTAGATTGGTAGCGAAAGGTTTTCGCCAAATCCACGGGGTGGACTACGACGAAACCTATTCACCAGTCGTGATGCTTAAGTCCATTAGGATACTTCTTACCATTGCCGCTAATTATGATTATGAGATTTTGCAAATGGATGTTAAAATCGCCTTCTTGAAGAGGATGTGTATGTGACACAACCTGAGGGTTTTATCGATCCAACTAAGGCTACAAAGGTATGGAAGCTTAAGAGGTCCATCTATGGACTCAAGCAAGCATCTCGAAGTTGGAATTCGGCTTTAAACGAAGCTGTAAAGGAATTCGGCTTTAAACGAAATACAAAGGAATCTTGTGTCTACAAGAAGGTCAGTGGGAGCGCAATCGTTTTTCTTGTGTCGTATGTGATGACATACTCCTTATTGGAAATAAAATTCTGATGTTAAACTCTGTGAAGGAGTGACTCGTAAAGTGTTTCTCAATGAAAGATCTTGGAGAAGCACAATACATATTGGGCATCAAGATCTATCGGATTAGGTCTAAGAGGGTGCTTGGGCTAAGTCAATAATCTTATGTTGACAAGATACTTTAAAGGTTCAAGATGAAAGACTCTAATAAGAGCTTTCTTCCAATGACACATGGCACATCTCTTAGCAAAACTCAATGCCCGCAAGGACCTCATGAGCAAAAGAGGATAAATAATGTTCCTTATACTTCGTCTATAGGATCGATTATGAATGCCATGATATGTACAAGTCCAGACGTATCGTATGATTTTAGCACGACGAGGCATTTTCAGTCGAACTTGAATTAGACGCATTGAATTGCGGACAAAAACATTCTCAAGTACCTTAACCGAACTAAGGAGAATTATCTTGTCTATGGGGGACAAGAAGAGTTAGAGATAACGGGCTATACGGAACGCAAGCTATGAGACTAATAAAGACGACTTCCGCTCACAGTCTGGATATGTCTTTTGTCTGAATATCTGTGTTTTTAGTTGGAAGGGTTCCAAGCAAAGCATTATCTTCGACTCAACTACAGAGACTGAGTACATTGCGGCCTCGGAGGCTACAAAGGAATGTGTACGGATGAAAAAGTTCATTCAGGAGCTTGGTGTCATCCCTAGTGTTGTCAAATCTTTAGTTCTATCGATCTATTGTGATAATAGTGAAGCTATAGCTCAGGCACGAGGCCGAGGAATCATCATAAATCCAAACACGTGCTCAAGAAGTTTCACATTCTTCGAAATTTGCAAAGTGGAAACCGAGGATAAAGTTGCCAACCCATTCACCAAACCTCTCCCGCAGTCAAAGCATGAAGCCTTCAGTACTGCCATAGGAATTTATAGTCTTAGAGAATAATATGCCTGTATTGTAATTTATTTACAAACAGAGATTATAAAGTAAACATTCAAGATTGATTAGAAAATCAAACTTATTCATATTTTCATAGTTTAGATTATATAAACTGTTCAAAGTAGATTTTAAATTTTAACTAAGTTACGTGATAATGTCTCATCCCAAGTTTTTATTTAAACTTATTGTCTATCCCAATTTTTGTAATATTTTTAGAAAATGGCATATCATAAACAATTTTGTTTGTTTTTCAATTGACTATCTATCAATTTAAATAAATTATCAATAAATTATTATAAATGACAACTTAAATTTACTATTTGTTTTTTGTAAAATTTACAAGAAAAATGTGCATATTTAAAATATTGTAATATATATATATATATATATATATATATATATATATATATATATATATATATTGACGATCGGGACGATGTATAGTATGAGAATAACAAGAATATCGAAGAAAAAAAATCAACAATAAAGTAGAGAAGACAAGAATTTACGAGAAAATCCAAATCGAGAAAAACCACGGGAGGAACGCCGAATAAATCACTATAATATTGTTTCACGATTACAAGGGTCGATATACGCTCAAAACCCTCAAATCTCACACAATAGTTCTAGCTAGAATGGATGGTGTGTTTATGCTCATGGAAAAGCTCTCTTTATATAAGGGGAGGTCCTAATTATTGTATGGAAACAATAATTATCGCCCATAAGAAGCCTGGTAGAAGAAGGAAACCAAAACGGACCAAAAATAAGACTTTCCATAAAAACTCCACGCTGGAGAAATTGGCGGGCGCCGTTTCTCACCCGTGGTCGCAGGACCTCATTCGGCGGACGCCGAATGGTCCTGGCGGGCACGGAATAGTCCAAAATCCCGATCGTAGCTTCAATCGGGAAACGATGGAATCGGCGACTACCGTTCCAAAACGACGGTCACGGAATGCCCTCAACGGGCGCTGATTCCTGTCCGGCGGGTGCTGAAGCAACATCGTAGCTACGATGCTCCAGGTGTCGTTAACGGCGGGCGCTGCCGCCTATCCGCGGTTGCGGGACGACCACCGGCGACCGCCGTTTGAGAATGGAGGTCGCTGAACTTGTTCAGCGTCTCCTTCTTCCGGTTTCGTGACAAACCTCAACAATATATATATATATATATATATATATATATATATATATATATATATATATATATATATATATATATATATATATATATATATATATATAGAGAGAGAGAGAGAGAGAGTATGTTAAGTATTGAATTTCTAATGTATTTAAATTAGGGGGATTTTGTAAAAGAACAGGCAAATTCGATGCTGCAGCAAAGGGTACAACCCACACTTCATCAGATCGCGACACGTGTCCCCACTACCTTCTAACATTTAATTTATGTTTTTTATTTATTTACTTTTACTTCTTTTATATTTTATTAAATATATATTTTTATATATAATTTGATGCAAATTAGTTTAAATAAATATTACTCCATAAATTTACTTTGAATAACTAAATAATTATTTATTTATAAAAAAATAATTATATATTTTTATAAGAATTATAAATATTCATTTATTTATTTAAATTAAATAATTATGTAAAAATGACAAGTGTGTGGGTTAATGGGTTAATGTATAGTATTTTTTTATTTATTTTTTGTAATTTAAAAATTATTTTTCCATAAATAAAATTTTACAAAAAAATTGATGTAAGTTGGATGGCATAAAGTCTTATAAATAGTTTAAAACAAATCAAATTCAAAATATTTTAAAAAAAATCACAAACAAAAACCTTGAAATGATAAAAAAAAAACATGAAATCAAATTCAAAATATTAAAAAAAAAAATAATAATAAAAAAACAAAATTATTTTCAACAATTTTAAAGACTTTGTGGCTTTCAACTTAAATCAATTTTTTTTAAATTTTTTTACATAATTAATAAATTTAAATAAATAAATGAATATTTATAATTCTTATAAAATATATAATTATTTTTAATAAATAAATATTTATTAATTTATTCAAAGTAAATTTATGGAGTAATATTTATTTAAACTAATTTGCATCAAATTATATATAAATATATATTTAATAAAATATAAGAGAAGTAAAAGTAAATAAATAAAATACATAAATTAAAGTTAGAAGGTAGTGGGGACACGTGTCGCGATCTGATGAAGTGTGAGTTGTACCCTTTGCTGCAGCATCGAACTTGCCCTATTCTAATTGATTCATTACAATAAAATACATTCGTATTTATTAATTATAGTTAAGGATAAGGATATCAAAATTATTATTTTTATTTAATAAATTTAAATTTGAATATAATATATAGTTTTACAATAAAATTGAATATACATAATTTTACAAAAAAACCTAACATATACAAGCTCGATAACTGGAGCGATGAAAAAATAAATTAATTAATTAAATATTTAAAAGGGTAAATAAGTAAATAAACAAATTTTCAAAATGTAGTCTTGTTTATAATTTTATCAATAATAATACCTTAATCAATAAATAGGTAAAAAAATATTAACCTTTTATCGTGAAGTATATTCAATGAAGTTTAAGTTATAATTTTATAAACCAAGTTTACCTTTTTCCCAAATACTTCTTTTAAATTATATTTTATAATTATATTAAATTATTATCATAATTATTTATAATTTAACATAATTAATTTTGTAAAAAGTCATTCAATACTTTAAAATTCTTCATGTTATTTTGATGTAGATGCTTGAAACCTTAAAAATAATATTTAAACATTAATGTCAAATTATTTATTTTTTTAATGACGGCTTCTTTAAGCTTCACAATGGTAATAATACATCCATTATTATGAAATAATATATTGTGAATGTTTTTTGGAGTGCTCAATTAGTGTGCATGCAAATTCACACACCATTGAAGCACAAATTGATGATAATATTTATTCATAATATTTACTTCTACATAGGGCATGATGATGCATGTGTACCTATAAATATGTGTCTTTGTACACTTGAATACTTGAAATATAATAAAAATATTTTTGATCTCCCTAATCTTCTTCTATTGAGTATTTTATATTTTATATTGTCTTGAGCTATTAAAATTACAACATGTTATAAGCACAAATAACAAGATTTTGAAGTACGCATTTTGGGAGATGTATTGGTTGATACGTTTGAATCAAGATATTAAACATTGTTTTATTGTTTATGTTTTATAAATGATAATATTTTATTTTGTTTGATTTTTTGTTATTATTTTAATTTATTCGAGACATGAGAATGTGTCTCTAAAGCATTGATGCCACTTAGCGTCCCCGATTTTTCCGTAATGCATAAAAGCATCATTACATAGAGTAGTTACAACAGTTATTGTGACATAGACAAGTGTCACTAAACAATTTTTTTATGACGCATAATAGTGTCTGTTAAGTATTCCACATCGATTGAAACGAGGTCCTAAAGCTCAAATATAAGTTGGATTACCTTAATACCTTAACAAAGCCATTTAAGGTGTTATTTGTCTAACTTTGACATGGTATCAGAGCAGGCCCAACACGATGATGGGTGCACCAGCCGATGAAATTTCCGGCTTGCGCAAAGATGACACTATATCCATGAGTAGAGCCAACAAAACTGAGCCTACTCATGAGGCGGCGTGTTAAGTATCCCACATCGGTTGGAACAAGGTCCTAAAGCTCAAATATAAGATGATTGTCTTAATACCTTAACAAGGCCTTTTAAGGTGTTATTGGCCCAACTTTGACAGTGTCACTAAAAGATACTGTTATAGTGCACAATAGTTTCACAATTTCCATCTATGGTGACACTTTCGAAGCGTCACGATAAGTAGATATAAAAACGCCAAATCAGGTGGCGCTTGATTGAAGCATCACTATAGAAAAAGTGTCACTAAAATATATTTGTAGTGACACTTTTGAGCTTCTCAAAAGCCAGTTTTTTTTAATTGTGAATCTGGACATATGTGGTATAATCGAATTACTGAATGCTTAGTCAAAGAAGGTTATAAAAATGATCCAATATGTCCATGTGTTTTCATAAAGAAAAATGACCAAGATTTGTGATAATTGCGGTGTATGTTGATGATTTAAATTTGATTGGAACTCCTGAAAAAATTTAGGTAGCCGCTGAATATTTGAAGAAAAAATTTGAGATTAAAGACTTTAGAAAAACTAAATTTTGTCTTGGTTTACACATCAAACATCTAGAAGATGGAATTTCAGTTCACCAAACATCTTATACACAGAAGGTATTAAGGCGATTCAACATGGAAAAAACACATCTATTAACTAGTTCAACGATCGTTCGGTCACTTGATCCTAAAAATGATCCTTTTAGACCTCAAGATGAAGATGAAAAAATTCTTGGTCCTGAAATACCTTAAATTAGTGCGATTGGTGCACTAATGTATCTTGCTCACTGCACAAGGCCTGATATATCATTTGCTGTAAATTTACTAGCAAGATTTAGTGCATCTTCTACAAAACGACATTGGAATGGTGTAAAAAAAATTCTTCGTTATCTCCAAGGAACAATTGATCTTGGTCTATTTTATTCAAATAAAGTTAAGCCTGAACTTATTGGTTATGCTGGTGCTGGGAATTTATCTGACCCGCAGCATAAAGCAAATTCTCAGACCGGATATGTTTTTACATGTGGTGGTACTGCCATTTCATGGCGTTCTACTAAGCAGTCACCTGCTTCCACTTATTCAAATCATGCTGAAATTATATCAATCCACGAGTCAAGCCGAGAATGTGTTTGGCTAAGATCATTGATCCATTATATTCGAAAGAAAATCGAATTATCGAAAGAAAATAAAAATCATCCAATTGTACTTTTTGAAGATAATGCAGCTTGTATAGCTCAACTTAAATGAGGATATATTAAAGGAGATAGAACGAAACATATTTCACCTAAATTTTACTTTAAGCATGAATTGCAAAACAAAGGTGAAATTAATGTGCAACAAATTCGACCATGTGATAATTTGACAGATTTATTTATCAAAGCATTACAGATTGCAACATGATTTGAAAAATTGGTGAGATATATCAGAATGCGTAGGTCAAAAGATTTCAAATTAAATACGCGTTGCACTCTTTTCTTTCACTTGGTTTCTTCCCAAAGGATATTACATTGAATGGTTTTTAACGAGGTAACTTAGTAAGCGTATTAAATAGGTTTTCGTTTACTAAGGTTTTCCTTCGGGTTTTTACGTAATGATTGGAAATGAAATAAAAAATACGATGTTTGAATTAGAGGAAGAAATACAAAGATGAAAAAAAATCATCCAAAGGGTGGTATTATGAAATAATATATTGTGGATATCTCTTGAGTGCTCAAGTAGTGGGCATGCAAATGGACACACCATTGAAGCACAAATTGATTATAATATGTATTCATAATATTTACTTCTACATAGTGCATGATGATGCATGTGTACCTATAAATATGTTTATTTGTACTCTATTGTAATGTACTGAGAGAGTGAATATAAAATCATCGATGAATGGTGAGTATGTTAATACTCTTATTTATAGTGTTACAATATAATCCCATAATTGGGAAAGATAAGCGCAAATCAAATGATATATACTATCCTAAATACTAAGATATATTTTATTCTTATAATCAAATCAATATGATTTGATTATATTTATTTTCTTAACACCCTCCTTCAAGCGATGCGTTGGTTGAAGACGAACGCGAAGCTTGGTAAGGAGTTGGTTGTAGCTGCGACAAGAGAAGGTTGCGCTAGCGATGCTGCAGGAGGGAGGAGGAGGCTGCGGCTGCGGCACGACGCACGATGGAGGAGACCAGTCCGGCGTGAAGGTTGTGGCTGCGGCAGATTGAAGGTACGACAGAGGATACCAGTCTGACGTACAAACAAAGAAAACGACGGAGGAGACGAGTCCGACGTGAGAAGAGAGGAGGCGGAAGAAGGAAAAGTGGGAGGAAGAAAAAGAAGAAAGAAAGAAAACTAAACTAGGTGAGAGAGTGAATATAAAATCACCGATGATTGGTGAGTATGTTAATACTCATATTTATAGTTACAACGGAATTCCATAATTAAGGGAATAATATATATGAAAATCAAATAATATATAATAAACTAAATACAAAGATATATTCTATTCTTATAATCAAATCAATATGATTTGATTATATTTATTTCCTTAACACCCCCGTCAAGCAGGGGCGAAGCCAACTTTTGCAATGAGGGTGGGCCAAAAATTTATACTTATTTTTTTTAAGAAAAAAATCGAAAAAGTGATAAATTTAGGCTAAAAAAATGTCGAAAAGGTGATAACTTTAGGCTCGGTTCGAAAAAAAATTTAGTATTTGTTTCGATAAATGTATTCTATTTTTTTTTTCATTTTTTTTTTATAAAAGTGGTATAATAATTAAAATAGTTTAGTTCATACTCATTCAAATTGATTAAAATTGTTTCAAAATAAATTAAAATAAATTAAATAAATAAAATCAATTTAGTTTAGATATTCATTTAATTCCGTTTATATTTATTAAATTTAATTAAGTCATTTTCAGTTCAAAATAGTTATTTCATTAAAATATACTCCGTTTGTAAAAATTTATCTATTTTCCCTTTTTACATTCTCTTAAAAGAATATTGTACACTTATAAATAAATTATTTTTTTATAGTCCATTAAAAAAATATTGTACACTTATAAATAAATATTTTCAGAGAATACATTGTATAAATATTTAAAAGGTATATTTGTGAAAAAATCAACCAAACAATTACTTTACGCTACACATTATACAAATCTAAAATATTATATATATATATATATATATATATATATATATATATATATATATATATATATATATATATAAGAAATATTTTTTCTCAGGGTGGGCCAAGGCCCACCCTCGTCTAGTACTGGCTCCGCCACTGCCGTCAAGCGATGCGTGGAATTAAGAAAAACGCGAAGCTTGGTAAGGAGGTGGTTGTGGAAGCGGCACGACGCACGACGGAGGAGGATGCGTTGGTGCTGCGACAGGAAGAGGGAGAAGGTTGCGCTAACGCTGAGGCAGGAGGAGGTTGCGTTGGCAGGAGGATGCTGCGCGGGCGCTGCGGCAGGAGGAGAATGCATTGGTGCTACGGCAGGAGGAGACTGAGCTGGTGTTGCGGCAGGAGGAGGGAGGAGGAGGCTTCGACACGACGCACGACAGAGGAGATCATCTCCGGCGTGAAAGTTGTGGCTACGGCAGATTAACAGAGAATATATTCGGCCCACTATAAATGTCTAGTCGTCAAACTTCTCTAACAGTTCGAGCTTTTTGATGAAGCGGCTTCTAACATGGTATCACAGCTTAGGCTTGTGTCAGGTCTTGGGTTCGACTCCCGCCATGAGCGACTCCACTCGAATTAGTTATCCACTTGTTTGGTCTTTCCCTGAGGTTCAAATCAGCCCACAAGTGAGAGGGAGTATTGGAGAATATATCCGACCCACTATAAATGTCTAGTCGCCCAACTTCTCTAACAGTTCAAGCTTTTAGATGAAGCGGCTTCTAACATGTACACTTGAAAACTTGAAATATAATAAGAATATTCTCCTTCACCTTAATCTTCTTCTATTGAGTACTTTATATTTTATATTGTCCTGAGCTGTTAAAATTACAACATCCATAAGTTTATTTATATTTTTTTTATTAATATTTAAGATGCAAATATTAGTCACTACGTGGATGCTATTATCATACATTTAATTTAGATGACTTATTGTAGAGTTACAAATGTTTTGGCTTGAATGCATTGATTTAATTAATTACAAGATTAATATTTACTTATATAAATATGTGTTACTTCTTGAGTCATTACCCCACTATACTTTCCCATGAAAGTACGCTTTTCTTAAATAGTATTTTGAGCCTATTTAGCCTGGTTATCACGAAATCCCTCGCATGATAAGACAATAACAACACTCGAGTCTTAGGTTTAGAACACGAGCAATTTATGGAACTTTATGTATTATTTGTTACTTCAAGTTAAGCTCTCAATTTCGAAGGTGAATTTATGTGTCCTCAGAAAATGAATTTCACTTCCATATATAGGTATTAGACACCCCTTCCTTTGGACATACGCACCTATTACTTGAATAGATACCTTTTAGTGAACACACCCTTTTACTAAGTACCTATTCATGTTGTTTTGCTTGGTATTACATGCAATTTCGAATTTGCATCATATTATTGATGTAATATCATCATCTAGCCATGCAACCATTTAACCACGGGATTACACTCGACATGCATCGACATGTTTATTCAAAGTATTAATCCGTATAAATTTTATATGAACGTGTACTCCACACTTCTCCAAATTCATATTATATTGACTAGGATTAATCCAAAGCCTTGAATGATTCCAATCACATTAAATGGACAGTGATTTCACTTAAATCACCAACACTCGTGTCCGAAGTCCAAACCACCCAAATCATCATCTTATTTCATTATGTTTTCCAAATATGTTCGTTGAATAATATTATCTTGGATTTTTAGTAAATTAATATGGATGGAAATTCAAGTCAAGTATATGCATACTTTCACGGTATTTTTTAGGTATAGGTTTCTGTCTCTTCTTAATAATTCTGAATTAATGAACAATATTATAAAATTTATAAAACTCGTGTACAATTTATTCTGAATTATCGTGAATTAATTCTGAATTAATGAACAATTTATTAATGAAAAATATCATTGGCGGAGCCAGAAAAAACAACTAGTGGGGCTGGGATTATTTTATATATAATAGGTATATATATATATATATATATATATATATATATATATATATATATATATATATATATATTAGGGGGGGGCTAATTATAAAAAAAATACATTTTTTAAAAAAAATTGTAAAAAATACAAAGAATTTTTTTTAAGGTGGGGCTTAAGCCCCCATTAAGTACAAGTGGATCCGCCCCTGCCTAATATGGGTCAGTGACCATAATAATCCGGTCATCGGGGCAATTTTGTTGTGTTTTATATGCGCAACACATGTGAAAGGTTAAAATTGAGAATGTTTATATCGTTATGCTTTAATCCGAAATTATGTTTCATATATGTATGTGGCATGCGAAGTTTATTTATTTATCGTTGGATTTACATAAATCCACTCTACTGAGCGTTGAACTCATCCCTTGATACAACCCAAGTTCCTTAGATGGTACAAGATCCGGTGCGTATTCTTATTGGGCCAACTACGAGATCACGAGTTAAAAAGTTCAAGGAAAGTCTGATGTTGATGGTCCAAGAAGTATGGGCTCAAGACTTACTGAAGAAGCTCATTGGTGAATTGGATAGCCCAAGTCTTATTAATCTTATTACGTGCGAATGGGTCAGTCCAGCATGAAGACTTTATTTAATTACGTTGAGGATAAGCTCATAGGGCTCGGCCATCTGGTTGGGCCTTTTAATTATGTTATTTCCTTTTAGAATTATTTTCTTAGAGAATTAGGGTTGTGGCCTATCTAAAGGCTTCAAAAGACAATTGTTTAAGACACTTTTGATTAATATTACTTTCATGAGTTTATTTAATTCTCTCTTGAGTTTCGATCTTTTCTTGGTTTTGCGAAGAGATTTCATCTTTGACGAATCAACAAGGAATACATACCTCGTTCGTGTGTCGTTCATCGTCCCCGAGTTGGTGCATCAACTACGCGTTGGGATATAGATTTTGATTTGTGTCATTTCGTGAGTTAGATCCAGAAGTTTTGAGATCTTCCACCCAGGTATTCCATTGTTCGTTCATATCACATCGTTCCTATCCATCGATCCATCGAAGTACGTATCATCCCTTCAACACATTGACTATTTTCATGGCATCGAGGTTGATTCAAGAGAGAAGACGAGAAAAATTAATAAAATTATTGTATTGTACATTTTTTATTATTTAAATTTCCGCTAGGATGTTATTAAATGTTTAATGAATTTTGGAATAACGCTTATATGTTTATTTATATAATTATTAAAAAAATAGTATTTTTTTTTTAATTTTGATTTTGAAAACGAGGCGTTACATTAGGTTTTTTTCTTGACTCATTTTCTTTTATTTGGACTCTTTCCGATCAGCAACCTGCTCATAACCTACAAATACACAAATAAAGTGAAAATCACAGAAAACTAACATCAAAGAGCTAAAACAACCCAACACGAACACATAAAACTTATTAAAACACATAGAAAAACACACCAAAACCATCTAATCAATTTTCTGACCAGTGTTTCATCAATTTTTTAAAGGATTGGTAGCCTTCCTTCCCTGATTGGTCTTGCCTTTCCGTGTTGTAGCTTGTAATTATTGTTTTCTTTGGCTTTCAAAATTTCAATAAGGAAGCACTGCAAATTTAGAAACACATTGTTAAAAGTCGTTTCTGTCAAATTTTGATATGACAACAACACATTCCTCAATAAGCCATCCACATTATAATCGGTTGTGTCAGTTTGGAGAGATTGTATTGGACTAAAACATTCTAGATCATTTATATTTGTGTCTGGTGAAATAGGGGACATACATTCCAAATGGATGTTGAATTCATTTGATGAGGCATCTGCCCTAAAGTATATACCATCGTTACTGAAATGAGGTCTTGCATTGTCTTACTGAATAAATTCATCCTTGCTTCCATTTGCAAACCAATTACCATTAACCAGAATATGATGTGTGAGTTACAAACCTGATTCAACAAACATGCTTTAGTGGCTTCTTTTGTCACTAGGTCTATTGGTTTAGTGACCATGCTACCCTTATCTCTATTTTTGGAACTTCTTTGAGCTGAAACTTCTTTTGTAAATGGCCAGAGTCTTATCTTCCCATCAAACAAAACCTCACCCTCTTCAGAAGTGATTGGCCTACTAACTGCACACATGAATATAACTGTTAAGATATCCCACATCGGTTGGATAAAGAACCTTGGGCTCACATATAAGTTGGACAACTTTAATACCTTAACAAGGCCTTTTAAGGTGTTACTGGCCCAACTTTGACATGGTATCAGAGCAGGCCCAACACGATGATGGAGCCCCAGCCGATCAAATTTCCGGCTTGCCCAAAGATGACACTATATCCATGAGTAGAGCCGACAAAACCGAGCCTACTCGTGAGGGGGCGTGTTAAGTATCCCACATCGGTTGGATATAGATCCTAAAGCTCAAATATAAGTTGGAAAACCTTATCACCTTAACAAGGCCTTTTAAGGTGTAGTATACTGGCCCAACTTTGACATGGTATCAGAGCAGGCCCAACACGATGTGGGGCCCCGGTCGATGGAATTTCTGACTGTGGGCACCCCTGCCGATGAAATTTCCGGCCACGAGTAATTCCGATGAAATTTCCGGCTTACTCGTGAGGGGGAGTGTTAAGATATCCCACATCGGTTGGATAAAGAACCTTGGGCTCACATATAAGTTGGACAACCTTAATACCTTTACAAGGCCTTTTAAGATGTTTTTGACCCAACTTTGACAATAACTTTTGTGATAAATCTCTTTGACTTGCATGTCATGTGTTGTTCTTCTTCTCCTGGATCAATGTAATATCGCTCACTATCTCTAGACATGTAAAACCATTTATCATCTATATGCACAACATAGTACATATAATTGAATTTCAGTTTCTGATAACTAGAATCCACTTCTATGGCACTCAAACTAAACTACACCACCATTTGCATCTGAATTTCTCTGTTAATTCAGGCTTGATAGCATTAGTGTGAGGTCTGACCACCCCTGACTTCACCCATCTACCCACATTGTCGGCGCTCACTCCCATTTCAAATGCTAAATCCCTAATTGTTAACCTTTTTCTTTCGTGGAATAACTAATCTATTGGATATCAAGTTAAATGGATTACCTTATTGAATTTGCGACTTTGCAAATGCTCAAATTATGTGAATAGTTCTTCTTAAAAACCCCAAAAATGTCTGCCTCTTTCACTTTGTCATAATTAATTATTTTTTTGACAATATTGGCTAGTAGAAGCTGTGCAATCTGATTTTTTTAATTTTGATTTGCATCGGGGAGTATTTAATAGTAGGTGGGTTGATGAAATATTTCTAATAAATGATGTGGTATTTATAGAGTATTTTCTGGAGGAAATTGAAAATAATTAAAAAAACTGGATGTTAGGTGAAAAATGTATGTGAAATGACATTTGATGTGTTCAAAATTATTTGAATTACTTTGTGGGAATTTTTAATTTTTACTTTCGATTTTTTTAGCAGAATTTTTCAATTTTTTTAAAATATGCATGAATATGATGCTGGATGAATTGGAGGATGAACTTCATGAATATTTATGAACCTGCTTCAATGTTTTTTTTTTCGAATTCTTGAATTATATCTAGATTTCAGTTTATAATTCACGAACTTTACTGCAGAATTTTTTGTGAATATGGTGTTTTTCCTCCAAATTTTACTTTTAATTTGGAAAAAATAAGTTTGAATCTTAAGTTAATTTGTAACAATAGAAAGACCATTTTAACCCTTTGACTTTGGTCAAAATAGTAATATAATAATATATTTTAAACATTGTACCTGAAAAGTATTTCCTTAAGAATGAGACGAAAAAGGGTATATTTTTTATTTTTTCAAAATAAATATAATATTATAAGTGGATGCTCACCAAAAACTAAAATTTCTAAAAAATATAAAATTATAAAAAAAATATAAAATATAAAAAATATTAAATTATAACTTTGAATTTCTTAAATAAAACTGCTAAAAAAATGTACTACGTATAAGTACTGTGTGTATCTTATGTTAGAAACAAAGTAAAACATAAATAATAATTCAAACATCTTTATTCAATTCATTTGACTCGATTTTGTTTGGCTCTTGGTCATGGTTTACTTTATTTTAGTGCTTTTTCAGGGAAATAATGTTTCATATTTAATCCTGTCAACGCTTAATCATTGATAGGGGTATGTGTAATTGGGTAATGGCTGTCACGTTCCAACTTATTCTTTGAGTACAGTATATCCAACTAAACAGCTAGTTACCACTAAATGCTAGAACGGGACAATTATTTAACAAATCCCTCCAATACTCGTTTAATAATATAAAAATTAAAAATAAATTATTTTTTTATTTTAAAATATAATTTTATCATTTTTTAAATTTTATTTTTTAACGAACATGAAAATATTTTACTTTTTAACTTTAAAATATATTTATATTTCTTTATTTTTATCAAAAAATAACTTTTTTCTTAATATCATTAATCAAAGACGGTACTCCCTCCATCCTCGAACAATTCGTTTAGAAAAATTAACACGTAGATTAAAACAAATTATTTTATATGTATTAAATAATATAAAATATGTTGAGTGTGAAGGGTGAATTCACGCGGAAAATCGACAAACACTGGCTCAGCACCCACCGGGTGCCAAACAAGCTTCAGCGGGTGTCGGCTTCAATCGGCGGGTGCCGAAAGGGTTTCGGCGGGCGCCGAAACCAAGAAAAAGTGTGCAGAAGTTCTGGCGAGTTTTTGGCTCTTTCAGCAGGCGCGACTTGGCCTCCGGCAGTCGTGGGAAGATTTCGGCGGGGGACGAAATGTATTTGGCGGGCTTCAAAAGTACTAAATACCAGAATCGGGATTTAGCTTGTTCTCTAAGTTTCTCCCCCACCCCACCCCACCCCCTATATAAACCCTATGTGCGTGTAAAATAAGGTTAACACCTCTAGAAATCTTAGAAGTAATTATAGCATTACCAAGCCGTGTAATCGAGTCATATAATTGTTCTAGTGAATTATTGCAGAGGCAAGAAGTGGATGTAACCCTCGTTAACGGGTGAACCACTATAATCTCTGTGTTCTTTATTTTTCGTATTTTCGTTTTGCGTTGTTCGTGTGCTTTTCAGGAAGGGAATTCGGACGCGAATTTCCTAACAACTGGTATCAGAGTGCTAAGATTTTAGCGATCGGGGAAAAGCGATGACGGACACCACCACCTCTTCCAGGGTTACGAAGTTTGACGGAAACAACTATGAACACTGGAAGATGCAGATCGATGATTACCTTTATGGGAAAAGGCTCGAAATTCCTTTGAAGGGTAGACCGGAGAAGATCACGGATGACGAGGAATGGGAAAGCCTCGACATGAAGGTGTTGGGATTGATACGTTTGTCTCTGGCTTCAAACGTTTCATTCAACGTGCGCGAAATTCCCACAACCAAGGGCTTGATGGCAGCCCTATCATACATGTACGAGCAAACCTCACCGAACAACAAGGTATACCTTATGAAGTAGTTGTTCAACCTTAAGATGTCAGATAATGCATCCTCGGCCAACCATGTGAATGAGTTGAACTTAATTTTGAACAAGATGAAGGCGGTCGGGGTGAATTTTGATGATGAGATTTACGCCTTGCTCCTACTTGCATCTCTACCGGATAGTTGGGAGACCATGCGGGCAGCTGTTAGCAACTCTATGGGGAAGGAAAACCTGAAGTTCTACGATGTTAGAGATCGTATCCTTGCCGAGGAAATCCGGAGAATGGATTTCAAGGTGAAATACCAGGGGAGGAACTCGGCCAGGACTGCTAATAGGAACAGAGGGAGATCTAAGTCTAGGAATGGGAGAGATAGCTCGAAGTCCGAGGATAATGAGTGTTGGAATTGTGGGAAGACGGGGCACTTCAAGCGTGATTGTCACTATAAGGGGAAGAACGACAATAAGAAGAATGGATCCGCCAACGTGGTAATTAAGGATGAGGACGATGGGGATGTCCTTCTCCTATCGGTCAACTCACCGATCGATTCCTGGGTGCTAGACTCACGGGCTTCTTTCCATATTACTGCACAACGAGAGGTAATGTTGAATTATGTCTCGGGTGACTATGGAACGGTTTTTCTTGCAGTTGACGAGCCACTCGATGTAGTCGGGATGGGAGATATCAACCTGTAGCTGTCTAATGGGCAATCTTGGAAGATCACCAAGGTCATACATGTGCCGAGGTTGATGAGGAACCTGATTTCGGTGGGCCAGCTTGACAGTGATGGCCACCGAGTGTCATTTAGAGATGGGTCGTGGAAGGTTTCGAGGAACGCCATTACCATCGCTCGAGGTCATAAGACGGGCACACTTTACTTGACGACGAGCATGAGAAACTCGGCTGGTGTTGTTGATAGCACCCATAAGACCGAACTGTGGCATTGCAGGCTGGGGCACATGAGTGAGAAAGGGATGAAGATCTTGGCAAAGAACGGGCTGCTGCCCGAACTCAAGGCGATTGAGTCTCACGTGTGCGAGAGCTGCATTCTTGGAAAGCAGATGCAGGTGAGTTTTTCCACAGATGGAAGGGGGCCCAAGGCGGAGAAGCTGGAACTAGTACACACGGAAGTTTGGGGACCAGCTCCCGTCACCTCACTCGGAGGGTCACTCTACTACGTTACCTTCATCGATAACTCCACAAGGAAGGTTGAGAACTAGTATACTTCATGAAAAATAAGAGTGACGTGTTCTCTGTTTTCAGGAAATGGAAAGCCGAGGTTGAGAATGAAACAAATCTCAAGTTGTAGTGTTTGAGGTCCGACAATGGTTGTGAGTACGTTGATGCCGACTTCAAACAATTTTGTGTCGAGAGTGGGATCAAGATGGTGAAGACTATTCCAGGGACTCCACAACAAAACGGAATAGCGGGGCGTATGAACATGACGGTAAATGAGAAGGATCGGAGTATGCGGTTACATTCGGGGATGCCCAAGATGTTTTGGGCGAATGCCATCCACATGGCAGCTCATTTAATCAATAGAGCACTGTCGGTTCCTCTGGAATATCGGATTCCTGAGGAGGTTTGGAGTGGGAAGAAGCTGAATCTGTCCTACTTGAGGGTGTTCGGGAGCTTGACGTATCTTCACATCGACCCAGATGCTCGTAGCAAGCTTGATCCTAAATCCAAGAAGTGCTTCTTCATTGGATATGGCGGCACGGAGTTCGGGTACCGATTTTGAGATGCCGAAAATCATAAGGTGATCCGAAGCATGGATGTAATCTTCAACGAGGCGGTCTTATACAAGGGTAAAGACGAGTTGGTTGAAGAAAGCATCGATCCTGTGGGAGACACGGAGGAGGTTCCGGTGAAGGTCAATGAGACCGAGGAGATCGAAGAGGGTAACACGAGCAGCGAGGATGAGCAAGATGAGAATCTCATCCCAACATCGATCCAGTTACACCGCAGAGAGCTACACGAGGCTATACAAGTGAGGGATTCGATCAAGTGGGAGTCAGCCATGAAAGAGGAGATGAGCTCATTAATGGCGAATCAGACTTGGGAACTACCCGAGCTTCCGAAGGAGAAGAAGGCCTTGCACAATAAATGGGTCTTCCGGGCAAAAGAAGAACACGGTGGAAGCGTTAGGTACAAGGAAAGATTGGTGGTGAAAGGCTTCCAGCAGAAGGAAGGGATCGACTACACGAAGATCTTTGCTCCGGTAGTCAAGATGGTAACCATCTGGGTGGTGCTTAGCTTAGTGGCACAGCAGAACCTACATCTTCAGCAAATGGATGTAAAGACCGCATTTCTTCACGGGGATCTAGATGAAGAAATCTACATGAAGCAACCGGAAGGTTTTGAAGTCCGAGGCAAGGAGAAGCTGGTATGTAAGTTTTAGAATAGCTTGTATGGGTTGAAGCAAGCTTCAAGGCAGTGGTACAAGAAGTTCGACATGTTCATGAAGCGGGTCGAATTCTCGCGGTGCGAGGCGGACCACTGCTGCTACTTCAAGAGTCTTGGAAAAGGTACCTACATAATTTTACTACTTTATGTAGATGACATGCTGATAGTCGAGGCGAGCTTGGCGGAGATTGACAAGCTCAAAAGGAGTCTATCGAGGGAGTTCTCTATGAAGGATTTGGGTGCTGCCAAACAAATCATGGGGATGAGAATCACGAGGAGTAAGGATGGTCTTAAGTTGTCTCAAGAGGAATATCTGAAGAAGGTATTTGGCGAGGTTTAGCATGGAGAATGCGAAACCAGTTGGCACTCCTTTGGCTAGTCACTTCCGTTTGTCAAAGGAGGACTCGCCGGCGAGCGAGGAGGAGCTAGAACATATGGATAAGGTCCCTTACGCCTCTGCGATTGGGAGCCTTATGTATGCCATGGTGTGCACGAGGCCTGACATTTCCCAAGAAGTGGGAGTGGTCAGCCGGTTTATGAGTAATCCGAGGAAGCAACATTGGGAATTCGTGAAGTGGATCTTTCGATACTTGAGGGGGACTTCCAATTTTGCTTTGAGGTTCCAGAAATCAGATTTGGGGTTACTCGGGTTCGTGGATGCGGATAACGGAGGTGATGTGGATAGTAGAAAGAGTACTACTGGGTACGTGTACACTTTCGGGGGTACCGCGATAAGCTGGGTGTCGAGGTTGCAGAAGATCGTAGCATTGTCGAGTTGCGAGGCGGAGTACGTTGCTGTGACGGAAGCCACGAAGGAGATGATGTGGCTACAGGCTTTTCTGCTTGAGTTGAGACAAGACCACTCGGGGAGTGTCTTGTATTGCGAAAGCCAGAGCGTCATTCATTTGGCGAAGAATCCGGTGTACCATGCTCGAACGAAGCATATCCAGCTGAGATATCACTTCATTCGATCGGCCTTAGAGGAAGGCGTCTTGGTGTTGGAGAAGATTCTTGGGAGTAAGAATCCGGTTGACATGTTTACGAAGGTGGTACCGTGCGACAAGTTGAGGTTGTGTTCAACCTCGGTTGGTCTTCTGGGATGAGAACCGGGGACGCCGCTGCAATGGGAAGACACGATATGGGTCGTGAATTAGCTTCAAGTGGGAGATTGTTGAATGTGAAGGGTGAATTCACGCGGAAAATCGACAAAGATAGGCTCAGCACCCGCCGGGGGGTCTGGCGGGTGCCAGACAAGCTCCAGCGAGCGCCGGACAAGACCAGCGGGCGCCGGCTTCAATCGGCGGGCGCCGAAACCAAGAAAAACCGGGCAGAAGTTAAAGCGAATTTTTGGCTCTTTCGGCGGGCGCCACTTGGCCTATGGCGGTCGCGGGAAGATTTCTGCGGTCGCCGAAATGTGTTTGGCGGGAGCCAAAAGTACTAAATCCCAGAATCGGGATTTAGCTAGAAAGATAGACACATGTATGCCCAACTAGCTCAATTGGCCCCGTGGGCCCCAGGAAGCTCATGTCCAGCCCAGAGTCCAATTGACTGAATCACCAAGGAGCCAGGACCAAGCCCAAGCTCATGCCCGAGTCCGAGACAGGTCGGGGCGGGGCAAGCGGACGCGCGCGTGTTGCCCTTGCCATGGCCGCTAAAGGTGCATGGACTTAGTCAACTTGTTGAACACTGATGCTCTCTCATAACATATAAAGAGTAAAGTTTTTTTGTATTATTTCGATGTGGGATAACACAAATTCCAATAAAATAATAATTGCTCCCATATTTATGACAATCTTTAAATATTTATTTTTCACTCACCGATTAACGGATTTTGACAAAATAAAATATCATAATTACCTCGTAACACGCAGATAATTATAGTAACGATTAAACTCGAAATCGAATACATTTTATTAGCCATAAAAAATTTCAAAATTTGGTCAAAATACACTTGAATTATTTAATATAGTAATAATTCCAACAGGTTTTTTATTTCTGTTTCTTATATATATAAAATACTTAACAATCGAAAAACAATATCTCTATAATGAAGAAAGAATTAATCAACGACAAAGTGCAATTCCAGGAGAAGGATTCCATCAAACTCGATCGTCGATGACACAAACTATACAAGGTGACAAGATAAAATAACTTGGCTCATACTCTCTTTGATACGTTGTATAGCTTATTATAAAGTTATTGGTACTAATAAATCCAAGTTAGGACCAAGGGGCATTAAAAGTGTTTTGTTGGTTATGCTCAAAATTGTGAAGCATAGAGATAGTTGGAGTTACAATCTAATATAATAGTGAATCCATTTAACGAAATTTTTTAAAGATAGATTTTTACTTAATATCGTTGAGCCTATCATAGAAGATGAAATGCAAGAGAATTTAAAGACTATAATAAAAGATAAAAGACAAGATAATTTAAATGATGGTAACACAAATGCATCAAATAATCATGGTAAACAGAAAAACCGTGAAAAGATCCAAGTGTAAATCCACGAAGAAACTAACGAGTAAAAAATGAAAAAGACTTTGGTCCTAATTTTATTTCACTGAATTTAATCACTTTTCTAGTAGAAGCTACTAAAGAAAAGATTCATAATATTTCACATATGATGTCAAGGTTTAAATAAAAAACTAGCATAGATCATTGGAAAGTAATTGCAATGATTTATGGTTATCTTATATAGACTAAGATGATAAAATTAATTTGTAATAACTTTCCAAATGTGGTAGAAAGTTATTGTAATGCAAGTTGAATGTCCAATACTAATGAGAGAAAATCTACCTCTGGATGGATATTCTCAATAGGTGGAGGGGCTATAAGTTGGTCATCCAAAAAACAAACTTACATAGCACATTGAACAATGGAATACGAATTTATAGCCTTTTCGTTAACAGAAAAAGAAGCAGAATGATTAAGAAATTTCGATATAGAGTTGTGGCCACAACCCATGTCTGCTATTTCTTTATACTGTGACAGTTCTGCTACAATGTCAAGAGCATATAGCATATATAATAAATATTTTGGTTTAAGACACTAATATGTAAGAGATTTAATTACAAAAGGTGTAATTACAATTATTTATGTATGATCTGCAGAAAATTTATCAGGTTGTCTCACTAAAGCAAATTAGTTACTTCGACCAAAATTATTGGACTTAAAAAAAACAAAAAAATAAAAACTAAACACCTGTTGTGGGAACCCAACTTTGAATTAGTAACAATTAATGATAAAGTTCAATGGGAAATCATACTAATGTGTTTGATAGCACTAGTGTATTTCAAAACAGTACAATTAAAACTAGTCTTAACAATTGCAAGAACAAAAGGACGAGCATACTGCTCTTAATAAAGTCTTAGTCTAAAGCAATTGTGACAAATTAAAGACTTTACCTAAGTAAACAGAGAAGTGGTGCCGCTTCGATTAGAATTTGTGATATTCTATTAATTGTTACGAAAGGGACATGATTAACACATGACCATATATAATAGTGCTAAGGTTAGTTAAAATCTTTTGAGAAATATAATAATAAATATATTATGTGCGTTATACTTTCGATTTAATATGAAGTTAAGGTTCAAATCTTTAAGAATACTTATAATTTCGTTAAACTTTAAAGTATATACACTAATTGGAGGTCCAAATCGAAAGATACCTTCTTGTATTCATAATATGTTTAAAGTGGAGAATATACAAATTAGTGAGGATTGTTAGTAATATGTATCTGTTATTTATATTTGTTTCAAATAGATATAATATTTTACGTAAATAGATTAATTATATCAATTCAAACAGATATAAATTAATAATTAATAAAACAGATAAATTTATATTCACATAAAGTTTAATAAATTGAAAAGTTAATGTTGAAAAGTTAACGTTTTGCGTATAATCTGAAAAGTTGCGTCCCCTTGAACAGTCTGTTCTCTGCGTATAAATATATGTTTGTGCTAAGAAATGCGCACAATAACAACACAAGAAAAGCAAATTTCCACAGAACAATATAATGTATGTTATAAGTTTTTTAAAAGAATTTTGTGTCATATTGTATATTGTAAACAAATTTCTATATAATGAAAATATTATTTTTCGGAAAGTGATCAACACGGGTTTTTATTTCTGTTTCCTATATATATAAAATACTTAAGAGTAATTATACTAATGTAAAGAGTGTATTCGTTTAAAAGTTTATTAAAATTCGGAGGTATTCAATACGGATTTAAAAAAGTCTATCAAAATCTATAGGTATTCAAAACTATTTTAAAAGTCAACAGATTTCTATTAATTTCGTCTAAAAAATATAGCATAAAACCCTTATTTGAAATCTCTCGTATATACATGAGATTTCTATGCTCGACTGAAAGAAAGGCAAGCCCTGAACTTGGAACCAAAGTACGGGAAGCTAGCCACAAAGAGTTGAAAACCACTTGACTGTTAGGGAGTTGACAAAACATGATATATATATATATATATATATATATATATATATATATATATATATATATATATATATATATATATATATATATATATATATATTATTTTTATTTTTTATTTTTTTGTATAGGTCAATTGCAATGTCTAGGGTTCGAACTTTGGACCTTAAGTTCTTAATTCAAATGGTCAACCAACTGAGCTAACAACCCTTAACAAAATATTATTTTTCATGACCATGAATATGGTCATTAACTAATAAAAATATTGTCACAAAAGATTTATGTGACGAAATTTTTATTTTTGTCCGCTAGATATGAAATATTGACGAAAAAAATATTTTACCGATGAAATAAAATGTTGTCATGAAAAATAATAGTTTTTGGGACAAAAATAAATTTTATCACGAAATTAATAAATTAAGTGACGAAAAATAAAATTCGTCACGTTTAAACAATAATTTGTGACGAAATTCATGTCATCTCAAAAATATCGTCATGAAAAGGATAATTTCTTGTAGTGTCGTGTGGTTCCTTAAACATATGTTTGATTGGGCAAGGGAAAGCCAAGTTTGGAAGGAGTTTTGTTGTCTACAGATTTCTATTTTAATTAACTAATTAACTATTAAAAAATATTAAAACTTAAAAAATATATAAATAAATATAATAAAGTTAGATAACATGAAAAAAATACGTATATTTTTTATATATTTGATTATATATATATATATATATATATATATATATATATTCCGTCTACATCAAAATTTACTACTCCGTATAACAAAGAACGGAAGCTAATTTATGGAATGAGTATTGCTAATGCTACGTGGGAAATGAGGTCGATATATAACAATGATGTAAATGAATATGAGAATAATAATGACTAATGATATTTTTTTATTTTTGAACTAATGGATTTTTTGTATTTTATTTTCTAAATAATTTGGATTTTTTTAAAATAATTTCGATTTTTATATATATACAAGTCTATGGAAATTCATGTAAATCAATTAAAAAATGTATATCACAATTATGTAAAGCCTATGAAAATGCATGAAAAATCAATTAAAAAAAAAGTCAATCAAAACCTTCATAGACTCCGTGGATTTAGAAAATCCACGAACTCTTAAAAATCCATAAAATCCACTAAAATCCTAATTAAATACACACTTTCTATTTATGAGTGTGCAAAATTTACTACTCCGTATAACAAAGAACGGAAGCTAATTTATGGAATGAGTATTGCTAATGCTACGTGGGAAATGAGGTCGATATATAACAATGATGTAAATGAATATGAGAATAATAATGACTAATGATATTTTTTTATTTTTGAACTAATGGATTTTTTGTATTTTATTTTCTAAATAATTTGGATTTTTTTAAAATAATTTCGATTTTTATATATATACAAGTCTATGGAAATTCATGTAAATCAATTAAAAAATGTATATCACAATTATGTAAAGCCTATGAAAATGCATGAAAAATCAATTAAAAAAAAAGTCAATCAAAACCTTCATAGACTCCGTGGATTTAGAAAATCCACGAACTCTTAAAAATCCATAAAATCCACTAAAATCCTAATTAAATACACACTTTCTATTTATGAGTGTGCAAACTTTTAAAGAACAACCAATAAGGGAAAGTAGCCAAACGCTTAAAGAAAATGTGGGAGTATTTATTGTTCCGAGATCAAGAGAGTAATAAATAAATAAATCAATAATTTTAATTGGTTATTACTATCTTTATCAATAACTTTTTCACAACTCAACTCTTTAATAAAATAATTATTTCACTCTCCTCCACATCTTCATTCCACTATTTAATTCAGCTATTTCATTTTTCATACAAGAAAGTCGTAAGTAATGACATTTATGAAAGAAATACAATGCGAAGTTAAGACAGCGCTAGGCAGCAACAAAGTATGCAACAACGCTATGCTTTACAAAGAATTCTTCGTTTATTGATGATTGACTTGATTTAGACATTTTAGTGTGTGTATTTCTTGATCAGAAACATATATATTTATAAAGCAACGAAATTAACTAAAAAAAAAATCACACAAACAAACTCACACATACAAAATGTAAAAGGAACGAACACAAGAATTAATCATGTATGGGTATTTAAATTATACTCATACAAATATGCCTTACAATTGAAATTATTATTAAAGAACAATGTCTTTATAAAATATAATCTTGGATTTACAATCGATTAAACACAAACAACAAGCTACTGGAATAAACATATACTAGACTATTGATCATCAGCGTAGCTTCAAATCACTCTCTCAGACGAGATGATGAACATGACATGAAGAACTTCCCAAGTGAAGTCTTCGACAAAACTAACTAGATGATCGACCTAGGGACAAGACGTGATTCTGGACGTGTTAAGTGATGAATGAAATGAGCTGATCACGTTTTTTATTTATAGGAGTGAGTCTTCAACCGAAATCCTTAGAATAACTAGGTCACAAGGCTGGTAAGAAATTCTAGGGATGCTGTTGACCACTATCGCAGAGACTGCCCTTTAAAGTCTTCTGCAATTGTCTTGCCTGTTGCACTGGCTTTCATACTATCTTCACTCCTGAACTTGCCTTGCGTGATGGTCATGCTTTTAACTTAAAATCTTGAATCCTCACACCTTCATCTTGCGGCGACATGATATGCCTTGTTGTGTTGAGGCATGATATGCCTTGCTGTGCATCAAGATCTTCAACGTTCATACATGCAACATGTTGATTGTTCGTAGAAGCACGATCCAAACAAAGTATTATAAAATACATCACACATAATATGAGTGGCATACAACAATATACAATTGTGAATAAAGGAGAAAATATATAAATATGCTAAGGAATTACTCAGTCTAGTTACATTGAAAGCAGTGTTATGCCTAACATATTTATACCAACAATACTTTATCCACGACCCACAACTTACAACACACTTCTAATTTTTTTTTTCTTTTTCATTATTAACTAATTCAATAATTTAATTTTTATTATTGTTAGAAATATGGAAAAAAAATATTGTGATATTTCTAATTTAAAATTATAATAAAAAATAACATACATGTATAATAAATTACACTATTAAAAACAAATTGAAACAAGTCAAATTAAAATTATATATTTAAACAAACAATGAAATTATAATATTAAATATCTGAAGTCTCTATTTATAGAGAAACAAAAATTATGAATTTAGATATAATTATATATATATTTTCTTTCATTAAAATTTTAAATACAAAGAAATAAAATACAAACAACAATTTAATTACTTTTATTTTATTTTATTTGTTTTCTCATCCTTTCTATTATTTGAATTCATAATTACAATTACGAACATTAGGTCCAATTATATTAACTTCCAATTTACGTAACTAATTAAGAAATTAATTACTATTGCCATCACATTCAAGAATTGTGTACACGAGTGTGTGCCCTTAAATAATTCGGGTGTAAGCTAGACGTGAGGTCACAACACATTGTGATTCAAACAACAATTGTTTTTATTGTCGACGCATCTCAAATAGTCTAAATTAAATAAATGCTTTTCATTTAATCTCGATCAAGTCGATGTTCAACAAATCAATATTAATGCGTAAGGATTTTCTAAATACAAATAAAGTGTCAGCGAAAACAAAGTCATTGGTCCATTCGCAATAAATTTGCGTACATTCTAGGTATTATAAAATACAATCGTGATTGACTTAGATAAACAAATTATCTAATCACTACTCTATCTGCCCAGGCTAAAGAGTTTAATAACTATAAACCACCATAACACATAGAACTTCCATTAATTATCAAGTGATCGAATTTCCATCTCCATCTCTTCAATAGTATTCGCTACTCACTCTTTTGGTGAAGGATTAAAGGACACCAACAATTTGTATAGGTATTGAGACTCTTGGCAGTGTATTAAATAATCATAGACATAATAATCATAAACATGATGAGATTTTGCATATGTACTTGCGAGGTCAAGAAACGGAGCATCAAATTTACGAATTCAACATCTTTTGGGTGTTGGGGCTTAGGTTTCGACGTAATACCTACAATAGTTGAAGGCGCATATTTCTCCTCATTCTAGGGCTGGTCGAGAATAGGCTCAAGTCTAGTTTTAAGTATGTTGAATGCACTATCAAGATAGGCATTTGAGGAGAACCGGTCTTCATTTTCCACTACCTTAAACTTTTGATAAGTGTAAATGTTGAAGATCATAAAGAAAAAAGACAGACTCAATCTTGTGTTTAGTCATGGATGCAATGTGATAGAATATCACGTCGCACAGGTTGACTTGTATTTCCTTGCTCAAGTATTAGAGGACTGAGAGAGCATTTGAAAAAACTTTTGATAAGTGTTAATGATGAAGATTATGTATGACTTAAAATAAGTTCAAATGGTTTAATTCTAAATTTTTCTGACAATATGGATTGTGGAATTCAATATTTCACATATCAAAAAGATATATTCTTTCCGATTCTTAACAGTTTGCACACTTTTCTTTTTTGTTTGATTCTCAACATTTTGCACACCTATAAATGTTGTGTATTTTATATGTATAGGAAACAGAAATCTAAAACCTTGAGACGTGTTGATCACTATCCGAAAAACAATATTTCCATTATATAAAAAATTGTTTAGAGGATACAACATTGAGAAACTTATAAGAGACATTTTATTGTTCTGTTACTGTACTTTTCTGTACTTCTCTATGTGTCTTTGTTTCTTAGCGCAAATATATATTTATACGCAGAAAACAGACTGTTCAAGAGGACGCAACGTTTAAGATTATATGCAACCTTTCATATTATAACGTTAACTTTTCAAGCGTTAACTCTTCAGTTTATACGCAACGTTTCATATAATAATTTAATATAATAGTTTTATTAATTATTTACGTAAAATAATACAAATTACTAACAATACCCCACTAATTTGTATATTCTCCACTTTAAACATATTATGATACAAGAAGGTATCTTTCGATTTGGACCTCCAATTAGTGTATATATTTTAAAATTTAACAAAATTATAGGTATTCTTTAAGATTTGAACTTTAATCTCATAAATGTTAAACCGAAAGTATAACACACATAATATATTGATTATTATATTTCTCAAAAGATTTAACTAACCTTAGCACTATTATATATGGCCATGTGCTAATCTTGTACTCTTTCGTAAACATTAATAGAATATCACAAACTCTAATCGAAGCGGCACCACTTCTATTTTTATTTAGGTAAAGTTTTTAATTTATCTCAATTGCTTAAGACTAAGACTTTATTAAGAACAATATGTTCATCCTTTTCTTCTGGCAATTGTCACCACTAATTTTAATTGTATTGTTTTGAAATACACTAGTGCTACCAAACACATTACTATGGTTCATTATTACCCATTGAACTTTATCATTAGTTGTTACTAATTCAAAGTTGGATTCCCATCATAGGTGCTTAGTTTTTTTTATGTTTTTTTTTTTTTTTTATTTAAGTCCAATAATTTTGGTCGAATTACTCACTAATTTCTTTAATGAGATGATCTGCTAAATTTTCTGTGGATCTTACATAAATAATTGTAATTACACTTTGTTATTAAATCTCTTACATATTATTATCTTAAACCAATATGTTTATTATATAGGTCGCTATATGCTCTTTAATTGTAATTACACACTTTGTAATTAAATCTCTTACATATTAGTGTTTTAAACCAATATGTTTATTATATATATGTTCTTGACATTGTAGATAAAGAAATAGCAGACATGGGTTGTGGCTACAACTCTATATCGAAATTTCTTAATCATTCTGCTTATTTTTCTGCTGACGCAATGCTATAAACTCGAATTTTATTGTGCAATATAATATGGAAGTTTGTTTATTGGACGACTTATTTATAGTCTCTCCTTATATTGAGAATATCCATTCGGATGTAGATTTTCTCTCACATCCAACTTGCATCACAATAACTTTTAGCAAAGTTATTATCATCTTAGGCTCTATTCTTTTGGACTGAAACTAACTGAACTTTACTGAACTGAACTGAACTGAATAGATCTGAACTGAACTGAATGGACCTGAACTGAACTGAACTGAACTGAAATTAAGTTCAAAATAAGAAACTTAAAATAATGAAAAACTAAAATTAGTATTGTTAAAATTTCAATATTTTGTATATAATAAACAGTTTTATTAAATTTCTTATTTTTTATGAGGTTAAAAAAATTAAAAAATGATTTACATTCTATAACTTTTATGGCTTATCGATAAATTCAAATAAATTGTTCATGTGAATACTCAAACAAATATACGACACTATTTTTTTTTTGTTAGAAGTTTAGATATTACACAAAATTACTATATAATTTACATAACCATTACAAATAATAAATAATACAAAATAAATAATAATATAAGATTATTTTGAGATTTGAACAAGTCTGACAACTAATAGTAATAAATAAATAAATTAATGTTTTTATTTTGCCAGTGGGAGAACAAATACAAACTTGGATGACAAAAATCGAATGAAGCTCATGTATAAGGTAAGGATGGATATAGCTGAAGCTATTTGGAAAGATAACAACACCGAAGAGCATGACGATGGAGTACAACAAAATGATAAGGAGGTAGATCATATGGAAGAAGATTGACTGATTATTTAAATTTTGTAATTTTTATGATTTTTTTCAATATTACAAATATTTAATATTTATTGACATTAATTTTATTTTTATTATTATTATTATTTTTATTATTATAATAATTATTATTATTATTGTTGTTGTTGTTGTTGTTATTATTATTATTATTAAAACCGAACTGGAACTGGAACTGAACTGAACTGAACTGAACGGACCTGAACTGAACTGAACTGAACTGAACTGAAATGAACTGAAATTAAGTCCAAAAGAACAGGGTCTTAGTCTTTTTAAGATAACCAAGATTCATTGTCATTACTTTCCAATGATCTATATATGCTAATATTTTGAATATTTTCTCTAGTAACTTCTACTAGAAAAGTGATTGAATCCAGAGAAATAAAATTAGGAACAAGTCATTTTCTTTTCTTACTCGTTGGCTTCGTAGATTTACACTTGGATCTTTTCACAGTTTTTCTGTTTACCATGATTATTTGATGCATTTGTGTTACCATCATTTAAACTATATTGCCTTTTATCTTCTATGATAGGCTTTAAATTCTCTGCCTTTTTAATTCTCAGCCTTTTATCTATAGGCTCAACGATATTAAGTAAAAATATATCTTAAAAATTCCATTTAAATGGATTCACTATTATATTATTAGGATCAGTAACTTTATAATAACCTATACAACATATCAAAGAGAGTAGGAGTCACCTTATTTTATCTTGTCACCTTGTATAGTTTGTGCCATAGTTTAATGGAATCCTTCTCTTTCAAATTGCACCTTCTTGTTGATTAATTCTATCTTCATTATAGAGATATTGTTTTTCGATTGTTGTGTATTTTATATGTATAGGAATCAGAAATCTAAAACATTGAGGCTTGTTGATCACTATCCGAAAAAAATATTTCCATTATATAGAAATTTGTTTACAGTTGATGAGCCATTTTATTTGCTCATCTTAGAGCGTTTTTACACCCTTTATTGAGTCAGTTTGAGTCAGTAGTGTGTCTGGGAGGGCACAATTAGGTGTTTGGGCAGAGTGTGTTTGGATGCAGGTAACAGGTGGCGCACTGGCAGAAGAGGCAAGGAAATCCCCTTCTTTGGGCAAAGAAGTATTCTGGAGTGGGTAGTGACTGCAACAGTTTGACCACATCGGGAAAATGGGTAAAGTCATGAAGCAGAAGACCCAGAATTCTTACCAAGTACCGTGCTAGGTCCGACCACCTGTGGAGAAGAAGATACCTGAAGATGACGATTTGGGCAGAGAACGGCTGAAGACAGAAGATTCCCTGCGGGCAAAGCTGGAGCAACAGATTCCTAAAATCTGGGGATTCATCTTATCCCCCCAATCGTTGACTGCTGCGCCTATTCTTTAGGGAAGGATTAACAGTCGCGTTTTTGAAATTCAAAAATCGAAGTCAATAAAAGAACGGGGTGCGGTGGGCAGCAAGACACCACAACAATACGCATCGAGAAATCGAGAGAGCCGTCGGTCCCGTAGTTCGTCGCCGCCGTCGGAGGAGTCGCCGGAGAGAGATCGGAGTTTTTCTTCCGAGTCTCTGTTCTTTATTTTGCAGTAGATCCAGCCTTCGGGCTGAGAAACAATTTGCTTTTAAGTTTTTAATTTCGTTTTCGATTTCCTTCAAAAACGTTTACGATTTGAAGGCATGAATAATATAGTTCGATTTCCCTTACTTACTTTGTCTTTTATTTTCAGTATGATTGGCTAAGATATTCGTGCATCTGGGCAGGGGTGGATCGAAGGTGATTTAGGGTTTTAGTTTAACCGCGAGGTCAATGGGGCTAGAGTAGCCGGTTGGGGGTTTGTTCCCGAAGCAAAGTTGGTTGAGGATTATTTCTGGGGAGTCTGGGCAAACTAGGACGACCACTAGTGAACCTTTACAATCTGGGATACTGGTGATTGGCAAACCGCATAGATGTACCTTGTAGTATTGTTGCGGGCATAACACTAGAACTTGCTGGAGATTGCGGTCGTATGACTTAGAGTTTCGAGCATGCTATTGGCCGAGCGGGTCTGTCTAGAGATTAATGCGGGTTTGAGCAAACTAGATCCATGTATGGCTGCATAGGTTATCGAATTGTTCAGATCTAGGGGTTTAGGCATAACGTTAGCTTGCCTTCTCTTTAAACTGAAAGGATAGATAAGGGGTGGGGCAATTGTTGGGCGTGACACAATAGGACCACTGTTGTCTTTTTAAAGCACCCTATAACTGCTGACAAACCGCTGGTAGAAATCCTTAGTGCCTATGACCGGTAGTTTGCCCTAATGACCCTGAGTGAAGTCGTCTGCCCGGATGCTTTGTTTTATCATTTGATTTAAGTTTTCCTTTAAGTAATCTGTTAGATCTGAGTGTTTGTTTGGTTTACTTTCTAGATCTGTTTTATTTGCATGTTAGTTAGCCGTAGTTATATCAGAGTGTTTGAAACGATTTCAAAACCGCTGTGCCCACAGCACCCAAACTCAAAATCTTTTTGTGACAACTCTTTGGGCAAAGCCGAGATCACCTACTGTAATTGCCTCCTTGTGGGGTCGACCCCACGTACATACCATTATCTACGTTTTGTAGTGATAGGGTACTAGCAGAATATAAATATCATTTTGACAGCGCGTTTGCTCTAACGACAAGTATTCGCGCTCGTCAAAATTGGCGCCGTTGCCTGGGAGGCAAAATTCCAACAGTAAGTCGTTTGTGCTAACAGTTTGACTTGTTTTGTTTATGCAGGATTCCACTTCTGGCAAAGAGATTGTAACTTGGTACGATCCTGAGTTCGAAAAGACCGCGAAGCGAATCCGGAAAGAAACAAGGCTAGCCAAAGCGTTAGCACGTGCCGCCCAAGAAGCTGCCCATACACCAAGGGCAGGAAATCTGAGAAGGGCAAGGAGAGGTGAACCAATTACCACACCAAGACCTTCACCGGAACCAACCACGATGTACGGTCCACACAAACGGACCCTCAGGGACATGACGTTCCCTGCCAATCTGAATCTCAGAACATCGGGCATCACTTTGCCCGCCATCAATGAGAACTGGGAGATGAAACACAATTTCATCCAAATACTGCCGAAATTCAGCGATTTTCCCATGGAAGACCCTCAGAGGCATCTCCAGGACTTTGAGTTAGCCTGTGGAACCATAAGAGGAGGACCCCCTTTGAGTGAGTACATCCGACTGCTGGCTTTTCCCTTTTCACTAGGGGAAGGAGCAAGAGAGTGACTCTACACTCTCCCTGAGGGGAAAATCACCACCTGGACACAGCTCCAACAGGCGTTCCTGGAAAAGTACTTCCCTGCCGCTAGAATTCAACACATGCGAAGGAACATCAGTAGCATCAAGATGGGGGCAGGTGAAGAATTCCCTGCATATTGGGCTCGGTTCAAGCAAATGTTGGAAAAGTGCCCTCAACATCAGATCCTAGACCACGATTTGATTCAATACTTCGTGACTGGTCTAAGGCAACACGAGAGAACCATTTTGCACGCTGCTAGTGGAGGGTCAATTCTGAATAAGAGTCCTGGAGAGGCATTTAGGTTGTTCAAGGAAATGGCGGAGGAATTCAGAGAGGATGGAAGTGAGTTGCCCAGGACCAATTTGGGGACAACCACTGCTGCAGATTTAAAAATCGACAAACTGTGCAGCGCAATGGAAAAGTTTATGAACACTATGGCCACCTGTCCAAAGAGAGGAGTGACAGCTTGCCAGATCTGTCAGGGCACAGAGCATGCCACTGATGAATGCCCCACACTGTATGACGAGGAGGTCAAAGCAATGGGGCAGAGCAACGGTAACGGGCAAGGAAGGGGGAAACCATACTATGATAATAGGTATGGGAATAATAACAACTACAATGAGGGGCATAATGGTAACCAAAATTATCAGCGCTACAATCAGCAGGGGCAGTACCAACAGCAAAGCCCCCGGGATGTACCACCAGCCCGCTCAGACCAATGGGCCTACTTTGTCTGAAATGATGGAAACTTTGGTCAAAGAAAATATTATGTTCCAGCAAGAGAATGCCAAAACCCACCAAGAGAATGAGAAATTCAAGCAAGAGACCAGAGGGCAGTTCCAGAATCTAGGAGCCCAAGTCTCACATCTTACTCAAGTGGTGGCAAAGCTGAAACAGAAAGGAGGTCATTTGCCCTTAAAGATCAAAGTGAACAATGCCCATGTTAATGTGGTACAGCTCAGGAGTGGCAAACCACTAACCATAGTGGAGAAGTCTGCAGTAAAGGGCAAAGAGCCCGTGTTAGATGGTCCCCCAATCGTTGAGGAAGACCCTGGGACAGATATTGAGCAAGAAGAGGTGATAGTCAGGGCAAAGAGAGACAAGTCCCCACCTCCAAAAATCAAGCCACCCTTCCCGGGCAGACTGAGTAAAAAACCGTGAGAGGGAAGAAACTCAGGAGATGTTTAAGATGTTCAAGAAGGTTGAAATCAATATGCCCCTTCTGATCATACTGAACGCTATGCCCAGATGTGCTAAGTTCTTAAAGGAACTATGCACAAAGAAGGTCAAATATCAAGATGATGCGAAGTTTGAGGTGGGAGAGAATGTCTCTGCCGTGATAAAAAAGACTGGACCTACAAAGTGTGGAGACCCAAGCATGTTCTACATTCCGTGCATCATAGGGCATATGAAGATAGAGAAGGCAATGCTCGATCTGGGAGCATCAATCAACGTTATGCCCAAAACGATGTACGAAGACCTGGAAATAGGGCAACTGAAGCCCACTCGAGTTGTGATCTAACTGGCTGATAGATCGAATGTTTATCCTGAGGGAATACTAGAAGATGTCCTGGTCAAAGTGGAAGAGTTGATATTCCCTGCTGATTTCTATGTGTTGGATATGGGCAAATCAAGTAAAGCCCATGTGATGATATTGGGCAGACCGTTCCTAAAAACAGTAAGGACCCACATCGACTGCGAAACCGGTAGGCTGACGTGCAAATTCGAGGGAGAGACGATCACATTTGACCTTTACAAGTCCATGAAGCACCAAGCTGACACCGAAGAGATCCACTACATTGACCAAATTGAGAAGGCAGTGGAGGCAAAGACACTCCAATGTGGAAAGTATGATCATACTGAGATAGCGATTCAACAAGGGCTTACTGAGTTTGACATGGAGGACGAGCAGTTAAACTCTCTGGAGAATTTCAAAGGCAACCCGGGCAAACCGATAGAGATTGAAGAAATAATCATGGTTCCTTCACTTGAAAAACCACCCATGCTGGAGCTGAAAAAGCTGCCCAAACATCTCAAGTATTTATACTTGGGAGATAATGACACTTTGCCCGTCATCATAAGTGCCTATTTGCAAGAGGCAGAGGAGGCAAAGTTGAGATAAGTGCTGGGGCAGTACAAACAGGCCATAGGGTGGACTATGGCTGACATCAGAGGGATAAGCCCGAGCATATGCCAACACCACATTCTTCTGGAGGATGACTCTGTGCCCGTACGTGATCCTCAAAGGAAGCTCAATCCAGCAATGAAGGAAGTTGTGCTCAAAGAGATCAAGAAGCTTCTCAGTGTGGGCATAATCTACCCAGTGTATGATAGCAAGTGGGTTAGCCTAGTGCATGTGGTGCCAAAGAAGTCTGGAGTTCAAGTCATAGAGAACGAAAGAAATGAGCAGATTGCCACACGACTACAAACTAGGTGGAGAGTTTGCATTGACTACCGCAAACTGAACAGGGTAACCCGCAAGGATAATTTCCCTTTTCCCTTCATTGATGAAATGTTGGAAAGATTGGCTGGGAAGAAGCACTTTTGCTTTCTAGATGGCTATTCAGGGTATATGCAGATATGGGTTGCTCAAGAGGATCAGGACAAAACCACCTTCACCTGTCCTTTTGGCACCTTTGCCTACAGGAGGATGCCCTTTGGCCTCTGCAATGCACCAGGAACCTTTCAAAGGTGCATGATGAGTATCTTCTCTGACCTACTCGAGAATAGGATTGAAGTGTTCATGGACGATTTCACCGTGTATGGCAACTCCTTTGACTCCTGCCAGGAACACTTAGAGATGGTGCTCAGAAGGTGTGTGGAGAAGAGCCTTGTACTGAACTACGAAAAATGCCATTTCATGGTCGAAGAGGGAGTTGTCCTTGGACATGTCATTTCAGCTAAGGGCATAGAGGTGGATAAAGCAAAGATCGAAGTTATCTCAAAAGTGCCATACCCAAGGAATGTGAAACAAGTCAGAGGATTCCTTGGGCATGCTGGTTTCTACAAACGCTTTATGAAAGACTTTGCTCAAATATCCCGCCCTTTGACCAAACTGCTCCAGAATGATGTAGAATGGGACTTTGATGAGGACTGCAAGGCTGCCTTCAACCATTTGAAGGAGAGATTGGTCACAGCGCCTATTATTCAACTACCAGAATAGGGCATGCCATTCGAGCTGATGTGTGATGCAAGTGGATATGCAGTAGGAGTTGTGTTAGGGCAAATGAAAGGGAAAGAAAGGCATGTGATTTACTATGCCTCGAAGACCTTTAATGCTGCCCAAAGTAACTATGCCACGACTGAGAAGGAGCTTTTGGCCATAGTCTTTGCCTTTGAGAAGTTTAGGACATACCTGCTGGGCAGTAAGACCATAGTGTATACAGACCACGCTGCACTGAAGTACCTCATGGCAAAGAAGGAGACTAAACCAAGACTTATTCGATGGATCCTGTTGCTTCAGGAGTTTGATATTGAAATTCGAGACAAGTCTGGCAATCAGAATCTCGTTGCAGATCATCTAAGTAGGATTCTCCAGAAAGAAGAGGATATGCCTATCACCGAGACGTTCCCTGATGAGCATTTGTATTCTATTACCGCTTTAGGCGAAGAGCCATGGTTCGCTGACCTTGTGAACTTCATGGTTACTGGAATTCTCAGGGAAGGCATGACGTATTATGAAAAAACAAAATGAGACGTGAGGCAAGGAGCTACATCTGGGATGAACCCTATTTGTGGAAAAGATATGAAGACCAAGTCCTTAGAAGATGCATTCTTGAGTCTGAGCAGCAGGGCATAGTGGATCATTGCCACAAGCAACCCTGTGGAGGCCACTTTGGGCCTAGGCATACGGCAAGAAAAGTTCTGGATTGCGGATTCTACTGGAACACTTTGGTTCGAGACTGTTTTGACCTATGCAAGAGATGTGATGAGTGTCAGAAGGAAGGCAATTTGACAAAGCGCAATGAAATGCCCTTTGTGCCCATACTGCCAGTGGAGATTTTTGATGTCTGGGGCATAGACTTCATGGGGCCATTTCCGAATTCACAAGGTAAGGAATACATACTCCTAGCAGTTGATTATGTCTCTAAGTGGGTCGAGGCAAAGGCAACTACCACCAATAATTCGCGCATTGTTGCTGAATTACTCAAAGGGAATATCTTCACTCGATTCGGTGTGCCCAGAGCGCTCCTAAGCGATCAGGGGACCCATTTCTGCAACTATATCGTTGAGAGGCTACTACGAAAATATGGAGTTACACATCGAATCACCTGTGCCTATAACCCCCAGGCAAACGGCCAAGCAGAACTTTCCAATAGGATTATCAAAGCTATTCTGAGGAAGACAGTTAGGCCAGAGGGGAAGGATTGGGCAGGCAAACTAGATCATGCACTTTGGGCATACCGCACTGCATTTAAGACTCCATTGGGTATTTCTCCTTACCGAATGATATTTGGGAAGGCTTGTCATTTGCCCGTAGAGATAGAGCACAAGGCTCATTGGGCTGTAAACAAAATCAATTTCGACTGGGATCTAGCCGGGAACGAGCGTAAACTTGACTTAGTGGAGCTGGAGCAACTACGCATTGAGGCCTATGACCATGCGACCCACTACAAGGAGAGAACTAAGAGGGCCCATGACAAGCTGATTAAAAGGAAAAAGATCAAAGTTGGACAGTTGGTCTTGCTGTACCAAACTAGAAATCAGTTCCGCTCGGGCAAACTGTATTCCAAGTGGGGTGGACCGTATGTAGTTCATCATGTTAGCCCAAACGGATCTGTGGAACTTAAAAGCAGCAAAGACGATGACTATATATTCAAAGTGAATGGCCATAGAGTGAAGCCCTACTTTGGGCAAGAGAATCTGGAAGGGCAGCTTGCCCTGATTGAGTAATCGAATAAAGCAATTGGGTTCTGCCCGGGACTATAAATAGGGCGCTGGCCAGGAGGTAACCTGGTACGTTTGTATAATTTTGTTATTTCATTTTTGTTTAGATTAGAAATAAAACTACTTGTAACAAGGAACTTTGACTATGCCGTGAGGAAGGGTATTGTTTGTTTTTTATTTCTGCAGGAGTATACTTTGGGCAGACTGAGCCTTTTGGCAAACAGGGACGCAAGTGGGCAGTTGCGAATTTCAAGGGCTGGAGACCGTCCCATCAGGGACTCTGCAGTTCCACCATCATCACGCCTCTATCCACCCGCGATTCCCGATAACTGCCATTAACTCCCTAGTTTTTCAAAATTCAAAAATAGAATTATATATCTTCTCTCTCTCTCCATATGGTATCTACTAGAGCAACAAACAAGTTAAGGAAAATCCCTCACGGAACTCTAAATTATCTTACTATAGGTACCGCCGCATCAAGGTTGAAGAAGATGGTGTCCCCAAAGAAGCTGAACCCTGTAAAACCCAAATCCCCCACTGCCGAAGAAGCCCTCCATGCCGTACCCATCGCAACCCTACCGCCGAGCCCATCCGGAATGGATAGCACACCAGTCGAAGAGTTCGCCAAGGAAATCGATGAGTCCAAAACCACCAGCGAGAAGGATCTGGAAACCCTAGCCACCGCCGCTCAGGAGGAGGAGGGCAAAGTCGTTGATAGCCCCCCGAAAAAGAAGCAGAAAAAGGCGGCGGGCAAGGGCAAAAAGAAGGCTTCGGTAAACCCCACTGTCGGATCCACATCCAACGACAACGAACTGGAAGATTCAACCGCAGGCGATAAAACTCTGTTGGAAGAAGAGGAGGAGGAGGAGGTGGTCCCCAAAAGTCCAGCCCCCAAAAGCAGGACCCGTGCATCCACCAGGAAGAGGAAGGCAGTCGACACATCGACGCGCGAAATCGCGGATCCCAAAACGGTGTGCTTCGACTCGCTCAAACTGATGGGAGTGGAGAAGGAAGTGCGGGGCTATTTCAAGGCTATTGGGTGGGAGCCTTTTCTCGAGTGGTCTGGGAAAATCAGTGAGGAGGTGGCGCGAGAGTTCTTTGGGTCACTGGGAATAAAGGAAACCAAAGATGAAGGAGTGATAGGGATCCAGTTCGAGTTGTTTGATCGGGTTGTTTCTATTGGAGGTAATGAATTGGACTTATGTTTGGATATGGCAGGTATCGAAGACTTGAAGTCAAAGGCTTACCAGGAGGCACTGAGTGCTTTGCCAGAGTACACGAAGAAGGAGTTGCAGAAGATCTGGAGGCAGTTGGGCAAAGGAGGGGAGTTCATTGGGCAAACCACCAAGTCCATACAGCTCAAAAGACATGCTCTGAGGATCTGCCACCGTATCCTTGCAGTCAACTTCTTTGGCAAGATTGACACCAGCAGTGCCATCTCCCATCTCGAATTGGGCATACTGTGGTGTATGACCCAGAAGATCAGGCTGCATTTCAGTTCCTGCCTCTGCGTCCAAATGAAGTGGCTGAATACTCACCCTCTCCAGCGCCTCTCACTGGCCCATTTTCCGATGGTGTACGCGGCCAAGATGAACTTGAAGAGGAAGGGCAAAGAACCTGAAGTGATGGTGGAGGGTAAATTTGACGTCCAGTGTTTCAAGCGCATGCAGGACATAGTGATATTGGGTGATGGCAGTGTGAAGTTTTTGGATGAGAAACCAGTGAAGGTAGAGGCGAGTGATACGATTGTTGAGGTTAAGGCCAAAGAAGAAGTTGCAGAGAGGCAGGGAGCCATAGAGGCTCGTTTGGATAAGATCGAGAAGGTGTTCGAGGAAGTGAAGGCGATGATGATCGCATACTTTGACCATAGTGGATTCAGGTACGCACCTGCTTCCACCTCCTAAAATGTACCTTCCCTTGTTTTTAGTAGTTGTTAGTTTTAGTTTTTTTTTATTTATTTTACTTTGTTTTTGTTAAGGTCACCCCCGAGTCACTTTGGTTCGGGGGAGACTAGGTTGATCTCCCTGCTGACACACTTTGCCCAGGCAAAGTGTGTGAAGGGGTAGGTGCGCCAAACATTTTGAGTCACAGTCTGGTCATGGGTAGCCCCTACCAATCTTATTACTTTTGCACACTTTGCCAAGGAAAAATGTGTGAGGGGGGAAAGGGAAAGGGCAAACCCCTGTTTCTAGTCGAGTCAGCATGATTATGTGATCACTTTGGGCAAACATACATATAGTAACTCAAATTTTATAGTTAAGATGCATGAAATAGGGATGATGGAACTGTTCTAGGCAAACTGTGAGAATTGAGCCAACATTGATATATGATTTCTTTCTTTGAGAGTCTGCTGTGATATCTAACAATGCTTGTCTTTGCCTGTTTGCTGAAATGAGTAGTTTTGCTGAGTAGGGTTTTTAAATGATTAGGGCATTTTCTTGTTTCATTTTGCTTGAATAAATAACACATGCCCCTTGCTAGCCCTTTGAGCCTGATTGAATATTCTTTGTGAACCCATCTGGTATTATGCCCAGAGTACATAGGCAGCCAGAGAGAAGGGAGGGAGTTAGGGCATAGAGTTCAAAAAAAAAGAAAAAAAAAAGAGAAAAAAATATATCAGAAAAAGAAAAAAAAATAAGAATAAAAACTTGTTGTGCTAAGGCTCGTAAGAAAGGGGCAAAGTGGCAGAGAAAAGGCTAACTCAAAAATCCCTCTGCCCAAATAGAGCCCAACACTACAACCTAATAAAAGTCCCTTTGATAACCCCCTGCTTAGTTAAAACAAACTCAGATTAGCAATAAGGCAAATTTAGGCAAAGTGGAGTCACAGCAGAAAATGAGTGTCATTGAACCATACACTAAAAAGAGAGAAACACTGTGAGGGAGTGAACCCAAAGACCTTGAACAGACTCTTGACTTATTTTTGTCTTTACTTGAATTTTGAGTTATTTGTATGTACTATGCCCTGTACTGATCATGCTAAAGTCCTTTGTTTCATTTCTCCCTATTTATTTCACTTCTGTTTTCACTTTGGTCTTGAGTCAGGCAAATCGTCGATGGTGATGCAGCGGCGGGGTGGAATCGGTGAGATGGACGGAATTGTACCGGAGCAGCTAGTCGCGGTGGCTGTGCGACGGTGGAGCAGCTCGACGCCGAAAATCTGCTCTCGGAAAGCGAGTAGCCCGCTGTGCTCGAGTACGATTTCTTCTATCTCCCTATGGATTTTCGGTGAGTACGAAACACGCGTGCATCGATTTATTTCCATTTGTGTTTGCTTATTTTCGTTTTGATCGATCGGGTTTTGTTTCGAATCCACAAGAGGAAAGACAACTTCGGCTACGCGTTTGTGAACTTCACGACGAGTGTTGCTGCCCTCAAGTTCAAGAGCATTCTCCAGGGCTTTGTGTGGGGATGTTCGTTTCGCTCTTATAATGATTGTGATATCACATGGGCTCGTATTCAGGTTTAATTATTGATACTGTTTTAAGTGTTTGCGCATAGATGAAAGTTTCTGACTTGTGGATATTGATTTTCTTCAGGGGCAAAAATCTCTTGTTCAGAGGTTCAAGAATAGTAGCTTCACATGCGACCAATTGGGGTACTTGCCCGTGATCCTCGACCCACCCCGTAATGGGTCAGATGCGGACCCTTCGCCTCCTGTGGTTCTCGGTTACCTTAACCCGTCGACATTGAAGAAGATTGGCTGATCTCTCTCAGTAGCATTCTCGCCCTGTGTATTGTATTTGTAATGTGTCATGTGTGTAATATAGCTTACTAAGTTGGGATGATTTCCGCTCGTAAGCTTGTGTTTTTCTTCTTTTTTTTCAATTGAATACAAATCTAAAATATGATATTCATTGTATTTTTATGATATTCAATGTTTTTTAATGATATTTAATGGACGATATTCAGTGTTTTTTATGATATTTAGTGTATTTTTTAATCAAACAATGTAATGATATTCAGTGAGTGGATGATATTCAATGTTTTTTGATATGCAGTGTATTTTTTAATTAAACTGTGTAATGATATTCAGTGGATGATATTCAGTGTTTTTTGATGATATTCAGTGTATTTATGTGACATTCGGTGTGTTTAATTTCTATTCAGTGTGTTTCAATCTTATTCAGTGTATTTTTTAATCAAACAGTGTATTCATGTGACATTCAGTATTTTTCATTCCTATTCAGTGTGTTTCATCCTATTCAGTGTATTTTTTAATCAAACAGTGTATTCGTGTGAAATTCAGTCCTATTCAGTGTGTTTAAGTGCTGCTGTCATGCTCAGTATGTCTCAGTCCTACTCAGTGTGTTTAAGTACTATTCAGTGTGTTTAAGTGCTATTCAGTGTATTTTAATCCTACTCGGTGTGTTTAAGTCATATTCAGTGTGTATTCAATGTGTTTAATAGTTATTCAATGTATTGTAATCATATTCAATGTGTTTAAGTCCTATTCAGTGTGTTGACTCTCATTAACTTGTTTCATGTTGAATACCAAAACTCTGAATGTCATAAAAAAACATTGAAAATAAAAAAAAATCCAAAAAATAAATAATTTATTTATCCCAGAAAAATTAATAAATTCCATATTTCAACATTTACCTCAATTTCATTGTCTTAATTAATCTTTTACTAACTCTCTTTACAATATCTACCTCAATTTCAAGCATCCATTAAGAACAACCGAAAATAAAACTAAAAATTTAGTTACATAAGCTCTCCAAGTGGCCTTATTGCATCCGAGCCATATACGCCCTTCGAGTCAACATCAAAGACCGAGACCTGCACAAATTAACGAGGCATCTTTGTCTTTCTTTTTTATTTCTTTGTTGAGGTCGGCCTCCATTCTTTTGAACTGGTTCCAGATGAAATTCTTCTTCGCACTGTGAGCCGGCCAAGCCTGCTGAAGAATAGAAGCAAGTCCCAGATCACCAATCTTGACCTCCTCTTGGTTCCCATTAACAAAGATATTATCACACTTCAAGTCACGATGAATAACCGGTGGATCGTGGTTGTGAAGATACAAAAGCCCCTCTAGGATTTGCCTCGACCATTTCTTTAAAGCCCTCACATCAACATGCTTGTGTTTTCTCCGGTACCTATGCAGCATATACATTAAACAACTCGAGTTCGCATTTCACCACCTTGATTTCAAGCCACCTCGATTCCTTCCAGCGCGTCAAACTCTCTATATCTGAATTCCCAGCATTGAAAATTAAGAAATTCACAAGCTCAAACTAACTCTATATCCACACAAAATGAAGCGACAAAAAGAAGAATCAAAGGATACACTTTCTTGAAATCTCCTCTGCCTAGTACCTCCTTATACTGCCAAATGAAGAACACCAGAAAGAGTAAATAAACCTCGTAAACCGGAGAAATCGAACAGTAATGCATTATCAATTTATCATGTGCTGAAAACAAAACTTCTCCACATAATGGATGATCAATTCCAATAAATCATAAAAAACTAATTGCAAAGATTAGCAATAACAACAAGTCCTTGCACAATAATGTGAGGTACCACGGCACATTTATAAATATCAACAAAAACAACAACAAATTCGTGCTTCTAATTATTGAAAGTAATTTCCTAATTTATCGAACAAATTATGAATCGCACCCTTTTGGAACATATAGCTAGCTACGAAAACAAGACACAATGACCTCAGCTCGAGCAGCTCGTCGAGGACCATCGTCTTCTCCTTCATGTCGAAGATGGAGGAAAAAAAACAGAGTTTCTCTGAGACATTTCGTCAGTAACCTTGCGCCCAATGGAGGAAAGGCCGGAGAAGGAGCTGATAAAACGTGGATCGTCCTAGCCAAGAGCACCTCCTGATTCACGATGATGTTGTCGGGCTTGATGTCCCCGTGCAAGCATTTCTGCGTCCTCGAATATTTGGTTTTGGTTCGCAACTGGAGTTACGCCGAAAGGAGCTGTTCGAGCTGCAGATGAGAATCTCCGCCGGCGGGCTCTCGGGGATTCTAGACAGCGGCGGCGACTCGGATACGTGCAAGGCGGCGGCCTGGTTGTCGGCGGAGGTGTGGTGGTGCGTCGGATCGGGAACGGGGGAGCTGCTCCTCCTATTCGATCTCACATAGTAACGATGTTTTTACACATTTTAGGCGGCCTAAATGGGACCGCATAATTTCTCGAAATCTATTTATATCTAATTGGTATTTTTTCCATTATTAATTTATATCAAATTAATATAATTAATTTATTTACGTAAAATATTATATCTATTTGAAACAAATATAATTTATTTTATTTATGTAAAATAACATATAAATTACTAACAATAAATGGAAAGACTTTTTATAATTTTATTCTTTCAAATCTATTTATATTAATACTATTATTTTTTCATTTAACTCATTATTCATTACTTTCACAACAATACATATTCTAACACTACTTTTTATTATTTAACACATAAAATACCATTTTTTTTTAATTTACGTCTACTTTTTATTATTTAACACATAAAATACCACTTTTTTTTAATTTACGTAAAAATTTCTCTATACAGACATTAAAGAATCGGAGGAAGTAATATCTAAGAGTGGGAATCGACTTGTTCCTTGATGATGAATCTATGTTTTCGGAATGAAAAAATCGAAATTTAAATAGTTGTTGACATTCTAAATTTGACAGCATCTAAATTTTAACCAAAGTCAACAATTAAAAAACAACATTTAACCATAAACTTCAAGTAGTATTACCTAGATTTAAAAAAGAAGCATGACTATTTATGACTATTTTTACCGGAGAGAAATAGTAATATTAAGAAAAATGATTCACCCATTACACATTAAGTTTACAAAATATAAGAGGTATGAAGTCCCCAGAGCATAGCCGAGTTGGTAAGGCCTGTGATGATGTGGGTGTAATTCCTCGGCGACGCAGGGTTCGAATCTCGGGTGGGACAAATTTTCATTGAAATATTATGAAGGTTTGTCCTGGGATTCGACCTGTTGGCTCTCTCGCACAGGTGTCTTCTACTCAGGCACATTCCTCGATTTACATCCTACCCGATCGAGGGACCTCCGATCGAGGCAAAGACACTCGCACAGGTGTCTTCTACTCGGGCACATTCCTCGATTTACATCCTATCCGATCGAGGGACCTCCGATCGAGGCAAAGGTGTCTTCTACTCGGGCACATTCCTCGATTTACATCTTACCCGATCGAGGGACCTCCGATCGAGGCAAAGGTGTCTTCTACTCGGGCACATTCCTCGATTTACATCCTACCCGATCGAGGGACCTCCGATCGAGGCAAAGGTGTCTGCTACTCGGGCACATTCCTCGATTTACATCCTACCCGATCGAGAGACCTCCGATCGAGTGGGGTGGAGTTTCTCGTCTCTCCTCCTTATGAAAAAAAAAAACAAATATAAGAGGTATGAATTTTAATCGTCATTACTAAGAATATATATACATGAAATCAAATTCGAATACTCTAAATTTGGACAACTCATTTACCGTCCGATTACTTTCCTTTCCACCGGATTTCATTTCCCGCTAATCTGTAATCACTAACGAGTAACGCCCGCCCCCAATTCGTCTCTCTCTCTCTCTCTGTAGTCTATACACACACAACAAACACTACCACTGACTAGCAATGGCGCTGCTCCATCACCTCCTCCTCCTCCTTCTCTCTCTTCTCCCTTCCACCCTCTCTCTATCCTCCCCTTTCAGTAAGTATTTCTCACACATTTAACTAAAGTATATTATTATCCACAACCACAACTCAACAACCCCTTTCCCTTTTTCACAGATTACAGTTTGCACATCGACTGCGGCGGCCTCGTCAACACCACCGACGCCTTCCGCACCGCCTGGCTCTCCGACCGCTTCTACTCCGGCGGCTCGGCCTCCGTCGTCTCCGAGCCCCTCATCTTCAAACACCAGCAGGAGAAAAACCTCCGCTACTTCCCCATCTCCAGCGGCAAGAAGAACTGCTACTCCGTCCCCGCCGACGGAGCCGCCGGACGCTACCTCCTCCGCACCTTCACCGTCTACGACAATTTCGACGGCAAATCCCACCCCCCGTCCTTCGACGTCTCCGTCGACGGCACCACCGTCTTCTCCTGGAGATCCCCATGGCCCGAACCCGTCTCCCGCTCCGGCGCCTACTCGGATCTCTTCTTCTACCACCACGACTCCGCCGAGATCGATGTCTGCTTCTACAGCATCGGCACCGACTCTCCCCTCATCGGGTCAATCGAGTTGACCCGGATCGACCCGGGGGCATACCCTTTCCAGAATTCCACTAATTACATCCTCATCAATTACGGCCGGTTCTCGGCCGGGTCGGATCAGTGGGGCCCCGGATTCACGAACGACACCGATTCCTTCGGCCGGACGTGGCAGCCGGATTCCGACTTCCGTGCGCCGATCTCTAACGGGGTGAAAATCGAACAAATCCACACTGCGAAACCCATAGCTAATTCCGAAATTAGCCCCAACTACTTCCCAGAAAACCTCTATCGGACGGCGGTCACGGCAGTCGAAAACGGCCGTGGAGGGACATTGGAATACGACATGGAAGTCGATGCGAAATTGGATTATTTGCTCTGTTTCCATTTTGCTGAGATAGATGGGCGAGTGAGTAAGGCCGGCCAGAGGGTTTTTGATGTGATTGTGAATGAGGATAATGTGAGTAGAGTGGATGTGTTCGATAAAGTGGGCGGGTTTGCCGCATACGATTGGAGCTACGTGGTGAGGAATCTGAGCAGCACAACTCTGAACGTGAGGCTGGAGTCGGTGGTGGGGCCGCCTATGCTTTGTGGGCTCGAGAATTATGCGATTGTGCCCGTAGATCCCAAGACCGTCCCTGATCAAGGTATGTGTGTGTGTTTCCATTCATTCTATTCACATTTCATCTTCTTGTTTCGGAATTCTTTTGTGTTGCATTTGTGCTTACAAGAAAATCCTTATGAGATGAAACCTTATTTTTTGGCAGTTGTTGCCATGAAAGCACTGAAGGAATCACTACGCGTGCCGGGCAGAATGGGTTGGAACGGAGACCCGTGCGCCCCTGCAAGTTGGGATGCTTGGGAAGGCGTCACTTGTCATCTCACAAATAATGGTTCTGCTCTTGTCGTTTCCCAAATGTAAGCTTCTTTCCCTTCCCTCTCTTTTGAAGGTTAAAGATTTTGCAGTGAGATATGTATATAGTAAGGATGTGTCATCTCGGCATCATCAAACTATTTGCATTGTTTGTGATTTTAGAAATTCACAACACATTTGAGATATGTTGAGGATTCGGACAAGAAGATCCAATCCTAAAGAATAAGTTCTATTAAATTGAACATCCTAAACATCAGTACATCACGATGTGAAAACTTAAAGCCGAATTGAATATGTTGAGCACTCACGGCTCACAATCATTGTACTCATGAATGTATGAACTCACAAGAACATAAATGAATCAAACAAACACACCAAACAAAGATTTTACGAGTTTTGGTGCCTACTACATCAACTACCTAATGCTCGACGAGAGAGGAGCAGATATTGCCTTATTAAAACAAAACAAAAAGATTACAATCACTTCCAGTAATTTTTTCTAACTCACTAATATATGAATTACACGATTTAATCCCTCTCAAACTCTAGTCTAGTCGCTCGATAAAATCATCGTAAACCTAAAATGTTCACATGCGTCCCCACCATAGAGGTTCAGCCATAGACGTCCTTTTATAAATGATTTTGGAGCCTAATTATGGTCGAAAAGGTTGCTTGTTATTCAAAGATTCCGTTGTTTTATGAAACACCAAAATCTGTCTAGATATGAGACTATGAGAGAGATATTCGAAATATAGAAACTTTTCAAATTTACGCAGTCTCTGTCATATTCAGTCTGTTTATATTTGATAATTTCATACTGTCTTCTGCGTCCAGAAAAAACGGCTTCATTGCTTCCAGTGCAGATATCATTGTGGCTCCTGCCACTTTGGAATTTAAACATATTTTCACAAAATATACACACATGTACAGAACAAATCAAGCTAACTTTCAAAATCACATAAAGTACATTTGAGGCTACATCCATGAAATGAGTAAACTGGCATTGCTGACGTTGTCAGATATATAGATGGTATCCAAGATTTTTCATTACATAATTCATTCCTCAGCTTTTGTAAAATATTATAGATGGTCCAAGATTTTGTTCTGCATTGTACATTAATATCCCTCAGTTTTTTAGGCTATTACAATTAGAAGAACCAAATGTTTGGCTGGGGCTATCGGTTGTTTTCTGAATAATTCGTAGGGGAGGTGTATATAATTTTATTAGTATGTGTCCCCCTTTCTTTTGTAATATCCACAAATCCAGTGATAGTTTTAATAACTCTCCCTTTTATGGATCATTGGTGGCTCAGTTATTCTCTGTGTGGACATTATATTACTATATGATATTTTATTTGTGTGGGTGTTTGTTTCCAGAGATCTCGGGAGCCAAGGCTTGAAAGGTTTCATCAGTGACCAAATTGGACTTTTGACGAATTTGGTAAGCTTGTAAGTATCTTTCTATTATCCTAATTATAATTTTTATATTTCTTTTGATGAATATTTTTCTGCTCGAATAATAAATTGTTGAATTTCATTATTGAGCAGGAACTTGAGTTCCAATTCTTTGGAAGGGAATATACCCTCAGGGTTACATCAAAAGTCCCTAGTGAAGCTGTAAGATTATACTGTCCTTTTGAATTCTGTATCTATATCTCGTGTCTTAAGGATTTGTGGTTCTTCGTGTCTATTTAGCTCCGGATTGACATCGGCCTCGATTTTTAATATCTTTGATGTGCTGTTATGGATGCAGTGATTTGTCCAGGAACAAGTTTACTGGATATATACCTGATAGTCTAACTTCGACCAGCTTGCAGTTCATGTAAGATGCGATTTTTTTAACGGGTTCTTTTAAGATGTAGTCTAATCATGCATATATTAAGAGGGAAATGGAAGAATTGCAGAAATGCAATATGCATATATGGCGAAATAGAAAAGCGATTGAAAGATTAAACAACACACGAAATTACTTGCCACATGATTCTAACTAAGTGCTACCAAGCCAGAATATTTACTACTACGTACAATTTCTGGCTATTACAAGAAAAGCCTTAAATATTATGAAATGAACTACTCACGGAACTGCCTAAAACACCCTCCAATAAAAGTTGAAGCCCCGAAAGATGGGCTTGGTATACACTTTTTTGTTTTTATTTTAAATCCATAAGTTTTACTAAAAAAAATATCAATGTTTGCAATTACATCCCTGTGTTTGTATTTGTCAAATAACCCCATTTAAGACGCAATATGTAAAATAGAAACATTATACCAAGATGGTTTTATAGTTTGAAAGATTGTGTTATACAGTAATACCTAAAAGATATTATTTTGCTAAATGAACCCAATATTTCCTTTTGATTGATATATGCTTAGGGATATGAAAAGAAATCTCCTAATCGGGCATGGTCACATATATAGGCATGCATATTATATATACATTAACCTGATTTACGTTAAGTCTCTATTCATTTTTGGTCAGGTATCTGAATGATAACTTACTTGAGGGCCAAGTTCCAGAGGAACTTTATTCGATTGGTGTTCATGGTGGAGCGATAGAGTATGTCATGCTTATCATTTATTTTTGCTGTATGATTAATCTCGCAAAAAAGCTCATTTTAATCCCCGACTCTCGACCCACATTACAACGTAGTCCCTATTTGTGGTTCTTCTTTCCTACCTCATCCTAGTGGCATCCTTCGGACTTCAATTTCCCATCGTATGAAATGTATTAGTCATTGTAGTGCTTCAACTCTTTTAATCAATGTCCACTCGCATGCATATTCTGCATTCACCTCGTCATTTCTCATTATATCTAACTATGCTTGTTTTCCCTCTTCTAGCCTTGACGGTAATAAAGGATTGTGTGGTGGGCCCTCACTGCCTGATTGTTCTATGATTTGGGGTAAACACGGATTATCCACTGGGAGCAAAGTCGGAATAGGAGTGTCATGTCTGGTTATTATATTCGCCCTGGTGCTCGGGATTTACTATATTGTTGTCTGGAGGCATCGTAATGACTACGGCTTTGATTTCCCTCATGAAATGATTTGTAAGTTCATCCCATATTACTACCAAAACCATTGACTTAAACACTTAGTTTTAACCTAACAAAAAAAATTAATCACCAAAGAATACCCAAACTTTTCGCTTGTTCACAGTTTTAGCTCAATCTTTTTTAAATTATAAATTCTAATGTTTTTTTTTTTAATTGAGAACAAATGGCCTCTGGTTGTTTTTTTATAAAATCGCCAAAACCTTTTTTTGGAAAAATAAATTGAGATTTGGAGTTTAATTGCGATTGCAAAAGCATTGAGCTAAATTTGTCACAAATCTAAGTGTTCGGTTTCTTGGAAATAACTTGGTTATTGTCTGTCACCTTTGAAAAAAATCAAATACCCATTGGTAAAATGAAAGATGGTTGAGTTCTTTTGTAATTAGAGTGAACCTCGAGGGTGTCTTTGTAGCTGCTTGGAACATGATTTAAGTTCGAATATGATTCTTGTACCACAGCTCTTGCATCGAAGAGAAATCGATATCAACGACAGAAATCATTGATGACTCTTGAAATGGAGAGCCAACACGCCAAGAAAGGGTTTATGCCGACTTACAATGTCAGCTGATTGTCTTGTGTATAAATCATATATAATGCGTGCACAGACTGAATTTAATTTAGGGGTCCTCCGGTTAGTATCACGGGAGAGATCTCGCCATTTTTTATTACGAAAATCAGGTTGGGGTCTTACGGTACGGGATGAAAAAACCGGAAAAGGTTTCTTGCTGCTTTGTTAGCATATTATATTACGTTTCAATCTTGAAACTACATTCTTTTGTGTAGAGCTTGTAATCCTTTCTTTCTTCAACTGTTTTAGTAGTGTTTATGGAGCTAAATGATAAGTAGTAAATGATTTTGAAGTGCTAGAAAAGATAAAAACACTATCTATCTCAATAAGTGTATAAATATATTATCACTATGTTTTATACACTTTTTCGTGGTGGTTGAATTTATCCTAAATTCAATGCAACATTAAATTTTAATACGGGTAAATTATAATTAGAATACACATAAACGACGCGATGCTGATTAACAGGAACACATTTTTTTAAAAAAATTACTATTATTTTTTAACAAAAAAAAAATTAAAATTAAAATATACAGTGGTTGTGAGTAGTAATACTGAAAAATACTAAGCTTAGCATTGAAAATTTTGAAATTGGCTCTGCCGGCACCCACACCCACTGTATTTTTCAATGCTAAGCTCAATACTAAAAAAATTTCGATTCGAGTTGGGTTGATTTTTTTCAAATTAAGGCTCGGATTGACACCAAGCCATCGTTCAGAGCAGCATTTTGGAGCTTTTTCAAACCCAAATTTTTAATTCAAAAAGATTGAATTTTAAATAAAAAATTGTTTTTTAAATATATTAGTATTTTTGTATAAAATAATATGAGATATACCATTTTGTTATAAAGTAAAGAGATTTGAGAGAGAATTGAATGAATTTTTTAATGAGGGGAAACCCCTTTATATAGGATACAATCTAGGGTTTCTGACTTAGCTAACAAGTCATTCATTATAATATATATATATTTATAACACTCCCCTTTGAATGACTATTTATAGGATTGCTGCCTCGTTAAAACCTTGTCAGGAAAACCCAGTGGGACAAAACCTGAACGAAGGAAAAAGAGTACAGCTTGCTCCCCCTGATTTAGATTACTGAACATCCTTGAGTCGACGCATACCAATTCCATTGACTAGTTTCTTGAAGGTGGTAGTTGGTAATGACTTCGTGAATAGGTCGGCTAAGTTGTCAATTGATCGTACTTTTTGAACTTCAATTTCGCCATTCTTCTGAAGCTCGTGTGTGTAGAAGAACTTTGGAGAGATGTGCTTTGTTCTGTCTCCTTTGATGTAGCCTCCTTTGAGTTGTGTTATGCAAGCGGCATTGTCTTCGTATAGTATTGTTGGACCATCCTTTGTAGAGCCAAGGTCACATGATGATTGGATGTAGTGAGTCATATTCCTTAGCCAAACGCACTCTCGACTTGCTTCGTGAATTGCAATAATTTCAGAATGATTTGAAGATGTTGCCGTCAATGTTTGTTTCACGGATCTCCATGATATGGCAGTTCCTCCACGAGTAAAAACGTATCCCGTTTGTGATTTTGCTGTATGTGGATCTGAAAGATAACCTGCATCTGCATATCCAACTAAAGAAGATCCCAAATTTTGTGAATAAAATAAACCTAAGTCAATGGTACCCTTTAGGTATCGCAGTATGTGCTTAACACCATTCCAATGTCTTTTAGTGGGTGCAGAGCTATATCTCGCGAGGAGATTAACAGAAAAAGCTATATCAGGTCGAGTGCAATTAGCAAGATAAGTTAATGCACCAATTGCACTTAAGTATGGTACTTCAGGACCAAGAATTGTTTCCCCATCTTCAAGTGGACGAAATGGATCCTTTTTCACATCAAGTGAACGAACAACTATTGGTGAATCCAATGGGTATGCTTGATCCATATTAAATCGTTTTAGCAATTTTTCTGTATACGACGATTGATGAACAAATAATCCATCTTTGATATACTCAATTTGCAAACCCAGACAAAACTTAGTTTTCCCTAAATCTTTCATCTCAAATTCATTTTTCAAGTAATTTGCAGTTTTGTTGAGCTCTTCAGGAGTTCCTATAAAATTTAAATCATCAACATAAACTGCAATGATTGCAAATCCAACATTTGTTTTCTTTATGAAAACGCAAGGGCATAGGTCGTCATTTTTATATCCCTCTTTCAACAAGTATTCACTAAGACGATTGTACCACATTCGTCCGGATTGTTTTAATCCATACAGGGATCTTTGCAACTTGATTGAGAACATAAATCTAGGGCATGTATCATTTGCTTGTGGTATTTTAAGTCCTTCAGGAACATTCATGTCAATGTCACTATCGAGTGAACCATACAAATGTTGGAAATCGATATCCCGGGGTATCAAAAATTGCGGAACCGATAACCCCGACCGAAATCCCATCGCCGGAAACCGATCACGAACACCGCACGAACCGTGGCACGACGAGAGCATCGTCGCGGGATGAACCCGCGACTAAACCCTAGCCACGCCCCCGTGGGGCTCGCGATCGCCGTGCATGGCGATCGCATGGGGCTGTATGGGACAGCCCCCCGACGGTGAGTCCGGCGACTCACCGCCACCGCCAGGAGGGGCGGTCAGCCCGGCTGACCTACCGCGGCTCCAGCCGCGGTCTACCCCCAGCGATCGATCGCCCACCCCGGCCCAGCCGGGGTGCCTCCTTGCGCACGCCGCCGTCGAGGCGGCAGGGATCCGCCACGGCACCAGCCCGTGGCATCCCCAGCGATCGACCCTAGGTCGATCGCATGCCCCGGCGTCCTGCCGGGGCGTGTCTTGCGCGCACGCCGCGATCGAACCATAGTTTCGATCGCACCCCTCGGCTCCCAGCCGAGGGTTCCTTACGTCCTTCGCCGGGGATCTCGAATCCCCGTCCCCGAAGTTCGTCGTGTCCCGGATCGTATGTTCATGTATGTATCACAATTAATTCACATGTAAATCATACAAGGGGGGTTTATGATTTTACCTTTGATTCGTTGTGCGGAGAAACGAAATCAAGTTGAAGACCTTTGGATCTTCCCACGTATTCCTTGCACTAGCTTGAACGTCGGGTGGGCGACGATCCTCCAAGCTTATGGATCTCCTTCACGAACTCTCTAGAATATCAAGTATGATAATCTTGTCTTATGATTTGTGAATACCATGTAGTGCTTTTATAGGCTACGTAGGGGATCTAAAGGAGGTGGAATATTGGGCTCCCAATATTGATGATTAAATTGAGCCCAAGCCCAAATCTATTAATCTCATCAATATTAATTAATTTATTTTCCACTATATAAATTAATTGCACTCCCAATATTAAACCATATTATATCAAATAATATTTCTCCGGTAGTATTATTTATTCCGTGTATTTAAGATTTAAATATCCATGAATAAAATTAATTTATTGCTAATTAATTTATTCATCTCTTATATCCGAGAATAGTACCATTCAACCTTAATTATTGTGCGGAACAAATCCACTCATGAGGTTTACACAATAATTCCTTATGAACTCATCTCAGAGATATTATCAACCCTTACGGGATACACTTTCCCGTCAAGTATTCACGGCATGTCATATATAAAATATAGCGACCCAATTTTATCGGTAATTAACCCAATAATTAAATCGGTTAATTCCTTTGGAAAATCAAAGTCACTTATATTAAATATACACACCCGCAATAGTATCGGGGATTAAGAATAAAATACTCTGAGACTTAAATCAATTATCAACGGCAATCCTAATTGATAAATCTCAAGCGATCCTCCCAATACACCAAGTGTACAAGTGTGATAAAATAATTAAGACAAATTATTTTCTCTCTCACACAACGACTATACCGATGGATTGGTCCGTGTCCATCTAGGTCGTGAGCAACCGTTCGATTAAATACGAGTAACCGATAGTATGATCTTCTGTGTGACGACGCACACCATACTAACTACAACGTGTAGAATCCAGGATTATAATTTGCATATATTTAATTAATAATAATTAAATGCAAAAAATTGTTTATTAATTAAATAGATTAAATGCTATGACCGGGAGTTTACCGTTACTTAAATCTAGACATTAAGTACACAACTCCAACAATCTCCCACTTGTACTAAGGTCTAGTCATTTCCTCCAAACTCCCGACTCCCATACTCATCACGTGCTTAAATGTACTTCCATGAAGTACTATGTGGATGAGCAATCTAGGTTGCCGCTCTGAAGTTATCTTGGTGACTACAGCGTCGTCTCCCTAGACGATGACTCGAATCAGGTGGTACTTGCTCTATGTGTTATCATCACCTTTTTGAACTTATGACTTCTTCCAGTTTACCATGCACCGCTATGTACATAGCCTTTGGTGAACTAAGAATCGTATCCAAGTCCAGAGGTTATTCTGGAACCTAACCAAAACTTCCGCTGCCTCTGAGGCTGCTATTCGGTTATGATAGAGTCCGAGAAGCATCATGCTTATCACTCTTTCACTTCAAGGTTCCACCTCTTTCAAAAGTGAACACATAGCCTGATATCGACTTACATTGGTCCTTCTCTGATTTGGGATCTGAGAAAATGTAATCCAAGAGGAATTCGTACTGCTTTGTAACCCAGTACTTCGAAAGTACTTTTACAGCATCCGAATATCTCTTGTTGAGATTACTTTGATATCCTCCTACTACACTAACCGCATAGTTGATATCAGGTTCTCGTTTTTCCACATTGCATTCATTAAGCTTTCCACACTTAAGTGCAGGAAACCGCTCAGTCTTCATCTATCTCCTTCATGTGTTTGAAACACATATCTTTAGATAGATGTATTCCGTGTCTGAAAGGCAATAACCTTTCTCAGAATTATGCATGTTTAAAAAACAAACCATAATCGTATAAGATATCTAGGAGAAGTACAATGTTCTTATCCAGAGATCGAAAGATCCTAAGAACATGATCCAACTTCCTCTTAATCTTATATCTCGATTTATTTAGACAACCGTCATTTTATGTCTGATAATATCCTTACATTGTTGCCAATGATAGAATGTTATCTTCATAAAATTCCGAGAAACACCACCTTGTTTCCATTACGTTTCTAATACACCTTCTTCGTCTATGCCAAATTCCACGATTCATAGCTTTGTAACAATTCATAAATGGATTTTACTAAGCTTGTACTCTAAATGATCTTGCCTCTTAACAATGATCCCATTGCTTTCTAAGTAGACACATTTAGATTTAGTACCGCCCTCATGCAGAGCTAGGGATCGATTTCATCTTTACTAGATCCAGAGTTCAAAACTCCTCTAGTCTTATGAAGATCTCTGGTTGCTTAACAACCTCCCATTGCAATGGCGTTCCGGTGTATAACTGTAATAACAATAGGTGCAGTCAGTGGTGTACTACTACTCGGTTAGGCTGGTTCTCAGTCTTTTCCTTTTTCTCATTCCAAAGTACTTCGTCAGTTAGGGCATTTGTAGTTCATCTAATAGTCTTCCTCTAAGAACCGGGCGATGACGTCCTTCTGGTTCATAGTACTATTGAACATACAATCACTTGTTCTTCTAGGATATCCTACAACCACATTGAATGTGCCGTTGTATCCAGGAGTATTCATAGAACATAGGTAGTTCCGAACAAACTTGTCCTTTTACTATTAGAATTCCATTTCCTTATTGCCAACACACCATTTCTACACGTGAGTGTATGGTGCAGTCCTTTGACACTTCATCTTTGATTTATGCCATGTGTTATTTAGATAGGTGGTAGCCTCCACGAACAAGTCCCAGCCTTCTAATGGATATACTTTGAAGGTTCCCCATAATAGCTTTGTGTCCATTGACTAGTCAAAACACTTTGCTTTTATGGCATATCAAGTATTCTAATCCATCTTTGAGTATTCTTGAAAGAATTACTCATACCTTTCTAATCACACATATCTCCGCATCTATCAGTTAACAATCAATTTCAATACTTGTCCGAATTCTATCCTTTATCAGAAAGGTTTGCTTAGTTGTATTATCTTCCAAATTCAATTCTTAGGTCGGAAGGTCCATTCCTTCAACTATAATTGATCAAATCAATTTCGACCTTTTGAATCTTATTTGAATAAATACTGCTAAGTACAAGAATTCACAAGTATAATGATTAACAAGGAAATACATCTAATAAGCAAGACAAGTTATATAACGGTTTGTTGCATCGTGGTAGACTAAGGATTCATCATTCATATATTGCTATCTAATGTACCAGAATAGATAACACCATTATTTCTTATCCAAACCATCAAATGATTAAAGAAATAAAATATCCATTCATTAATGATAGAAAACCAGAACAAAAGTTCTTTCTAAAATAAAGGGGTACATAAAGCAATAACTTTGAAATGAAATCCTATGACTACTAAAAGCAGATAAATGTCTTCCACTGCAACCGCTGCATCCTCTACAGCTTCGCCATGTAGACTCGAACTCTTCTTCTCTAAGTCGCCGGGTTTTCTGGAACCCCTGCATTCAAAATGCACATACCGTCAGTGGTTCCATATCTACACACCAGAATTCTGGTAGATAATACCGCTGACTATGTTTTTACGACTAAAGAAAAATTCGTACCTTTGAGAGGACAAGATATAGACCCCCAGTACTCAGACTGCTTTCCTTGGGGATATATGCCAGAAGGCTTCCTTATCCCACCCCGTGGTCCAAGTCCTTGAGGACTACTGGATCCCTTTGCCCTTTTCTCCTTTCCCTTATGTACGCCTTTAGGTTCGAAACCTTTGGCCTTGGCTATAAGTGCTTGCGATTGTCTCAACTCTTCTAAAAGATCCAGCATCTCAAAAACGTGTTCAAGCGTTTCCTCGAAGCAACTGACCTTTATGAGTATCCTCATCGCCTCTTTTCTAGCCTTTACATCATGTCTAAACATCAACTTGAGTTTGAGCATGATATCATGATTAGCGGCTAATGCAAGAGCACTATCCCACTTCTCAAAATCAGCTATTTCCTCATCAGTTGAGACAATTGTAGGTCTAGGAGGGCAAGTCTCACTGAGTACATCTTTGTACTCCTTTACAGTCTGGGTAATGTCTAACTCCCTATTCCATCCAACACAGTATGGAACCAGTGCATTGAACTCCTTGAGTATCAACGAAAGTGGATTCATAGCTATTCTCTAAACCTATAAGCACATATAAACAAACAATCAATTTAATGTCCGATATTATCTCCCTAAAATAATATCATTAAATTACTAATCACATCTAAAATCCCATTAGGTATGGCAAGCCACGATAGTGTGGACGTTTACCCACCCAAATGATTTCGCAATTAGATTTGCTTTGGTCGTACATCATCAATAGCGTTACTTCGATGGGAAGGATACTATGAAGCGTACCTAAGTGTAAACCATTACTCAGTACTAAGAAGTTCATTTGGGACTCGCAAATCACCGCAAGCCACGATAGTGTGGACGTTTACGTTGACACACGGATCCCTCACTCCCTTCTATAACTGTCTACATCAATTGATCCAAAATCCCATTCAGTGTAGCAAGCCACGATAGTGTGGACGTTTACTACACCAAAAGATTTTTACAATTGACATCCTATTACTTGATCCATTGGATTCTCGTAAATCAAGACGCGGAGAATCATAAGTGAAACTCGAAGTTTCTAACCAGTGATTCACCATGCGAACAACCCTATCTCTCATAAATGAGGGAGCCGAGCAGACAATCGATCCACCTTCAAAAGGATGGTACGAAGGTCTCTAATTTGTGTCATCCACATGACCAAGTGGCTTTGGCTCCATTCCACTCCCCGGGGTGAGAATTAGTCGACTTGAAGTCAGCTTCAGAAAGACAAATTAGGCATTGTTTGATAAACTTGATCAATGTTTCTCGTAAAAGGAATTACAAGAATTCTCCTCCAATGACTCGTCTATACGAACTTCAAAAGTCCATAAGAGTCACCAAGAGAACAGTAATGGAGACCATGGGAATGTTTCCATCCCCTCTCCCACTCAGCTTTTTACAATAAGGGATACGCTATCTAGTGCATAAAGATAACACATATAGCATGCATACAAGTAATAAAGCACATATAAACAAATAGTCAAAATAATGCTAGAAAATTATTTTCCGACTATCATGGCTTTATTCCATCTCCGTACGCATCTTCTAGTCTTCAGTCTTCGTTCTTGAATGCTCCATGTGACGAGAATATTAACCCCAATATTTAAATCTATTTATTTTCAATTAATCCAAAAGTTACTTAATTCGAAAATTAAGTCAATCGAATATCTCAAAAATAAAATTAAATATTATTAATATTTTATTTATTTATTTTTCCTTTCTAATTCTATTAAATCTCTAGATTCTTATCCAAATAAAACTTGAATATTCTAGAAGACCTCTATAATAGAATAAGGAAATAAAATAAATTAGAACTCTTCTACTTTCCAAAATTAATTAATTTCTATCTAATGAAAATTCCAATGATAGGAATAATCAAATAGGAAATAAATTAATTCCAAATTAATTCTTTTCCTAATCCATGAGAGTTCCCATAAAAGAGAATACTCAATAAGGAAATAAATTAATTCCAATTAATTCTTTTTCTAATCCATGAGAGTTCCTAAAAATAAGAACACTCAAATAGGAAAACCGAATTAATTAGGAAAGTCGTATTATGGTAGGAGTAGCATGGGTTGGGAGACCCCACACCACCCCCACCGCCGACCGCCACCGCCAGGGACCACCACCGCCGCCGCCCCCTGCCCACGCGCCACCACCACCGGTGGCCGGCGTGGCCGGAAGCCCTAGCGGGCAGCCCCATGGTGGGGTCGATCGATCCTCATGGGGATCGATCATGGGGATGATCGACCCTCGGATTTTTCGTCCTCTTCGTCTTCTTCGTCACACGCGTTCTCCGGCGGTCATCTCGGCATCGATCCAACGTAAAATTAATTTACAAAATTAAATTACAATTTCGGTATCGATTCTATACATGAAATCGACCCTATACATTTTCCGGAAAACATAGAACGTAATAATAAATCCTAAATTCAGTCAACCCCCGAATTTTTACTATTACAAGCATTCATTCACACAAAACGAATCTCGACATGTCCGAGAGTTAAATAAACGAATAATCATGATAATTAATTAACAAATAATTAAACCATGATAATCGGAATCCCTGCAAGGTAGAACGATAATTGAACACATACATGAACACGAAACCAAACGCTCTGATACCATATGTTGGAAATCGATATCTCGGGGTATCAAAAATTGCGGAACCGATAACCCCGACCGAAATCCCATCGCCGGAAACCGATCACGAACACCGCACGAACCGGGGCACGACGAGAGCATCGCCGCGGGATGAAACCGCGGCTAAACCCTAGCCACGCCCCCGTGGGGATCGCGATCGCCGTGCATGGCGATCGCATGGGGCTGTATGGGACAGCCCCCCGGCGGTGAGTCCGGCGACTCACCGCCACCGCCATGAGGGGCGGTCAGCCCGGCTGACCTACCGCGGCTCCAGCCGCGGTCTACCCCCGGCGATCGATCTCGCGATCGATCGCCCACCCCGGCCCAGCCGGGGTGCCTCCTTGCGCACGCCGCCGTCGAGGCGGCGGGGATCCGCCACGGCACCAGCCCGTGGCATCCCCAGCGATCGACCCTATGTCGATCGCATGCCCCGGCGTCCTGCCGGGGCGTGTCTTGCGCGCACGCCGCGATCGAACCCTAGGTTCGATCGCACCCCTCGGCTCCCAGCCGAGGGTTCCTTACGTCCTTTGCCGGGGATCTCGAATCCCCGTCCCCGAAGTTCGTCGTTTTCCCAGATCGTATGTTCATGTATGTATCACAATTAATTCACATGTAAATCATACAAGGGGGTTTATGATTTTACCTTTGATTCGTTGTGCGGAGAAACGAAATCAAGTTGAAGACCTTTGGATCTTCCCACGTATTCCTTGCACTAGCTTGAACGTCGGGTGGGCGACGATCCTCCAAGCTTATGGATCTCCTTCACGAACTCTCTAGAATATCAAGTATGATAATCTTGTCTTATGATTTGTGAAGACCATGTAGTGCTTTTATAGGCTACGTAGGGGATCTAAAGGAGGTGGAATATTGGGCTCCCAATATTGATGATTAAATTGAGCCCAAGCCCAAATCTATTAATCCCATCAATATTAATTAATTTATTTTCTACTATATAAATTAATTGCACTCCCAATATTAAACCATATTATATCAAATAATATTTCTCCGGTAGTATTATTTATTCCGTGTATTTAAGATTTAAATATTCATGAATAAAATTAATTTATTGCTAATTAATTTATTCATCTCTTATATCCGAGAATAGTACCATTCAACCTTAATTATTGTGCGGAACAAATCCACTCATGAGGTTTACACAATAATTCCTTATGAACTCATCTCGGAGATATTATCAACCATTACGGGATACACTTTCCCGTCAAGTATTCACGGCATGTCATATATAAAATATAGCGACTCAATTTTATCGGTAATTAACCCAATAATTAAATCGGTTAATTCCTTTGGAAAATCAAAGTCACTTATATTAAATATACACACCCGCAATAGTATCGGGGATTAAGAATAAAATACTCTGAGACTTAAATCAATTATCAACGGCAATCCTAATTGATAAATCTCAAGCGATCCGCCCAATACACCAAGTGTACAAGTGTGATAAAATAATTAAGACAAATTATTTTCTCTCTCACACAACGACTATACCGATGGATTGTTCCGTGTCCATCTAGGTCGTGAGCAACCGTTCGATTAAATACGAGTAACCGATAGTATGATCTTCTGTGTGATGACGCACACCATACTAACTACAACGTATAGAATCCAGAACTATAATTTGCATATATTTAATTAATAATAATTAAATGCAAACAATTGTTTATTAATTAAATAGATTAAATGCTATGACCGGGAGTTTACCGTTACTTAAATCTAGACATTAAGTACACAACTCCAACAACAAATACGCAGTTACTACGTCCATAAGGCGTATATCAAGCTTTTGTGACACGGTTAGACTTATTAAAAATCTGAATGTTATAGTGTCCATTACTGGAGAATATGTCTCCTCGTAATCAATTCCTGGCCTTTGTGAGAAGCTTTGGGCTACAAGTCGAGCTTTGTATCTTGTAATTTCATTATCTTCATTTCCTTTTCTTACAAAAACCTATTTGTACCCTACAGGGGTTACATTTTTAGGAGTTCGGACTACAGGTCCAAAAACTTTTCATTTTTCCAATGAATTTAACTCTGCTTGTATGGCTTCTTTCCATTTTGGCCAATCACTTCTAACTTGACAATCTTTCATAGATTGTGGTTCAGGATCCTCATTTTACATTATTTCAAGCGACATACTAAAGGCGAATATGTTATCAATGACAACATTAGTTCGCTCCCATAATTTATGAGATGATAAATAATTAATTGCGATCTCATTATTTTCCGGCACTAACGGTTCTTCAGGAACGACTTCATTTTCATTTGATTGATCAATCACTATTTTATCCATAGCTTGAGTATGAGTTTTCTCTTGTACATGTACTTTTCTCTTCCTCGGTACAAAATATTTTGCACCACGTGGTCGACCACGCTTTTGGCGTATTTGAGACTCATTTGCTATGTTAATTTGTCCTTCAGGGACATCAATTTTCGCAGGAGTATTTACCACTGGTATATGTGACTTTGTCACTTTTGTTGTATCAACAAACGCATCGGGAAGTTGATTTGCGATTCTTTGCAAATTAATGATCTTTACAACTTCCTCCTCACACAACTTATTTCGAGGATCAAAGTGTGACAACGTTTTTTCATTTCAAGAGATAATACGAGGATTCTCAGTATTCAATTTTGTTCCACCCAAAGTGGGAAAAGTCATTTCATCAAAATGACAATCTGCAAATCTTGCAGTAAACAAATCCCCTGTTAATGGTTCAAAATACCTAATTATTGTTGGAAATCGATATCCCGGAGTCGACGGAATTGCGGAAACACGACTCCGACCGAAATCCCTTCGCCGGAAACCACCGCGAACCACCGCGCGAACCGGGCCCGACCAAAGCAACACCGCCGCGGGATAAACCCGCGACTAGCCCTAGCCGAGCCCCGCGAGGGGCTCGTGATCATCCCCCGGGGCTGCTCGTAACAGCCCCCAGCGGTGAGTCCGGCGACTCACCGCCACCGCTCGTGGAGGAGCGGTCCGCCCAGCGGACCGCGATCGGGCCAGCCACGCGGCTGCTCTGCGATCGAGCCCAGCTCGATCGCATGCCCCGGCGTCCAGCCGGGGCTCCTCCCGTGTGCACCGGCGATCGAGCCCTAGGGCTTCGATCGCCACCCTCGGCGTCCAGCCGAGGGTTCGTTGCTATCGATCCCGGCGGGGCTCGCTTGACCGCCCGTGGTCCGGTGATCGCGGATCACCACCGCGCGGTTAAACCCCATCCCCGGGTTCGTCCCTCGGATCTTCGTTCATGCGTATACCCGAATTAATAATTAAAATCATCGAGGGGGTTCGTGATTTTACCTTTGTTCTTGTTGTACGGAGAAACGAGATCTATGAAGACCTTGAGACCTTCCCACGTATTCCTTGCACTCCGTTCGAACGTCGTGTGGGCGACGATCCTCCGAACTTCTATGGATCTCCTTCTCTCCTTTCTCTCTCTTGAATTGTGATCGTCAAGTTATGAGAATAGAGAAGACCATGTAGTGCTTTTATAGGCTACGTAGGGGATCTTAAGGAGGTGGAATATTGGGCTTCCAATATTAATGATTAAATTGAGCCTATGTCCAAATTTATTAATCCATTAATATTAATTATATTTATTTTCCACTATATAAATATAATTGCACTCCCAATATTATACCATATTATATCAAATAATATTATCTCTCCGGTAGTATTATTTATTCCGTGTGTTTAAGATATAAATGTCCATGAATAAATTTAAATTAATTGCGTAATTAATTTATTCATCTCTTGTATCCGAGACTAGTACCATTCAACCTTAATTATTATGCAGATCAAATTCACCTGCAGGGTTTACATAATAATTCCTTATGAACTAATCTCGGGGACATTATCAACTATTATCGGGACACACTTTCCCGTCAAGAATTCACAGCATGTCATACACAAAATACAGTGACCCAACTTTGCCGGTAATTTACCAGATATTCTAATCGGTCAATTCCTTTGGAAAATCAAAGTCACTAATATTAAATGCACACACCCGCAATAATATCAGGGATTAAGAATAAAATACACTGAGACTTAAATCGATTATCTAAGGCAATCCTAATCGATAAATCTCAAGCGATCCGCCCAATACACCAAGTGTACAAGTATGATAAAATAATCAAGACCAATTATTTTCTCTCTCATACAACGACTATACCGATGGATTGGTCCTTGTCCATCTAGGTCGTGAGCAACTGTTCGATTATATACGAGTAACCGATAGTATGATCTTTCGTGTGACGACGCACACCATACTAACTACAACGTATATAATCTAGGACTATAATTTGCATATATTTAATTATAAATAATTAAACGCAAATAATTGTTTATTTAATTAAATAGATTAATGGCAATGGATCGGGAGTTAATATCACTTAAATCTAGACATTAAGTATACAACTCCAACAATCTCCCACTTATACTAAGGTCTAGTCTTTTCTTCCAAACTCCCGACTCCCACACTCTTCACGTGCTTAATATGCAATTCCAAGAAGTGCCTTGTGAAAGAGCAATCTAGATTGTCTTTCCGAAGTTATCTTGGTGACTACATCGTCGTCTTCCCTGACGATGATTTGTATCAGGTGGTACTTGCGCTCTATGTGTTATCTTACACTTATAGACTTGTGATCTCTTATAGTTTGCCATAGCGCCGCTATTTACATAGCCTTTGGTAAACTAAGAATCACATCTAAGTCCCAGAGGTTATCCCGGAGCAACACCAGAACTTCCGCTGCCTCTGAGGCCGCTATTCTTGGTTACCCATGGCAGAGTCCAAAAAGCATCGTGCTTATCACTCTTCCATGTTAAAGCTCCTCCTCCTTTAATAGTGAAACACATAGCCTGATATCGACTTACACTGGTCCTTATTTGATCAGAAATCTAAGAGAGTGTAATCCAAAGAAAAATCTCGTCTGCTCCGTAATCCAGAACATAGAGTACTTCGAAAGTACCTTTTAAATGTTCCTTACAGCAGTCGAACATTCCTTTCCAGGATTACCTTGATATCCTCCCACTATACTAGCCGCATAGCAGATATCAGGTTCTTGTTTTCAACATCGCATTTATCAAGCTTTCCACACTCCAAGTGTAGGAAACCGCTTTCATTGCTCCTATCTCCTTAGATAGATGCGTTCCGTGTCTGAAAGGAAACGAACCTTTCTCGGAATCTTGCATGTTAAAACGAACCATAATCATATATATGTAAGATGTCCAGGAGAAGTACATGTCCAACTTCTTCCTATATATTTCATAATGATTTATCTATACAACCATCATTTTATGTCTGACAACATCTTTACATTGTTACCAATGATAAAATGTTATCTACATAAAACCCGAGAAACACCACCTTGTTTCCATCACGTTTTCAATACACACGATTTGTCTATGCCTTTGATGAATCCATTAAATGGACTATCTCATCAATTCGCAAGTTCCACGGTCTCTAGCTTCGTTTCAATACATCAATGGATTAACTAAGCTTGTACTCTAAATGATCTTGCCTCTCAGCAATAAACCTTATTGCTTTCTAAGAGAGCACATTTAGATCTAGTACTGCCTTTATGTAGATCCAGGGATCGATTTCATGTATACTAGGTCTAGAGTCCGAAGACTCTCCTAGTCTTATGAATATCTCTGGTTGACCCACAACCTCCCACTACAACGGCGTTCCGGTGTAGTAATAGTGATAACAGTAGGTGCAGTTAGTGGTGTACCGCTACTCGGTTCGGCTGATTCCCAGTCCTTATCGCTTTCTCTCATTCAAACTATTACGTCACTTTGGGCTTGTGGTTCATCTAATAGTCTTCTTCTATGAACCGGGCGTTAGAACTTATAACGTCCTTCTGGTTCATAGTACTATTGAACACACAACTTTTGTCCTTCCAGGATATTCTAAAACCGCATTGAATGCGCCGTTGTTTTCAAGACATATCCATAGAACATAGGTAGTTCCGAATAACTTGTCAATTACCATCTATAAGAGTTCCAGTTCTTATTTCCGACTCACCACTTCTACACCTGAGTGTATGGTGTAGTCTTTTGGGATCAAATCTCAATCTCTGATCAGTATCCCATGTATTCCTCAGACAGGAACTTGCCTCCGCGATCAAATCGCAGGCTTTCAATGGATATACCATGATGGTTCCCCACAATAGCTTTGTGTCCATTGACTTGTCAAAACACTTTGCTTTTGTGGCACATCAGGTATGCTAATCCATTTTTTGAGTAATCATAAAATGAAGTACTCGTACCTTATTGTCTGAGTAGACATAGGTCTGCATACATCAGAGTTAATCAATTCCAATACTTGTCCGGATCTTATATCCTTTCCAAAGGATTGCTTAGTTATGTTATCTTCCAAATTAGATTCTTAGGTCGGAAGGTCCACTCCTTCAACTTAATTGATCAAAATATCAATTTTCGACCTTTGAACTTCTTATTTGAATAAACATGACTTAGCATAAGAATCCACAAGTATAAATGATTCATTACAGAAATATCTCTTAAAAGTAAAACGAGTTATATACTACGGTTCGTTGCATCGTGGTGGACTTAGGATTCATCATTTATATATTGCTAGCTAATGTACCAGAATAGATAATATCATTATTTCTTCTTATAACCATCAAATGATTAAAAGAAATAAAATATTCATTCATTAGAAATCCAGAACAAAGTTCTTTCTAAAATGAAAGGTACATAAAAGCAATAACTCAAAATGAAATCCTATAAAATGTCCTCCACTACAACAGCTACCTCCTCCACAGCATTGCCCATGTAGACTACGATTTCTTCTTTTACAAGTCGTCGGGTTTTCTGGAACCCTTGCATTTAAAATGCACATACCGTCAGTGGTTCCATATCTACACACCAGGTTCCGGTAGATAATACCACTGACAATGTTTTACGACTAAAGAAAAATTTTGTGCTTTCTTTGAGAGGATAATCAGACTTCCAGTACCCAGACTGTTTGTTTCGAGAACTCTTGCCTATTGGCTTTCTCGTCCCATCTCGTGATCCAAGAAACTTAGGACCACTGGGTTTCTTTGCTTGCTTTTCCTTTCCCCGGCTTTTTCCCTTAGATTCAAAACCTTTGGCATTGGCTACATGAGCTTGCGATTTCCGTCTCAACTCGTCTAAAAGGTCCATCATCTCAAAAATGTGTTCAAGCGTTTCCTCGAATCGAATGGCCTTTATGAGTATCCTCATCGCCTCTTGTCTAGTCACTACGTCATGTCTAAACATCTCCTCGAGTTTGAACATGATATCATAATCAGTGGTTATTGCAAAAGCATTTTCCCACTTCTTAAAATCAGTTCTTTCCTCATCAGTTGAGACATTGGTAGGCTCGGGAGGACAAAGCTCACTGAGTACAATCTTGTACTCAGCAACAGTTTGGGCAATGTCTAGATCTCTATTCCAATCAATTCATTCAGGGACCAGTGAGTTAAATTCCTTAAGTATCACATAAAGTGGGTTCAAAGCCATATCCTAATCTATGAGAACATATAATAACAAACAATCGATTTAATCTCCGATATTATCTCCCTCAAATAATATCATTAAATCACTAATCACATCTAAAATCCCATCAGATATGGCAAGCCACGTGGTGTGGACGTTTACCTTACCCAAACGATTTCGCAATTAGATTTGCTTTGGTCATACATCATTTATAGCGTAACTTCGTGGGGAAGAATACTATAACGCGTATCTAAGTGTAAACCATTACTCAGTACTAAGAAAATTGTTTGGGATACGCATATTCACCGCAAGCCACGTGGTGTGGACGTTTACGTTAACATACGCTCCTTTACTCCCTTCTATAACTGTCTACATCAGTTAATCCAAAATCCCATTCAGTATAGCAAGCCACGTGGTGTGGAAGTTTACTACACCAAAAGATTTTTATAAGTGACTCCCAATTACTTGATCCATTCGATTTTCGTAAATCAAGACGCGGAGAATCATAAGTGAAACTCAAAGTTTCTAACCAGTGATTCACCATGCGAACAACCCTATCTCTCATAAAATGAGGGAGCCGAGCTGACAATCGATCCATTTCAAAAAATGGTATGAAGGTCTCTAATTTGTGTCATCCACGTGACCAAGTGGCTTTGGCTCCATTCCACTCCCCGGGGTGAGAATGAGTCGACTTGAAATCAGTTTCAGAAAGACAAATTAGGCATTGTTTGATAAACTCAATCAATGTTTCTCGTAAGAGGAATTACAAGAATTCTCCTCCAATGACTTGTCTATACGAACTTCGAAAGCTCATAAAATTCGCAAGTAGGCACATTTAGATTAGTACCGCCCTTATGCAGAACTTAGGGATCGATTTCATCTCTACTAGATCCAGAGTTCAAAACTCCTCTAGTCTTATGAAGATCTCTGGTTGCCTAACAACCTCCCACTGCAATGGCGTTCCGGTGTATGAACAGTAATAACAGTAGGTGCAGTTTGTGGTGTAGTACTACTCGGTTTGGCCGGTTCTCAGTCTTCTTTCTCTCATTACAAGGTGTTACGTCACTTCGGGCTTTGTAGTTCATCTAATAGTCTTCCTCTAAGAACCGGGCGTTAAAACGTCCTTCTGGCTCATAGTACTATTGAACATACATTCTTTTGTTCTTCCAGGATATCCTACAACCACATTGAATGTGCCGTTGTTTTTCCCGGAGTATCCATAGAACATAGGTAGTTCCGAATAACCTTTTCTTTTTACTATTAGAACTTATTTCTTATTTCCCGACACACCATGTCCACACAAAAGTGTATGGTGTAGTCTTTTGGGATCCAATCCCAATTTTTTGATTTATGCTATGCGTTTACTTTAGATAGGTAATAGCCTCCGCGATTAAATCGCAGGCTTTCAATGGATATACTTTGAAGGTTCCCCACAATAGCTTTGTGTCCATTGACTTGTCAAAACACTTTGCTTTTGTGGCACATCAAGCACTCTAATCCATATTCGAGTATTTCTTTTAAAGAATCACTCGTACCTTTCTAAGTACATACACATGTCTGCATATATCGGTGCTAATCAGTTTCAATACTTGTCTTGAATTCTATCCTTTATCATAAAGGTTTGCTTAGTCGTATTATCTTCCAAATTCAATTCTTAGGTCGGAAGGTCCATTCCTTCAACTATAATTGATCAAATCAATTTCGACCTTTGAACCTTATTTGAATAAATACTACTAAGCACAAGAATTCAATAGTATAATGATTTAACAAAGAAATGTATCTAATAAGTAAAACAAGTTATAAAACGGTTTGTTGCATCGTGGTAGACTTAGGATTCATCATTCATATATTACTATCTAATGTACCAGAATAGATAATACCATTATTTCTTATCCAAACCATCAAATGATTAAAGAAATAAAAATATCCATTCCTTAATAATAGAAAGCCAGAACAAAAGTTCTTTCTAAAATAAAGGGGTACATAAAGCAATAATCTTGAAATGAAATCCTATAACTACTAAAAGCAGATAAATGTCTTCCACTGCAACCGCTGCTTCCTCTACAGCTTTGCCCATGTAGACTTGAACTCTTCTTCTCTAAGTCGCCGGGTTTTCTGGAACCCCTGCATTCAAAATGCACATACCGTCAGTGGTTCCATATCTACACACCAGATTTCTGATAGATAATACCGCTGACTATGTTTTTACGACTAAAGAAAAATTCTTACATTTGATAGGACAATCAGACTTCCAGTGTCCAGACTTCTTGCAGCGAAAACAATTGCCTTTAGGCTTGCCAACCCTTCCTCGTGGTCCATTCTTGGCACCACTGGGTTTCCAGGCTTGCTTCCTCTTCTTGCCCCTACCTCCAATGGCCTTCGAGCCTTTGGAATTGGTAGTTACAAGCGCTTGAGACTTGCCCTTCTTGTAAATCCCCTCTGTCGCCTTCAGTTCAGTCAGGAGTTGCGCAAGAGTATAAGATAGTTTACCCATGTTATAACTCATACGAAACTGCTCAAAACTAGGGGACAGAGACTGGAGTATGATGTCGACTTGCGTCTCACCATCAATTTGAGCTCCTAGGATATCAAGTTCATTCAACAAACTCATCATCTTAAGAACGTGCTCCCCAACGGGCGTTCCTTCAGACTGAGTAGTTGTCATAAGGGTTCTCATGGCTTCTTGCCTTGCCGCACGTTCTTGGTGCCCAAACATATCCTTGAGGTTATATAGCATATCCTCGCCAGTGGCCATCGACTCATGTTGGGTTTGGAGTATATTTGACATGGAAGCCAAAATATAGCACCTAGCCATCTCATCAGCCTTTTTCCACTTCCGATATGCTTCCCTTTCCTCATTAGTTGAGGCACACGTGGGTTCAGCAGGGCATTGCTCATAAAGTACAAACTTGTACTCCTCTGCAGTCAGGACAATGTCCAAATTTCTCCTCCAATCAATGTAATTGGGTATCACAGAAAGTGGATTCATAGCTATTCTCTAAACCTGTAAGCACATATAAACAAACAATCAATTTAATGTCCGATATTATCTCCCTCAAATAATATCATTAAATTACTAATCACATCTAAAATCCCATCAGGTATGGCAAGCCACGTGGTGTGGACGTTTACCCACCCAAATGATTTGTCAATTAGATTTTCTTTGGTCATACATCACTTATGGCGTAACTTCGTGGGGAAGGATACTATAGCGCGTATCTAAGTGTAAACCATTACTCAGTACAAAGGTAAATCGTTTGGAATTGCTACATCACCCCAAGCCACGTGGTGTGGACGTTTACGACAACTTACAATTCTTCACAATTTTCCTATAACATTCTACATCAATTATTCCAAAATCCCATTCAATATAGCAAGCCACGTGGTGTGGACGTTTACTACATCAAAAGATTTTTATAATTGACTCTCAATTACTTGAATCATTTAATCTTGTAAATCAAGACGCGGAGAATCATAAGTGAAACTCGAAGTTTCTAACCAGTGATTCACCATTCGAACAACCCTATCTCTCATTAGATGAGGGAGCCGAGCAGACAATCGATCCATTTCAAGAAATGGTACGAAGGTCTCTAATTTGTGTCATCCACATGACCAAGTGGCTTTGGCTCCATTCCACTCCCCGGGGTGAGAATGAGTCGACTTGAAGTCAGCTTCAGAAAGACAAATTAGGCATTGTTTGATAAACTTGATCAATGTTTCTTGTAGAAGGAATATATCAAAAATAAAATTAAGTCAATTAATCCAAAAGTTACTTAATTCGAAAATTAAGTCAATCGAATATATCAAAAATAAAATTAAATATTATTAATATTTTTTATTTATTTTTATTTTCTTATCTAATTCTATTAAATCTTTAGAATTCCATCCAAGTCAAACTTGGAATATTCTAGAAGACTTCTATAATAGAATAAGGAAATAAATTAAATTAGGACTCTCCTACTTTCCATAATTAATTAATTTCCATCTATTGAAAATTCTCAAGAATAGGAATAATCAAATAGGAAATAAATTAATTTCAATTTAATTCTTTTCCTATTCCATAAGAGTTCCTAAAAATAAGAACACTCAAAATAGGAAAACCGAATCAAATAGGAAAGTAGGATCTTGGTAGGAGTAGCATGGGTTGGGAGACCCCACACCACCCCCACCTTCGACCGGCCGGCCATCGGGGAGGAGCACCGCCGCCCAGCCACGCCGGCCAACCACCGAACCGGCGGCATCCCGCGACTAGGGCGATCGAGCCCCCGCCCCTAGCCTTCGATCGATCCCATGGGGTCGATCATGGGGATGATCGGCCCCTCGTCCCCTTCGTCTTCTTCGTCACATCTTCGTCTTCCGGCGATCGTCTCAACATCGAACCAACGTAAATAAATTACAATAATTTAAATCACAATTCCGGTATCGATTCTATACATGAAATCGACCCTATACATTTTCCGGAAAACATAGAACAATAATAATAAATCCTAAATTCGGTCAACCCCCGAATTTTTACTATTACAAGCATTCATCCACACAAAACTAATCTCGACATGTCCGAGAGTTTAATAAACGAATAATCATGGTAAAATAATTAACGAAAAATTAAACCATGATAGTCGGAAATCCTGCAAGGTAGAACAATAATCGAACATATACATGAACACGAAACCAACGCTCTGATACCAATTGTTGGAAATCGATATCCCGGGTTATCAAAAATTGCGGAAACCGAAAACCCGAGCGAAATCCCGTCGCCGGAAACACGATCACGAACACCACGCGAAGCCGGGCTCGACAAGAGCATCGCCGCGGGATGAACCCGCGGCTAACCCCTAGCCGAACCCCATCGCGGCTGGGGTTCGCGATCGCCGTGCATGGCGATCGCATGGGGCTGCTCCGGCAGCCCCCGGGTGGCGGTGAGTCCGGCGACTTCACCGCTGTCGCCAACGAGGAGGGCGGTCAGCCCAGCTGACCACCGCGGCTCGCCCCGGCGATCGATCGCCCGCCCCGGCTTCAGCCGGGGCCTCCTCTTGCGCACGCCGCCGGTCGAAGGGTGGCCGGGGGGTCCATCCGCCGTGGCTCCAGCCCACGACGAACCCCCAGCGATCGACCCATGGTGAAGACCATGTAGTGCTTTTATAGGCTACGTAGGGGATCTAAAGGAGGTGGAATATTGGGCTCCCAATATTAATGATTAAATTGAGCTCAAGCCCAAATCTATTAATCCATTAATATTAATTAATTTATTTTCCAATATATAAATTAATTGCACTCCCAATATTAAACCATATTATATCAAATAATATTTCTCCGGTAGTATTATTTATTCCGTGTATTTAAGATTTAAATATCCATGAATAAAATTTATTTATTGCATAATAAATTTATTCATCTCTTATATCCGAGAATAGTACCGTTCAACTTTAATTATTATGCGGAATAAATCCACCTGCAGGGTTTACATAATAATTCCTTATGAACTCATCTCGGGGATATTATCAACCCTTCCGGGATAAACTTTCCCGTCAAGTATTCACGGCATGTCATATATAAAATATAGTAACCCAACTTTACCGGTAATTGACCCAATAATCATACCGGTCAATTCCTTTGGAAAATCAAAGTTACTTATATTAAATATACACACCCGCAATAGTATCGGGGATTAAGAATAAAATACACTGAGACTTAAATCGATTATCTAAGGCAATCCTAATCGAAAAATCTCAAGCGATCCGCCCAATACACCAAGTGTACAAGTATGATAAAATAATCAAGACCGATTATTTTCTCCCTCATACAACGACTATACCGATGGCTTGGTCCGTGTCCATCTAGGTCGTGAGCAACTGTTCGATTAAATACGAGTAACCGATAGTATGATCTTCCGTGTGACGACGCACACCATACTAACTACAACGTATATAATCTAGGACTATATTTGCATATATTTAATTATCAAATAATTAAAAGCAAACAATTGTTCATTTAATAGATTAAATGCTATGACCGGGAGTTACCGTTACTTAAATCTAGACATTAAGTATACAACTCCAACAGCCAAGAGAACAGCAATGGAGACCATGGGATTTATTCCAATCCCTCTCCCACTTAGCTTTTTATAACAAAGGGATACGCTATCTAATGCATAATTAAATACACATAAGCATGCATACATGAAATAAAGCACATAGAGTATTATCACATAGTCAAAATAATACTAGAATATTATTTTCCGACTATTATGGCCTTATCGCATCCCCGTACGCATCTTATAGTCTTCAGTCTTCGTTCTTGAATGCTCCATGTGACGAGAATATTAATCCCAATATTTAAATCTATTTATTTTTAATTAATCCAAAAGTTACTTAATTCGAAAATTAAGTCAATCGAATATATCAAAAATAAAATTAAATATTGATAATATTTTTATTTATTTTTATTTTCCTTTCTAATTCTATTAAATCTTTAGAATTCTATCCAAGTCAAACTTGAAACATTCTAGAAGACTTCTATAATAGAATAAAGAAATAAAATAAATTAGGACTCCTAATCCTTCCAAATTAATTCCTTTCCTTTTTTATTAAAAATTCCATAAAGGAATAATTAAATAAGGAAAAATTAATTAAGGAGTCTAAAACTTTCCAAATTAATTATTTTCCTAATCCATTAAAAATTCCATAAAGGAATAATTAAATAGGAAAAATAAATTAATTTTAAATTTATTTATTTTCCTATTCCATGAAATTTCCCAATAATAGGAATAATCAATAAGGAAAATTAAATTTATTCTTTTCATATTCCATGAGAATTCCCAAAAATAGGAGTACTCAAAATAGGAAAACCGAATAATTTAGGAAAGTTGGATCTCGGCGGGAGAGCACGGGTTGGGAGTCCCCGTGCCCCACCACCATCGACCGAGGGCCGAGGTGACACGCCACCGCCGCCGCCTAGCCGGCGCACCACCTCCCTTGGTGGCATCGCGCACGGCCGAGAGGCTCGATGGCCGCCCCTCTTCCTTTGGGTCGATCGATCCTCATGGATCGATCATGGGGATGATCGATCCGAAGTCCTCCCTCTCTTCGTCTCCTCCGTCACACGTCTTCTTCTCCGGCGGTCGTTTTGGCATCGATCCAACGTAAAATAAATTACAAGAATTAAATTACAATTATCCGGTATCGATTCTATACATGAAATCGACCCTATACATTTTCCGGAAAAAGTAGAACATAATAATAAACCTAAATTCGGTCAACCCCCGAATTTTTACTATTACAAGCATTCACCACACATAAAACGAATCTCGACATGTCCGAGAGTTTAATAATCAAACCATTACGACAAAAATAATTAACAAATAATTATTAAAGCCATAATAGTCGGAAACCCTGCAAGGTAGAACAATTTATCGTATATACACATGAACTAGAACCTGGCACTGATACCAATTGTAGGAAATCGATATCCCAGAGTCGACGGAATTGCGGAAACACGACTCCGACCGAAATCCCTTCCCCGGAAAACACCGCGAACCACCGCGTGAACCGGGCCCGACCAAAGCAACACCGCGGCGGGATAAACCCGCGGCTAGCCCTAGCCGAGCCCCGCGAGGGGCTCGCGATCACACGCGGTGATCGCCGGGGATGCATCGTGCATCCCCCGGGGCTGCTCGTAGCAGCCCCCAGCGGTGAGTCTGGCGGCACCGCCACCGCTCGTGGAGGAGCGGTCCGCCCAGCGGACCGCGAACCCCGGCGACCAGCCGGGGCTCCTCCCGTGTGCACCGACGATCGAGCCCTAGGGCTTCGATCGCCACCCTCGGCGTCCAGCCGAGGGTTCGTTGCTATCGATCCCGGCGGGGCTCGCTTGACCGCCCGCGGTCCGGTGATCTCGGATCACCACCGCGCGGTCAAACCCCATCCCCGGGTTCGTCCCTCGGATCTTCGTTCATGCGTATACCCGAATTAATAATTAAAATCGTCGAGGGGGTTCGTGATTTTACCTTTGTTCTCGTTGTACGGAGAAACGAGATCTGTGAAGACCTTGAGACCTTCCCACGTATTCCTTGAACTCCGTTCGAATGTCGTGTGGGCGACGATCCTCCGAACTTCTATGGATCTCCTTCTCTCCTTTCTCTCTCTTGAATTGTGATCTTCAAGTTATGAGAATACAGAAGACCATGTAGTGTTTTTATAGGCTACATAGGGGATCTTAAGGAGGTGGAATATTGGGCTTCCAATATTAATAATTAAATTGAGCCCAAGCCCAAATCTATTAATCCATTAATATTAATTATATTTATTTTCCACTATATAAATATAATTGCACTACCAATATTATACCATATTATATAAAATAATATTATCTCTCCGGTAGTATTATTTATTCCGTGTGTTTAAGATATAAATGTCCATGAATAAAATTAATTTATTGCTAATTAATTTATTCATCTCTTGAATCCGAGACTAGTACCATTCAACCTTAATTATTATGCGGAATAAATTCCACCTGCAGGGTTTGCATAATAATTCCTTATGAACTCATCTCGTGGATATTATCAACCCTTCCGGGATACACTTTCCCGTCAAGTATTCACGGCGTGTCATATATAAAATATAGTGACCCAACTTTACCGATAATTGTCCCAATAATTAAACCGGACAATTCCTTTGGAAAATCAAAGCCACTGATACTAAATATACACACCCGCAACAATATCGGGGATTAAGAATAAAATACTCTAAGACTTAAATCAATTATCACAGGCAATCCTAATTGATAAATCTCAAGCGATCCGCCCAATACACCAAGTGTACAAGTGTGATAAAATAATTAAGACAAATTATTTTCTCTCTCACACAACGACTATACCGATGGCTTGGTCCGTGTCCATCTAGGTCGTGAGCAACTGTTCGATTAAATACGAGTAACCGATAGTATGATCTTCTGTGTGACGTCGCACACCATACTAACTACAACATATATAATCTAGGACTATATTTGCATATATTTAATTATCAAATAATTAAAGGCAAATAATTGTTTATTTAATTAAATAGATTAATGGCAATGGATCGGGAGTTTCCGTTACTTAAATCTAGACATTAAGTACACAACTCCAACATTTACAAGATAAAAACAGACATGAATGGAAAACCTAGTGTTTTCAAACCAAGGTTGGTGGCAAATGGATATAAACAAATTCACGGGGTGGATTATGATGAAACCTTTTCACCAGTTGCTATGATTAAATCCATTCGGATTCTCTTAGCCATTGCTGCTCATTATGATTATGAGATATGGCAAATGAACGTTAAAAACGCCTTCTTGAATGGGATTCTAGTAGAGGATGTGTTTATGACACAACCAGAGGGTTTTATCGATCCTAATCAGGCTGAGAGAGTATGCAAGCTTAATAGATCCATTTATGGATTAAAGCAAGCATCTCGGAGCTGGAATCTTCGGTTCGATGAATCCATACAAGAGTTTGGATTTCAAAAGAACATGGAAGACTCTTGTGTTTACAAGGAAGTCAGTGGGAGTTACGATGTATTCATTGTGTTGTATGTCGATGACATACTCCTCATTGGAAACAATATTCCTATGCTTAATTTTGTTAAAGAATGGCTTGGAAGATGGTTTTCAATGAAGGATCTTGGAGAAGCACAGTACATATTGGGAATCAAGATCTGTCGAAACAGATCGCAAAGGATGCTTGGACTTATTCAAGCAACCTATATTGATAAGGTGCTTGACAGGTTCAGAATGAAAGACGCCAAGAAGGGTCTCATTCCAATGACTCATGGTACATCTCTGGGCAAGAGGCACTGCCCTTCGGGACCTGATGAGCAAATGAGGATGGAAAATATTCCTTATGCTTCGACAATAAGGTCTATAATGTACGCCATGATATGTACACGACAAACTGTTAACATAATGAACTAGATTGTAATGTGTACTATAGCGCCGCTTCATCGCCTAGTGATGTGGGACATCAAATACAATTACATAGATATTAGCTGGGAGCTAATGATCGAACAGACCCGACTGGAATAGTATTTAAGATTTCGAGTCATAATATTATTTCATTGACTGTCGAGCAATTTCCTCTGACCTGAGTAATCCAGAGTGATTCCATTGTGAAATGATGTACTTTGATACAAGTAAACGCCTTTCGTAAAAGGAGATTATAAAACTTGTTATTGGGTATATCAGGAAGCAAGTGGGAGAGATTGGATTGACAAGATGGGATTGTCCTCAATTTATAATGGGATACATGTCTTACCGGCCACTTGGAGAGTCGAGACTGTGGAAAATACACAATAATTCCTTATGAACTCATCTCGGGGATATTATCAACCCTTCCGGGATACACTTTCCCGTCAAGTATTCACAGAATGTCATATATAAAATATAGCGACCCAATTTTACCGGTAATTAACCCAATAATTAAATCGGTTAATTCCTTTGGAAAATCAAAGTCTCTTATATTAAATATACACACCCGCAATAGTATCGGGGATTAAGAATAAAATACTCTGAGATTTAAATCAATTATCAACGGCAATCCTAATTGATAAATCTCAAGCGATCCGCCCAATACACCAAGTGTACAAGTGTGATAAAATAATTAAGAAAAATTATTTTCTCTCTCACACAACGACTATACCGATGGATTGGTCAGTGTCCATCTAGGTCGTGAGCAACTGTTTGATTAAATACGAGTAACCGATAGTATGATCTTCTGTGTGGGCCCGACACACCATACTAACTACAACGTATAAAATCCAGGACTATATTTTGCATAATTTTAATTAATAATAATTAAATGCAAATAATTGTTTATTAATTAAATAGGTTAAATGCTATGACCGGGAGTTTACCGATACTTAAATCTAGACATTAAGTACACAACTCCAACAATCTCCCACTTGTACTAAGGTCTAGTCATTTCCTCCAAACTCCCGACTCCCATACTCATCACGTGCTTAAGTCATACTTCCCAGAAGTACTATGTGAATGAGCAATCTAGGTTGCCGCTCTGAAGTTATCTTGGTGACTACTGCGTCGTCTCCCTAGACGATGACTCGAATCAGGTGGTACTTGCTCTATGTGTTATCATCACCTTTTGAACTTATGACTTCTTCCAGTTTACCATGCACCGCTATAACCATAGCCTTTGGTGAACCAAGAATCATATCCAAGCTCAAAGGTCATTCTGGAACCTAACCAAAACTTCCGCTGCCTCTGAGGCTGCTACTCGGTTTATGATAGAGTCCGAGAAGCATCATGCTTATCACTCTTTCATCTTAAGGTTCCACCTCTTCCAAAAGTGAACACATAGCCTGATATCGACTTACACTGGTCCTTCTCTTGATTTGAGATCTGAGAATTTGTAATCCAAGAAGATTTCGTCTTGCTTCGTAAGCCAGTACTTTCGAAAGTACTCTTACAGCATTCGAACATCTTTTGTCAAGATTACTTTGATATCCTCCCACTATGCTAACCGCATAGTTGATATCAGGTTCTTGTTTTTAAACATTGCATCCATTAAGCTTTCCATACCCTAGGGTATAGGAAACCGCTTTATCTATCCCCTCTTACGTGTCCAAGACACATACCTTTAGACAGATGTATTCTGTTTCTGAAAGGCAATAACCTTTCTCAGAATTATGCATGTTTAAAACAAACCATAATCGCATAAGATATCTAAAGAGAAGTACAATGTTCTTATCTAGAGATCGAAGTATTCTAAGAACATGATCTAACTTCATCTTAGTCTTATATCTCGATCTATTTAGACAACCTCTATTTTATGTCTGACATTACTTTTACATTGTTGCCAACGATGAAGTGTTATCTACATAAAATTCTGAGAAACACCACCTTGTTTCCATTACGTCTCCAATACACCTTTTCTTGTCTATGCCCTTTGATGAATCCACCTAATGGACTATCTCATCAATTCGCAAGTTCCACAATTTACAGCTTTGTGATAATCCATAAATGGATTCACTAAGCTTGTACTTCTAAATGATCTTGCCTCTTAACAATAATACTTATTGCTATCCAAGTAGGCACATTTAGATTAGTACTGCCCCCTATGCAGAGCTAGGGATCGATTTCATGTCTACTAGATCCAGAGTTCCAAAATCCTCTAGTCTTATGAACATCTCTGGTCGCTTAACAACCTCCCACTGCAATGGCGTTCTGGTGTATAACAGTAATAACATTTAGGTGCAGTTAGTGGTGTATTACCACTCGATTAGGCTGGTTCTCAGTCTTTTCTTTTCCTCATATCAAAGTACCTTGTCAGTTAGGGCATTGTAGTTCATCTAATAGTCTTCCTCTAAGAACCGGGCGATGACGTCCTTCTGGTTCATAGTACTAGTGAACATACAATCACTTCGCTCTTCTAGGATATCCTACAACCACATCGAATGTGCCGTTGTATCCAGAAATATCCATAGAGCATAGGTAGTTCCGAACAAACTTGTCCTTTTACTATTAGAATTCCATTTCTTATTCCTGACACACCATTTCTACACTTCAGTGTATGGTGTAGTCCTTTGAGACTTAATCTCAATCTTCGATTTATGCTATGTGTTCCTTAGACAGGTGGTAGCCTCTGCGAACAAGTCGCAGGCTTCTAATGGATATACTTTGAAGGTTCCCCATAATAGCTTTGTGTCTACTGACTGGTCAAAAACACTTTGCTTTTATGGCACATCAAGTATTCTAATCCATCTTCGAGTATTCTTCGAAAGAACTACTCGTACCTTTCTAATTACACATGTTACCGCATTAATCATAAATCATTCTCAATACTTGTCCGAATTCTATCCTTTATCCAGAAAGGTTAGCTTAGTTGTATCATCTTCCAAAATTGATTCTTAGGTCGGGAGGTCCATTCCTCCAACTATAATTGATCAAATCAATTTCGACCTTTTGAATCCCTTTTGAATAAATACTACTAAGTTCAAGAATTCACAAGCATAATGATTAATAAAGAAATACATCTAATAAGTAAAACAAGTTATACACAACGGTTCGTTGCATCGTGGTAGACTAAGGATTCATCATTCACATATTGCTATCTTAATGTACCAGAATAGATAACACCATTATTTCTTATCTGAATCATCGAATGATTAAAGAAATAAATATCCATTCATTAATAGAAAATCCAAAACAAAAAGTTCTTTTCAAAATAAAGGGGTACATAAAGCAATAATCTTGAAGTGAAATCCTAAAACTATTAAAAGCAGATAAATGTCTTCCACTGCAACCGCTGCTACCCCAACAGCTTCGCCCATGTAGACTTGAACTCTTCTTCTCTAAGTCGTCGGGTTTTCTGGAACCCCTTGCATTCAAAATAATGCACATACCGTCAGTGGTTCCATATCTACACACCAGAATTCTGGTAGATAATACCGCTGACTATGTTTTTACGACTAAAGAAAAATTCGTACCTTTGAGAGGACATTCAGACTTCCAGTGTCCAGACTTGTTGCACCGGAAGCACTTGCCCCTTGGCTTACTATCCCCCACTCGTGGTCCATTCCTCTTGGCACCACTGGGTTTCCAGGCTTGCTTCCTTTTCTTGCCCCTACCTCCAACAGCTTTCAAGCTTTTGGACTTGGTAGTTACAAGCGCTTGAGACTTGCCCTTCTTGTAGATCCCCTCTGCCGCCTTCAGTTCAGTCAGGAGTTGCGCAAGAGTATAAGATAGTTTACCCATATTATAGCTCATACGAAACTGCTCAAAACTAGGGGTCAGAGACTGGAGTATGATGTCGACTTGCGTCTCACCATCAATCATAGCTCCTAGGACCTCCAATTCATTCAACAGACTCATCATCTTAAGAACGTGCTCCCCAACGGGCGTTCCTTCAGACTGAGTAGTTGACATGAGGACTCTCATGGCTTCTTGCCTACCCGCACGGTCTTGATGCCCAAACATCTCCTTGAGGTTGAACAACATATCCTCGGCAGTGTTCATCGACTGATGTTGGGTTTGGAGTACATTTGACATAGAAGCCAAAATATAGCACCTAGCCATTTCATCAGCCTTTTTCCACTTCCGATATGCTTCCTTTTCCTCATCAGTTGAGGCAGCCGTGGGTTCAGCAGGGCAGTGCTCATAGAGTACAAACTTGTACTCTTCAGCAGTCAGGACAATGTCCAAATTTCTCTTCCAATCAATGTAATTTGGACCAGTGAGTTTATTCTCCTTGAGTATCACAGAAAGTGGATTCATAGCTATTCTCTAAGCCTATAAGCACATATAAACAAACAATCAATTTAATATCCGATATTATCTCCCTCAAATAATATCATTAAATTACTAATCACATCTAAAATCCCATCAGGTAAGGCAAGCCACGTTCGTGTGGACGTTTACCTACCCAAATGATTTAGCAATTAGGTTTGCTTCGATCGTACATCATTATAGTGTTACTTCGTTGGGAAGAATACTATAAAGCGTACCTAAGTGTAAACCATTACTCAGTACTAAGGCGAATCGTTTGGAATTGTTACGTCACCGCAAGCCACGTTCGTGTGGACGTTTACGATAACTCGCAATCCTTCACAATTCCCTATAACTGTCTACATCAATTATTCTAAAATCCCATTTAGTATAGCAAGCCACGTTCGTGTGGACGTTTACTATACCAAAAGATTTATATAATTGAAATCCAATTACAAGATCCATTCGATTTTTGTAAATCAAGACGCGGAGAATCATAAGTGAAACTCGAAGTTTCTAACCAGTGATTCACCATGCGAACAACCCTATCTCTCATAAATGAGGGAGCCGAGCAGACAATCGATCCATCTATCAAAGAATGGTACGAAGGTCTCTAATTTGTGTCATCCACATGACCAAGTGGCTTTGGCTCCATTCCACTCCCCGGGGTGAGAATGAGTCGACTTGAAGTCAGCTTCAGAAAGACAAATTAGGCATTGTTTGATAAACTTGATCAATGTTTCTTGTAGAAGGAATTACAAGAATTCTCCTCCAATGACTCGTCTATACGAACTTCGAAAGTCCATAAGAGTCACCAAGAGAACAGCAATGGAGACCATGGGAATGTTTCTATCCGCTATCTAGTGCATAAAGATAAACACATATAGCATGCATACAAGCAATAAAGCACATAGTATCACATAGTCGAAATAATGCTAGAAAATTATTTTCCCGACTATCATGGCTTTATTCCATCTTCATATGCATCTTCTAGTCTTCAGTCTTCGTTCTTGAATGCTCTATGTGACGAGAATATTAATCCCAATATTTAAATCTATTTATTTTTAATTAATCCAAAAGTTACTTAATTCGAAAATTAAGTCAATCGAATATATTAAAAATAAAATTAAATATCATTAATATTTTTATTTATTTATTTTCCTATCTAATTCTATTAAATCTCTAGAATAATCTATCCAAGTAAAACTTGGAATATTCTAGAAGACTTCTATAATAGAATAAGGAAATAAAATAAATTAGGACTCTTCTACTTTCCAAAATTAATTAATTTCCATGTCCATGAAAATTCCCATAAAATAGGAATAATCAATTAGGAAATAAATCAATTTATTAATTAATTATTTTCCTATCCAATTCTATTAAATCTTTAGAATCCTATTCCAAGTAGAACTTGGAATATTCTAGAAGACTTCCATAATAGAATAAGGAAATAAATTAATTCCAATTAACTCTTTTCCTAATCCATGAGAGTTTCCAAAAGGAAGAACACTCAAATAGGAAAAATCCGAATCAATTAGGAAAGTGAATCATGGTAGGAATAGCATGGGATTGGGAGACCCCACGCCATCCCCACCATCGACCGCCGCCACCACCGGAAGAGGGCACGCCGCCGCCACCCCAGCTGGCCGGCCACCACCACCGGCGGCAGCCCCAGCAGAGGGGCGATCGGCCCCTCCCCATGGCTTCGGTCATGGGGTCGATCATGGGGTTGATCGACCCCCCAGGTATTTCGTCCCCTTCGTCTTCTTCGTCACACGCGTTCTCCGACGGTCATCTCGGCATCGATCCAATGTAAATAAATTACAAGAAATAAATTTACAATTCCGGTATCGATTCTATACATGAAATCGACCCTATACATTTTCCGGAAAAACATAGAACGTAATAATAAATCCTAAATTCGGTCAACCCCCGAATTTTTACTATTACAAACATTCATCCACACAAAACGAATCTCGACATGTCCGAGAGTTTAATAAACGAATAATCATGATAATTAATTAACACAATAATTAAACCCAACCATGATAGCCGGAAATCCCTGCAAGGTAGAACAATAATAGAACATATACATGAACACGAAACCAAACGCTCTGATACCAATTGCTGGGAATCGATATCCCGGATTACCAAAATATGCGGAAACCGATAATCCGATCGAAATCCCGTCGCCGGAAACCGATCGCGAACACCAACGAACCGGGCATGACCAAGGCGTCGCCACGGGCGAACCCGCGGCTAAACCCTAGCCACGCCCCCGCCGGGGCTTGCGATCACCTTGCATGGTCACCGCCACCACCTCACGGGGTGGAGGGCCCCCAGCCACGGCACCAGCCCGCGGCTGCCCTCCGCGATCGGCTTCGGCCGGAGCTTCCCCGTGCGCACGCCGCCGGCAGGGAGGACGGGGAGGTCGTCCGCCGTGGCACCAGCCCACGGCGACTTCCCCAGCGATCGACCCTTGGTCGATCGCGTGCCCCGGCGTCCAGCCGAGGCTTCTCCTTGCCGCGGTACCGGCGGTCGAACCCTAGGGTTCGGCCGCCCCTCTCGATCCTCGCCGGGGATCTCGAATCACCGTCCCCGAGGTTCGTCGTTTTTCCCGGATCGTGCGTTCATGTATATATCACAATTATATGCACATAAAATCATAGAAGGAGTTTATGATTTTATACCTCGATTCGTTGTGCGGAGAAACGAATTAAACGCGTTGAAGACCTTCGAATCTTCCTACGTATTCCTTGCACCTCGTCCGAACGTCGTGTGGGCGACGATCTATCGAACTCCTATGGATCTCCTTCAACTCTCAAGACTTATGATTTTTGTATGTTAAATTATGAAGGCCATGTAGTGCTTTTATAGGCTACGTAGGGGATCAAAAGGAGGTGGAATATTGGGCTTCCAATATTGAAGATTAAATTGAGCCCAGCCCAAATCTATTAATCCTTATCAATATTAATTAATTTATTTTCCACTATATAAATTAATTGCACTCCCAATATTAAACCATATTATATCAAATAATATTTCTCCGGTAGTATTATTTATTCCGTGTATTTAAGATTTAAATATCCATGAATAAAATTAATTTATTGCTAATTAATTTATTTATCTCTTATATCCGAGAATAGTACCATTCAACCTTAATTATTGTGCGGAACAAATCCACTCATGAGGTTTACACAATAATTCCTTATGAACTCATCTCGGGGATATTATCAACCCTTCCGGGATACACTTTCCCGTCAAGTATTCACAGCATGTCATATATAAAATATAGCGACCCAATTTTACCGGTAATTAACCCAATAATTAAATCGGTTAATTCCTTTGGAAAATCAAAGTCTCTTATATTAAATATACACACCCGCAATAGTATCGGGGATTAAGAATAAAATACTCTGAGATTTAAATCAATTATCAACGGCAATCCTAATTGATAAATCTCAAGCGATCCGCCCAATACACCAAGTGTACAAGTGTGATAAAATAATTAAGACAAATTATTTTCTCTCTCACACAACGACTATACCGATGGATTGGTCCGTGTCCATCTAGGTCCTGAGCAACTGTTTGATTAAATACGAGTAACCGATAGTATGATCTTCTGTGTGGGCCCGACACACCATACTAACTACAACGTATAAAATCCAGGACTATATTTTGCATAATTTTAATTAATAATAATTAAATGCAAATAATTGTTTATTAATTAAATAGGTTAAATGCTATGACCGGGAGTTTACCGATACTTAAATCTAGACATAAAGTACACAACTCCAACAGGTTCGCCCACGGCGACGATCGTGTCGAGCTTCGTCGTCGTGCGGTGGTTCGCGTGTTTCCGGCGACGGGATTTCGGTTGGGTTGTCGGTTTCCGCAATTTTTTGATAACCCGGGACATCGATTTCCAACAATTGGTATCAGAGCGTTGGTTTCGTGTTCATGTATATGTTCGATTATTGTTCTACCTTGCAGGATTTCCGGCTATCATGGTTTAATTTTTCGTTAATTATTTTACCATGATTATTCGTTTATTAAACTCTCGGACATGTCGAGATTCGTTTTGTGTGGATGAATGCTTGTAATAGTAAAAATTCGGGGGTTGACCGAATTTAGGATTTATTATTATTGTTCTATGTTTTTCGGAAAATGTATAGGGTCGATTTCATGTATAGAATCGATACAGGAATTGTAATTTAAATTCTTGTAATTTATTTACGTTGGTTCGATGTTGAGACGATCGCCGGAAGACGAAGATGTGACGAAGAAGACGAAGGGGACGAAGGGGCCGATTATCCCCATGATCGACCCCATGGCATCGATCGAGGGCTAGGGGTGGGGGGCTCGATCGCCCTAGCCGTGGGCTGCCGCCGGTTCGGTGGTTGGCCGGCGTGGCTGGGCGGCGGTGCTCCTCCTCGATGGTCGGCCGGTCGACGGTGGGGGTGGTGTGGGGTCTCCCAACCCATGCTACTCCTACCAAGATCCTACTTTCCTATTTGATTCGGTTTTCCTATTTTGAGTGTTCTTATTTTTAGGAACTCTCATGGAATAGGAAAAGAATTAAATTGGAATTAATTTATTTCCTATTTGATTATTCTTATTCTTGGGAATTTTCAATAGATGGAAATTAATTAATTATGGAAATTAGAAGCGTCCTAATTTATTTTATTTCCTTATTCTATTATAGAAATCTTCTAGAATATTCCAAGTTTGACTTGGATAGAATTCTAGAGATTTAATAGAATTAGAAAGGAAAATAAAAATAAATAAAAAATATTAATAATATTTAATTTTATTTTTGATATATTCGATTGACTTAATTTTCGAATTAAGTATCTTTTGGATTAATGTAAAATAAATAGATTTAAATATTGGGATTAATATTCTCGTCACATGGAGCATTCAAGAACGAAGACTGAAGACTAGAAGATGCGTACGGAGATGGAATAAAGACATGATAGTCGGAAAATAATATTCTAGTATTATTTTGACTATGTGATAATATTTATGTGCTTTATTACATGTATGCATGCTTATGTGTTTAATTATGCATTAGATAGCGTATCCCTTTATTGTAAAAAGCTAAGTGGGAGAGGGAATGGAAACATTTCCATGGTCTCCATTACTATTCTCTTGGTGACTCTTATCGACTTTTGAAGTTCGTATAGACGAGTCATTGAAGGAGAATTCTTGTAATTCCTTTTACGAGAAACATTGATTAAGTTCATCAGACAATGCCTAATTTGTCTTTCTGAAGCTGACTTCAAGTCGACTCATTCTCACCCCGGGGAGTGGAATGGAGCCAAAGCCACTTGGTCATGTGAATGACACAAATTAGAGACCTTCGTACCATTTCTTGAAATGGATCGATTGTCTGCTCGGCTCCCTCATCTAATGAGAGATAGGGTTATTCGCATGGTGAATCACTGGTTAGAAACATCGAGTTTCACTTATGATTCTCCGCGTCTTGATTTACGAAAATCGAATGGATCAAGTAATTGGATGTCAATTATAAAAATCTTTTGGTATAGTAAACGTCCACACTATCGTGGCTTGCTATATTGAATGGGATTTTGGAATAATTGATATATACAGTTATAAAAGAAAGTGAAGGATCGTATGTTAACGTAAACGTCCACACTATCGTGGCTTGCGGTAATACACGAGTCTCGAGCAATCTTCTTAGTACTGAGTAATGGTTTACACTTAGGTACGCTTTATAGTATTCTTCCCATCGAAGAAACGCTATGATGATGTACGACCAAAGCAAATCTAATTACGAAATCATTTGGATAGGTAAACGTCCACACTATCGTGGCTTACCATATCTGATAGGATTTTAGATGTAATTAGTAATTTAATGATATTATTTGAGGGAGATAATATCGGACATTAAATTGATTGTTTGTTTATATGTGCTTATAGGTTTAGAGAATAGCTATGAATCCACTTTCTGTGATACTCAAGGAGAATAAACTCACTGGCCCCAATTACATTGATTGGAGGAGAAATTTGGACATTGTCCTGACTGCAGAGGAGTACAAGTTTGTACTCTATGAGCAATGCCCTGGTGAACCCACGGGTGCCTCAACTAATGAGGAAAGGGAAGCATATCGAAAGTGGAAAAAGGCTGATGAAATGGCTAGGTGCTATATTTTGGCTTCTATGTCAAATATACTCCAAACCCAACATGAGTCGATGGCCACTGCCGAGGATATGCTGTACAACCTCAAGGATATGTTTGGGCACCAAGACCGTGCGGCAAGGCAAGAAGCCATGAGAGTCCTTATGACAACTACTCAGTCTGAAGGAACGCCCGTTGGGGAGCACGTTCTTAAGATGATGAGTTTGTTGAATGAACTTGATATCCTAGGAGCTCAAATTGATGGCGAGACGCAAGTCAACATCATACTCCAGTCTCTGACCCCTAGTTTTGAGCAGTTTTGTATGAGTTATAATATGGGTAAACTATCTTATACTCTTGTGCAACTCCTGACTGAACTGAAGGCGGCAGAGGGGATCTACAAGAAGGGCAAGTCTCAAGCGCTTGTAACTACCAAGTCCAAAGGCTCGAAGGCCATCGGAGGTAGGGGCAAGAAAAGGAAGCAAGCCTGGAAACCCAGTGGTGCCAAGAATGGACCACGAGGAAGGGTTGGCAAGCCTAAAGGCAATTGCTTTCGCTGCAAGAAGTCTGGACACTGGAAGTCTGATTGTCCTCTCAAAGGTACGAATTTTTCTTTAGTCGTAAAACCATAGTCAGCGGTGTTATCTACCAGAAATCTGGTGTGTAGATATGGAACCACTGACGGTATGTGCATTTTGAATGCAGGGGTTCCAGAAAACCCGACGACTTAGAGAAGAAGAGTTCCAGTCTACATGGGCAAATCTGTAGAGGAAGCAGCGGTTGCAGTGGAAGACATTTATCTGCTTTGAGTAGTTATAGGATTTCATTTCAAGTTTATTGCTTTATGTACCCCTTTATTTTAGAAAGAACTTCTGTTCTGGTTTTCTATTATTAATGAATGGATATTTTATTTCTTTAATCACTTGATGGTTTAGATAAGAAATAATGGTATTATCTATTCTGGTACATTAAATGGCAATATATGAATGATGAATCCTAAGTCTACCACAATGCAACAAACCGTTTTATAACTTGTTTTACTTATTAGATACATTTCTTTGTTAAATCATTATACTTGTGAATTCATGTACTTAGTAGTATTTATTCAAATAAGATTCAAAGGTCGAAATTGATTTGATCAATTATAGTTGAAGGAATGGACCTTCCGACCTAAGAATTGAATTTGGAAGATAATACAACTAAGCGGACCTTTATGATAAAGGATAGAATTCGGACAAGTATTGAAACTGATTAGCACCGATATATGCAGACATATGTATGTACTTAGAAAGGTACGAGTGATTCTTTAAAGAATACTCAAATATGGATTAGAATACTTGATGTGCCACAAAAGCAAAGTGTTTTGACAAGTCAATGGACACAAAGCTATTGTGGGGATCCTTCAAAGTATATCCATTAGAAGCTTGTGATTTGATCGCAGAAGCAAGTACCTATCTAAAGTAACACATAGCATATATCAAAGATTGGGATTGGATCCCAAATGACTACACCATACACTCTTGTGTAGAAGTGGTGTGTCGGCAAATTTAAGAAATGGGGTTCTAATAGTAAGAGGAAAAGTTATTCGGAACTACCTATTGTTCTATTGATATTTCTGGAAAAATATCCTGGAAGAACAAAAGATTGTATATTCAAATAGTGCTATGAACCAGAAGGACGTTCTATCGCCCGGTTCCTAGAGGAAGACTATTAGATGGACTACAAAGCCCGAAGTAACGTAATACCATCTAATGAGAGAAAGAAGACTAATAACCGGCACGCCATTGCAGTGGGAGGTTGTTAGACAACCAGAGATCTTCATAGGACTAGAGGAGTTTTGAACTCTGGATCTAGTAGAGATGAAATCGATCCCTAGTTCTACATAGGGCGGTACCGAATCTAAATGTGCCTACTTAGAAAACAATGAGTATTATTGTTAAGAGGCAAGATCATTTAGAGTACAAGCTTAGTAAATCTATTTATAGATTGTTACAAAGCTATGAATCGTGGAACTTGCGAATTGATGAGATAGTCCATTTGATGGATTCATCAAAAGGCATAGACGAAAGGTGTATTGGAAACGTGATGGAAACAGGGTGGTGTTTCTCGGAATTTTATGAAGATAACATTCTATCATTGGCGACAATGTAAGGATATTATCAGACATAGAATGATGGTTGTCTAAATAAATCAAGATATAAGATTAAGAAGAAGTTAGATCATGTTCTTAGGATCTTTCGATCTCAAGACAAGAACATTGTACTTCTCCTAGATATCTTATACGATTATGGTTTGTTTTAAACATGCATAATTCTGAGAAAGGTCATTGCCTTTCAGAAACAGAATACATCTATCTGAAGGTATGTGTTTTGAACACATAAAAAGAGATAGGCAAAGCGGTTTCCTACACTTTGAGGTGTGGAAAGCTTGACGAATGCAATGTTGAAAAACAAGAACCTGATATCAACTATGCGGTTAGCATAGTGGGAGGTTATCAAAGTAATCTCTTGAAGAGATATTCGGATGTTGTAAAAGTACTTTCGAAGTACTGGATTACGAAGCAACACAAATTCTTCTTAGATTACATTTTCTCAGATCTCAAATCAGAGAAGGACCAGTGTAAGTCGATATCAGGCTATGTGTTCACTTTTGGAGGTGGAATCTTAAAGATAAAAGAGTGATAAGCACGATGCTTTTCGGACTCTATCATAACCGAATGGCAGCCTCAGAGGCAGCGGAAATTTTGGTTAGGTTCCGGATTAACCTCTGGACTTGGAAATGATTCTTAGTTCACCAAAGGCTATGTATATATAGCGGTGCATGGTAAACTGGAAGAAGTCATAAGTCCAAAAGTGAAGATAACACATAAAGCAAGTACCACCTGATTCGAGTCATCGTCTAGAGAGACGACGATGTAGTCACCAAGATAACTTTAGAGCGGCAACCTAGATTGCTCATTTACATGGTACTTCCTAGAAGTACAAATTAAGCACGTGATGGGTATGGGAGTCGGGAGTTTGGAAGAAATGACTAGATCTTAGTATAAGTGGGAGATTGTTGGAGTTGTATACTTAATGTCTAGATTTAAGTAACGGTAACTCCCGGTCATAGCATTTAATCTATTAATTAAATAAACAATTATTTGCTTTTAATTATTTGATAATTAAATATATGCAAATATAGTCCTAGATTATATACGTTGTAGTTAGTATGGTGTGCGTCGTCACACGGAAGATCATACTATCGGTTACTCGTATTTAATCGAACAGTTCCTCACGACCTAGATGGACACGGACCAAGCCATCGGTATAGTCGTTGTATGAGGGAGAAAATAATCGGTCTTGATTATTTTATCATACTTGTACACTTGGTGTATTGGGCGGATCTCTTGAGATTTATCGATTAGGATTGCCTTAGATAATCGATTTAAGTCTCAGTGTATTTTATTCTGAATCCCCGATACTATTGCGGGTGTGTATATTTAATATAAGTGGCTTTGGTTTTCCAAAGGAATTTTCCGGTTTATTATTGGGACAATTACCGGTAAAGTTGGGTCACTATATTTTATATATGACATGCCGTGAATACTTGACGGGAAAGTGTATCCCGGAAGGGTTGATAATATCCCCGAGATGAGTTCATAAGTAATTATTATGTAAACCCTGCAGGTGGATTTATTCCGCATAATATTTAAAGTTGAACGGTACTATTCTCGGATAAAAGAGATGAATAAATTTATTATGCAATAAATAAATTTTATTCATGGATATTTAAATCTTAAATACACAGAATAAATAATACAACCGGAGAAATATTATTTGATATAATATGGTTTAATATTGGGAGTGCAAATAATTTATATAGTGGAAAATAAATTAATTAATATTAATGGATTAATAGATTTGGGCTTGGGCTCAATTTAATCATTAATATTGGAAGCCCAATATTCCACCTCCTTTAGATCCTCTACGTAGCCTATAAAAGCACTACATGGTCTTCACAATTCAACACACCATAAGATTATCATACTTGATATTCTAGAGAGTTCGTGAAGGAGATCCATAGGAGTTCGGAGGATCGTCGCCCACACGACGTTCGAACGAAGTGCAAGGAATACGTGGGAAGATCCGAAGGTCTTCAAACCATCTCGTTTCTCCGCACAACGAGACGTAGGTATAATCGTAAACCCCCTCTTATGATTATGCGTCTTATTAATCGTAATATATATATGAACGCACGATCCGGGAAACGTACGAACTTCGGGGACGGGGATTCGAGATCCCCGGCGATGATCGAGAAACCCTCGACATGCGTCGAGGGTAGCGGCCGAACCCTAGGGTTCGACCGCCGGCGCGCGGACGAAGGGGAGCCCCGGCTGGACGCCGGGGCGTCATGGTCGATCGCTGGGGTTCGCCGTGGACTGGTGCCACGGCGGGAGGACCCCATCCCCCTCGACCGGCGGCTACGCATGGGAGGAACCCCGACTTCGACTGGGGTAGGCGATCGACCATCGGGTCGATCGCGAGGGAAGCCGCGGCTGGGCCGCGGCGGGTCAGCTGGAGGCTGACCGCCCTCCTCCAGCGGTGGCGGTGAGTAGACGGACTCACCGCCGGGGGCTGCTGGGCAGCCCCATGCGATCGCATGTGCGATCGCGAGCCCCCTCGCGGCGGGGGCTCGGCTAGGGTTTAGCCGTGGGTTCGCCCACGGCGACGCTCGTGTCGAGCTCTGGCGTCGTGCGGTGGTTCGCGTGTTTCCGGCGACGGGATTTCGGTTGGGTTGTCGGTTTCCGCAATTTTTTGATAACCCGGGACATCGATTTCCAACAAAAACTTAGCAAATTCCTTCTCGATTTGCTAGAATACAATGCATCTTTTAGGTCTAGTATGCATCTCGATTTGCTAGAATATAATCCTCAAAGATTGAGTCATTGTAATCAGCAAGATTGGTCTCTACTTTACCTTTTCCTTTGATAGAATTCTGGTAGAGCTCAACAAGGTGTTTAGCCGTGCGACAGGCACGACTCCAATGCCCCCACAATTCCACATCTATAGCATTTTTCTTCGCGCACCTTGTTCTCGTTTGGCTTATGCCTTTTGAAGCTACTACCTTGCTGATTATTTTGCCAATTATTTCGCCCACGAGACCTCCCACGGCCACGTCCTTGTTCGTATCCATGTCCACGTCCTCGCTGATGGAGTTGTATTCTAAATGTCTAGTTTAGTGAAAATACGGAACTCCTTATCTATACCTTAATTCGAGATATGATTCAAGCATGATTGCATTTAATGCAATAGTCCTTGATGTATACGTTGTAGACAGTATGGCGTGAGGAGACACGCGGAAGATCATACTGTCGGTTACTCGTATACTATCGAACAGTAGCTCACGACTTAGATGGACAGGGACAATCCATCGGTACGTCGTAGTGTGACTGGTAGATAGTCGGTCTTGACTATCATGTTACACTCGTACACTTGGTGTATTGAGTAGGACCACAGGAGGGCGTTCGATTTATACTAATCGCAGTAATCGAACTAGACCTCAGATATTACGGATATACGAATTCTTAATCCCTATATAATTATAGGTGCGTGTGTCCAATTCTCGGTTCTTTGACTTGCCAATGAGTGAGACTAATTGATTAGTCGAGATTCTCGGTAAATTGGGAATCGGAATTGTACACACGGCATGCTATAGATTATAGACAGGAATCCGTGTCCCATTTATTGGGTTGATGATGTCCCCGAGATGAGCTCATAAAGTTTATCATGTAAACCCTGCAGGTGGATTCGTTCCACATGATAATAAGGATGAGTGGTACTAGTCTCGGATAACAAGAAACGAGTTAATTTAATTATTAGTAATTAAAGTTAATTCGTTGACATACGATATCTTAAACACGGGGAAAGTCGTATATGTAATTCGGCGGAATTATTATTGTTGAAATAATATAAATTAATTATTGGGAATTCAATTATAATTTTATAGTGGAATTAATTATAATTAAAATTGTGGAATTTAATTAAGGTTTGCCTTTTTGGACGCCGAGTTAATTAAATTGCAATTTAGCCTAATAATTAATTTCCATAAGGTCCCTGGTGTAGCTCTATAAATACCTCACCCTCTCTTTCTCTAAACCTAAGAAACGCCGCTATTTTATTTTTGCGGAGAAAAATAAATTGTTGCGCAATTATTTTTCTGTAATAATAAATAGATTAGCGCTGTTATTATTTTCTGAAGAAATTGATTGCTAGCGCAATTATATTTCTGAGACAGAAGATCAAAACCTTACTTACGCCGCTATAATTAATTTTGCAGAGAAAATAAAAGCTTGCGCAATTAATTTTTCCTCTGCTTAATTAATTCAGATTAGCGCAGTAATAATTCTGTAGAAATAATTTTGCTTGCGCAAATATATTTCTGAGACAGAGGATATTATTCCTACGGTGGGTTCAAGAGAGAAAGGAGAAGAGGAAGGTTCATCGGATCGTTGCCCACTCAACGGCTGAACGTCGGGGATAGAGACATACACCGGAAGGCTTCGTGGTCTCAACAATTTGGCTTCTCCGAATCACGCGACAAAGGTATAAGAAATCGAAACCCTTATTCCGCATACGTTTCGTTTTCTATTTCGTTAAAAATACATCGGATCTAAGATCGGGTTCCGGGCGTCGTGGATCATGTTCCTCGACTACTGGGGGTCAAGGACCTCCGGATCGGTAGTCGGAAGAGGAAAATCGACCCGGAAACGCGCTCGGAACAGCAGGTCGCGCTGCTGTTCGCGGACAAACGGCGGTCGCCGGAGGGCAAACGGCGGTCGCCGTTTCGCTGTTTTTCGGGCAGCCAGCTCTGGTTCGCGCGGTTGTCCTTCGGGGCAATGGCTGGGCGTTAATCGGGACACAGGTTGGCACGTGAACGGAGTAACGGACCTGGAGGTCGACTGGGATCGTTCGGATGTTCGAGTGATCGAACGAACGCATCCCGGGTAGTCGATTTCCAACAATTGGTATCAGAGCTGGTTTTGTCGATTCGTTGTATTTTTGCGAGATTTGTTTTGCAGGTTCGAACCCGGTTATTATGGCCAACGTTGTGATTGTATGTTGTGCTTTAATTTGTTGTTTTGATTAAACTCTCGGGCTTGTCGAGATTGTTTTTGTTTTGGAAAAACGATGCTTGTTTGTAATAGATAAAAACGACGGGTTGAGTCGTTAGGTTTATTTATTTTTCGTTGTATCCGGGACATGTATAGGGTCGATCACCTTGTATAGGATCGATGCCGGATTTAGTAAGTTTATTCTTGTAATTTTTCTTACTAATTTTGGTGGATCGAGACGAGATCAAAACACGGAGAAACGAGGATCGAGGAGAGCGAACCGGCAACGGGCAGCCATCGAACACACCCCGTGTTCGCGACGGGCAGCAGCGGGGCTGCGGTTCGTTCGACCCCACGGACGACTCAACGAGGCTCGAGACGAGGCTCCAGTGGGAGGAGTTCGTCTCTTGACCCTCGAGCGAGTCGGTGGTGGACCGAGATCGAGACGAGCAACGAGATGAAGTTCCAAGAGACGTGCATTGGAAAATATTTAAGGCCATAATAATCGGGGCCACGTTAATTGCTTTTTATGTGATTTACGTGTTTATTATTATGCTTAAATTATTTATGCATGTTATCCCTTATCGTAAAATACTAAGTGGGAGAGGGATTGGAAACAATCCCGCGGTCTCCATTCTCTGTTTTGAATGTGATGTGTATTGACTTACGAGTTGGCTTTAGTGTCATCCTCCCTATCGGATAAAGTCGATACACGGATATCACTGGATCAAAATTCGAATTTAAAATCCACTTATAAAATTGAACAATTATATTTCTCAAAAGCAATGCCTAATCTGTCATTCAAAGACTAATTTCAACTCGACTCATTCTCACCCCGGGGAGTGGAATGGAGCCAAAGCGCTTGGTTATGTCGATGACACAGATTAGAGACTTTCGAGTCATTCGATGACTAGATCGATTGTCTGATTGGCTCCCTCACTTTGTGAGAGATAGGGCTCAATTGCATGATTGATCGCTGGTTAGAAACTTCGAGTTTCACTTACGAGATATCAAGCTTTGATTAATAAAATTGTGAAATTTAATAAATGTAAGAGTCAATTAACAAAGTTGTTTGTTTTAGTAAACGTCCACACTATCGTGGCTTGCTAAATGGAAACGGTACTTTGGGATAATTAAGATTCTATGAAATTTAAATAAGTGAGATTCAATTAATAAAGTTGTTTGTTTTAGTAAACGTCCACAAGAACGTGGCTTGCTAAATGGAAACAGAACTTTGGGATTAATTGAGGCTCGACAGTTATAGAAAGTCGTGGAGGACCGCATGTCAACGTAAACGTCCACAAGAACGTGGCTTGCGGTGGACATGTAGTTCCCGAGCGGTGGACTTAGTACTGAGAAATGGTATACACTTAGGTACGCTTTATAGTATCCTCCCCATCGGAGTCACTGCTATGATGATGTACGACCGAAGTGAAATCCAATCATAAAATCATTTGGACTGGTAAACGTCCACAAGAACGTGGCTTGCTATGTCTGATGGGATTTTGGAAATGATTGGTAGTTTAATGATATCACTTGAGGGAAATGATATCGAATTAAACTCATTGTTTGTTTTATATGGTATTATTCCCATTAAAAGTCAACAAACTCACTGAACCTGATTTTATAGATTTGAAAAGAAACTTGGACATTGTCCTAACTGCAGAGGAGTACAAATATGTACTCCAAGTCAATTGACCTGCTGAACCAAATGATGCTTCCACTACTGAGGAAAGGAAGCTCATTGGAAATGGATCAAGGCTATGAGATGACGCGGAGCAACATTATGACTTTCATGTCAAATGTGCTGCGACATCAGGATCATGCCATGACTATTACCTATGATATGATGCTTAACCTCAAGAAGTTTTTGGTTATCAGGACAGGACAGCCAGATAAAGTGAAATGAGGCAACTCATGACGGCCATCATGTCGGAAAGAACGCCCGTGAGGGATCACGTTCTTAGAATGATGGGCTATCTTAATGAGATAGAGATTCTAGGAACAATTATCAATGGGGTAACCCAGGTTGATTTTGTGCTCCAGTCTCTGCCGAGAAGTTTTGAGCAGTTCCGCCTAAAATATAACATGGATAAGAGGTCTTATTCAATGGCGGAGCTCCTGGTTGAACTTCAAGCGGCTGAGGGAATCTTTAATGGCTCTCAAAACACTTGTGGATGAGAAATTGGCTCTTCCTAGGCCTTCGGGCGGCAAAAGGAAGAAGAAGAAAATATGGAAACCCAGTGGGCCTAATATATCTGGACCACGGAATGGGAAAAGCAAGCCCAAGGGGTAAGTGCTTCCGTTGTAAGCAGTTTGGATACTGGGAGTTTGATTGTCCTCTCAAAGCAACTAGAAGTTAACTTCTCCTTAGTCACCGAAACATGTTTAGTGGTGTTATCTACCAGTACCTGGTGTGTGGATACGGAAACCACTAATCATGTCTGCATTTAAATGCGGGGGTTCCAGAAAACCCGGAGACTTAGAAAGGAAGAAGTAGTAACCTACATGGGCAATAATGTTAAGGTAACAGCCGTTGCAGTGGGAGATGTTAAATGTTTTAACGGTAGGATTTTAGTTCTAATAAATTGTCTTTATGTGCCGGCATTTAGAAAGAAATTTCATTTCGGATTTCTAAGTTGGCTTAGAATAGATATTCCGTTTCTTTAGGAAATGGGGATATTATCTATTCTGGTATATTGATAGACAATTTAATAATAAATCCGTATTCTTCCACGATGCAACAGACCGGAGCTAATAACACAATGTCGAACCCCAATAAGAGTAATGATCCTTCTAGGATAAATCAAATGTACTTATGGAATCTTAGGCTAGATCATTTTAACTTGAGTACGATTCAAAGGGTGAAAGCTGATGGACCACTCAGCCAGGTTGAAGGAAAGGACCTTCCAACCTTCGAATCATACTTGGAAGTTTTAATGACCGAGCAACCCTTTACGGTTAAAGGGAAAAGATCCAAGAAAGTACTAGAGTTGATTCGCTCTGATATATGCAGACCTCTTTGAGGAGTAAGGCATACTTATCAGAAAACGGGAATAACTCCCAACAGACTACACCATTTATGCCTCGGCAAAATAATGTGTTGTAAAGAAGGAATAGGACTCTTATAGATATGGGAAAGTAGACATTCAGAGTTACCTAAATCGTTTTTGGGATATGGCTTGGAAACAGCGGCGTTTATCCTGAACTTGATTCCTTTGGAAACTTGTACTGATATTCGGCTGTTTATAGGATACCCTAAGAAAACGAATTGAGATATGTAATATAGTCCAAAGGACCAGATGTTCATTGATTGCATCAATGTTCGGTTCTTAGACATGGACTATATATATGCAAGATCACAAGCCAAGAGTAGAGTAATACTTAATGTGCTTAGAGGGACTGATCAAGACTTAGAACCAGCCTAACTGAGTAGTTCACTACTATGATCTTTAGTCACTAAAGATACACCGGAGCGTCGTCGTAGTGGGAGGGTTGTTAGACAACCCAACAGGTTCATGTTTATAGGTGAGTCTTCGGACTTGTTACCTGGAGAACATGAAGCCGAACCCTGGATCTATGACGAGACGCTGAAAGATCAAGATGCTCAGTCTTGGCAACAGTCGATCAGGATTCTTTTGTCTTCACATGGAAGATGGAAGTCAAGACAGATTTCCTAAATCGAAGTCTTGACGGGGCCATCTGTGTGGGACAGCCAGAGAGATTCATCGAAAAGAGCCAAGAGCATTCGGTAAGCAAGCTTAATCAATCTTAGGATTGAAGGAAGCTTCAAGATCTTGGACACATGCGGACCTATGAGAAAATCCATTTCATGGATTCATTCAAGGCATGTTTAGGTCTTGAGTGTAATAAAGAAGTGACAGAAAAGATGTGGTGTTTTCTCATTCTTTATGTAGACGACATCCTTCTAAATTGGTAACAATATGAAAAATGTTATCGGACATAAAGGGATGGTTGTCCGAGTAATTCAATGTAAGAGACTTAGGAGAAGTCGGGAATGTTCTTGGGATCAAAGTAATAAATGATCGCCAGAAAAGAACATAGAACTTATCTCGAGCCTCATACATAAATACAATTCTTACTCGTTGCAGCATACAGAATTCCAAGAAAGGTCTTCACCTTTTAAATGTGGAATTCGTCTATCTAAAGTTTTGTGTCCGACACAATAAAGGAGATAGATGAAGAGTAAGCAGTTCCCTGCACCTTAATGGTGGGAAGCTTAATGTATGTAATGCTATGCACGAGACTGATATCTACTATGCCGTGGGCATGGTGGTGAGATATCATAGTAATCCTGGAAAGGATCACTCGACTGATGTAAAGAACATGTTTAGGTTCCTGCAGAGGACCAGGAATTATGTTCTGAGTTACAAAGCAGTCAAGTTGTTTCTTTTGGATTACATAGAATTGGATTTCCAAATCAAACAGGGACAGTCGAAAGTCGAAGTCAGGCTATGTGTTCTCACTGTGAAGTGGAGCAGTCACATGGAAGAATGTAAAGCAGCGATGCATTACGGACTCTACCATGGAAACTGAAAGGATAACGGCCTCTGAGGCAGTTAAAAGGTCAGTGTGGCTCCAGAACTTCCTAAGGGACTTAGATGTGGTTTCTAGTTTACCCAAAGCTATTTTGAATAGCGGTATTGGCAAACTTGAAATGCCACGAGTCCACAGTGGGAGATAACACGTAGAGCGCAAGTACCACCTAATTCGAGAGATCGTCTAGTAAGACGATGCAGTTGTCACCTAGACAGCATCGAGAGGATTGCCTGGTAAACCCGTTCACAGAGGCACTTCCAGCGAAAGCGTTGGGTAGGCGTGATGAGGGTATGGGAATCTGATGTTTTGGGAGAGGGCGACTAGACTTTTAGTATAAGTGGGAGATTGATGGAGTTGTATTCTAAATGTCTAGTTTAGTGCAAATACGGAACTCCTTATCTATACCTTAATTCGAGATATGATTCAAGCATGATTGCATTTAATGCAATAGTCCTTGATGTATACGTTGTAGACAGTATGGCGTGAGGAGACACGCGGAAGATCATACTGTCGGTTACTCGTATACTATCGAACAGTAGCTCACGACTTAGATGGACAGGGACAATCCATCGGTACGTCGTAGTGTGACTGGTAGATAGTCGGTCTTGACTATCATGTTACACTCGTACACTTGGTGTATTGAGTAGGACCACAGGAGGGCGTTCGATTTATACTAATCGCAGTAATCGAACTAGACCTCAGATATTACGGATATACGAATTCTTAATCCCTATATAATTATAGGTGCGTGTGTCCAATTCTCGGTTCTTTGACTTGCCAATGAGTGAGACTAATTGATTAGTCGAGATTCTCGGTAAATTGGGAATCGGAATTGTACACACGGCATGCTATAGATTATAGACAGGAATCCGTGTCCCATTTATTGGGTTGATGATGTCCCCGAGATGAGCTCATAAAGTTTATCATGTAAACCCTGCAGGTGGATTCGTTCCACATGATAATAAGGATGAGTGGTACTAGTCTCGGATAACAAGAAACGAGTTAATTTAATTATTAGTAATTAAAGTTAATTCGTTGACATACGATATCTTAAACACGGGGAAAGTCGTATATGTAATTCGGCGGAATTATTATTGTTGAAATAATATAAATTAATTATTGGGAATTCAATTATAATTTTATAGTGGAATTAATTATAATTAAAATTGTGGAATTTAATTAAGGTTTGCCTTTTTGGACGCCGAGTTAATTAAATTGCAATTTAGCCTAATAATTAATTTCCATAAGGTCCCTGGTGTAGCTCTATAAATACCTCACCCTCTCTTTCTCTAAACCTAAGAAACGCCGCTATTTTATTTTTGCGGAGAAAAATAAATTGTTGCGCAATTATTTTTCTGTAAAAATAAATAGATTAGCGCTGTTATTATTTTCTGAAGAAATTGATTGCTAGCGCAATTATATTTCTGAGACAGAAGATCAAAACCTTACTTACGCCGCTATAATTAATTTTGCAGAGAAAATAAAAGCTTGCGCAATTAATTTTTCCTCTGCTTAATTAATTCAGATTAGCGCAGTAATAATTCTGTAGAAATAATTTTGCTTGCGCAAATATATTTCTGAGACAGAGGATATTATTCCTACGGTGGGTTCAAGAGAGAAAGGAGAAGAGGAAGGTTCAGCGGATCGTTGCCCACTCAACGGCTGAACGTCGGGGATAGAGACATACACCGGAAGGCTTCGTGGTCTCAACAATTCGGCTTCTCCGAATCACGCGACAAAGGTATAAGAAATCGAAACCCTTATTCCGCATACGTTTCGTTTTCTATTTCGTTAAAAATACATCGGATCTAAGATCGGGTTCCGGGCGTCGTGGATCATGTTCCTCGACTACTGGGGGTCAAGGACCTCCGGATCGGTAGTCGGAAGAGGAAAATCGACCCGGAAACGCGCTCGGAACAGCAGGTCGCGCTGCTGTTCGCGGACAAACGACGGTCGCCGGAGGGCAAACGGCGGTCGCCGTTTCGCTGTTTTTCGGGCAGCCAGCTCTGGTTCGCGCGGTTGTCCTTCGGGGCAATGGCTGGGCGTGAATCGGGACACAGGCTGGCACGTGAACGGAGTAACGGACCTGGAGGTCGACTGGGATCGTTCGGATGTTCGAGTGATCGAACGAACGCATCCCGGGTAGTCGATTTCCAACACTCGCACATGACTACGACCACGTCCACGTTCATTAACATTTGCTTCAAGCAACAGTGTGGATCCAGTAGGTCGTTTCTCATGATTTTTCATCAGTAGCTCATTGTTCTGTTCTGCCACTAACAGAAATGATATGAGCTCATAATACTTTTTGAAGCCACGCAGGCGGTATTGCTGCTGCAGGAGCACATTTGATGCATGAAATGTGGAGAACGTCTTTTCCATCATATCTTTTTCATTGATCTTTTCTCCGCACAAAGTTAATTTTGACGTTATTCTGAATAGATCAGAATTGTACTCGCTAACAGTTTTGAAATCCTGTAAGCGGAGATGCATCCACTCGTAGCGTGCTTTAGGGAGGACAATGGTATTTTGGTGATCAAATCTATCAGCCAAATTTTTCCATAAGACGTGGGGATGTTTGACAGTGAGATACTCAACTTTCAATCCTTCATGAAGATGATGACGGGTGAAAATGAGTGATTTTGCACAATCCTGCGGGGATGACGTGTTTGCTTCTTTGATTGTCTCACCCAAACCCTTGGAGATCAAATGAATCTCAGCATCAAGGTTGTTGGTGCTGGGAATCAATATCCCGGATTATCAAAATATGCGGAAACCGATAAACCGATCGAAATCCCGTCGCCGGAAACCGATCGCGAACACCACGAAGAACCGGGCACGACCAAGGCGTCGCCACGGGCGAACCCACGGCTAAACCCTAGCCACGCCCCCGCCGGGGCTCGCGATCACCTTGCATGGTGATCGCCAGGGATGCACGGCATCCCCGCGGGGCTGATCCGATCAGCACCCGCCGGCGGTGAGTCCGGCGACTCACCGCCACCACCTCACGGGGTGGAGGCCCCCAGCCGCGGCACCAGCCCGCGGCTGCCCTCCGCGATCGACTTCGGTCGATCGCCCGCTCCGGCTTCGGCCGGAGCTTCCCCGCGCGCACGCCGCCGGCAGGGAGGACGGGGAGGTCGTCCGCCGTGGCACCAGCCCACGGCGACTTCCCCAGCGATCGACCCTTGGTCGATCGCGTGCCCCGGCGTCCAGCCAGGGCTTCTCCTTGCCGCGGTACCGGCGGTCGAACCCTAGGGTTCGGCCGCCCCTCTCGATCCTCGCCGGGGATCTCGAATCCCCGTCCCCGAGGTTCGTCGTTTTTCCCGGATCGTGCGTTCATGTATATATCACAATTATATGCACATAAAATCATAGAAGGAGTTTATGATTTTATACCTCGATTCGTTGTGCGGAGAAACGAATTAAACGCGTGGAAGACCTTCGAATCTTCCTACGTATTCCTTGCACCTCGTCCGAACGTCGTGTGGGCGACGATCTATCGAACTCCTATGGATCTCCTTCAACTCTCAAGACTTTTGATTTTTGTATGTTAAATTATGAAGGCCATGTAGTGCTTTTATAGACTACGTAGGGGATCAAGAGGTGGAATATTGGGCTTCCAATATTGAAGATTAAATTGAGCCCAGCCCAAATCTATTAATCCTTATCAATATTAATTAATTTATTTTCCACTATATAAATTAATTGCACTCCCAATATTAAACCATATTATATCAAATAATATTTCTCCGGTAGTATTATTTATTCCGTGTATTTAAGATTTAAATATCCATGAATAAAATTAATTTATTGCTAATTAATTTATTCATCTCTTATATCCGAGAATAGTACCATTCAACCTTAATTATTGTGCGGAACAAATCCACTCATGAGGTTTACACAATAATTCCTTATGAACTCATCTCGGGGATATTATCAACCCTTCCGGGATACACTTTCCCGTCAAGTATTCACAGCATGTCATATATAAAATATAGCGACCCAATTTTACCGGTAATTAACCCAATAATTAAATCGGTTAATTCCTTTTGAAAATCAAAGTCTCTTATATTAAATATACACACCCGCAATAGTATCGGGGATTAAGAATAAAATACTCTGAGATTTAAATCAATTATCAACGGCAATCCTAATTGATAAATCTCAAGCGATCCGCCCAATACACCAAGTGTACAAGTGTGATAAAATAATTAAGAAAAATTATTTTCTCTCTCACACAACGACTATACCGATGGATTGGTCCGTGTCCATCTAGGTCGTGAGCAACTGTTTGATTAAATACGAGTAACCGATAGTATGATCTTCTGTGTGGGCCCGACACACCATACTAACTACAACGTATAAAATCCAGGACTATATTTTGCATAATTTTAATTAATAATAATTAAATGCAAATAATTGTTTATTAATTAAATAGGTTAAATGCTATGACCGGGAGTTTACCGATACTTAAATCTAGACATTAAGTACACAACTCCAACAATCTCCCACTTGTACTAAGGTCTAGTCATTTCCTCCAAACTCCCGACTCCCATACTCATCACGTGCTTAAGTCATACTTCCCAGAAGTACTATGTGAATGAGCAATCTAGGTTGCCGCTCTGAAGTTATCTTGGTGACTACTGCGTCGTCTCCCTAGACGATGACTCGAATCAGGTGGTACTTGCTCTATGTGTTATCATCACCTTTTGAACTTATGACTTCTTCCAGTTTACCATGCACCGCTATAACCATAGCCTTTGGTGAACCAAGAATCATATCCAAGCTCAGAGGTCATTCTGGAACCTAACCAAAACTTCCGCTGCCTCTGAGGCTGCTACTCGGTTTATGATAGAGTCCGAGAAGCATCATGCTTATCACTCTTTCATCTTAAGGTTCCACCTCTTCCAAAAGTGAACACATAGCCTGATATCGACTTACACTGGTCCTTCTCTTGATTTGAGATCTGAGAATTTGTAATCCAAGAAGATTTCGTCTTGCTTCGTAAGCCAGTACTTTCGAAAGTACTCTTACAGCATTCGAACATCTTTTGTCAAGATTACTTTAATATCCTCCCACTATGCTAACCGCTAGTCGATATCAGGTTCTTGTTTTTAAACATTGCATCCATTAAGCTTTCCATACCCTAGGGTATAGGAAACCGCTTTATCTATCCCCTCTTACGTGTCCAAGACACATATCGTTAGACAGATGTATTCTGTTTCTGAAAGGCAATAACCTTTCTCAGAATTTATGCATGTTTAAAACAAACCATAATCGCATAAGATATCTAAAGAGAAGTACAATGTTCTTATCTAGAGATCGAAGGATTCTAAGAACATGATCTAACTTCATCTTAGTCTTATATCTCGATCTATTTAGACAACCTCTATTTTATGTCTGACAATACTTTTACATTGTTGCCAACGATGAAGTGTTATCTACATAAAATTCCGAGAAACACCACCTTGTTTCCATTACGTCTCCAATACACCTTTTCTTGTCTATGCCCTTTGATGAATCCACCTAATGGACTATCTCATCAATTCGCAAGTTCCACAATTTACAGCTTTGTGATAATCCATAAATGGATTCACTAAGCTTGTACTTCTAAATGATCTTGCCTCTTAACAATAATACTTATCGCTATCCAAGTAGGCACATTTAGATTAGTACTGCCCCCTATGCAGAGCTAGGGATCGATTTCATGTCTACTAGATCCAGAGTTCCAAACTCCTCTAGTCTTATGAACATCTCTGGTCGCTTAACAACCTCCCACTGCAATGACGTTCTGGTGTATAACAGTAATAACATTTAGGTGCAGTTAGTGGTGTATTACCACTCGGTTAGGCTGGTTCTCAGTCTTTTCTTTTCCTCATATCAAAGTACCTTGTCAGTTAGGGCATTGTAGTTCATCTAATAGTCTTCCTCTAAGAACCGGGCGATGACGTCCTTCTGGTTCATAGTACTATTGAACATACAATCACTTCGCTCTTCTAGGATATCCTACAACCACATCGAATGTGTCGTTGTATCCAGAAATATCCATAGAGCATAGGTAGTTCCGAACAAACTTGTCCTTTTACTATTAGAATCCCATTTCTTATTCCTGACACACCATTTCTACACTTCAGTGTATGGTGTAGTCCTTTGAGACTTAATCTCAATCTTCGATTTATGCTATGTGTTCCTTAGACAGGTGGTAGCCTCTGCGAACAAGTCGCAGGCTTCTAATGGATATACTTTGAAGGTTCCCCATAATAGCTTTGTGTCTACTGACTGGTCAAAAACACTTTGCTTTTATGGCACATCAAGTATTCTAATCCATCTTCGAGTATTCTTCGAAAGAACTACTCGTACCTTTCTAATTACACATGTTACCGCATTAATCATAAATCATTCTCAATACTTGTCCGAATTCTATCCTTTATCCAGAAAGGTTAGCTTAGTTGTATCATCTTCCAAAATTGATTCTTAGGTCGGGAGGTCCATTCCTCCAACTATAATTGATCAAATCAATTTCGACCTTTTGAATCCCTTTTGAATAAATACTACTAAGTTCAAGAATTCACAAGCATAATGATTAATAAAGAAATACATCTAATAAGTAAAACAAGTTATACACAACGGTTCGTTGCATCGTGGTAGACTAAGGATTCATCATTCACATATTGCTATCTTAATGTACCAGAATAGATAACACCATTATTTCTTATCTGAATCATCGAATGATTAAAGAAATAAATATCCATTCATTAATAGAAAATCCAAAACAAAAAGTTCTTTTCAAAATAAAGGGGTACATAAAGCAATAATCTTGAAGTGAAATCCTAAAACTATTAAAAGCAGATAAATGTCTTCCACTGCAACCGCTGCTACCCCAACAGCTTCGCCCATGTAGACTCGAACTCTTCTTCTCTAAGTCGTCGGGTTTTCTGGAACCCCTTGCATTCAAAATAATGCACATACCGTCAGTGGTTCCATATCTACACACCAGAATTCTGGTAGATAATACCGCTGACTATGTTTTTACGACTAAAGAAAAATTCGTACCTTTGAGAGGACATTCAGACTTCCAGTGTCCAGACTTGTTGCACCGGAAGCACTTGCCCCTTGGCTTACTATCCCCCACTCGTGGTCCATTCCTCTTGGCACCACTGGGTTTCCAGGCTTGCTTCCTTTTCTTGCCCCTACCTCCAACAGCTTTCAAGCTTTTGGACTTGGTAGTTACAAGCGCTTGAGACTTGCCCTTCTTGTAGATCCCCTCTGCCGCCTTCAGTTCAGTCAGGAGTTGCGCAAGAGTATAAGATAGTTTACCCATATTATAGCTCATACGAAACTGCTCAAAACTAGGGGTCAGAGACTGGAGTATGATGTCGACTTGCGTCTCACCATCAATCATAACTCCTAGGACCTCCAATTCATTCAACAGACTCATCATCTTAAGAACGTGCTCCCCAACGGGCGTTCCTTCAGACTGAGTAGTTGACATGAGGACTCTCATGGCTTCTTGCCTACCCGCACGGTCTTGATGCCCAAACATCTCCTTGAGGTTGAACAACATATCCTCGGCAGTGTTCATCGACTGATGTTGGGTTTGGAGTACATTTGACATAGAAGCCAAAATATAGCACCTAGCCATTTCATCAGCCTTTTTCCACTTCCGATATGCTTCCTTTTCCTCATCAGTTGAGGCAGCCGTGGGTTCAGCAGGGCAGTGCTCATAGAGTACAAACTTGTACTCTTCAGCAGTCAGGACAATGTCCAAATTTCTCTTCCAATCAATGTAATTTGGACCAGTGAGTTTATTCTCCTTGAGTATCACAGAAAGTGGATTCATAGCTATTCTCTAAGCCTATAAGCACATATAAACAAACAATCAATTTAATATCCGATATTATCTCCCTCAAATAATATCATTAAATTACTAATCACATCTAAAATCCCATCAGGTAAGGCAAGCCACGTTCGTGTGGACGTTTACCTACCCGAATGATTTAGCAATTAGGTTTGCTTCGGTCGTACATCATTATAGTGTTACTTCGTTGGGAAGAATACTATAAAGCGTACCTAAGTGTAAACCATTACTCAGTACTAAGGCGAATCGTTTGGAATTGTTACGTCACCGCAAGCCACGTTCGTGTGGACGTTTACGATAACTCGCAATCCTTCACAATTCCCTATAACTGTCTGCATCAATTATTCTAAAATCTCATTCAGTATAGCAAGCCACGTTCGTGTGGACGTTTACTATACCAAAAGATTTATATAATTGAAATCCAATTACAAGATCCATTCGATTTTTGTAAATCAAGACGCGGAGAATCATAAGTGAAACTCGAAGTTTCTAACCAGTGATTCACCATGCGAACAACCCTATCTCTCATAAATGAGGGAGCCGAGCAGACAATCGATCCATCTATCAAAGAATGGTACGAAGGTCTCTAATTTGTGTCATCCACATGACCAAGTGGCTTTGGCTCCATTCCACTCCCCGGGGTGAGAATGAGTCGACTTGAAGTCAGCTTCAGAAAGACAAATTAGGCATTGTTTGATAAACTTGATCAATGTTTCTTGTAGAAGGAATTACAAGAATTATCCTCCAATGACTCGTCTATACGAACTTTCCAAAGTCCATAAGAGTCACCAAGAGAACAGCAATGGAGACCATGAGAATGTTTCTATCCCCTCTCCCACTTAGCTTTTTACAATAAAGGGATACGCTATCTAGTGCATAAAGATAAACACATATAGCATGCATACAAGCAATAAAGCACATAGTATCACATAGTCGAAATAATGCTAGAAAATTATTTTTCCGACTATCATGGCTTTATTCCATCTTCATTTGCATCTTCTAGTCTTCAGTCTTCGTTCTTGAATGCTCCATGTGACGAGAATATTAATCCCAATATTTAAATCTATTTATTTTTAATTAATTCAAAAGTTACTTAATTCGAAAATTAAGTCAATCGAATATATTAAAAATAAAATTAAATATCATTAATATTTTTATTTATTTATTTTCCTATCTAATTCTATTAAATCTCTAGAATAATCTATCCAAGTAAAACTTGGAATATTCTAGAAGACTTCTATAATAGAATAAGGAAATAAAATAAATTAGGACTCTTCTACTTTCCAAAATTAATTAATTTCCATGTCCATGAAAATTCCCATAAAATAGGAATAATCAATTAGGAAATAAATCAATTTATTAATTAATTATTTTCCTATCCAATTCTATTAAATCTTTAGAATCCTATTCCAAGTAGAACTTGGAATATTCTAGAAGACTTCCATAATAGAATAAGGAAATAAATTAATTCCAATTAACTCTTTTCCTAATCCATGAGAGTTTCCAAAAGGAAGAACACTCAAATAGGAAAAATCCGAATCAATTAGGAAAGTGAATCATGGTAGGAATAGCATGGGATTGGGAGACCCCACGCCATCCCCACCACCGACCGCCGCCACCACCGGAAGAGGGCACGCCGCCGCCACCCCAGCTGGCCGGCCACCACCACCGGCGGCAGCCCCAGCCGAGGGGCGATCGCCCCTCCCCATGGCTTCGGTCATGGGGTCGATCATGGGGTTGATCGACCCCCCCGGTATTTCGTCCCCTTCGTCTTCTTCGTCACACGCGTTCTCCGGCGGTCATCTCGGCATCGATCCAATGTAAATAAATTACAAGAAATAAATTTACAATTCCGGTATCGACTCTATACATGAAATCGACCCTATACATTTTCCGGAAAAACATAGAACCTAATAATAAATCCTAAATTCGGTCAACCCCCGAATTTTTACTATTACAAACATTCATCCACACAAAACAAATCTCGACATGTCCGAGAGTTTAATAAACGAATAATCATGATAATTAATTAACACAATAATTAAATCCAACCATGATAGCCGGAAACCCCTACAAGGTAGAACAATAATAGAACATATACATGAATACGAAACCAAACGCTCTGATACCAATTGCTGGGAATCGATATCCCGAATTATCAAAATATGCGGAAACCGATAAACCGATCGAAATCCCGTCGCCGGAAACCGATCGCGAACACCACGAAGAACCGGGCACGACCAAGGCGTCGCCACGGGCGAACCCGCGGCTAAACCCTAGCCACGCCCCCGCCGGGGCTCGCGATCACCTTGCATGGTGATCGCCGGGGATGCACGGCATCCCCGCGGGGCTGATCCGATCAGCACCCGCCGGCGGTGAGTCCGGCGACTCACCGCCACCACCTCACGGGGTGGAGGGCCCCCAGCCGCGGAACCAGCCCGCGGCTGCCCTCCGCGATCGACTTCGGTCGATCGCCCGCTCCGGCTTCGGCCGGAGCTTCCCCGCGCGCACGCCGCCGGCAGGGAGGACGGGGAGGTCGTCCGCCGTGGCACCAGCCCACGGCGACTTCCCCAGCGATCGACCCTTGGTCGATCGCGTGCCCCGGCGTCCAGCCGGGGCTTCTCCTTGCCGCGGTACCGGCGGTCGAACCCTAGGGTTCGACCGCCCCTCTCGATCCTCGCCGGGGATCTCGAATCCCCGTCCCCGAGGTTCGTCGTTTTTCCCGGATCGTGCGTTCATGTATATATCACAATTATATGCAAATAAAATCATAGAAGGAGTTTATGATTTTATACCTCGATTCGTTGTGCGGAGAAACGAATTAAAAGCGTTGAAGACCTTCGAATCTTCCTACATATTCCTTGCACCTCGTCCGAACGTCGTGTGGGCGACGATCTATCGAACTCCTATGGATCTCCTTCAACTATTATGAAGGCCATGTAGTGCTTTTATAGGCTACGTAGGGGAGCAAAAGGAGGTAGAATATTGGGCTTCCAATATTGAAGATTAAATTGAGCCCAGCCCAAATCTATTAATCCTTATCAATATTAATTAATTTATTTTCCACTATATAAATTAATTGCACTCCCAATATTAAACCATATTATATCAAATAATATTTCTCCGGTAGTATTATTTATTCTGTGTATTTAAGATTTAAATATCCATAAATAAAATTAATTTATTGCTAATTAATTTATTCATCTCTTATATCCGAGAATAGTACCATTCAACCTTAATTATTGTGCGGAACAAATCCACTCATGAGGTTTACACAATAATTCCTTATGAACTCATCTCGGGGATATTATCAACCCTTTCAGGATACACTTTCCCGTCAAGTATTCACAGCATGTCATATATAAAATATAGCGACCCAATTTTACCGGTAATTAACCCAATAATTAAATCGGTTAATTCCTTTGGAAAATCAAAGTCTCTTATATTAAATATACACACCCGCAATAGTATCGGGGATTAAGAATAAAATACTCTGAGATTTAAATCAATTATCAACGGCAATCCTAATTGATAAATCTCAAGCGATCCACCCAATACACCAAGTGTACAAGTGTGATAAAATAATTAAGACAAATTATTTTCTCTCTCACACAACGACTATACCGATGGATTGGTCCGTGTCCATCTAGGTCGTGAGCAACTGTTTGATTAAATACGAGTAACCGATAGTATGATCTTCTGTGTGGGCCCGACACACCATACTAACTATAACGTATAAAATCCAGGACTATATTTTGCATAATTTTAATTAATAATAATTAAATGCAAATAATTGTTTATTAATTAAATAGGTTAAATGCTATGACCGGGAGTTTACCGATACTTAAATCTAGACTTTAAGTACACAACTCCAACAGTTGGGGGAGTAAAAAAACCAAATACGAAAACGTATATCCAAGGATGGGACACGTGGGCAAGGGCCCACCCGGAGCTAACCACGCAAAGGGGAGCACCCGAATCAAGCTCGGCTCGCGGCACGAATCACGTGGCACGCGGATAAGAGCCATCCGGAAGCATGCCAAGCAGGGGGACGACGCGTGGGACGCATCGCGGCTCGGATCACAGGTCACGGATCTCCTGGACAATCCGCGCGGGTAAGTGACTCAGGGCGCGTCCGCGACTCGGGTCACGGACCATCCGGAAGAGAGCCATACAAGGATATGACGCGAGGTACATGCTCGTCCCGGGGCCCGGATCACGATGTCGTCATACGAGCCATGCAGGGGTATTGGACCCAGGTCACGCTCTTGATCCGCTACACGAGCCCGTCATGCTTTCCGTGCGTAGAGACAACGAAGGCTCAAGATCCAGCCCGCAGCCCGTGCCACGCAATCATTATCTGAGGGAGGGCTCATCCTAGGAAGAACGGAGACATCGCCCACGTGAGCCGACATGCATCATCTACACTCCGGATCACGGGCCCCGGGTCGTTACTAGCTTCATTTAATGCTATAGACGTAGTACGTGGTCTGAATGTAATCATTCCATAATTCCCTATAAATAGGGGGCTTATCCCTTCAGATTAAAGGGCGGCACTAATTAGTGAATATACTCGATAATAAAAGAGTGGATAATAGAAATCCTTCAGAAGAAGCTTCAAAGCTCAAAACCTCTGTTCTTTTCCAGATCTAGCTCAACCCCTACTCCAAAATATAAATTTACATGTATTAGTATCGTTTCAAACCCTCTATACACAGCCCAGCCCCGTATTATACTACCCGACTAAAACGTGCTAAAACATTTGGCGCTAGAAGGAGGGGGTTGTTATACTAGACCCAGGAAAAGAAAAGAAGAGCCGAAGCCATGTCTGATGGAGCCACCGCGTCAGATTCCTCTCGTTCCGCCACGAGGAAGAAGCTAGAGAGAGGGAAGATGCCAGCCGTCGAGTCAGACGCCGCCCCGCCACTCTCCCCGAAGATCCCGGGGGAAATCCCCGGGAACGAAGACGCCGTCATCGCCGGGGAGCTGGACGGCCACAACACGTCCAACCAATACCTCCGCAGCAGCTCCGAGGCCCGACGCCTCAGACGCCGCCAGCAGACCCACCGCCATGCGCATCGCTCGGATCCCAAGTTCCGACGCGGACCACCTCCCCCCGAGACACCGGCCCGGGATATGCACCTCCTTTTGGACACTCCTGAAAGATCGACGTGGCCATGTCCGACCTCATACAGCGTAAGCGTACTCTAACCTCCCTTTCTATTCGTCCAGGTGAGAAGATTGGGAAAGGCAGTGCGTTCGGTCGTCTGGGGCCCGGTCACGCCAGCCACCGCGCGTTCGACCGCCTCGGAGCAGGCCGCGCCGGCTCCAACCGTTACACAATTCCCGCCCGCCGACTCATTTTCGATCTCGGCGAGGAGGCCGGCAATCAGTCGGCCCCAGCAGACCGGTTCGGGGTAAACGACGAGGAGAAGACTCGCCGCGCCGACGAGCCGGAGCAGGGACCCGGGTCCCGCAACCACCGGGACCCGAGGCGGGCCTTCTGGACCTCTACAGCAAGGTGTCCGAGATGGAGAGGAAGCTGGCCGAGGCCCAGGCCCGACCGGAGCGGGTCGACTACTGCAAAGAGCCCTTGGCCTTGGAGGTCGAGCATGCGGTCATGTAGTACGAGATCCAGCCCCTCCAGACGACCCTGTACGACGGGAAAATGGATCCCGAGATCCATCTCAGCCGCTTCCGCACGTACATGTCCGGAAGAGGAGCCAGCGACGCCACGAGGTGCAGGCTTTTCCCTCTCACCCTCGGGGATGTGGCCCACAAGTGGTTCGCGGGGATCTCCTCCCGCTCGATCCACTGCTTCGACGACCTCGTCCAGCGCTTCATAGCGCACTTCGCCTCCAAGGTGAACCGCCTCGGGCAGAGCCAGCGTCTGATCGGCATCCGCCAGAATATGGAGGAAGGCGACGAGCGCTACGTAGACCGAGTCGGGGAAATCCTGCTCGGCGTAGAGGAGGTCGGCGACGATCTCAAGCTGCACACGGCGATGAACGGGCTCCGGAAAAATTCCGAGCTCTTCAAACACCTGATGCTCAACTATCCCCAGACCTACGAGGATTTCCGCGTGAAGGCCGCGGCGCAGTGTTGGTACCAGCGCCTCATGCGCGGGACAGAGAACCCCGGGGACACGAAACGGAAGGATCCCGCCCCCGTCGAGGCAAGGCCGGCTCACGTTACCAGGAGAGGCCCTCCCAAGGCCCCGGAACGGGACCGTCCTGCCCCGAGTTACCGCGAGATGGAGATCCGTTTAGTCGAAGTCATCAGCCAGGACACCATGGCCATGATGCACGCGTTGCAGGCCATGGGGGACGCCCTAACTAAGCCAGAACCAATGAGGATCTCGCCGGACAAACTCGACAAGCGCCTTTGGTGCGCTTTCCACGAGCAGCATGGGCACCCCACCGGCCAGTGTCGTCAGTTTCTGAGGCAACTTTGGAAGTTATTTGAGGAAGGGAAACTCTGGGAGCTCCTCGGCAGACCCGGGGACCGAGGGACCGTCCAGGTGGCCAACCCGGACAACGGAAGGAATGTGGTCGCGGCCCCGGGCCGCGGAGGGCCGAACCGCGGCCAGTACCCAGGGCACATCGGACAGATCTTGATGATTGGCGGGCTGCAGCCCATCACCAGTGAGAGCAGAAGAAAGAGGAAGCGCGAGGTGGAGATCTGGAGGGTCTACCAGGAGACGAACCCCGCTCCCCCTCGAAGCATCGCGGAACGCTGTTTTGGGTCGTTTTTGTTGGAGAGAATGAAGTACGGGGTGGATATGAGGGTTTCGCATCGACTACCAAAGTAAGTAAATTTTTATGTAGAAAGGGGTGAAATTTCCAGGCCGGGGAGGAAAAGGATAAGAATCCGAGCTAAAGAAGATAATGTCTTTTATTTCGATAATACTTTTAATCCGTATATTTCGCCGCCCTTACAATGAGACGGGGAGGTCGACTTTTATAGATGAGAGCACATGCTCATGCAGAGCCACGACATCACGACACGTTAAGTCTACTCTAGGGTCATTAAATGTCGGGGCACGATTCCGAGCTGGGTTTAAGCGAGGCCCGGGGCCTGAGTTCGGCTGGGTTTATGCGGCTCCCGTTCAGGGACTTCGGCGGGGGTGCTTCCCGGTTCGTCCTTTTAGATCGATCATGAGAGCGCGCTGCTTTTCGCTCGGCCCGGGGTGGCGCTTCGAGCACGTTGAATGAGCCCGGACCCGGGGTTCGGTCGGGATTCCTTGTGGTGCTCGCTATGCCCTCTGACTCGGGACGTTGCTCCCTTGGGCCGCGAGGATCAGCACAGCTTTCCCCTCTGCCGGTTTCCCAGGGCCACTCTCTTGCATGGTCCGCATGGGCTCGGACCCGGGATCCGATCTTGGCTCCTGACGATGGCTTTGAGCGCTGCGGGCGGGCCTGCCTTCCACGTGTACAAATTGATTTTTTTCTCCCCCAACATTGGCCCCCGGAAACCTCATCGGAAAATAAGAGATCCGGTGGGGTTTCCGCCTGTTGGGCCGGCGATCATTACTCCCCTCTGCTGGCTTGGGTCGAGGATGCCCTAGGGTCCTTTGTCCTAGTTCGGGGGCCGTCGCCCGGACGCTGGTGGTACTAGTCGGGCCGTTGTTATGAAGATGGGCCTTAGGTTCCCGCCCTGGCCGAGTTTCGAGTCGTTTGGCCGAGGTCGTTCTCCGTGGATCCGCAGTTCGCGGTGGTCCGGTGGTCTTCGACCACCACCCCGCGTTCGGCCCTCGGTCCGGGGTTCGTCCCTCGGATCTTTGTTCATATGCATATACGAATAATTAATTAAAATCATCGAGGGGGTTTCAATGATTTTACCTTTGTTCTCGTTGTACGGAGAAACGAGATCGTTGAAGACCTTCAGACCTTCCCACGTATTCCTTGCACTAGCTCGAACGTCGAGTGGGCGACGATCTTCCGAACTCCATGGATCTCCCTCTCTACTTTCTCTCTCTAGAATTGTGATCTTCAAGTTATGAGAATAGAGAAGACCATGTAGTGCTTTTATAGGCTACGTAGGGGATCTTAAGGAGGTGGAATATTGGGCTTCCAATAATAATGATTAAATTGAGCCCAAGCCCAAATCTATTAATCCCATTAATATTAATTAATTTATTTTCCACTATATAAATTAATTGCACTCCCAATATTAAACCATATTATATCAAATAATATTTCTACGGTAGTATTATTTATTCCGTGTATTTAAGATATAAATATCCATGAATAAAATTAATTTATTGCTAATTAATTTATTCATCTCTTATATCCGAGAATAGTACCATTCAACCTTAATTATTATGCGGAACAAATCCACCTGCAGGGTTTACATAATAATTCCTTATGAACTCATCTCGGGGATATTATCAACCCTTACGGGATACACTTTCCCGTCAAGTATTCACGGCATGTCATATATAAAACATAGCGACCCAACTTAACCGGTAATTGACCCAGTAATTAAACCGGTCAATTCCTTTGGAAAATCAAAGTCACTTATATTAAATATACACACCCGCAATAGTATCGGGGATTAAGAATAAAATACACTGAGATTTAAATCGATTATCCAAGGCAATCCTAATCGATAAATCTCAAGCGATCCGCCCAATACACCAAGTGTACAAGTATGATAAAATAATCAAGACAGATTATTTTCTCCCTCATACAACGACTATACCGATGGATTGGTCCGTGTCCATCTAGGTCGTGAGCAACTGTTCGATTAAATACGAGTAACCGATAGTATGATCTTCTGTGTGGGCCCGCACACCATACTAACTACAACGTATATAATCTAGGACTATAATTTGCATATATTTAATTATAAATAATTAAACACAAATAATTGTTTATTTAATTAAATAGATTAATGGCAATGGATCGGAAGTTTCCGTTACTTAAATCTAGACATTAAGTACACAACTCCAACAATCTCCCACTTGTACTAAGGTCTAGTCATTTCCTCCAAACTCCCGACTCCCATACTCATCACGTGCTTAAACTGTACTTCCAAGAAGTACCATGTGAATGAGAAATCTAGGTTGCCGCTCTGAAGTTATCTTGGTGACTACAGCGTCGTCTTCCCTGACGATGATTCGTATCAGGTGGTACTTGCTCTATGTGTTATCTTACACTTATGGACTTATGATTTCTTACCATTCGCCATCGCACCGCTACTTACATAGCCTTTGGCAAATTAAGAATCACATCTAAGTCCCAGAGATTATCCCGGAGCTATACCAAAACTTTCGCTGCCTCTGAGGCCGCTATTTGGTTGCTCATGGCAGAGTCCGAAAAACACCGTGCTTTTCACTCTTCCATGTTAAAACTCCTTCTCCTTCAATAGTGAAACACATAGCCTGATATCGACTTACACCGGTCCTCATTTGATTAGAAATCTAAGAGAATGTAATCCAAAGGAAATGTTCGTCTGATCCGTAATCCAGAACATAGTTTCTAGTACTTCGAAAATACTCAAAATGTTCATTACAGCAGTCGAGTATTCATTTCTAGGATTACCTTGATATCCTCCCACTATGCTGACCGCATAGCCGATATCAGGTTCTCGTTTTCAACAATGCATTTATTAAGCTTTCCACACTCAAAGTGTAGGAAACTTCTTTTACTGCTTCTATGTCTTTTTGTGTTTCAAAACACATATCCTTAGATAAATGCATTCCGTATCTGAAAGGTAACGAACCTTTCTCGGAATCTTGCATGTTAAACCGAACCATAATCATATATATGTAAGATGTCCAGGAGAAGTACAATGTTCTTTCCTAGAGATCATAGATCTCAAGAACATGTCCAACTTCTTCCTATATCTTTCATAATGATTTATCTAGACAACCATCATTTTATGTCTGACAACATCTTTACATTGTTGTCAATGATAAAATGTTATCTACATAAAACCCGAGAAACACCACCTTGTTTCCATCACGTTTCCAATACACACTATTCGTCCATGCTTTGATGAATCCATAAATTGGACTATCTCATCAATTTGCAAGTACCACGAATTTAATTCTTTGTTCCAATCCATAAATGGATCAACTAAGCTTGTACTCTAAATGATCTTGCCTCTTAGCAATAATCCTTATTGCTTTCTAAGAAGGCACATTTAGATCTAGTACTGCCTCCATGTAGATCCAAGGATCGATTTCATGTATACTAGGTCCAGAGTCCGAAAACTCTCCTAGTCTTATGAATATCTCCGGTTGATCCACAACCTCACACTACAACGGCATTCCGGTGTATAAACAGTAATAAAAGTAGGTGCAGTTAGTGGTGTACCGCTACTTGGTTCGGCTGGTTCTCAGTCCTTATCGTTCTCTCTCATTCAAAGTATTACGTCACTTTAGGCTTGTGGTTCATCTAATAGTCTTCCTCTAAGAACCGGGCGTTAGAACTTATAACGTCCTTCTGGTTCATAGTACTATTGAACACACAACTTTTGTCCTTCCAGGATATTCTACAACCGCATTGAATGCGCCGTTGTTTTCAGGACATATCCATAGAACATAGGTAGTTCCGTATAACTCATGCTTTTAATATTTCCATAAGAGTTCCATTTCTTATTTCTGACACACCATTTCTACACAAGAGTGTATGGTGTAGTCATTTGGGATCAAATCCCAATCTCTGATCAGTATGCCATGCATTCCTCAGACAGGCACTTGCCTCCGCGATCAAATCGCAGGCTTTCAATGGATATACCATGATGGTTCCCCACAATAGCTCTGTGTCCATTGACTTGTCAAAACACTTTGCTTTTGTGGCACATCAGAAATGCTAATCCATTCTTTCGAGTAATCATAAAATGAAGTACTCGTACCTTATTGTCTGAGTAAACTTAGGTTTGCATACATCACAGTAAATCAATTCTAATACTTGTCCCGATCTTATACCTTATATCCATAAAGGATTGCTTAGTTACGTTATCTTCCAAATTAGATTCTTAGGTCGGAAGGTCCACTCCTTCAACTTAATTGATCAAAATATCAATTTTCGACCTTTGAACTTCTTATTTGAATAAACGTGACTTAGCATAAGAATCCACAAGTATAAATGATTCATTACAGAAAAATCTCTTAAAAGTAAAACGAGTTATATACTACGGTTCGTTGCATCGTGGTGGACTGAAGATTCATCATTTATATATTGCTAGCTAATGTACCGAAATAGATAATATCATTATTTCTTCTTATAACCATCAAATGATTAAAAGAAATAAAAAATCCATTCATTAGAAATCCAGGACAAAGTTCTTTCTAAAAGGTACATAAAAGCAATAACTCAAAATGAAATCCTGTAAAAATGTCCTCCACTGCAACAGCTGCCTCCTCCACAGCATTGCCCACTTAGACTACGATTTCTTCTTTTCCAAGTCGTCGGGTTTCCTGGAACCCTCGCATTTAGAATGCGCATACCGTCAGTGGTTCCATATCTACACACCAGGTTCCGATAGATAATACCACGGACTATGTTTTACGACTAAAGAAGATTTCGTACTTTCTTTGAGAGGATAATCAGACTTCCAATACCTAGACTGTTTGCATCGAGAAAACTTACCTCTTGGCTTTCTCGCCCCATCTCGTGGTCCAAGAGACTTAGGACCACTGGGTTTCTTTGCTTTATTTTCCTTTACCCCGTTTTTGCCCTTAGGTTCAAAACATTTGGCATTGGCTACAAGAGCTTGCGATTTCCGTCTCAACTCGTCCAAAAGGTCCATTATGACTGGCCTTTATGAGTATCCTCATCGCCTCTTGTCTAGCCGCCATGTCATGTCTAAACATCTCCTTGAGTTTGAACATGATAAAATCAGTTCTTTCCTCATTAGTTAAGACATTGGTAGGCTCGGGAGAACAAAGCTCACTTGAGTACAAACTTGTACTCTTTAACAGTCTGGGCAATGTCCAGATCTCTATTCCATTCAATACATTCAGGGACCAATGAGTTAAATTCCTCAAGTATCACATAAAGTGGGTTCAAAGCCATCCATAATCTATGAGCACATATAACAACAAACAATTGATTTAATCTCCGATATTATCTCCCTCAAATAATATCATTAAATCACTAATCACATCTAAAATCCCATCAGATATGGCAAGCCACGTGGTGTGGACGTTTACCTACCCAAACGATTTAGCAATTAGATTTGCTTCGGTCATACATCACTTATAGCGTAACTTCGTGGGGAAGAATACTATAATGCGTATCTAAGTGTAAACCATTACTCAGTACTAAAGTAAATCGTTTGGAACCGCTACATCACCGCAAGCCACGTGGTGTGTGTTGGAGTTGTGTACTTAATGTCTAGATTTAAGTATCGGTAAACTCCCGGTCATAGCCCTATTTAATTAATAAACAATTATTTGCATTTAATTATTATTAATTAATTAAGCAAAATATAGTCCTGGATTTTATACGTTGTAGTTAGTATGGTGTGTCGGGCCCACACAGAAGATCATACTATCGGTTACTCGTATTTAATCAAACAGTTGCTCACGACCTAGATGGACACGGACCAATCCATCGGTATAGTCGTTGTGTGAGAGAGAAAATAATTTGTCTTAATTATTTTATCACACTTGTACACTTGGTGTATTGGGCGGATCGCTTGAGATTTATCAATTAGGATTGCCGTTGATAATTGATTTAAATCTCAGAGTATTTTATTCTTAATCCCCGATACTATTGCGGGTGTGTATATTTAATATAAGAGACTTTGATTTTCCAAAGGAATTAGCCGATTTAATTATTAGGTTAATTACCGGTAAAATTGGGTCGCTATATTTTATATATGACATGTCGTGAATACTTGACGGGAAAGTGTATCCCGGAAGGGTTGATAATATCCCCGAGATGAGTTCATAAGGAATTATTGTGTAAACCTCATGAGTGGATTTGTTCCGCACAATAATTAAGGTTGAATGGTACTATTCTCGGATATAAGAGATGAATAAATTAATTAGCAATAAATTAATTTTATTCATGGATATTTAAATCTTAAATACACGGAATAAATAATACTACCTGAGAAATATTTTTTGATATAATATGGTTTAATATTGGGAGTGCAATTAATTTATATAGTGGAAAATAAATTAATTAATATTGATAAGGATTAATAGATTTGGGCTGGGCTCAATTTAATCTTCAATATTGGAAGCCCAATATTCCACCTCCTTTTGATCCCCTACGTAGCCTATAAAAGCACTACATGGCCTTCGTAATTCATACACATCATAAGACAAGAATATCATACTTGATAATTCTTGAGAGTTGAAGGAGATCCATAGGAGTTCGATAGATCGTCGCCCACACGACGTTCGGACGAGGTGCAAGGAATACGTAGGAAGATTCGAAGGTCTTCAACGTTTTGATTTCGTTTCTCCGCACAACGAATCGAGGTATAAAATCATAAACCCCCTTCATGATTTTATGTGAATTAAATAGTGATATATACATGAACGCACGATCCGGGAAAACGACGAACCTCGGGGACGGGGATTCGAGATCCCCGGCGAGGATCGAAGGTGGCGGTCGAACCCTAGAGTTCGGACCGACGGGACACGCGACAAGGGGAAGCCCCGGCTGGACGCCGGGGCATGCGATCGACTTCGGTCGATCGCCGGGGATGCCGTGGGCTGGTGCCACGGCGGATCCCCCCGCCCTCATCGCCGCCGGCGCGGGTACGGGAAACCCTCGGCCGGAGCCGAGGGATGCGATCGATCCTCGGATCGATCGCGGGTCAGCTGCGGGGCGACTCGCAGCGACCCCGTGCAAGCTACGGGTTCGCCCGTAGCGGCTCGCACGGGGTGACCCCGTGCGCTAGGGCAGCGAGTCACGCGACTCGCTGCGGGGCTGCTGCGAGCAGCCCGGGGATCGCTACGAGCGATCCCAGCGATCGTCCGAAGACGATCGCGAGCCCCTCGCGGGGGCTCGGCTGGTGCACGCGGCCTTCGGGCCTCGCTGGGCATTCGGTCGGGCCCCGGCTCGTGAGGTGGTTCGCGTTCGGGTCTTCCGGCGACGGGATTTCGATCGGATTATCGATTTCCGCATATTTTGGTAATCCGGGATATCGATTCCCAGCAATTGGTATCAGAGCGTTTGGTTTCGTGTTCATGTATATGTTCTATTATTGTTCTACCTTGCAGGGATTTTCGGCTATCATGGTTTAATTTTTCGTTAATTATTTTACCATGATTATTCGTTTATTAAACTCTCGGACATGTCGAGATTCGTTTTGTGTGGATGAATGTTTGTAATAGTAAAAATTCGGGGGTTGACCGAATTTAGGATTTATTATTACGTTCTATGGTTTTTCCGGAAATTGTATAGGGTCGATTTCATGTATAGAATCGATACCGGAATTGTAATTTAGATTATTGTAATTTATTTTGCGATTGGATCGATGAATCAAAGACCGCCGGAGAAGACGAAGTGACGGGGAGGAGCTAGGGCTCGGATCGACCAACCCCATGGTCGATCCATGAGGATCGATCGATTCGGCCATGGAGGAGCCGCCGGCAATGGTGGCCAGCCACCTCCTAGGCGTGGTCGAGGGTGGCGTGGGGCCTCCCACCCCATGCTATCCCGGTCCGGAAATTTACTTTCCTAATTGATTCGGATTTTTCCTTTTTTTGAGTACTCCTATTTTTTTTGGAACTCTCCTAATTGATTCTAATTTTATTTTTGATATATTCGATTGACTTAATTTTCGAATTAAGTAACTTTTGGATTAATTAAAAATAAATAGACTTAAATATTGGGATTAATATTCTCGTCACATGGAGCATTCAAGAACGAAGACTGAAGACTAGAAGATGCGTACGGAGATGGAATAAAGCCATGATAGTCGGAAAATAATTTTCTAGCATTATTTTGACTATGTGATACTATGTGCTTTATTACTTGTATGCATGCTATATGTGTTTACTTTATGCACTAGATAGCGTATCCCTTTATATTGAAAAGCTAAGTGGGAGAGGGGAAGGAATAATTCCCATGGTCTCCATTGCTGTTCTCTTGGTGACTCTTATGGATTTTCGAAGTTCGTATAGACGAGTCATTGGAGGAGAATTCTTGTAATTCCTTTTACAAGAAACATTGATCAAGTTTATCAAACAATGCCTAATTTGTCTTTCTGAAGTTGACTTCAGGTCGACTCATTCTCACCCCGGGGAGTGGAATGGAGCCAAAGCCACTTGGTCATGTGGATGACACAAATTAGAGACCTTCGTACCATTCTTTGATAGATGGATCGATTGTCTGCTCGGCTCCCTCATTTATGAGAGATAGGGTTGTTCGCATGGTGAATCACTGGTTAGAAACTTCGAGTTTCACTTATGATTCTCCGCGTCTTGATTTACAAAAATCGAATGGGTTCTTGTAATTGGGAGTCAATTATAAAAGTCTCTTGGTGTAGTAAACGTCCACACAACGTGGCTTGCTGTACTAATAGATTTTGGATTAATTGATGTAGACAGTTATAAGGAATTGTGAAGAATTGCGAAGTTGTCGTAAACGTCCACACAACGTGGCTTGCGGTGATGTAGCAATTCCAAACGATTTACTTTAGTACTGAGTAATGGTTTACACTTAGATACGCGTTATAGTATCCTTCCCAACGAAGTTACGCTATAATCGATGTATGACCAAAGAAAAACTAATTGCTAAATCATTTGGGTAGGTAAACGTCCACACAACGTGGCTTGCCTTACCTGATGGGATTTTAGATGTGATTAGTAATTTAATGATATTATTTGAGGGAGATAATATCGGATATTAAATTGATTGTTTTGTTTATATGTGCTTATAGGTTTAGAGAATAGCTATGAATCCAGTTTCTGTGATACTCAAGGAGAATAAACTCACTGGTCCCAATTACATTGATTGGAAGAGAAATTTGGACATTGTCCTGACTGCTGAAGAGTACAAGTTTGTACTCTATGAGCACTGCCCTGCTGAACCCACGGCTGCCTCTACTGATGAGGAGAAGGAAACATATCGGAAGTGGAAAAAGGCTGATGAAATGGCTAGGTGCTATATTTTGGCTTCTATGTCAAATGTACTCCAAACCCAACATCAGTCGATGAACACTGCCGAGGATATGTTGTTCAACCTCAAGGAGATGTTTGGGCATCAAGACCGTGCGGGTAGGCAAGAAGCCATGAGAGTCCTCATGTCGACTACTCAATCTGAAGGAACGCCCGTTGGGGAGCACGTTCTTAAGATGATGAGTTTGTTGAATGAATTGGAGGTCCTAGGAGCTATGATTGATGGTGAGACGCAAGTCGACATCATACTCCAGTCTCTGACCCCTAGTTTTGAGCAGTTTCGTATGAGCTATAATATGGGTAAACTATCTTATACTCTTGCGCAACTCCTGACTGAACTAAAGGCGGCAGAGGGGATCTACAAGAAGGGCAAGTCTCAAGCGCTTGTAACTACCAAGTCCAAAAGCTTGAAAGCTGTTGGAGGTAGGGGCAAGAAAAGGAAGCAAGCCTGGAAACCCAGTGGTGCCAAGAGGAATGGACCACGAGTGGGGGCTAGTAAGCCAAGGGGCAAGTGCTTCCGGTGCAACAAGTCTGGACACTGGAAGTCTGAATGTCCTCTCAAAGGTACGAATTTTCTTTAGTCGTAAAAACATAGTCAGCGGTATTATCTACCAGAATTCTGGTGTGTAGATATGGAACCACTGACGGTATGTGCATTATTTTTAATGCAGGGGTTCCAGAAAACCCGGCGACTTAGAGAAGAAGAGTTCGAGTCTACATGGGCGAAGCTGTTGGGGTAACAGCGGTTGCAGTGGAAGACATTTTATCTGCTTTTAGTAGTTTTAGGATTTCATTTCAAGGATATTGCTTTATGTACCCTTTTATTTTGAAAAGAACTTTTGTTCTGGATTTTCTATTAATGAATGGATATTTATTTCTTTAATCATTCGGTGATTTAGATAAGAAATAATGGTGTTATCTATTCTGGTACATTAGATAGCAATATATGAATGATGAATCCTTAGTCTACCACGATGCAACGAACCGATATGTATAACTTGTTTTACTTATTAGATGTATTTCTTTATTAATCATTATACTTGTGAATTCTTGACCTTAGTAGTATTTATTCAAAAAGGATTCAAAGGGTCGAAATTGATTTGATCAATTATAGTTGGAGGAATGGACCTCCCGACCTAAGAATCAATTTTGGAAGATAATACAACTAAGCTAACCTTTGGATAAAGGATAGAATTCGGACAAGTATTGAGAATGATTTATGATTAATGCGGTAACATGTGTAATTAGAAAGGTACGAGTAGTTTTTTCAAAGAATACTCGAAGATGGATTAGAATACTTGATGTGCCATAGAAGCAAAGTGTTTTTGATCAGTCAGTAGACACAAGGCTATTATGGGGAACCTTCAAAGTATATCCATTAGAAGCCTGCGACTTGTTCGCGGAGGCTACCACCTGTCTAAAGAACACATAGCATAAATCAAAGATTGGGATTAAGTCTCAAAGGACTGCACCATGCACTCACGTGTAGAAATGGTGTGTCAGGAATAAGAAATGGGATTCTAATAAGGGCAAGCTTATTCGGAACTACCTATGCTCTATGGATATTTCTGGATACAACGGCACATTTAATGTGGTTGTAGGATATCCTAGAAGAGCAAGTAATTGTATGTTCAATAGTACTATGAACCAGAGGGGTGACCTCGCCCGGTTTTTAGAGGAAGACTATTAGATGAACTACAATGCCCTAACTGACAAAGGTACTTTGAAATGAGGAAAGGACAAAAGACTGAGAACCAGCCTGACCGAGTAGAAGTACATCACTAACTGCACCTAATGTTATTACTGTTATACACCGGAACGCCATTGCAGTGGGAGGTTGTTAAGCAACCAGAGATGTTCATAAGACTAGAGGAGTTTTGAACTCTGGATCTAGTAGAGATGAAATCGATCCCTAGCTCTGCATAGAGGGCGGTACTAATCTAAATGTGCCTGCTTAGAAAGCAATAAGTATTATTGTTAAGAGGCAAGATCATTGAGAGTACAAAGCTTAGTAGATCCATTTATGGATTGTTACAAAGCTATGAATCGTGGAACTTGCGAATTGATGAGATAGTCCATTAAAATGGATTCATCAAAGGGCAAAGACGAGGAAAGGTGTATTAGAGACGTAATGAAAACAAGGTGGTGTTTCTCGGAATTTTATGTAGATAAACACTTCATCATTGGCAACAATGTAAAAGTATTGTCAGGCATAAAATAGAGGTTGTCTAAATAAATCGAGATATAAGATTAAGAGTAAGTTGGATCATGTTCTTGGAATCTTTCGATGTCTAGATAAGAACATTGTACTTCTCCTAGATATCTTATGCGATTATGGTTTGTTTAAAACATGCATAATTCTTAGAAAGGTTATTGCCTTTCAGAAACATAATACATCTATCTAAAGGTATGTGTCTTGAACACATGAAGGAGATAGATAAAGACAAATCGGTTTCCTACACTTCGAGTGTGGAAAGCTTTATAGATGCAATGTTGTAAAACGAGAACCTGATATCAACTATGCGGTTAGCGTAGTGGGAGGATATCATAGTAATCTTTATAAAAGATATTCGAATGCTGTAAGAGTACTTTCGAAGTACTGGGTTACGGAGCAATGCGAATTCTTCTTGGATTACATTTTCTCAGATCCAAAATCAGAGAAAGACCAGTGTAAGTCGATATCAGGCTATGTGTTCACTTTTGGAAGAGGTGGAACCTTAAGATGAAAGAGTGATAAGCATGATGCTTCTCGGACTCTATCATAAACCGAACAGCAGCCTCAGAGGCAGCGGAAGTTTGGGTTAGGTTCCAGAATGACCTCTGAGCTTGGATATGATTCTTGGTTCACCAAAGGCTATGGTTATAGCGGTGCTTGGTAAACTGGAAGAAGTCATAAGTTCAAAAGGTGATGATAACACATAGAGCAAGTACCACCTGATTCGAGTCATCGTCTAGGGAGACGACGCAGTAGTCACCAAGATAACTTCAGAGCGGCAACCTAGATTGCTCATTCACATAGTACTTCTGGGAAGTATGACTTAAGCACGTGATGAGTATGGGAGTCGGGAGTTTGGAGGAAATGACTAGACCTTAGTACAAGTGGGAGATTGTTGGAGTTGTGTACTTAATGTCTAGATTTAAGTATAGGTAAACTCCCGGTCATAGCATTTAACCTATTTAATTAATAAACAATTATTTGCATTTAATTATTATTAATTAATTATGCAAAATATAGTCCTGGATTTTATACGTTGTAGTTAGTATGGTGTGTCGGGCCCACACAGAAGATCATACTATCGGTTACTCGTATTTAATCAAACAGTTGCTCACGACCTAGATGGACACGGACCAATCCATCGGTATAGTCGTTGTGTGAGAGAGAAAATAATTTGTCTTAATTATTTTATCACACTTGTACACTTGGTGTATTGGGCGGATCGCTTGAGATTTATCAATTAGGATTGCCGTTGATAATTGATTTAAATCTCAGAGTATTTTATTCTTAATCCCCGATACTATTGCGGGTGTGTATATTTAATATAAGAGACTTTGATTTTCCAAAGGAATTAACCGATTTAATTATTGGGTTAATTACCGGTAAAATTGGGTCGCTATATTTTATATATGACATGCCGTGAATACTTGACGGGAAAGTGTATTCCGGAAGGGTTGATAATATCCCCGAGATGAGTTCATAAGGAATTATTGTGTAAACCTCATGAGTGGATTTGTTCCGCACAATAATTAAGGTTGAATGGTACTATTCTCGGATATAAGAGATGAATAAATAATTAGCAATAAATTAATTTTATTCATGGATATTTAAATCTTAAATACACGGAATAAATAATACTACCGGAGAAATATTATTTGATATAATATGGTTTAATATTGGGAGTGCAATTAATTTATATAGTGGAAAATAAATTAATTAATATTGATAAGGATTAATAGATTTGGGCTGTGCTCAATTTAATCTTCAATATTGGAAGCCCAATATTCCACCTCCTTTTGATCCCCTACGTAGCCTATAAAAGCACTACATGGCCTTCATAATTCATACACATCATAAGACAAGAATATCATACTTGATAATTCTTGAGAGTTGAAGGAGATCCATAGGAGTTCGATAGATCGTCGCCCACACGACGTTCGGACGAGGTGCAAGGAATACGTAGGAAGATTCGAAGGTCTTCAACGTTTTGATTTCGTTTCTCCGCACAACGAATCGAGGTATAAAATCATAAACCCCCTTCATGATTTTATGTGAATTAAATAGTGATATATACATGAACGCACGATCCGGAAAAACGACGAACCTCGAGGACGGGGATTCGAGATCCCCGGCGAGGATCGAAGGTGGCGGTCGAACCCTAGGGTTCGGACCGACGGGACACGCGACAAGGGGAAGCCCCGGCTGGACGCCGGGGCATGCGATCGACTTCGGTCGATCGCCGGGGATGCCGTGGGCTGGTGCCACGGCGGATCCCCCCGCCCTCATCGCCGCCGGCGCGGGTACGGGAAACCCTCGGCCGGAGCCGAGGGATGCGATCAATCCTCGGATCGATCGCGGGTCAGTTGCGGGTCAGTTGCGGGTCAGTTGCGGGTCAGTTGCGGGTCAGTTACGTGCAAGCTACGGGTTCGCCCGTAGCGGCTCGCACGGGGTGACCCCGTGCGCTAGGGCAGCGAGTCACGCGACTCGTTGCGGGGCTGCTGCGAGCAGCCCGGGGATCGCTACGAGCGATCCCAGCGATCGTCCGAAGACGATCGCGAGCCCCTCGCGGGGGCTCGGCTGGTGCACGCGGCCTTCGGGCCTCGCTGGGCATTCGGTCGGGCCCCGGCTCGTGAGGTGGTTCGCGTTCGGGTCTTCCGGCGACGGGATTTCGATCGGATTATCGATTTCCGCATATTTTGGTAATCCGGGATATCGATTCCCAGCAGTGTGGACGTTTACGATGATTTCACAATTCTTCACAATTCCTTATAACTGTCTACATCAATTAATCCAAAATCCGTTAGTATAGCAAGCCACGTGGTGTGGACGTTTACTACACCAAGAGACTTTTATAATTGACTCCCAATTACTTGATCCATTCGATTTTTTGTAAATCAGGACTTGGAGAATCATAAGTGAAACTCGAAGTTTCTTACCAGTGATTCACCATGCGAACAACCCTATCTCTCATAAATGAGGGAGCCGAGCAGACAATCGATCCATTTCAAGAAATGGTACGAAGGTCTCTAATTTGTGTCATCCACATGACCAAGTGGCTTTGGCTCCATTCCACTCCCCGGGGTGAGAATGAGTCGACTTGAAATCAGTTTCAGAAAGACAAATTAGGCATTGTTTGATAAACTCAATCAATGTTTCTCGTAAAATGAATTACAAGAATTCTCCTCCAATGACTTGTCTATACGAACTTCGAAAGCTCATAAAAGTCACCAAGAGAACAGCAATGGAGACCATGGGAATGTTTCCATTCGCTCTCCCACTTAGCTTTTTATAACAAAGGGATACGCTATCTAATGCATAATTAAATACACATAAGCATGCATACATGAAATAAAGCACATAAATATTATCACATAGTCAAAATAATACTAGAATATTATTTTCCGACTATTATGGCTTTATCGCATCCCCGTACGCATCTTCTAGTCTTCAGTCTTCGTTCTTGAATGCTCCATGTGACGAGAATATTAATTCCAATATTTAAATTTATTTATTTTTAAATAATCCAAAAGTTACTTAATTCGAAAATTAAGTCAATCGAATATATCAAAAATAAAATTAAATATTATTAATATTTTTATTTATTTTTATTTTCCTATCTAATTCTATTAAATCTCTAGAATCTCATCCAAGTCAAACTTGAAATATTCTAGAAGACTTCTATAATAGAATAAGGAAATAAAATAAATTAGGACTCTTCTACTTTCCTTAATTAATTAATTTTCATCTATTGAAAATTCCCAAGAATAGGAATAATCAAATAGAAAATAAATTAATTCCAATTTAATTCTTTTCCTATTCCATGAGAGTTCCTAAAAATAAGAACACTCAAATAGGAAAACCGAATTAATTAGGAAAGTCGGATTATGGTAGGAGTAGCGCGGGTTGGGAGTCCCCGCACCACCCCCACCGTCGACCGCCGCCCGGAAGGAGCATCGCCGCCGCCTCCAGCCCACGCGCCACCACCATCGGTGGCCGGCGTGGCCGGAAGCTCCCACGGACAGCCCCCATGCCGGTGGGTCGATCCCATGGGGTCGATCATGGGGATGATCGGCCCCTCGTCCCCTTTGTTCTCTTCGTCACATCTTCTTCGTCTTCCGGCGATCGTCTCAACATCGAACCAACATAAATAAATTACAAGAATTTAAATTACAATTCCGGTATCGATTCTATACATGAAATCGACCCTATACATTTTCCGGAAAAAGTAGAACGTAATAATAAACCTAAATTCGGTCAACCCCCGAAGTTTTACTATTACAAGCATTCACCACACATAAAAAGAATCTCGACATGTCCGAGAGTTTACTAATCAGGAACAATATTATGACATTAATTAAAATAATTAAATCTAGCCATAATAGTCGGAAACCCTGCATGGTAGAACAATATATCGCATATACACATGAACTAGAACTACGCTCTGATACCAATTGTTGGAAATCGATATCCCGGGTCATCAAAATTATGCGGAAACGACAACTCGACCAAAATCCCGTCGCCGGAATCTACCGCGAACCACCGCGCGAGCCGAGGCCCGACCGAAACGCACCGCCGCGGGATAAACCCGCGGCTCGTTCAGCCGAGCCCCCACGAGGAGGCTCGCGATCGCACATGCGATCGCTGGGATGCATGCGCATCCCCGGGGATGCTCACGGAAGCCCCCGGCGGTGAGTTCGGCGACTCACCGCCACCGCTACGGAGGAGGAGGGGCGCCCGCCACGGCACCAGCCCGCGGCTGCCCCCAGCGATCGACCATCATGGTCGATCGCATGCCCCGGCTGCCAGCCGGGGCTTCTCCGTTCGAGGAGGGCGGTCTGCCCATGCAGACCCGCCGTGGCTCCAGCCACGGCTACCCGGCGATCGACCACCGCGGTCGATCGCATGCCCCAGCTCCGGCTGGGGCTCCTCACGTGCACCGGCGGTCGAAACCCTAGGGTTCGACCGCCACCCTCGGCGTCCAGCCGAGGGCTCTCGTTGCGTGCGATCCCCACCGTGGATCCGCCGTTCGCGGTGGTCCGGTGGTCTTCGACCACCACCCCGCGTTCGGCCCTCGGTCCGGGGTTCGTCCCTCGGATCTTTGTTCATATGCATATACGAATAATTAATTAAAATCATCGAGGGGGTTTCAATGATTTTACCTTTGTTCTCGTTGTACGGAGAAACGAGATCGTTGAAGACCTTGAGACCTTCCCACGTATTCCTTGCACTAGCTCGAACGTCGGGTGGGCGACGATCTTCCGAACTCCATGGATCTCCCTCTCTACTTTATCTCTCTAGAATTGTGATCTTCAAGTTATGAGAATAGAGAAGACCATGTAGTGCTTTTATAGGCTACGTAGGGGATCTTAAGGAGGTGGAATATTGGGCTTCCAATATTAATGATTAAATTGAGCCCAAGCCAAAATCTATTAATCCAATTAATATTAATTAATTTATTTTCCACTATATAAATTAATTGCACTCCCAATATTAAACCATATTATATCAAATAATATTTCTACGGTAGTATTATTTATTCCGTGTATTTAAGATATAAATATCCATGAATAAAATTAATTTATTGCTAATTAATTTATTAATCTCTTATATCCGAGAATAGTACCATTCAACCTTAATTATTATGCGGAACAAATCCACCTGCAGGGTTTACATAATAATTCCTTATGAACTCATCTCGGGGATATTATCAACCCTTACGGGATACACTTTCCCGTCAAGTATTCACGGCATGTCATATATAAAATATAGCGACCCAACTTAACCGGTAATTGACCCAGTAATTAAACCGGTCAATTTCTTTGGAAAATCAAAGTCACTTATCTTAAATATACACACCCGCAATAGTATCGGGGATTAAGAATAAAATACACTGAGATTTAAATCGATTATCCAAGGCAATCCTAATCGATAAATCTCAAGCGATCCGCCCAATACACCAAGTGTACAAGTATGATAAAATAATCAAGACAAATTATTTTCTCCCTCATACAACGACTATACCGATGGATTGGTCCGTGTCCATCTAGGTCGTGAGCAACTGTTCGATTAAATACGAGTAACCGATAGTATGATCTTCTGTGTGGGCCCGCACACCATACTAACTACAACGTATATAATCTAGGACTATAATTTGCATATATTTAATTATAAATAATTAAACGCAAATAATTGTTTATTTAATTAAATAGATTAATGGCAATGGATCGGGAGTTTCCGTTACTTAAATCTAGACATTAAGTACACAACTCCAACACTGAGCCCACGGCCGCCTCAACTGATGAGGAAAGAGCATCATATAGGAAGTGGACAAAGGCTGATGAAATGGCTAGGTGCTATATTTTGGCTTCTATGTCAAATGTACTCCAAACCCAACATGAGTCGATGGACACTGCCGAGGATATGTTGTTCAACCTCAAGGAGATTTTTGGGCATCAAGACCGTGCGGCTAGGCAAGAAGCCATGAGAGTCCTCATGTCGACTACTCAGTCTGAAGGAACGCCCGTTGGGGAGCACGTTCTTAAGATGATGAGTCTGTTGAATGAATTGGAGGTCCTAGGAGCTCAGATTGATGGTGAGACGCAAGTCGACATCATACTCCAGTCTCTGACCCCTAGTTTTGAGCAGTTCCGTATGAGTTATAATATGGGTAAACTATCTTATACTCTTGCGCAACTCCTGACTGAACTAAAGGCGGCAGAGGAGATCTACAAGAAGGGCAAGTCTCAAGCGCTTGTAGCTACTAAGTCCAAAATCTTGAAAGCTGTTGGAGGTAGGGGCAAGAAAAGGAAGCAAGCCTGGAAACCCAGTGGTGCCAAGAGGAATGGACCACGAGTGGGGGCTAACAAGCCAAGGGGCAAGTGCTTCCGATGCAACAAGTCTGGACACTGGAAGTCTGAATGTCCTCTCAAAGGTACGAATTTTTCTTTAGTCGTAAAAACATAGTCAGCGGTATTATCTACCAGAATTCTGGTGTGTAGATATGGAACCACTGACGGTGTGTGCATTATTTTGAATGCAGGGGTTCCAGAAAACCCTTCGACTTAGAGAAGAAGAGTTCGAGTCTACATGGGCAAAGCTGTAGAGGAGGCAGCAGTTGCAGTGGAAGACATTTTATCTGCTTTAAGTAGTTCTAGGATTTCATTTCAAGTTTATTGCTTTATGTACCCTTTATTTTAGAAAGAACTTTTGTTCTGGTTTTCTATTATCAATGAATGGATATTTTATTTCTTTAATCATTTAATGGTTTGAATAAGAAATAATGGTGTTATCTATTCTGGTACATTAGATAGCAATATATGAATGATGAATCCTTAGTCTACCACGATGCAACAAACCGTTATATAACTTGTTTTACTTATTTCTTTGTTAATCATTATACTTGTGAATTCTTGTACTTGGTAGTATTTATTCAAATAAGATTCAAAAGGTCGAAATTGATTTGATCAATTATAGTTGAAGGAATGGACCTTCCGACCTAAGAATTGAATTTGGAAGATAATACAACTGGGCAAGCCTTTCTGGATAAAGGGTGGAATTTGGACAAGTATTAAGAATGATCAACGATGATATATATGCAGACATATGTGTACTTAGAAAGGTACGAGTAGTTCTTTTAAGAATACTCAAAGATGGATTAGAATACTTGATGTGCCATAAAAGCAAAGTGTTTTGACTAAGTCAATGGACACAAAGCTATTATGGGGAACCTTCAAGGTATATCCATCAGAAGCCTGTGACTTGTTCACGGAGGCTACCACCTATCTAAAGAACACGTAGCATAAATCAAAAATTGGGATTAAATCTCAAAAAGACTACACCATACACTCACGTGTAGAAATGGTGTGTCGGAAATAAGAAATGGAATTCTAATAGTAAAAAGGACAAGTTTGTTCGGAACTACCTATGTTCTATAAATATTCCTGGATACAACGGCAATATGGTTGTAGGACATCCTAGAAGATAATGTGATTGTATGTTCAATAGTACTATGAACCAGAAGGACGTCCTTGTCCGGTTCCTAGAGCAAGACTATTAGATGAACTACAATGCCCTAACTGACAAGGTACTTTGAAATGAGGAAAAGAATAGACTGAGAACCAGCCAAACCGAGTAGTAGCACACCACTAACTGCACCTAATGTTTTTACTGTTATACACCGGAACGCCGTTGCAGTGGGAGGTTGTTAAGCAACCAGAGATGTTCATAAGACTAGAGGAGTTTTAAACTCTGGATCTAGTAGAGATGAAATCGATCCCTAGCTCTGCATAAGGGCGGTACTAATCTAAATGTGCCTTCTTAGAGTTAAGAGACAAGATCATTTAGATTACAAGCTTAGTAAATCGTTACAAAGCCATGAATCGTGGAACTTGCGAATTGATGAGATAGTCCATGAAATGGATTCATCAAAGGGCATAGACGAAGAAGGTGTATTGGAAACGTAATAGAAACAAGGTGGTGTTTCTCGGAGTTTTATGTAGATAACATTTTATCATTGGCAACAATGTAAAAGTGTTGTCAGACATAAAATAATGGTTGTCTAAAATAAATCGAGATATAAGATTAAGAGGAAGTTAGATCATGTTCTTAGAATCTTTTGATCTCTAGATAAGAACATTGTACTTCTCCTAGATATCTTATACGATTATGGTTTGTTTTAAACATGCATAATTCTGAGAAAGGTTATTGCCTTTCAGATACAGAATACATCTATCTAAAGATATGTGTTTTGAACACATAAAGGAGATAGATAAGGACAAAGTGGTTTCCTATACCCTGGTATATGGAAAGCTTAATGAATGCAGTGTTAAAAAACAAGAACCTGATATCAACTATGCGGTTAGCGTAGTGGGAGGATATCAAATTAATCTTATCAAGAAATATTCGCATGCTGTAAAAGTACTTTGGAAGTACTGGTTTACGAAGCAATACGAGTTCTTCTTAGATTACATTTTCTCAGATCCCAAATCAGAGAAGGACCAGTGTAAGTCGATATCAGGCTATGTGTTAACTTTTGGAAGAGGTGGAACCTTAAGATGAAAGAGTGATAAGCATGATGCTTCTCGGACTCTATCATAAACCGAATAGCAGCCTCAGAGGCAGCGGAAGTTTTGGTTAGGTTCCAGAATGACCTCTGGACTTGGATATGATTCTTAGTTCACCAAAAGGCTATGTATATGGTGGTGCATGGTAAACTGGAAGAAGTCATAAGTCCAAAAAGGTGATGATAACACATAGAGCAAGTACCACCTGATTCGAGTCATCGTCTAGTGAGACGACGCAGTAGTCACCAAGATAACTTCAGAGCGGCAACCTAGATTGCTCATTCACATAGTACTTCTAGGAAGTATGACTTAAGCACGTGATGAGTATGGGAGTCGGGAGTTTGGAGGAAATGACTAGACCTTAGTACAAGTGGGAGATTGTTGGAGTTGTGTACTTAATGTCTAGATTTAAGTATCGGTAACTCCCGGTCATAGCATTTAATCTATTTAATTAATAAACAATTGTTTGCATTTAATTATTATTAATTAAATATATGCAAAAAATATAGTCCTAGATTATATACGTTGTAGTTAGTATGGTGTGCGGGCCCACACAGAAGATCATATTATCGGTTACTCGTATTTAATCGAACAGTTGCTCACGACCTAGATGGACACGGACCAATCCATCGGTATAGTCGTTGTGTGAGAGAGAAAATAATTTATCTTAATTATTTTATCACACTTGTTCACTTGGTGTATTGGGCGGATCGCTTGAGATTTATCGATTAGGATTGCCTTGGATAATCGATTTAAATCTCAGAGTATTTTATTCTCAATCCCCGATAATATTGCGGGTGTGTATATTTAATATAAGTGACTTTGATTTTCCAAAGGAATTAACCGATTTAATTATTGGGTTAATTACCGGTAAAATTGGGTCGCTATATTTTATATATGACATGCCGTGAATACTTGACGGGAAAGTGTATCCCGCAAGGGTTGATAATATCCCCGAGATGAGTTCATAAGGAATTATTGTGTAAACCTCATGAGTGGATTTGTTCCGCACAATAATTAAGGTTGAATGGTACTATTCTCGGATATAAGAGATGAATAAATTAATTAGCAATAAATTAATTTTATTCATGGATATTTAAATCTTAAATACACGGAATAAATAATACTAACCGGAGAAATATTATTTGATATAATATGGTTTAATATTGGGAGTGCAATTAATTTATATAGTGGAAAATAAATTAATTAATATTGATAGGATTAATATATTTGGGCTTGGGCTCAATTTAATCATTAATATTGGAAGCCCAATATTCCACCTCCTTTAGTTCCCCTACGTAGCCTATAAAAGCACTATATGGTATTCACAAAACATAAGACAAGATTATCATACTTGATATTCTAGAGAGTTCGTGAAGGAGATCCATAAGCTTGGAGGATCGTCGCCCACCCGACGTTCAAGCTAGTGCAAGGAATACGTGGGAAGGTCATAAGGTCTTCAATATTGATTTCGTTTCTCCGCACAACGAATCAAAGGTAAAAATCATAAACTCCCTTGTATGATTTATTCATGAATTAATTGTGACATATACATGAACGCACAATCCGGGAAAACGACGAACCTCGGGGACGGGGATTCGAGATCCCCGGCGAGGGTCGAGAGGAGCGGCCGAACCCTAGGGTTCGACCGCCGGTACGCGCGGCCGAAGGGGAGCCCCGGCTGGATGCCGGGGCATGCGATCGACGTGAAGTCGATCGCCGGGAGGTTCGCCGTGGGCTGGTGCCACGGCGGGTGGACCTCCCAGCCACCCTTGGCCGGCGGCGGTGGCGCACGGGAAAAACCCTCGGCTGGAGCCGAGGGGTGCGATCGATCCTCGGATCGATCGCGGGTAAGCTGCGGGGTCACCCGCAGCGACCCCGTACGTGCTGCGGGTTCGCCCGCAGCGGATGCGTGCGGGGCTTAACCCTGCCGGGCAGCGAGTCGTGGACTCGCTGCGGGGCTGCTGCGAGCAACCCCAGGAATCGCTCGTAGCGATCCCAGCGATCGCACGGGGCGATCGCGAGTCCCCTCGCGGGGACTCGGCTGGGCGTGCGCGCGCCTTCGGGTGCGTTGCGCGTTCGGCTGGGTCCCGGTTCGCGTGGGCTCGTTACTTCTCTGGCGACTGAGGTTTTCGTTCGGGTTATTAGTTTCCGCAATTTTAATGGCCCGGGATATCGATTTCCAACACATCTCCTCCTGTGGCTAACAAAATCTCCATCATAGTCATGGTGTCTTGACCCGTCAGTGCGACGAGCTTCACCTCCATTTCTTTGTAGCCCGGAAGCGGCCGACCCTGCTCGTACGGTTTGTAGGGGGCCTTTCGCGGGGCGGGTGCAACCCTCCGATCCACGGGCTCCGGGTCCCGTCTCTTTTGCTCCGGGGCACTTTCGTTTCCCCGCATAAGACGCTGGAACCAGCACTGGGCCCCGGCTTTGATGCGGAAATCTTCGTAACTCCTTGGGTAGCAAAGCATCAGGTGTTTGAATAGCTCCAAGTTCTTCCGGAGTCCGCTCATGGCGGTGTGCAATTTTAAGTCGTCGCCGACCTCCTCGCCACCGAGCAGGATGTCCCCTACCCGGTCCACATATGACCCGTCACTCTCGTCCGCCGCCTGCCGGACTCCGATCAACCTCTGGCTTTGCTCGAGTCGATTGACCTTCGAAGCGAAATGGGCGACGAACCATTGGACCAAGTCGTCGAAGCAGTGGATGGATCGGGAGGGTAGCCCTGCGAACCACTTGTGGGCCGTGTCCCCTAAAGTGAGTGGGAACATCCGGCACCTTCTGGCGTCACTGGCACCTCGTCCCGACATGTAGGTGCGGAAGCGGCTGAGGTGGACCTCGGGGTCCGTCTTCCCGTCATAGAGGGCGGTCTGTAGGGGCTGGATCTCGTACTGCATGGTGGCGTGCTCGACCTCTAAAGCCAACGGCTCCTTACAGAAGTCGACGCGTTCGGGCTTGACTTAGGCCTCGGCGAGCCTTCTCTCCACCTCTGTCACTTTCTCGTACAGGTCGCGGAGTCCTGCCTCGGGTCCCGACGTCGTTGGGATCGGGACGACGGGATGAGGTCCGCGTCTGCCATAATTCTCCCGCTCGTCGGCTGTCCCGAGCCCCGAGGCCTCGTGCGCCGTTGACGCGGATAGGTACTCGGCCGGGTCGTTCAGATCGAACATCAGCCTCCTAGCCGGGGGCAGGCGCTGGTCATGACTCGCTTGCCCCGGCCCGAGGCGGACGAACGCGTTGGTTTTAACCTGTTTTCTCGACGATAGAGATATAGGAGTTGTAAGAGCGTGCTTACGCTGGGCCAAGCTGGCCATGACTTCGTCGATCTTCTCGGGGGTTTCGAGCATACTGCCCGAGAAGAGAGCCGGAGTGGCGGGAACTGGTGGATCTCGGCGTGGGCCGGGGCGTGCGCGCCGGTTGTGCCGTTCGGTAAGCAGGTGACGTCTCAGACGTCGCGCTTCGGAGCTGCTTCGTACCTGGCGACGAGTGATTCGTCGAGAACCTGGTTCCTCCAAGTGGATCTCGGCCTCCGACGCGGGATAGCATCTGTGTGTGGTCAGTGCCGGGACCGCGGGTTCATCTTCCACGGGCATCTTTGCTCGTTCTGACCTTCTCCGAGTGGCGGATCTCGAAGAGTCTGACGCCGTGGCTCCATCTTGCTCTTGGCTGGACATATCTTCACTACAGCTCTTTTCCTGGGTCTAGAAATACAACCCCCTCCTTCTAGCGCCAACTGTTTTGGGTCGTTTTTGTTGGAGAGAATGAAGTACGGGGTGGATATGAGGGTTTCGCAACGACTACCAAAGCAAGTAAATTTTTATGTAGAAAGGGTTGAAATTTCCAGGCCGGGGAGGAAAAGGATAAGAATCCGAGCTAAAGAAGATAATGTCTTTTATTTCGATAATACTTTTAATCCGTATATTTCGCCGCCCTTACAATGAGATGGGGAGGCCGGCTTTTATAGATGAGAGCACATGCTCATGCAAAGCCACGACATCACGACACGTTAAGTCTACTCTGGGGTCATTAAATGCCGGGGCACGATTCCGAGCTGGGTTTAAGCGAGGCCCGGGGCCTGAGTTCGGCTGGGTTTATGCGGCTCCCGTTCAGGGACTTCGGCGGGGGTGCTTCCCGGTTCGTCCTTTTAGATCGATCATGAGAGCGCGCTGCTTTTCGATCGGCCCTGTTGGAATTCGATATCCCGGGCTATTAAAATTTGCGGAAACCATAGCCCGATCAAAAACCCTTCGCCGGAGTTTGATCGCGAGCACGCCACGAAGCCCGGAGCTCAACCGAACGCGCGACCGTGGGTGAACCCACGCGCGCCCAGCCGAGCCCCGTACGTGGGGCTCGCGATCGCATGACGCGATCGCTGGGGCTGCTCCCGGCAGACCCCGGCAACAGGTCCGGCGACCTGCTGCCCGCCGTGGAGGCGCGGCTCGACCGACGAGCCGCTGCGGGCGCACCAGCCGCCCGCCCGGCGATCACGCCCTAGGCGTTGATCGCCCCCTCGGCTGAAGCCGAGGGCTCTCCATGCACGCCGAACCCTAGGTGGGTCGACCACCATCGCCGGTTGATCCTCCTTCGGGGTTCATACCTCGGATCTTGCGTTATTTAAATCTATTTATTTTCAATTAATCCAAAAGTTACTTAATTCTAAAATTAAGTCAATCGAATATATCAAAAATAAAATTAAATATTATTAATATTTTTATTTATTTTTATTTTCCTTTCTAATTCTATTAAATCTTTAGAATCCTATCCAAGTCCAACTTGGAACATTCTAGAAGACTTCTATAATAGAATAAGGAAATAAAATAAATTAGGACTCCTAATCCTTCCAAATTTATTTCTTTCCTAATCTATTAAAAATTCCATAAAGGAATATTTAAATAGGAAAAATTAATTAAGGACTATTAAAACTTTCCAAATTAAATATTTTCCTAATCTATTAAAAATTCCATAAAGGAATAATTAAATAAGGAAAAATAAATTAATTCTAAATTTATTCCTTTCCTATTCCATGAAAATTCCCAAGAATAGGAATAATCAATGAGGAAAAATAAATTTATTCTAAATTTATTCTTTTCCTATTCCATGAGAATTCCCAAAAATAGGAATACTCAAAATAGGAAAACCGAATAATTTAGGAAAGTTAGATCTCGGCGGGAGAGCACGGGTTGGGAGTCCCCGCGCCCCACCACCATCGACCGCTAGCCGAGGAGGAGCACCACCGCCGCCGCCGCCCAGCCACGGGCCACCATCGCCGGTGACACCGCGGCCGAGAGGCGCGATGTGCCCTCCCCATGCGATCGATCGATCCATTGGATCGGCCATGGTGATGGCCGGTCCGAGTCCTCCCTCTCTTACGTCTCCTCCGTCACACGTCTTCTTCTCCGGCGGTCGTTTCGGCATCGATCCAACGTAAATAAATTACAAAATTAATTTACAGCTATCCGGTATCGATTCTATACATGAAATCGACCCTATACATTTTCCGGAAAAATAGAACGTAATAATAAATCCTAAATTCGGTCAACCCCCGAATTTTTACTATTACAAGCATTCACCACACATAAAACGAATCTCGACATGTCCGAGAGTTTAATAATCAAGAACAATATTATGACAATAATTAACGAACAATTATATCTAGCCATAATAGTCGGAAACCCTGCAAGGTAGAACAATTTATCGAAAAATACCGTGAACGAAAACCAACGCTCTGATACCAATTGTTGGAAATCGATATCCCGAAATTAATAAATTAATTAAAATTAATTATCTAATTAATTCCGACCGATATCCTTCGGAGATCGAATATCCGGGGTTGTCAAATTGCGGAACGACAACTCCAATCGAAATCCCGGTTGCCGGAAATCCGCCACGAACCTCAACGGGGATAGCCCAACCAAACAAACCCTAACCGCAAACGAACACGGGCTGTTCGGTCGAGCCTCCGCGTGGGGCTCGCGGCTGTCCTTGGCAGCCGCCTAGGGCTGCTCACAGCAGCCCCCTTGGGCACGACTGAACCCTCGCGGACAGCCCCAATGCAAACCCTAGCCGCGGCCGAGCCGCCGCTTGTTTGGTCGAGGCGTGCGCATGTCACCGGACATGCGTTAGGGTTCAGCCCTTAGCAGCCCGCTAGGCTTGCCCAGCCATGTCCCGCTGATAGCCCCCAAGCCACGGTCGAACCGTGGCTAGCGATCAGCCCGCAGCCACCGCCGCGCGAGCGGCGGTCCAGCCGTGCGAGCGGTGATCACGCCGTGCGAGCGGCTGCTCCAGCAACCCGCTGGACAAGCATGGGCGATCGAGCTCATGCTCGATCGAGTCTCGGCCCCCAGCCGAGGCTCACACCCCTCGACCCCTCCAGCCCGAGCCGTTGAGCCGCCGGCGGTCCGGTGATCTTCGATCACCACCGCCCGGTTCAACCTCAACTTGGGTCGCGTTCTCGGATCTTGGTTCACGATATTTTTACGATAATTTAAACGATTAAAATCATAAAGAGGGTTTTACGATTTTACCTCGTTCTCGTTGTTCGGAAAAACGAAGAACTCAATTGATGACCTTGAGATCTTCCCACGTATTCCTTGCACTAGCTCGAACGTCGGGTGGGCGACGATCTTCCGAACTCCATAGATCTCCCTCTCTACTTTCTCTCTCTAGAATTGTGATCTTCAAGTTATGAGAATAGAGAAGACCATGTAGTGCTTTTATAGGCTACGTAGGGGATCTTAAGGAGGTGGAATATTGGGCTTCCAATATTAATGATTAAATTGAGCCCAAGCTCAAATCTATTAATCCCATTAATATTAATTAATTTATTTTCCACTATATAAATTAATTGCACTCCCAATATTAAACCATATTATATCAAATAATATTTCTCCGGTAGTATTATTTATTCCGTGTATTTAAGATATAAATATCCATGAATAAAATTAATTTATTGCTAATTAATTTATTCATCTCTTATATCCGAGAATAGTACCATTCAACCTTAATTATTATGCGGAATAAATTCCACCTGCAGGGTTTACATAATAATTCCTTATGAACTCATCTCGTGGATATTATCAACCCTTCCGGGATACACTTTCCCGTCAAGTATTCACAGCATGTCATATATAAAATATAGCGACCCAATTTTACCGGTAATTAACCCAATAATTAAATCGGTTAATTCCTTTGGAAAATCAAAGTCTCTTATATTAAATATACACACCCGCAATAGTATCGGGGATTAAGAATAAAATACTCTGAGATTTAAATCAATTATCCAAGGCAATCCTAATCGATAAATCTCAAGCGATCCGCCCAATACACCAAGTGTACAAGTGTGATAAAATAATCAAGACAGATTATTTTCTCTCTCACACAACGACTATAACGATGGATTGGTCCGTATCCATCTAGGTCGTGAGCAACTGTTCGATTAAATATGAGTAACCGATAGTATGATCTTCTGTGTGGGCCCGACACACCATACTAACTACAACGTATAGAATCCAGGACTATAATTTGCATATATTTAATTATAAATAATTAAATGCAAATAATTGTTTATTTAATTAAATAGATTAGTGGCAATGGATCGTGAGTTTCCGTTACTTAAATCTAAACATTAAGTACACAACTCCAACATCGATATCCCGGGTTATTAAAATATGCGGAAACCAATAACCCGATCAAACCCTTCGCCGGAGATCACATGAACGCCGACTCACGCCCCGGAGCTCGACCGAGGAGACCACGTACCCGAAGGCACGCGGCTGCCCCGCAGCCGAACCCCCGCGAGCGGGGTTCACGCTATCGCCCGATCGCGTCCCACGCGATCGATGGGTGGGGCTGCTCCCAGCAGCCCCCGCGGCGAGTCCGGCGACTCGCCGCCGCCTGAAGGCTCCCCCACCGTCGAGGTGGGGAGGGGACGGCACCAGCCCGCCCCCAGCGATCGATCCTTGTGATCGATCGCAAGCCCTCGGCCCAGCCGAGGGTTTCTCCTCCGCGCGCCGCCAAACCCTAGCGGGCGATCCCGCGGTCCGGTGGCTTCGCCACCACCGCGTGATCGTTCGTCTAATCCGGGTTCGACTTTCGGATCTTCGTTCTACGGTATTTTCAATAATTCGAATCAAATAAAATCATAAAGGATGTTTAGATTTTACCTTCGATTCGTTGTTCGGAGAAACGAAATCAAACACCTTTGAATCTTCCTACGTATTCCTTGCACTCCGTTCGAACGTCGGGTGGGCGACGATCTATCAAACTCCTATGGATCTCCTTCAACTCTCTAGAACTATCAAATATTGATATTCTTGTCTTATGATTTATGAAGGCCATGTAGTGCTTTTATAGGCTACGTAGGGGATCTAAAGGAGGTTGAATATTGGGCTTCCAATATTGGAGATTAAATTGAGCCAAGCCCAAATCCATTAATCCTTACCAATATTAATTTTATTTATTTTCCACTATATAAATAAAATTGCACTCCCAATATTTACCCATATTATATCGAATAATATTTCTTCGGTTAGTATTATTTATTCCGTGTATTTAAGATTTAAATATCCATGAATAAAATTTATTTATTGCTTAGTAAATTTATTCATCTCTTATATCCGAGAATAGTATCACTCAACCTTATTTATTATGTGGGAACAAATCCACTCGCGAGGTTTACATAATAAATCCTTATGAGCTCATCTCGGGGATATTATCAACCCTTCCGGGATACACTGTCCCTTCAAGAATTCACGGCATGTCATATATAAAATACAGTGACCCAACTCAACCGGTAATTAACCCAATAATTAAATCGGTTAATTCCTTTGGGAAATCAAAGTCACTAATATTAAATATACACACCCGCAATAGTATCGGGGATTAAGAATAAAATACTTCGAGACTTAAATCAATTATCACAGAGCAATCCTAATTGATAAGTCTCGAGCGATCCGCTCAATACACCAAGTGTACAAGTGTGATAAAATAATTAAGACAAATTATTTTCTCTCTCACACAACGACTATACCGATGGATTGGTCCGTATCCATCTAGCTCGTGAGCAACTGTTTGATTAAATACGAGTAACCGATAGTATGATCTTCTGTGTGGGCCCGACACACCATACTAACTACAACGTATATAATCTAGGACTATTATTTGCATTTATTTAATTAATAATAATTAAAAGCAAATGAATGTTTATTATTAATAGGTAAATGAAAGTGTACAAGGAGTTCAGAATACTCAAATCTAGCCATTAAGTATACTACTCCATCAATCACCGCTGACAATGTTTCAGTGACTAAGGAAAATTTCGTACCTTTGATGAGAGGACAATCAGACCTCCAGTGCCCAAACTGTTTGCATCGAAAGCATCTACCTAAAGGCTTGCTTCTCCCAATCCGTGGTTTTAAACCACTGGGCCTCTTTGCACGCTTTTCCTTTAGCCTTGCCACAAAAGCTTGTGATTCTCTTAACTTACGCACAAACTCCGCTTTCGCCGAATCCTTTTTAAGAGACTCGTTGAGAGAAGATTTTGTAAGTATGTTAATCACCTCTTGTCCGGCTTCCACGCTATGTCTCAACATCATCCTAAGGTCATTCTTAATGTCCTCATCAGTTGGGACAACAGTGGATTCGGAAAGCTCAACAGTCTGAACAATGTCCAGATTTCGTTCCCAATCATTACTATATGGAACCAGTGAGTTTTCATCCTTAAGTATATCACAAAGTGGGGTCACAGTCATTCTTAACCTATAAGCACATAAAACAAACAAACAATTTAATACCGATATTATCTCCCTCAAATAATATCATTAAATCACTAATCACATCTAAAATCCCATCAGGTAAGGCAAGCCACGATAGTGTGGACGTTTACCCACCCAAACGATTTCGCAATTAGATTTGCTTCGGTCGTACATCATCAATAGCGTTACTTCGATGGGAAGGATACTATGAAGCGTACCTAAGTGTAAACCATCACTCAGTACTAAGAAGTTTGTTTGGGACTCGCATATCACCGCAAGCCACGATAGTGTGGACGTTTACGTTGACACACGGATCCTTCACTCCCTTCTATAACTGTCTACATCAATTGATCCAAAATCCCATTCAGTGTAGCAAGCCACGATAGTGTGGACGTTTACCACACCAAAAGATTTTTACAATTGACTCCCAATTACTTGATCCATTCGATCTTGTAAATCAAGACGCGGAGAATCATAAGTGAAACTCGAAGTTTCTTACCAGTGATTCACCATGCGAACAACCCTATCTCTCATAAATGAGGGAGCCGAGCAGACAATCGATCCACCTTCAAAAGGATGGTACGAAGGTCTCTAATTTGTGTCCTCTACATGACCAAGTGGCTTTGGCTCCATTCCACTCCCCGGGGTGAGAATGAGTCGACTTGAAATCAGCTTTGGAAAGACAAATTAGGCATTGTTTGATAAACTTAACCAATGTTTCTCGTAAGAGGAATTACAAGAACTCTCCTCCAATGACTTATCTATATAAACTTCAAAAGTTTATAAAAGTCACCAAGAGAGCAGCAATGGAGACCATGAGAATGTTTCCATTCCCTCTCCCACCTAGCTTTTTACAACAAGGGATACGCTATCTAGTGCATAAAGTAAACACACATAGCATGCATACATGTAATAAAGCACATAGTATTATCACATAATCAAAATAATACTAGAATATTATTTTCCGACTATTATGGCTTTATCACATCTCCGTACGCATCTTCTAGTCTTCAGTCTTCGTTTTTTTAAATGCTCCATGTGACGAGAATATTAATTTCCAATATTTAAATCTATTTATTTTCAATTAATCCAAAAGTCACTTAATTCGAAAATTAAGTCAATTGAATATATCAAAAATCAAATTAAATATTATTAATATTTATTTATTTTTATTTTCCTTTCTAATTCTATAAAATCTTTAGAATCCCATCCAAGTCAAACTCGGAATATTCTAGAAGACTTCTATAATAGAATAAGGAAATAAAATAAATTAGGACTCTTCTACTTTCTATAATTAATTAATTTCCATCCATGAAAATTCCCAAGAATAATCAAATAGGAAATAAATTAATTCTTATTTAATTCTTTTCCTATTCCATGAGAGTTCCTAAAAATAAGAACACTCAAAATAGGAAAACCGAATCAAATAGGAAAGTAGGATCTTGGTAGGAGTAGCATGGGTTGGGAGACCCCACACCACCCTACCAATCGACCGGCCCCCTTAGGGTTTACCGCCGCCGCCGCGTGGCCGGGACTCCCGCGGGCAGCCCCCCTTCGGCCTAGGGTCGATCGATCCTCATGGATCGATCATGGGGATTGATCGATCCAAGCCCTAGCTTCCTCTCGTCACTTCGTCTTCTCCGGCGGTCATCTTCGCATCGATCCAACGTAAATAAATTACAATAATTTAAATTACAATTCCGGTATCGATTCTATACATGAAATCGACCCTATACACTTTCCGGAAAAATGAAGAACAATAATAATAAACCTAAATTCGGTCAACCCCCGAATTTTTACTATTACAAGCATTCACCACCAAAAACGAATCTCGACATGTCCGAGAGTTTAATAATCCAACATAAATATGACAAAATAATTAAACGAATAATTAACTAAGCCATAATAGTCGGAACCCTGCAAGGTAGAACAATTTTATCGAAAATACCGCGAACGTAAACCACGCTCTGATACCAATTGTTGGAATTCGATATCTCGGGTTATTAAAATTTGCGGAAAATAATAACCCGAACGAAAACCTCGATCGCCGGAGAAATCACGAGCACCACGTGAGCCAGGACCCGACCGAACGCGTCGCGCACACGAGGGCACGCGAACGCCCAGCCGAGTCCCCACGGGGGACTCGCGATCGCTGCGGGCGATCGCTGGGTTGCTACAAGCAACCCCGCAGCGGATCCGTTGATCCGCTGCTACGCGACTAGGGCTCGCGTTTAGCGAGCCGCTGCGAGGAACCCGCAGCTCGCTACGAGCTGCTACGGGTCACGCCCCGTAGCCCTAGCGATCAGCCCCGTAGGGCTCGATCGATCCTCGGCGACCAGCCGAGGGTTCGCGCGCTCGATCCCCATGAGGGATCTTTGAGCCGCCGGCGGTCCGGTGGTTCGACCACCACCGCCCGGCTCGACCTTCATCCGGGGTTCGATCCTCGGATCTTGCGTTCACGGTATTTCACGATAATCCAAATAAAATAAAATCAAGGGCGTTTAGATTTTATACCTTCGATTCGTTGTTCGGAAAAACGAAATCAAGATGACCTCGAGAACTTCCCACGTATTCCTTGCACTAGCTTGAACGTCGGGTGGGCGACGATCCTCCAAGCTTATGGATCTCCTTCACGAACTCTTTAGACTAATCAAGTATGATTATCTTGTCTTGTCTAATTGTGAAGACCATGTAGTGCTTTTATAGGCTACGTAGGGGATCTAAAGGAGGTGGAATATTGGGCTTCCAATATTAATGATTAAATTGAGCCCAAGCCCAAATATATTAATCTCATTAATATTAATTAATTTATTTTCCACTATATAAATTAATTGCACTCCCAATATTAAACCATATTATATCAAATAATATTTTTCCGGTTAGTATTATTTATTCCGTGTATTTAAGATTTAAATATCAATGAATAAAATTTATTTATTGCTTAATAAATTTATTCATCTCTTATATCCGAGAATAGTACCACTCAACCTTATTATTATGCGGGAACAAATCCACTCGCGAGGTTTACATAATAAATCCTTATGAGCTCATCTCGGGGATATTATCAACCCTTCAGGGATACACTGTCCCGTCAAGAATTCACGGCATGCCATATATAAAATATAGTGACCCAACTTAACCGGTAATCGACCCAATAATTAAACCGGTCAATTCCTTTGGAAAATCAAAGTCACTTATATTAAATATACACACCCGCAATTGTTTCGGAGATTAAGAATAAAATACACTGAGACTTAAATCAATTATCACAGAGCAATCCTAATTGATAAATCTCAAGCGATCCGCCCAATACACCAAGTGTACAAGTGTGATAAAATAATTAAGACAAATTGTTTTCTCTTTCACACAACGACTATACCGATGGCTTGGTCCGTGTCCATCTAGGTCGTGAGCAACTGTTTGATTAAATACGAGTAACCGATAGTATGATCTTCTGTGTGACGGCGCACACCATACTAACTACAACGTATATAATCTAGGACTATAATTTGCATATATTTAATTAACAATAATTAAAAACAAATGAATGTTTATTTTAATAGATAAATGATAGTGTACAAGGAGTTCAGAATACTTAAATCTAGACATTAAGTATACTACTCCAACAGGCCACACATGCCCATACATCTGCGAAAAAGGAGACGGCATCAGAAGCACCTCGCGATGATATTGAGGGTGGAATTTTCGAGACACGATGAAGCGCTTAACCCCAGACTCTAGCGTAGCCACCAATGATTCTTCCCCGGGTTCACGTTCCCGGGGGTGAGTAATGGGTCCCACACCAGAGTTAGCAGTACTCGGAGGTTGATTCGACATGATTCGTTTTCTGGGGATAGAAAAAACTTAAACTCAGCGGCCTTATGAAGACCAAGGATTGCGAGGCCCAAGGCCACCGTCTAGGCACTATTCCCGGGTGCATTAAATGGCCTTTCAGTGTTGCAGTAGCGGGTCAGAAACACCCAGACGATCACGATTGCCCGAGGCGGGCGGCGAAGTACAGAAAAGGGCCACCTACCAACCCCCACAATTAAAGCCAGACAGTCGCCGGGGGACAGCTGACCAAAGGTCCCCAACGGGCGGAGACATCCCCAAAGATACCAGATCTCCGGCGATCTCTACGGGGGCCAATGTTGGGGGAGTAAAAAAACCAAATACGAAAACGTATATCCAAGGATGGGACACGTGGGGAAGGGCCCACCCGGAGCTAACCACGCAAAGGGGAGCACCCGAATCAAGCTCGGCTCGCGGCTCGGATCACGTGGCACGCGGATAAGAGCCATCCGGAAGCATGCCAGGCAGGGGGACGACGCGTGGGACGCATCGCGGCTCGGATCACAGGTCACGGATCTCCTAAATAATCCGCGCGGGGAAGTGACTCGGGGCGCGTCCGCGACTCGGGTCACGGACCATCCGGAAGAGAGCCATACAAGGATATGACGCGAGGTACATGCTCGTCCCGAGGCCCGGATCACGATGTCGTCATACGAGCCATGCAGGGGTATTGGACCCGGGTCACGCTCTTGATCCGCTACACGAGCCCGTCATGCTTTCCGTGCGTAGAGACAACGAAGGCTCAAGATCCAGCCCGCAGCCCGTGCCACGCAATCATTATCTGAGGGAGGGCTCATCCCAGGAAGAACGGAGACATCGCCCACGTGAGCCCACATGCATCATCTACACTCCAGATCACGGGCCCCGGGTCGTTACTAGCTTCATTTAATGCTATAGACGTAGTACGTGGTCTGAATGTAATCATTCCATAATTCCCTATAAATAGGGGGCTTATCCCTTCAGATTAAAGGGCGGCACTAATTAGTGAATATACTCGATAATAAAAGAGTGGATAATAGAAATCCTTCAGAAGAAGCTTCAAAGCTCAAAACCTCTGTTCTTTTCCAGATCTAGCTCAACCCCTACTCCAAAATATAAATTTACATGTATTAGTATCGTTTCAAACCCTCTATACACAGCCCAGCCCCGTATTATACTACCCGACTAAAACGTGCTAAAACAAAGGTTCCACGATAAATAATTCTTCCCAAATATATCTAGTTCAACGAAATCTAGTTTCGCGATGTTCACCATGAGTATCTACAAAATAAGATACATTAGATCTCGATTTTCAGAGATGTTATTCGAGATAATTAGTATGTAATCAATTTTGATATTTCTGCAGGAATATCATATCACATCACGATGTTCTTCAGAACATTTAATTTTTAGATTTGATATTTCTTCAGAAATATCATGTTCTTCAGGAACATTAAAAATTTAATTGATTTACTCAGGATAATTAATTTGATATTACTTCAGCAATATCAAATTATAATGTTCTTCAGAAACATATGATATTACTTCAGGAATATCGGATTATATGTTCTTCGGGAACATATTACTTTTGTAAAGAAGGGAGAAGAAGTAGATATATTTATAATTATTTAATAAATATAAACAAAATATAAATTCTTGTCTTGTACTTCGGATCTTGAATGGGTAGAACTTGGATGAAGAACGCGGTTGAGCTTCTTGTGCTGATAACGTGTTATAAAGTAAAGAGAATTGAGAGAGAATTGAATGAATTTATTAATGAGGGGAGACCCCTTTATATAGGATACAATCTAGAGTTTCTGACTTAGCCAACAAGTCATTCACTATAATATATATATTTATAACAAATTTTAAATTATACTATTTGTAAAATATGTTTATAATTTAAGTTTACATTTTGAATTACAAATTAAAATATCAAAAATTATATAAAAATATACAATATTTATTGAAAAAATAAAATAAAATAAGGCGATTTTAGCTTTTCATCCCAAATATTTTTGGGCTCAAGATTGAACCGACCCTTCATTTTTTTGGTCCGAGCCTTTAATGGCCAGTCCGAAAAAAAATTGGATCGACCCATGACTGGTTTTTCGGGTCAAGCTTCTTGTTTTCGAGTTAAAACACTCACTCTAGTTGTGATTTTTTTTAAAAAAAACTAAGTTGAAAAGTAAAATAAAATTGTAATTTAAATTGAAAAAATAAAAATAAAATAAAATAAAATAAAATAAGAGTGTGCATATAGAATTGAAACATCCAAGAGTGCAAAATTCTACGAAAATGAAGTATTATGTATGATCTTCTTGCATTGATTTTTGGTTTTTTTTCTAGAAGTTGCACATAGAATTGAGACATTAAAAAAATGTGCATAATTCTACATAAATGATTAAGCAGTATATAGGTATGATCTTCTTGCATTGATGTTTGGTTTGCACAATTGGAAAATGAGCAAAATAGAAAGTGTTAATATTAACAAATTGCCGTGCGAAAAAACCCGAAGTAAAAAGCCCATTAATATCTTGTGTCATTTTATTGGGCTGATATGATGTCACCGGCCCATGTCCAACATTTATTTGTGTTGTTAATACCGGAACGAGATGACATGAGACGGGATTAATATTTTTTATATTTCAATCTCATTTCGTTTCGTCCCATTTAAGAATGTGATTGGGATGAAATCGAGATCTTGAGATCAAATGTCCACCTCTACTTTTGACATATGAAGAATGACGACGATGGTAAACGAATCTTAAGGGCATTTTGATCAATTACTCCAATGTTATTAAGGTAAAAATGTCAATATCTTGGTCAAGTGATGCATTTCACCGAGTCCGAGTGTATCCCATAGTTGACCTGACTCAAATAGTATTGACTTCATTCATCAATACAAGTGAAGTGCGTCTCGATCACAGCATTTGAAAATAGAAGATTTTTCACGATAAAGTGTGTGACTTTTGAGCGTCGTATATATATGACATTATAACTTTTTCGTGTGATTAGTTTGGAACGATTTTTGTGAACATGTATAAGAAAATAGTCAAATAATTGATTGAATTTTGATTTTAAAAATTGAAATATAATTAAGAGAAAGGTTGAAAATAGTTGTGTCCAAAATATTCACAAATTATTTATACATTTGAAGAATCTTAAATGGATACATTCCAAGAAAAATGCATTATAAATCAACATCACTAAAACTCCATAAAATTAATATTGATATCAACACATTAAATCAGAAAAAAAATATGGAAATTCTAGAAGTTGTTGACAATTAAATTTTAGTTAGAAAATTCAAATCTTTCATTCCTCAAAATTTATTACTGTACAATACACCGCGTGGACCCCATGTCCCTGTCCCATGAAGATTGGAGAATTTGACAAAAAGAAAAAAATTATAATAAGTACCCATGGAATCTTGCTAAATTAAGAGTTACAGTAAATTACAAATACCATTCGACCTCGAGTTTATTACTGTACAATACACCGCGTGGACCCCATGTCCCTGTCCCATGAAGATTGGAGAATTTGACAAAAAGAAAAAAATTATAATAAGTACCCATGGAATCTTGCTAAATTAAGAGTTACAGTAAATTACAAATACCATTCGACCTCGAGTTTTTTTTTAATATACAGTATAAATATTATACTATAGTGAAACTTCTATAAATTAATACTCCATACATTAATAACTTTTTTAAATTAATAGAATCTTTTGCTTCTGATTTGGTCATTTAATATATATAGTATAAATATTATATTATAGTGAAACCTCTATAAATTAATACTCATACATTAATAACTCTTTTAAATTAATAGAATCTTTTGCTTCTGATTTGGTCTTTTAAATAAAAAAAAATACTCAATAAATTAATAACCTATCTAAATTAATAAAATTTCACGGTTCCGAGACTATTAATTTAGAGAGGTTTTACTGTATAACATTTTACTACTTAGTTATCCTTTATTAATTACACTTTAGGACTTAAAAAAATCTTAATCCATTTTTTTCCATATTAATTACACTTTAGGACTATTCGTTATTAATAATACTCCGTCACAATTATTTATGTATATTTTATTTATTTGATGTCACAACTTAATATTCCTATCTTACAAAAGAAATAATTACTTTATTTTTTCATTTTAAAATATAATTGTATCACTATTTATTTTTACCAAATTTTTAAATTTTACTCTCATCTATTTTACTTTTTGATCAAAAAGTTCAAATTTAACATGTTCTTAATTTACATGTCCATCAACCAGTGTATAAATAATTGAGAAACCATTTAAAATTAGTTTTAATTATAAAGTATTCTTCAATTCATTTTTTTAATATTTATCAAATAATTATAATTACAAAAATTATTATACTCGGTAATTATAATTAGAAAAATTCAATACACCAATAAATAATGTATTTATTAAATATGGTACTTAAAAATGCAATGAAATAATTAAATAATAAATTTTAACTCTAACAAAATGGTAAAAAAAAAAAACTCTTATGTTTCCTGATTGGTAAAGCACATCTCCTAATTTACTTTCTACCGTGCTACGAGGGGTTACCATCATTTTTAATACAATAAGCCAATATTTTATGAGACTATAATTCTATAAAGTTGTGGCGTGTGCACTGATTATGCAGAAAAAACAGATTTAATTAATGCATTTGAAATTATAGTATATGTAGAAAATCTAAGACGCATTCATTTTGTCATGCTAAAAAGTTGTGTGACAAGATTTGTAATACCTTAAAATTTGTGATAGGTTGAATTTGTCAAAAAGTAAACCTTAAAATACGGTATACATGGAACCGACATCGTAATCACTCTATATAAGATTTGGTTTTATTTATTATTTTTATTGTTGCATTATTTTTTTACATGGTTAATAGACATAATTTGTCACAATTATTTATTTTTAGGAATGAATGACTTAATAAAACTAAAATCAAATACTCCCTCTCAACCTAAGCAATCGGGAGGAGAGGGAGTACAAAATAGAAAGACTTAAACTCTGTTCTTTTGGATGGAAAACATGATGAACTGACGGGGCGGTCTTGCTTGGCGCGAAGAGTACAGTACTAAAGGTCCTCGGACTTCCAGACTTATCCCCTCACGGGTACAAGATCTCAAATCCAAAGAAGAGTTTGTCTTTTGACAGAAAATCTCGACAATAAATCGAGTGTCACCCCTCGACCCCCAGGCCTTTAGGTGAAAAAAAGTCATCGTAAGTAACATAGCGCAAACAATTCTCCGGGTGATTGGATTGCCCCAGCGACTGAATGAATATGAACTAAACTGAATTAAAGAATTGATTTTTTTATAAAAATAATAATAATTTTTATAAATTGTTAAATATTTTTTTAAAAATATTAATAATATTCTAACAATTGTATACCTAACATTATAGATTTTAATTATTTTTTATTTATTTAGTTTAATTTATTTTGAAACAAATTTAATGAAACTGAATTGAACTGAAACTAATTGAACTGAAATTGGCTCAAATTAAGTTCAAAAGAACTAAATTTTAATTTGATATTTAATAGATTATAGATGGAACTAGAAATAAATGAATTTTTAAAGTTCATGAATTCGTGCCAATAAATGAATTTTAATTTTTTCTACAAGTCTTTGCTGTTGCAATGGAAGTTTCGAATGGTTTGTGACGTTAATGAAAGCGAACAAAGACTTTTGAGCCGTAATCGTGATATTAATTAATTAACCCTAATTAATATATAAATGATAGTAGTATCAATTAATCAAAGATTATGTCACACTTTTTTTTACTTAGACTAATCACAATTAGAGCCCTATTATAAAAAGAGTGAAGCAACTAATCTTATGTGATCTTTTACTTGAACATTAATTATTTGGAGATCTTGGGTACATTGTACATCCAAATAATAAACTTTAATATTGTTTGATTGATCATAATAACTTCAAACATGATGTTGTAATAATATTATATTTGTTTCAACTAATTGTGTGCATTATTTTTTTAAAACAATTATGAAGGAGCAGAGGTTGTAATTGTTGTACTATTTATCTTTTTGAATCAATATAAAGTATGATCATTATCTATAATTGAAAGTTATAATTTTTGATTTAGTTAGATCATTGATATAATTATTGTAGATTATATTCTACTAATATCAATTCGGAGTTTAGAATTTAAAATTAAATAAAAAAAATCCGTTTCACTATGGTTGTTAGAGAAATTAATCTTTTAAAAAAAGAAAGTTTTAATTAAAAGACTATGTTGGTATCTATTTAAGAGTCAATATATGTGAGAAGCTTCATTCTCATACACATCCAAAAGCAATTCTGATTGATTAGTTTTTTTCCTTCGGGTTCATACGAAGAACATGTGCACACCCACGCAAGCAGGCTCCTCAAAGGTTTTTTTTTTTTGTCTAGGTCAATTGCAATGTCTTGGGTTCGAACATAAAATATTTGGTCTTCAATTCAAGTACTCAACCAAATAAGCTAGCAACTTTTGACATCAAAGGTCCTTCCGGGTCATCTCCTGCCCAACATCCTTGCTCTTGCCAAAGCCCTTTTCTTTTTTGAGTTAATCGAAAAAAGAATCATCCTCTGATGAAATGAGATGTTAATCGATGCCAGTATAACCGAATTGTTGCTTAATGATAGAAAGGAATGACTATTCTTTCTATTTTTCGGCTTTTCTAGAAGTGAATTTGTATGAAATAAATTATTAAATAATATTGCTTCCATTTAATAGTAGTTATCACACCACTTTTATTATGTAAAAAAAAAGTGTGACAACTATTATAAAGTAAAAAGTGTATATTTTATTAATATCTAAAGTAAATTTGTATGATTATAAATATTTGATACTTTCTCTATCCACTAATAATAGTTACGCTGACTTTTTTTTATCGTTCAATATGTGATAAACAATATACAAAAATTATGGAAAAAATTATTAAAATAAAATTTAACTATTAAATTTTATTTTAATAATTTTTTCATAATTTTTGTATAGTTTTATCCTATCTATTGAACGGTTTACTATTATTAGTGGATATAGGGAGTATAATTATTGATAATTTTATAAATGAATAGTAATTCTTGTATGTCACTAACAAAACAAATACAAAATGTAACATTAGTGTAGGAAGAATGACGTATTAAATATGCATTGTTTACTAAATAAAAATATTAAATACTGTACATTTTTGTTTATAGTACTTGACATGTTTTTTAACATAAAATTAATTAAATATTTTTTGTGTAAAAAAATAAAGATGTATGTGCTTTAAATTTGAGTAGGTAAAAATAATTAAAAATAAAGTTAAAAAATTGCCGTCAAAAATTGAAATAAATGCTAATTTTTATAATATATATTTTAATTTTATATATAGTGGGAATAAAAGAAATTTATAAAATAGTACTTTCATAATATTTATTTTAATGTTATTTTTAATGGGAATAAAAGACATTTTATATGATACTAGTATCATTGCCCGTGCACGTGATTTATGTTGGAATTCGATATCCCGGGTTATTAAAATTTGTGGAAACAATAACCCGATCAAAAACCCTTCGCCGGAGATCATGCGAAAACCACCGCACGCGCCGGAGCACGACCGAGGACACGACGCACCCGAGGGCACGCCGCTGCCCCAGCCGAGCCCCCGCGAGCGGGGCTCCATGCGATTAACGATCGCATCGATCGATCGATTGGGGTGGGGCTGCCCAGCAGCCCCCGCGGCGAGTCCGGCGACTCGCCGCCGCCTGGAGGGGTTCCACCTTCACGGTGGGGAGGGACGGCACCAGCCCGCGCCCTCCGCGATCGATCCAAGTGATCGATCGCATGCCCTCGGCCCAGCCGAGGGTTCGACCCTCTCGCCCCACGCGAAACCCTAGGGACGATCGCCGTGGTCCGGCGATCTTAGATCGCCACCACGCGTTCGTCCTCTAATCCAGGGTTCGATCCTTGGATCTTGTTTTTCGATAATTGATTTCAATATACATGAATTAAATAGCGGAAATATTTAATTCACCTTTCGATTCGTTGTGCGGAGAAACGAGATCTTATGATGACCTTGAGATCTTCCCACGTATTCCTTGCACTAGCTCGAACGTCGGGTGGGCGACTATCTTCCGAACTCTATGGATCTCCTTCTCTACTTTCTCTCTCTAGAATTGTGTTCTTCAAGTATGAGAATAGAGAAGACCATGTAGTGCTTTTATAGGCTACGTAGGGGATCTTAAGGAGGTGGAATATTGGGCTTCCAATAATAGTGATTAAATTGAGCCCAAGCCCAAATCTATTAGTCCTTACTATTATTAATTAATTTATTTTCCACTATATAAATTAATTGCACTCCCAATATTAAACCATATTATATCAAATAATATTTCTCCGGTAGTATTATTTATTCCGTGTATTTAAGATATAAATATCCATGAATAAAATTAATTTATTGCATAATAAATTTATTCATCTCTTGTATCCGAGAATAGTACCATTCAACCTTAATTATTATGCGGAACAAATCCACCTGCAGGGTTTACATAATAATTCCTTATGAACTCATCTCGGGGATATTATCAACCCTTCCGGGATACACTTTCCCGTCAAGTATTCACGGCATGTCATATATAAAATATAGCGACCCAACTTAACCGGTAATTGACCCAGTAATTAAACCGGTCAATTCCTTTGAAAAATCAAAGTCACTTATATTAAATATACACACCCGCAATAGTATCGGGGATTAAGAATAAAATACACTGAGATTTAAATCGATTATCCAAGGCAATCCTAATCGATAAATCTCAAGCGATCCGCTCAATACACCAAGTGTACAAGTGTGATAAAATAATCAAGACAGATTATTTTCTCTCTCACACAACGACTATACCGATGGATTGGTCCGTGTCCATCTAGGTCGTGAGCAACTGTTCGATTAAATACGAGTAACCGATAGTATGATCTTCTGTGTGGGCCCGACACACCATACTAACTACAACGTATAGAATCCAGGACTATAATTTGCATATATTTAATTATAAATAATTAAATGCAAATAATTGTTTATTTAATTAAATAGATTAGTGGCAATGGATCGTGAGTTTCCGTTACTTAAATCTAGACATTAAGTACACAACTCCAACAATCACCCACTTGTACTAAGGTCTAGTCATTTCCTCCAAACTCCCGACTCCCATACTCATTACGTGCTTAAGTTGTACTTCCAAGAAGTACTATGTGAATGAGCAATCTAGGTTGCCGCTCTGAAGTTATCTTGGTGACTACAGCGTCGTCTCCCTCGACGATGACTCGTATCAGGTGGTACTTGCTCTATGTGTTATCTTACACTTATGGACTTGTGATTTCTTACCATTTGCCATCGCACCGCTATTTTACATAGCCTTTAGCAAATTAAGAATCACATCTAAGTCCCAGAGATTATCTCGGAGCTATACCAAAACTTCCACTGCCTCTGAGGCCGCTATTTGGTTACCCATGGCAGAGTCCGAAAAGCATCGTGCTTATCACTCTTCCATGTTAAAACTCCTTCTCCTTCAATAGTGAAACACATAGCCTGATATCGACTTACACCGGTCCTCATTCGATTAGAAATCTAAGAGAATGTAATCCAAAGGAAATGCTCGTCTGCTTCGTACAGCAGTCGAATATTCCTTTCCAGGATTACCTTGATATCCTCCCACTATGCTAACCGCATAGCCGATATCAGGTTCTTATTTTCAACATCGCATTTATTAAGCTTTCCACACTCGAAGTGTAGGAATCCGCTTTCATTGCTTATATCTCCTTTTGTGTTACAAAACACATATCCTTAGATAGATGCATTCCGTCTCTGAAAGGTAACGAACCTTTCTCGGAATCTTGCATGTTAAAACGAACCATAATCGTATAAGATATCTAGAGAAGTACAATGTTCTTTTCTTGAGATCTTAGATCTTAAGAACATGCTCTAACTTCTTCTTTATCTCATATATCGATTTTTCTAGACAACCATTATTTTATGTCTGACAACATCTTTACATTGTTACCAATGATAAAATGTTATTTACATAAAACCTCCGAGAAACACCACATTGTTTCCATCACGTTTCCCATACACACGATTCGTCAATGCCTTTTGATGAATCCATCAAATGGACTATCTCATCAATTTGCAAGTACCACGAACTCAATGCTTTGTTTCAATCCAATCAATGGATTGACTAAGCTTGTACTCTAAATGATCTTGCCTCTTAGCAATAATCCTTATTGCTCTCCAAGAAGGCACATTTAGATCTAGTACTGCCTTCATGTAGATCTAGGGATCGATTTCATGTATACTAGGTCCAGAGTCCGAAAACTCTCCTAGTCTTATGAATATCTCTGGTTGACCCACAACCTCCCACTACAACGGCATTCCGGTGTATAAATAGTAATAACAGTAGGTGCAGTTAGTGGTGTACCGCTACTCAGTTCGGCTGGTTTCCAGTCTTCTTCGTTCTCTCTCATTTCAAAGTATCATGTCACTTTGGGCTTGTGGTTCATCTAATAGTCTTCCTCTAAGAACCGGGCGTTAGAACTTATAACGTCCTTCTGGTTCATAGTACTATTGAACACACATCTTTTGTTCTTCCAGGATATTCTACAACCGCATTTGAATGCGCCGTTGTTTCCAAGACATATCCATAGAACATAGGTAGTTCCGTTTAACTCATGCTTTTACTATTTCTATAAGAGTTCCATTTCTTATTTCCGACACACCATTTCTACAGAGGACTGTATGGTGTAGTCTCTTGGGATCCAATCCCAAGCTCTGATCATAAATCAGAGTCAATCAATTCCAATACTTGTCCGGATCTCATATCTTATATCCATAAAGGATTGCTTAGTCGTATTATCTTCCAAATTAGATTCTTAGATCGGAAGGTCCACTCCTTCAACTTAATTGATCTTACGAACAATTTTTGACCTTTGAACTTCTTATTTGAATAAATATGACTTAGCATAAGAATCCACAAGTATAAATGATTTAATAAAGAAATCTCTTATTAGTAAAACGAGTTATATAAAACGGTTCGTTGCATCGTGGTGGACTCAGGATTCATCATTTATATATTGCTAGCTAATGTATCAAAATAGATAATATCATTATTTCTTCTTATAACCATCAAATGATTAAAAGAAATAAAATATCCATTCATTAGAAATCCAGAACAAAGTTCTTTCTAATATGAAAGGTACATAAAAGCAATAACTCAAAATGAAATCCTATAAAATGTCCTCCACTGCAACTGCTGCCTCCTCCACAGCATTGCCCATGTAGACTACGATTTCTTCTTTTCTAAGTCGTCGGGTTTCCTGGAACCCTTGCATTTAGAATGCACATACCGTCAGTGGTTCTATATCTACACACCAGGTTCCGGCAGATAATACCACTGACTATGTTTCACGACTAAAGAAAATTTCGTACTTTTGAGAGGATAATCAGACTTCCAGTACCCAGACTGTTTGCATCGAGAACACTTGCCTCTTGGCTTTCTTGTCCCATCTCGTGGTCCAAGTAGCTTAGGACCACTATGTTTCTTTGCTTGCTTTTCCTTTTCCCCGATCTTGCCCTTAGGTTCGAAACCTTTGGCATTGGCTACAAGAGCTTGCGATTTCCGTCTCAACTCGTCCAAAAGGTCAATCATCTCAAAAACGTGTTTAAGCGTTTCCTCGAAGCGACTGGCCTTTATGAGTATCCTCATCGCTTCTTGTCTAGCCCCCTATGTCAATAGGCTCGGGAGGACAAAGCTCACTGAGTACAACCTTGCACTCTTTAACAGTTTGGGTAATGTCTAGATCTCTATTCCAATCATTACATTTAGGGACCAGTGAGTTAAAATCCTTACGTATCACATAAAGTGGGTTCAAGGCCATTTCTTAATCTATGAGCACATATAACAACAAACAATCGATTTAATATCCGATATTATCTCCCTCAAATAATATCATTAAACCACTAATCACATCTAAAATCCCATCAGGTAAGGCAAGCCACGTGGTGTGGACGTTTACCCACCTAAATGATTTAGCAATTAGATTTTCTTTGGTCATACATCACTTATAGCGTAACCTCGTGGGGAGGAATACTATAATGCGTATCTAAGTGTAAACCATTACTCAGTACTAAAGTAAATCGTTTGGAACCGCTACATCACCGCAAGCCACGTGGTGTGGACGTTTACGATGATTTCACAATTCTTCACAATTCCTTATAACTGTCTACATCAATTAATCCAAAATCCGTTAGTATAGCAAGCCACGTTGTGTGGACGTTTACTACACCAAGAGACTTTTATAATTGACTCCCAATTACTTGATTCATTTAATCTTGTAAATCAAGACGCGGAGAATCATAAGTGAAACTCGAAGTTTCTTACCAGTGATTCACCATGCGAACGACCCTATCTCTCATAGAATGAGGGAGCCGAGCAGACAATCGATCCATTCATACAAATGGTACGAAAGCCTCTAATTTGTGTCCTCTACATGACCAAGTGGCTTTGGCTCCATTCCACTCCCCAGGGTGAGAATGAGTCGACTTGAAATCAGTTTTGGAAAGACAAATTAGGCATTGTTTGATAGACTTAATCAATGTTTCTCATAAAAGGAATTACAAGAATTCTCCTTCAATGACTTGTCTATACGAACTTCAAAAGTCCATAAAAGTCACCAAGAGAACAACAATGGAGACCATGGCATTGTTTCCAATCCCTCTCCCACTTAGCTTTTTATAACAAAGGGATACGCTATCTAATGCATAATTAAATACACATAAAGTGTAATAACAAACATACATTTCATGCAAGTACGTACACAAATAATCAAATAATTTGCTCAAGTAAAATTATTTCTCGACTATTCGTACCTTGATGAATTCCTGCATGCTTGTCTTGAGTCTTCATTCTACGTTTTGAATACTTTGCCGAGCGACGGAAAAATTCTTTGATTCTCATATTTAATTTTATTTTAAATAAAATCCAAGATTCCAATTCAAAATAAATTTGAATCAATCTAATGATTTTAAATAAAATACTCCAATTAAATAAAATCAATTCCATTAATTTCCATATTTAATTCTATTTTAAATAAAATCCAAGATTTTCCAATTCAAAATAAATTTTGAATTAATCTAATGATTTTAAATAAAATACATAAATTAAATAAAATCAATATTATTAAAATCCATTGATTTCCATATTTAATTCTATTCTAAATAAAATCCAAGATTTTCCAATTCAAAATAAATTTTGAATTAATCTAATGATTTTAAATAAAATACTTAAATTAAATAAAATCAATATTATTAAAATCCATTGATTTCCATATTTAATTCTATTCTAAATAAAATCCAAGATTTTCCAATTCAAAATAAATTTTGAATTAATCTAATGATTTTAAATAAAATACTTAAATTAAATAAAATTAATATTTTAATAATTTCTCAATCCTATTTAAATTAGATCTCAAGAATTCTAATCAAAATCGAATTTTGATTCTTCTTAACACTTCTAATCCAAGTAGGTATAGGATATCTAGAGAAATTAGGATTTTCTTTCCTAATTTAACTATCCATCTAATTCCATTATTTAATTCTATAATTAAGAAATATAATCCAAATAGAATTTGAATTAATTCCAAAATTAAATTAAATAAAATTAGAAAGATTAAATTATTTCCGGAAAGATCGGATTTACCCGGACGAACCGAAAATAAATTCGGTCGACCCAATCGAACCATGCACATCAATGTGCGCACCAGGCCATGCATATGCACCTCATGCATGTGGACATGCATCTCGTAAGCAATCCATGCATTAAGAATGAATTTAATCATTCAGCCACATGCAGCATAGCCATTTCACATTGTCGGCCAACTTGAAAAACAATGTCGCCCGACATGCTTTGCTAATTACAGCAGCGGGCAAATTTCGATCGTCTTCTCCGGCGAGGGGCGCAGCGGCTTGGTCGATCTCCGGCACGTCGTCTCCTCTGACTATCTATGCCATCGACCCGCTGCGACTAAGCCCCACCGTACGATCAGCCCGCACATCATCGCCGAGCATGCCATCACCGAGCTTAGCCTCCGGCTGCCGGCGAACCACCGCCGTCACGCCATCGCCTTGCTCCAGCCCGCATGCTCAGCTGCTGCCATCGCCCTGCACAGCCCGCTCGAAGCCCTAGGCGTACCAGCAGCCGCGATCCGTGCTCGACTCCGCGTCCGTGTTGCCGTCAACGTGGCTGCCGGCGAACCACCACCACTGGTGGCTTACGCCGGCACGCCCAGCCGTGCCCCTGCTCACGACGAGCAACACACGCAGCCCGTGCCTCCAGCCACCTTCCGGCAGCCCGCACCGAGCCCACGGTCGATCCGGTTCGATTTCCGAAAACCCTCGATTTTTAATATTTAATTTTTCCGACAAACACGATTCATACAAGAGAAAAAATCAAGTACGTAGAACAATATAGCACAATAATTTAACAATTGAATTAATCTATGGCTATAAACAACGATAATCGATTATCGAAACAATTAACGAAAAACGTAACCGTACGCTCAGATACCAATTGTTGGAATTCGATATCCCGGATTATTAAAATTTGCGGAAACAATAACTCGATCAAAAACCCTTCGCCGAAGATCACGCGAACACCACCGCACGCGCCGGAGCACGACCGAGGACACGACGCACCCGGAGGCACGCCGCTGCCCCAGCCGGCCCCCGCGAGCGGGGCTCCATGCGATTACCGATCGCATCGATCGATCGATTGGGGTGGGGCTGCCCAGCAGCCCCCGCGGCGACTCGCCGCCGCCTGGAGGGGTTCCACCTTCACGGTGAAGAGGGACGACACCAGCCCGCGCCCTCCGCGATCGATCCAAGTGATCGATCGCATGCCCTCGGCCCAGCCGAGGGTTCGACCCTCTCGCCCCACGCGAAACCCTAGGGGTGATCGCCGTGGTCCGGCGATCCTAGATCGCCACCACGCGTTCGTCCTCTAATCCGGGGTTCGATCCTTGGATCTTGTTTTTCGATAATTGATTTCAATATACATGAATTAAATAGCGGAAATATTTAATTCACCTTTCGATTCGTTGTGCGGAGAAACGAGATCTTATGATGACCTTGAGATCTTCCCACGTATTCCTTGCACTAGCTCGAACGTCGGGTGGGCGACTATCTTCCGAACTCTATGGATCTCCTTCTCTACTTTCTCTCTCTAGAATTGTGTTCTTCAAGTATGAGAATAGAGAAGACCATGTAGTGCTTTTATAGGCTACGTAGGGGATCTTAAGGAGGTGGAATATTGGGCTTCCAATAATAGTGATTAAATTGAGCCCAAGCCCAAATCTATTAGTCCTTACTATTATTAATTAATTTATTTTCCACTATATAAATTAATTGCACTCCCAATATTAAACCATATTATATCAAATAATATTTCTCCGGTAGTATTATTTATTCCGTGTATTTAAGATATAAATATCCATGAATAAAATTAATTTATTGCATAATAAATTTATTCATCTCTTGTATCCGAGAATAGTACCATTCAACCTTAATTATTATGCGGAACAAATCCACCTGCAGGGTTTACATAATAATTCCTTATGAACTCATCTCGGGGATATTATCAACCCTTCCGGGATACACTTTCCCGTCAAGTATTCACGGCATGTCATATATAAAATATAGCGACCCAACTTAATCGGTAATTGACCCAGTAATTAAACCGGTCAATTCCTTTGGAAAATCAAAGTCACTTATATTAAATATACACACCCGCAATAGTATCGGGGATTAAGAATAAAATACACTGAGATTTAAATCGATTATCCAAGACAATCCTAATCGATAAATCTCAAGCGATCCGCTCAATACACCAAGTGTACAAGTGTGATAAAATAATCAAGACAGATTATTTTCTCTCTCACACAACGACTATACCGATGGATTGGTCCGTGTCCATCTAGGTCGTGAGCAACTGTTCGATTAAATACGAGTAACCGATAGTATGATCTTCTGTGTGGGCCCGACACACCATACTAACTACAACGTATAGAATCCAAGACTATAATTTGCATATATTTAATTATAAATAATTAAATGCAAATAATTGTTTATTTAATTAAATAGATTAGTGGCAATGGATCGTGAGTTTCCGTTACTTAAATCTAGACATTAAGTACACAACTCCAACAATTTATTTGTTTGAAATAATCTAAAATTTTATTTAATCTCCAACTATTTCAGCAAAAAATTTATTAATGGACTAACAAATTGTTTTATTTAATAATCGAAATAGCACTTAAATTTTTAAATTTGTAAATTTGTATTAATCTCATTATTAACCGTTATCTCAATTATGAAAATTTTATTATTTTCAAAGACTACGCATGTTTAATGTAATTTATAGTATGTAAGCTTCTTGGGGCATAGCCTAGTGGTAAGGTCTGTGGTGATGACAAATTTTCATTGAAATATTATGAAGTTAGTCTTTGGATGAGACCTATTGGCTATGACTAATTTTCATTGAAATATTATGAAGTTAGTCCTTCGATGAGACCTATTGGCTCTCTCCCACATGTGTCTGCTACTCGGGCGCATCCCTCGATTTACATCCTACCCGATCGAGGAGTCTCTGATCTGGTGGAAGAGGAGTTTCTCGTCTCATCGTACCCGATCGAGAAGCCTCTGATCTGGTGGAAGAGGAGTTTCTCTTCTCTGCATTGATTTTACATCCTACCCGATCGAGGAGCCTCTGATCTGGTGGAAGAGGAGTTTCTCGTATCATTCTACCCGATCGAGTGTTAAACTCATCCAACAAATACTTAAAACCGCTGGGAGAAAATCCAAATAAATGGAAAATAAAAATTATAATGCTGGAAAATAAATAAAAATATAAAAAAATTGAATTTACTTGGTGAAAACGAAGGAAATGAGATGACAGAAATGCAATTATATTAATATAACGTATGTTAACCTGCAAAACAAATTTAACATAACTGAATTAGAGATAAACTAAAAATTAAAAAAAAAATCTAGTCGAACATAATTAATAAATCGATTCAATGTTCAAAAAAATAAAAAAGACATACGAAGCCAGATTTTAGCAAGAGAAAATAATATACTTAAAAAGTTTGATTAATTTTTTTTAACTCAAATGGATTAAAGAATAGGAAGAGATTGATTTTTATGAGATACGATTAATTAAAATTAATATTAATAAAAAAGAATTTTAAAAAAAGAAATATATATATATATATATATATATATATATATATATATATATATATATATATATATATATATATATATACGGAAAATAATTGATTTTTACTTAATATATATATATATATATTAATAAAAGAATTTTAAAATTAATATTGATTTTTACTTATCACATATTTTTATTAATTTTACTTAAATAATTTATTTATACGGAAAATATATTATTTGTTATAAACTCAAAAAAAATTGAGAGAGCGTAATAGAGTAGACAAAGAGAGAATATTAGAGGAGAATAGAATTGTCATTCATATGGGAGATCCCTTTAAATAGGATACATAGTAGGGTTTTTGTCTTGTTCACCAAGAAAGGGTAAACTAGTCATTCACTAATTAATAATATTAATAACACTCCCCCTTGAATGACTATTTACAGGATTACTGCCTCGTTAAAACCTTGCCAGGAAAACTCAGTGGGATAAAACCTCGACGAAGGAAAAAAAATACAGCTTGCTCCCCTTGATTGTAATCACCGAAGATTTTTGACTTCTTGAAGTAGTTATTGGTGATCAATTAGTCTCATTAAAACCTGTAACTAAAAAAACCATATAGGAAAAACTTAGTTATCGAAATATAAATTTTGGTCTTCAGGACCCAACCTTCGAATTGTTAAGTTTCACATTCATTTGTATTATTGTATATTTTTCGTCCTTCAGGGACATGCTTTACCAAACATCTATATTAACTAGAGCATTCACAATTGTTATAACCGGCCGGTAACTCTTCTGGAGTATATTAGATGTGTCTAGTGTTCAATATACATTTCTTGACAAATGAACAATAATGTGAACTTCAATTCACAATCATTTGAACTTCAACTTCTATATCTCAGTTTATCTCGAAAACAAACTCATATGGAACATTCTGATGTCCTCATTAATTATTATCGAGTGATGTACATGCCTCATTAAAAACCTCGTTATAAAAATTTGTAGGAAAAAATACTGGAGGAAAAGAGTACACGACATTCACATTTATATTGTGGTGATTGTCTCGTTAAAAACCTATAACTAAGAAAACCCCGTGGGAAAAACTTAGTAGAGGGAAAAAGAGTGCAATCACTGGTCTTCGGGACCAATCACTGGTCTTCGGGACCTTATCTCAATATCAATTTTGTCCATAATGACATATGTAATATGATACTATACATGTTCTGATTTTCATTTCCATTTATTTCAGAAATCTTAAAATCCATCCAGGATTTTCATGTATGTATCTTTCTAATGACTTCTACATACTCAAATCATACATTCATGCATATCTATATTTATCGTTGTTACTGCCAGAAGTATAAGGTTGCGGAACTTAATGTCATCCTTGAAAATATTTAATTAACATCGAGTTTCTGCGAAAAACTCTTGAACAACTAACCTCGCTTTCATATTTCACCACATCATTATTCATTTTTCATAAGAACACCCACGTATATCCTTCTGGGATATAATTTTGAGGTGTGTATTATAGAGTCAAAATATCTCTTTTATTTAGCAAGTCATGCTCAACCTCAATTGCTCGTTTCTATTTCTTTGAGTGCTACCGGCGCACTATTATTGATTTAAGTTTTGGATCCAAATTTTCTAGAGCAACTCTTGAGGCAAATATGTCGTTGACGACTTTTTCCTTGTTGATGACAATTCATTCTATCAACCAAATCTTTCATCATTTCCCAAAATATTTAATTTGGTTGTTTCGCAATCCCACGATTTCTATTACCATGTGCACATGCTTTTTCAATGGGATTTCCATATAACTCTCTTCAGGAGATTTTTCAGGAGATTTTGAGGGTGACTTAATTTATTTGTTTTTCCGCGGATTTATTTTATATCTTAAGATCGATCTACTACGCTTCAGGCGTATATTAGAATCAACATTTGAGTTGATCTCTTTGGTATTTGAACTCTTATAGTTCATTTTATCACAAATATATGTGATTTTGTCACACCTTCAATAATATGTAAATGAATTTGGCAGATTACTTGCTAAATATTGCAAGTCACTTATTTCCATGAACTTCAGGTTCAATTGATTGGTGCGTGAATTTAGAATTAAAGATCGTTTTCATTCCATGAAATTTCTCGGCATTTACATCTTTTATATTCTTATCTCTCCATAATGCCGAAAAATGATCTTCGTTAAATATGCAAATCAGCATTATTGTTGTAAACCGATCTTCAGGATCGCGGGCTCAAGATATTAAATATACCTTATTTTCAATTATACTCGTTCATAAAAATATGCTCTAGTGGTGATATGAATATAAATTGCATATTAATTCGCAGATGGGAAATGTTTGATTCATTTCCACGCACAATCATGATATGCATCATTTTAATGTTTAAGTACATTTGTAGTACTCGTGGGGAAAATTTGTAAAGCTCTTCCGGAGCCCATTCTTAATATTTCATTATTATCATAACAATATCTTTACGAATGATCCTTCGTGGATACAATACATTTATCAATGATCATTCGGGGATCAAATTACTTGTGTCATTCAAACATTATTTATGATTAAAATCAAATCAAATATTCCTCAAGAATATTTATAGAATTTAATAAATCAATTGTGTATTCTACAGGAATAACACGACAAACATTAAGAAAATAATCGACTTTTTCGATATTCCATGAGTACCCACATAATAAAATACACTTGCTCTCGATTTTCAAAAGATATCCTTCAGGGATAATTCATATGTCATCATTGTTTCACGAGAACAATCGAATTTGACGTTTCACTATAAGATGTAACTTTATTCAAAAACATATAATGTTTTGAACTTTGCTTATTCGGGAGCATGTAACTTTATTCAAAAATATTTAATGTTTCAATCATTGCTTCTTCGGGAGCAATCAATAAAAATATTTAAAGTTTAATTGCTACACGACAAACAATTTGATTTGATATTTCTGCGGGAATATCATATCATAATATATCATAATGTTCTTCAGAAACATTTAAACTTAATGGTTAATGTTCTTCAGGAACATTTAAAGTTTAATTTCATATCATAATGTTCTTCGGGAACATTTAAAAACTTGTTGCTACTACGAGAGCAATTTATTTGATATTTTCAAACTTATTGCTACTACAAGAACAATTTATTTGATATTAAAAATAATTGATTTAATATTATTTCAAGAATATCAAATTATAATATTTTTCAATACTCCCCCTCACTTGAGGATTTTGGTCACTACACACATACTTATTATAACCCAAATTAACATCATACTCATTATAATTAGTCCATGATATTATCTTAACGATCGAACTTTGAATTATAATCAATTTGATATTGATATTTCTGCGGCATATCACGATGTTCTTCAGGAACATTTAATTTTGATATTTCTTCAGGAATATCATATCATGTTCTTCAGGAACGTTTCCTTTTTATATTTCTTCAGGATATCATATTATGTTTTTCAGGAACATTTAGTTTTGATATTTCTTCGGAAATATCATATCATGATGTTCTTCAAGAACATTTCTTTTTAATAGATTTAAAAGGAATAATTAATTTGATATTACTTGAAAAATATCATATTATAATGTTTTTCAAGAACTTAAGCATAATTAATTTCATATTACTTCAAGAAATATCAGATTATAATTATTAGTTTCATATTATTTCGGGAATATCAGATTATAATGTTCGTCGGGAACATATGATATTATTTCAGAAATATTAGATTATAATGTTCTTTGGGAACATTTGAATTTAAGAAAAAGGAAGGAAAAATAGATATATTTATAAATATTAATGAATATAAACAAACATATAAATTCTTGCCTTAGAGTTCGGATCTTGGATGAGTAGAACTTCGATAAAGAACGCGGTTGAGCTTTCGTGCTGATAACGTGTTATAAACTCAAAAGGAATTGAGAGAGCATAATAGAGTAGACAAAGAGAGAGGAGAATAGAATTGTTATGAATTCTTATTTCATTCATATCGGGAGACCCCTTTAAATAGGATACAAAGTAAGGTTTTTGTCTTGTTCACCAAGAAAGGGTAAACTAGTCATTCACTAATTAATAATATTAATAACATTATTATTATTATTATTATTATTATTATTATTATTATTATTATTATTATTATTATTATTATTATTATTATTATTATTATTATTATTATTATTATTATTATACTTTTTAAACTACTCAAATTTATTTATATATTTATATCCATTTGTATAATTGTAATAATTGTTTAATGGTATATATATTTATATTCATTTGTGTAATTGTATAATTTAATATAATTTGTTTAGTCATTCAATAATTTATCCGTACCAATATTCTAAAATTATACATATATAAATATAAATAATTTATATAATATGTTAGTGCATTTATTTATTTTTGATTTAGTATAATATAAAAAACTCAAATATTTATTAAATTAATTTGCATAAAGTTAAGTTAATTTGGGTAAAGTAATAAAAATATAATTTTTTTATTAATAGTAAAGTAAATTAAGTTTAATTAATTTTTAATGGACAATGATTAAAAACATTTATTAATGTGATTTTAACGAAATTGTACAATTAATAAAGTAGATTAAATTTTAACAGAAGAGATTGAAAAAAAAATACCCGTTATCTCACAACAAAGATGCAATACTTCTTTGTAAATTATAAAGAAAGTATTGGATCTTTACCGTTTCGATGAAATATATTAATTGAGATTTTAAAAGTGCAGCATAGTGAATTTGGGTTCTGGACCTCCCTTCAATCCAAAATGAATTAGAGAAACTATTGCAAAGGAATTTTAGTGGGGTCAACAAATACAACTTGCACTTTTAATACAGTCCCTGCTAAAGCACTTGATGAAATCTTTTTTTTTTATAAGGGGAAGAGACGAGAAACTCCACCCCACTCGATCGGAAGTCTCTCGATCGGGTAAGATATAAATCGAGGATTGTGCCCGAGTAGCAGACACCTGTGCGAGAGAGCCAACATGTCGAACCCCAGGACAAACCTTCATAATATTTTAATAAAAATTTGTCTCACCCGAGATTCGAACTCTGCATCGCCATCATCACAAACCTTACCACTCGGCTATGCTCCTGTGGACGCACTTGATGAAATCTTGGACAAAATCTAGATAATGTAATAGTTTTTCGCTCCTTTAAAACTTTATCTACTGTTCTTTTTTTATTATTAATTAAAAAAAATTCACTAATAAATAAAAAAAAATTACACTTTTAAGTAACTTATTTATTAGTTACCCAACAATATTCATTATATCTCTACATTATATTATTTAATACATAAAAGTAACTTTTATTTTTAATCTACATGAAAAAAATTCTACACAAACCTTATTAAAGAAGTGTTGTATTTCCTTTCTTAACAAATTTGACTTTTTTTTTGTAGTACACATTTAAGACATTTAAACTCTTTATGTGTCCATTTAGTATTTACTTATACTGAACACATAAATTAAAAAAAAAATACTACTTTCGTTTTAATTATTTATATAATTTTTTTAATATTCTTATTTAATTTGAACACCCTTAAAAATAAAATTTATTTTACTTTTAATTTTAAAATATAATTTGACCTCTTGCTTTTTTTGACCAATTTTGTAAATTTTACTTATAATTACTATAATTTTTATAATAAAAATAAAATTTCACCACTAATTTTTGGTTAAAAAGACAAAAAATAACAACATACTCCGTATTTCTTAATTTATGTGTTCATCAACTAATTCCTGAATAATTGAGCCAAAGATAATATTATTTTTTGACTTTTAAACAAAAAAAAATCTAATTTTACGTTTAATTAAAAAAAAAAATGTTAAAGTATCAATTAAACCATAATATATACTTCTCACGCTTTAAAACTCTAGTACATGCTTCTACCTCCCCTCCAAACCTATTTTTTATAATTGTCACTGAATCCGTGTTATGGTAGAATTGAATTGACGTCTTTAATTGTCTTTTGAATCACTAAATTGGATAAGTATTGAGATACATATATTTTTTTTAATTTTAAAACAAACGTCCTCTTACTCAATTGCATGGTAGAAAAGGATCAACTGTTTAGTGCAACATCTACTATCACACTAAATAACACTAACTACCTTATTGAAATTTGAATATTATTTTACATAGTGTTATTTTATTTTGAGTTGCTTGTCTAATTTTAATAAATAATACTATTTCTTATCCAAAGTAATGATTTTTTTTTTTGTAATTTATAAAGAAAATGTGATCATTAATTTGAAAGAGATAGAGTAGTATTGAGGCTTGGGTACAGGGTCAAAAATGTCAAGCACAAGTATGACTGAGACGTACTTTTTGTATTCAATTGAAAAAGGCAACAATATTAGTGTATTCTAAGTTGCACTGTTTATTTGAGAATTAGATTATCGAAGGACATACATTAAATACTAGTGTATGAATTTTATGATCAATCAATTGATAGTTTTATAAAATTGATAGTTTTATAAGGCAACAATATAATATTACCAAGTATTAGTTTTTTAAGAAATTGCAGACACACTCCAAACAATTATAAATATTGAATGTACATATTCTAGAAAGCTTCACTACTCTTTTAATATTTATATTAAAATTGTTCTTCGTATTAGACTTTCTTTTTTCTTGACTGAAATTAACGACTTGAATTCTTAATAACTCATTGAATTAATTAGGGATAGTTTTATATTGTCACTAGCTAATAAATTGTACACTCTAGAAACAATTATAATTGTCACTAATAAATTGTTCCAGTTTATTTGTAAATAAAAATTGATTGTTTTTATGAAAGAAGATGTATATAATATTATAGTACTCATTTTATCTCATAAAAACTAATTTACTTCATTTGTAAATTACATTATCAATTTATCATAAAATACCAAAATACGTATGATTCATAAAATATACTCCAATATACTAAAATATTATGATTCAATACCCTTTTATATTAGTATCATAAAAAACTTGGCCACCATATTAAGGAGGGTTTGAAAAGCAAAAACATTATCTATTCAACAAGGACAAAAATTCAAAGATATTGAATCATTAACGTATTTTTAATTGATGATGAGGTGATAACAAAGTCGCATGTCATATATGAAAATACTAAAAATTCAAAACCTATAGACTAGCAAAATTGATGACTTTTTAGATCTTGAAAAAACAACATAAGATCGACCAAATATGAGATTTGATTTAGAGTTATCATTATCTAAACGCGTTTTTTGTTAAGGAATACTATGCACTTATTGAAATTTGATGACGTAAAATGTGTTAGTAATTACTCCGTAATACGCGAATATACGCAATTACGATTGTGTTGTGCTCTTTTACGATCCTCTGACACCACTTATTGCGATATTGAAAACTAAATTTCTCACGGCTCTCGAAATATATATGAGATGAGAAGAAAAATATAAACGAAAGAATGAACACACAAATTTACGTGGAAACCCAAAACACGGGAAGAACCACGGGAAGAAAGAACCAATCGACTACATCGTTGAGGCTTACAATAATTCACCTTATGATTTTCGTCTACCGGAGAACCCCAATTTATAAGTGTAACAAACCTATCAAATTGAAAACAATTAGAATTAGAAATAAATCTTTTTCCTAATCTATAACTCCTAAATTAATAAGGAATAGAATTATAATTCATATAATTCTAATTCCCTAATTAAATAAACTCACGCAAAAATCCCAGTGCAAAAAGCCACGCAAAAAAGCCCAGTGCAAACTCGCGCAGAAAAATCCCCGCTGGACAAAACGGCGACCGCCATTTTCATTTGGCGGTCGCGGGACATCATTCGGCGGGCGCCGAAAACCCGAAAAACGTCCAGCCCCGATTTCGACCTTTTCGGCGGGCGCCGAAACCATTCCGCGGGCGCGGAAAGTCCTTCCGCGAGCGCGGTTCCCCCTCCGGCGATTTTGACCTCTTTTGCGTTCCGATTCGAGTCATAAACAACAAATCTCCACCTTGACGAGAATCTCCGCGACTCCAAGCCGCCAACCTCCAACGATCATAGACTAATTTTTCTTCTTCCACCCAGCCCCGCAGGACTCACTCAAAACATGAGCAACCTAAGTTTGAACCGCACCAAACTTAGTACAAGAATGCGAAGTTGCACCGATCATCCCTTGGGTACCACCAAGCTCCATGACCACCACGCAATTTCCATTCTCAAATCTCGCCTTCCCACTACTATCAGCACTACCTGCATTCGCCATTGCTTCAGTGCTATCCATAGTATGCCTAGGCTCGATTATCCAAATTTTGAATACTATTCGGGTTAGTATTCCCGGTGTCCCCGACACCAACACACATGCGCATGACTTTTTAAACAAGGTGATCCCGACTCACCTTCCAGCGAATGACTTCCTTGGGCAGAGGCAGTTGCCCACTTGGTAATTGTGTTGCCGCATAGCTCATACAATCCACCAAATCTTTCTCTCGCCTCGCAAAATAAGTCACCCGACTTACTTTCAACACTCCACCTTTACCGAAGTTGGTACCCATTCGGATCTAAGGTCTGAGAGAGATAAGATTACCATTCAGGACCGGAACGTACCTTGCACTACCGAGGGTTCGAATATGCCCATCGACCATCTTGATTCTCACAGTTCCCGTGCCGCGTATCACACGATGTATCATGCCCCATGACCACCGATCCAACGACACTCTCAACGAACATCCAGAATCCAAGATCCACCCCTCACACGTTCCCCAAATCAGAGACAACCAGGAGTTCCCCATCTATGAAACCTCCTTCTCCAGAATCGGCCACCTTCGATTCCTTTCTCCGATTCATCAGGGCCTGAAAATCCCCCTTCACGTGGCTCTTTTCTTTGTAGTAGTGACAAACCTCCTAGAATTTCTTCCATGCTCCACCTTTGCCATTAAAAAATTCACCTAGATTTTCACCACGCCCCTTTTCTTGCAGTAATGACAAACCCCCCGAAATTTTTTCATCTTTGCCCAACCCTGGACATCAAGACATTCCCCCGGATTTTCACTACTCAAAACCTCCTTCATCGTCTCCCTCGATCGCAAAGCCGCGACCGCATGAAATAAATCACCGGAGGGATAGAGTGCAATTATACCTCACCTTTCTATTCTTCCAAACCTTCTCTTATGGCTCCATCGCGCTTGACATCTTGTCCATGCCTCAGCAACGCATCATCATGATCCATGTTGGTTAGAACCACTGAACCAACTCCACCTTGAGCCGCCATGAAGATAACCACGTGTTCCGATCTAACACCGAATATCAACCATCGTCGCCATCTCCCAAAATATTCTTGAGCTCCACCTAGATCTAGAAACACCAATATCCGCAACGCTCGCCTTGTATGGATTCCCCGTCCGGGATCCCCACGAAAGCTCTTGATAACAGGTCACAGGATCGTAACCTAGCTCTGATACCACTTGTTGTGCTCTTTTACGATCCTCTGACACCACTTGTTGCGATATTGAAAACTAAATCCCTCACGGCTCTCGAAATATATATGAGATGCGAAGAAAAAGATAAACGAAAGAACGAACACACAAATTTACGTGGAAACCCAAAACACGGGAAAACCACGGGAAGAAAGAACCAATCGACTACATCGTTGAGGCTTACAATAATTCACCCTATGATTTTCGTCTACCGGAGAACCCCAATTTATAGGTGTAGCAAACCTATCAAATTGGAAACAATTAGAATTAGGAATAAATCATTTTCCTAATCTATGACTCCTAAATTAATAATGAATAGAATTATAATTCATATAATTCTAATTCCCTAATTAAATAAACTCACGCAAAAATTCCAGTGCAAAAAGCCACGCAAAAAAGCCCAGCGCAAACTCGCGCAGAAAAATCCCCGCTGGACAAAACGGCGACCGTCATTTTCATTTGGCGGTCGCGGGACATCATTCGGCGGGCGCCGAAAACTCGAAAAATGTCCAGCCCCGATTTCGACCTTTTCGGCGGGCGCCGAAACCATTCCGCGGGCGCGGAAAGCCCTTCCGCGAGCGCGGTTCCCCCTCCGGCGATTTTGACCTCTTTTGCGTTCCGATTCGAGTCATAAACAACAGATTGCAAATTATAATAAATGATAAAATAAAATAAAATTATCCATATCAATGAAATACGTCCTTGTAGTTTTATCGATTAAGAACACTAAAGATATAGAATAGTTTATGTATTTCTTAATAGATTTTTGAAAATTATTTATCTTAAGTGTTGTTTTATTTTATTTTATTTCAAATTTTGATTTGAATTGAATTTAGATTAGGTTAAATAGAAAAAGACTAACCATTTACTCGAGAAAAACAATTATCATACTTTTTTTTTGCATTTTAGAAGTATAATCACTCTCACATAAGAGTTGAAACACTTTTTTTATAACTTACAAATGATATGTGTTTCAATTTTCTGTCTCCTATATTTTTTTATAAGATGAAAGAATTGTTTTTTTAAATTTTTATGGCCAAATGGAGTAAAACGATTTTTTCTATGCTACTCACAAGAGGTACATACTACCTAAATTAAAACAACACAATTATGGATAAGATGTCTATAATAAATAATGTAATTTATGTTATAAAGTATATAAATGAATTGTGTGAAAATTATGTTGGCTATTTTTCACAAGTGTTTGTTTTTTTTAGAAAATATCTTTCGATTTACATTTTAATCGATCAAAAGGTCAACGATCAGAATAAAGTTTATCGTCTCTCCTCCTTATAAAACAACATAAAAAAATTTTTCTTTATCGAACATGTCCGTACATACATAAAATATTGTTTTCTCCTCAGTCAAGGATGTTGATAACAAGTGAATGATAATTTTTTGTAAGATCTATAGAATTTAATTAATTAATTGAAATTTGCACAATGTTAATTGTCGCCGAAAGCTAGAACAAAATATTTTGTCTTTTTAACATTTAATTACTAATAAAAATATAGTTTTCTAAATTAAAAGATCATATAATCAAATTATTTATATGATCAAAATTTTGTATGATATGTGTTTCAATCTTATGTCTCCTATATTTTTTTATAAGATGGAAGAATTGTTTTTAAAAATTTTATGGCCAAAGGGAGTAAAACGTTTTTTTCTATGCTACTCACAAGAGGTACATACTACCAAATTTAAAACAACACAATTATGGATAAGATGTCTATGATAAATAATGTAATTTATGTTATAAAGTATATAAATAAATTGTGTGAAAATTATGTTGACTATTTTTCACAAGTGTTTGTTTTTTTGGAAAATATCTTTCGATTTACATTTTAATCGATAGAAAGGTCAACGATGAGAATAAAGTTTCCCGTCTCTCTTCTTTATAAAACAACATAAAATTGAATTGATAAAGAAAGTAGCCACTAGAGTTAAGAAATTAAGAAGCACTATATATGTAACATCCCATTTTTCATAATATAAACTAAAGAGGATTTTCTTACTTTTCAAAATAAATTGTAAGATTTAAAATAACAAAATGTCAAAACACTTTTCATAATAAAATCTTTAACTAAAAATAATAACCCTCAATAGTCAAATTTAAATAAAAATACTCAAATACGAAGTTTCAAAAGCGGAAAGCATAAAAGAAAATAATGTCTTTGAAATAAACGCTGCTACTACTATCGCCGCCACATCCCCGTCTCGCTCCGATTTCGCTTATCCTGAAAATATGGGGTTTTAAAGGGGTGAGTTATCAACAACTCAGTAGGGATACCAGTTCATACATTGTACAATACGAAAGCAACCGGAATGACGCTCAACTTTATAAACTAACTTGAACTTGTTAGATAGTGGGATATACCCAAGGACATGAATTTCCGAACGATTAAACGTTCCTATCACTTGCTTGCTTGATTTATTACCGTGAACACGTCACACGTCTACGTGAACACGGCCATGAGTTTCGTCGCGCGACTAATATGTGCACATAACATGAATAGAATATAAAGTCCTCGATATCGAACAATTACCTACGTACCATACACTGATATGAACTGTATTTGAAAAGGTTTTAGAAATACCCCTACCTTGAAAACGACGAACGACAATGATGCTTGAATGAATGCTCGTGCAAACCTAATCCTCGAAACTCTTGCTAACTATACAACAATGAACCCTTAATAAATAAAAGACCCAAGGACAAGAGACAAACAGAAGCATGGAGTTCGAACATTTAATAATAATTTAGAAATCAACATTACAGAAAGATATAAATCAATCGAACATGTTAAATCCAAAAGTCAACTGACTGTACACTTGCTAGAAATCTACTCACACGACAAAAGAATTACAAATCTCAAAGAACTGCTAGTTAAAGTTACAGAAACCTAAAAACTCTTGCCACTCAAAATAAAAACAAACAAAGCCAATACATTCTTCTTAACAGCAAAAACGAAGCCAATAAAATGAGGAGGGCAAGTGGGTAATGATTGGTAAGTATGAACTCTTTACGATTTAATTGAAATTGCTAAATATTAATTAGAAATATCTAGAGATTAAGCGATTATACTAAACTTAGAGGAAAATAAATAATCACATTATAGGCCACAATTTAGAAATAATTTGCTGTGGGCAATACGATTAGAAATAGAGTTAGAATTTCTTAGAACCAATTAATCTAATAACAATTTAAGTTAAGAAGAGGATCTACCAACCAACTCACTAACAATCATACCCCCAAAAGACAAGTAAGCACGTATATCTCTTCCACAATTCAATAAAGGTTAGCCGAACAAGCTTCTAAAGTTTAAACTTAAATCATCGATTCCTCGCCAAACAAACTTGAAAATTTTCGATTGACTGACCCTAATCAGATTCAGAAATTGGAGATACAAGCAAGGTTGAAATTAAAAGAGGATAAAACCCATACCACTTAGAATTTAGTTGACGATGCGCGTGAAGAGGTTGATGGCATAAAGTGTTTTACAAGAATACAACAGACGCATATATAAAGAGAATTCTAGGGTCTGAGGCTGAGAATTCCTACGCTTGCCTATTGGGCTAATTTATATGAATTAAGGAGTAAGCCCAATAAAATAGACCTGATCTAAAATCATAGTCATAACATGCTGGATGTAAACTTAATCACTTGAAGGCCCAATAGTAGATTTATTTAAGCCAATTAGAATACAATATAATTACTTAAACCTTGAATTTTAATTGAGGTGAATTACTTAATTAATTAACTTAGATTAATTTTTTTTTTGTCATTACAACCTACCCTCCTTATAAAAATTTCGTCCTCGAAATTTGTTACGTACCTCTTGCGAAAAACTCAGGGTAAGTGGTTAACATCTCTTCTTCACGCTCCCAAGTAGCTTCTTCCTCGCCATGACGTGTCCACTTAACTTTGATTAAAGACACATCTCGATTTCTGAGCGTGTGGATTTTACGGTCCAGAATCCTTTCCGGCATTTCATCATAAGATAAATCTTTATCAACTTGTATCTCCTCATGGTTTACGACATGACTTGGGTCATGTACATACTTCCTCAGCATCGAGATGTGAAATACATTGTGCACTGAGGTCAAATTTGGCGGTAAAGCCAACTCGTATGCCAAACTTCCAATTCGTTTAAGAATCTCAAAGGGACCAATGTACCTTGGTCTCAACTTCCCTCTGTTTCCGAATCTTATAACTCCTCTCGTAGGAGCTACCTTAAGGAAAACATGATCACCGACTTCAAAGTGTAAGTCCTTACGACGACGATCGGCATATAACTTCTGTCTATCTTGAGCCTCTTTGATACGAGCATGTATCTTTGCTATTGCTGAAACTGTCACCTCGACAATTTCGGGGCCTAAAACTTTCCTTTCACCGACTTCACTCCAATATAGAGGCGATCTACACTTCCTACCGTAGAGTGCTTCATACGGGGCCATTTTAATAGTCGAGTGATAACTATTGTTGTACGCGAACTCTACCAATGGCAAGAGATTCTCCCATTTACCTCCGTTATCAAGCACGCATGTTCTCAACATGTCCTCCAGCGTTTGTATTGTTCTTTCGGACTGACCATCTGTCTGAGGATGATACGCGGTGCTGAACTTCAACTTCGTTCCCATAGCGTCATGTAAGCTTCTCCAAAACCTTGATGTGAATCTCGGATCTCTATCCGACACGATTGATAATGGAGTACCATGCAACCTCATTATCTCGCGAATGTACAACTGTGCGAGATGGTCCATACTGCAAGTCATCTTCACCGGGAGAAAATGTGCAGATTTTGTTAATCGATCAACGATCACCCAAATTGCGTTGTTTCCTCTTGCTGACCGCGGTAAACTTACCACGAAGTCCATCGTCACGTGCTCCCATTTCCACTCGGGTATTTCTAATGGTTGAAGTAGACCAGAAGGTCGTTGGTGTTCGGCTTTAACTTGCTGACACACCAAACACTTTTGCACGAATAACCCGATGTCTCTTTTCATACTCCTCCACCAGAAAGACTCTCTCAAATCGTGATACATCTTTGTCCCTCCTGGATGTGCGGTGTAAGGCGTACAATGTGCTTCTTTTAGGATTTCTTTCCTCAAAGCCTGATCATTCGGCACACACAACCGTTTCTTAAATACTAGGACACCATCTCTCGTTTCAGAAAAACCCTCAATGTTCCCTTCACGAACTCGGTTCTTTATCTTTAATAGGAAACCATCCTTCTCCTGAGCTTCTTTAATTCTTTCAACTAGAGTAGGCTGAATCGTCAATGCAGATAACATTGCGTCTGTACTATGAGGTTGAGAAATTACTTCGATTCTTAGGTTCTCGAACTCCTTCCGAAGTTGCTCTTGATTCGTCAGTAAACTTGCTACATGCCCTGTGGATTTTCTGCTTAAGGCATCTGCCACCACGTTCGCCTTTCCAGGATGATAATGAATTGAACAGTCATAATCCTTGACAAGCTCTAACCATCTTCGCTGTCGCATATTCAACTCTTTCTGCGCGAAAATATACTTCAAACTCTTGTGATCAGTGTATATATCGCATTTCACTCCATATAAGTAGTGTCTCCAAATCTTCAGTGCATGGATTACAGCAGCTAGCTCCAGGTCGTGTGTAGGGTAATTCATTTCGTGTGTCTTCAATTGTCGAGAAGCATAGGCTATCACTTTCCCATGCTGCATTAACACACAACCCAATCCTTGTTTAGATGCATCACTATACACTACAAAACCGTCTGTACCACTTGGAATGGTCAGAACTGGAGCTGTAGTCAACTTTTTCTTGAGTTCTTGGAAACTCTCTTCACACTTCTCTGTCCACACAAACTTCACACCTTTCCTCGTTAACTGCGTCATTGGCAAAGCGATCTTGGAGAAAGCTTCAATGAATCTTCGATAATAACCAGCCAAACCAAGAAAGCTTCGTATCTCTCCAACGTTCTTAGGTGAACTCCAATCGTTGACCGCTTCAATCTTAGCGGGGTCAACCTCAATACCTTGAGCAGTAACAACGTGACCGAGAAAAGCTACACGATTAAGCCAAAACTCACATTTCGAAAATTTAGCATACAACTTCTCTCGCCTCAACGTTTCCAAAACAGACCTCAGGTGTTCCTCGTGCTGAGCTTCATCTTTCGAGTAGATCAATATGTCATCTATGAATACAATGACAAACTGATCCAAAAAGGGCTGAAAAACTCTGTTCATCAGGTCCATAAACACTGCAGGTGCATTTGTTAAACCAAAAGGCATCACTGTAAACTCATAGTGTCCATATCGAGTTCTGAAAGCTGACTTTGAGACATCCGACTCTTTTATTTTAAGCTGGTGATACCCCGACCTCAAATCAATCTTCGAGAACACGCTAGCCCCTCTTAATTGATCAAAGAGATCATCAATTCGAGGTAGTGGGTACTTGTTCTTAATGGTGAGTTTATTCAACTCTCTATAGTCGATGCACATCCTTAAAGACCCATCTTTCTTCTTCACGAACAACACTGGTGCGCCCCAAGGGGAGACGCTCGGTTGAATTAACTTCTTATCCAATAACTCTTGAATTTGCTCCTTTAGTATCTCAAGCTCCATGGGTGCCATTCGATAGGGTGCTTTGGATACTGGTGCTGCTCCGGGAACCAGATCAATGGTGAAATCCACTTGCCTACTAGGAGGGGGTCCTGGTAGGTCCTCAGGGAAAACATCTTCAAATTCACACACAATCGGTACATCAGTTGGAGTAAGCTTCTCTGAACGGGTGTCCATTATATTCACCAAATACCCTTGGCAGTCCTTCTTCCTCAACATCTTCATCGCCTTTAATGCTGACACCAAACGTGGTATCGATTTGTTTCTTGTTCCAAGCAACGTGACTTCCTCCTCTCCTGGCCTCCGGATGATGACTTTCCTCTCTCGACATATGATATTAGCGTGATTATCTTTTAACCAATCCATTCCTAGTATAACATCGAAGTCTTTCATCTCTAATACATGAAGGTCGGCTTTCAAGGTCTTGGTGTTAAATTTCATAGCTACGTCTTTACAAAGGAGGTTAGTTTCCATTGTTTTACCAGAAGGTATACTAATCTCTAAGGTGTCTTTCACTACGTCGCAGGCATGTCTTACTCGAGTAAAATACTTTGCAGATATGAAAGAATGCGTCGCACCAGAATCAAACAAAACTAAGCCAGGTACATCGGAGATAGTGAGCATACCTGTCATAGCATCTGATCCCTCATCTGACTCTGGCTCATGTCCTCCCATGGAAAACACTCTAGCTGCGCCCTTCTTGTTGTTGTCTGGAGCCCTTGGACGAGTACAATATGCGTACGTGTGCCCTGGTTGTCCACAGTTGTAGCACGATCTTGTCCCTTGCAAACACTCTCCTGTATGTCTCTTCCCACACTTGTTGCACGGTGGTATAGTAGGAGTAAAATTCGCTGGCCCATTCTCCTCGGTCCTAACTTTCTTAACCTCGGTTCCCTTGTATCCAGAGCTCCCACCTTTGTTATTGAAGTTCTTGTTCCTTCCACTGAAGTTCCCACCTTTATGTTGCTCCCATTTGCGCTTACCAGAAGCTTCACCACCACTAATCTGAGTAGGCGGTGCTGGAACCATGCGAGAAGATATGGCCTGAGCACGTCCCACCACGTCAGCATAAGTCGTGAGCATTAGTCCTGCCATAATGGTACCAATCTCTGGTCGAAGTCCCCGTTCAAACCTTCTTGCTTTCCTCTCATCAGTGTTGACTAAATGTTCAGCAAAACGGGATAGCTGATTGAAGTTGCGCTCATACTCCTCCACGGTCTGGTTTCCCTGCTTGAGTTCAAGGAACTCAGTCTCCTTAGCATCCCAGTATGATTGAGGGAAGTACTTTTGCATTAGCACCTCCTTGAACTGTTCCCAAGTCATTGCTGCCACCTGAGCCATATGAGTGCGCCTGTAAGAATCCCACCAGTGGGCTGCATCCTTAATCATCTGAAATACGGCGCATGAAATCTTGTGTTCATCCGCGCATGCAATATGTGTGAAAATCCGTTCTAAACTCCTTATCCACTCCTCAAACACCATTGGGTCGCCATCACCGTCGAAGCTTGGCGGTAGGTACTTTCGAAACTGCTCGACCACCACTGCAGTAACACTAGCAGGGTTTGGGGGAGGTGGTGGTGCTTGCGCTGGCTGTCTGAGTCCATCAATAGCTGCAACCAAGTTCTGGAGCAAAGTTGCGGTTTGGTCTCCTACTGGGGCATTATGTGCTGGATTTCCATTCCCGACAGGCGGATTTGCATTCGCGTTAGCGTTACGATTAGCACGTGGTCGTCCACGAGTAGGCATGCTCTACTTACACGAAACAAACCATGTAAACATGAAGTAAACTTCATTACTTCAAACGAATCGTCCATGGTAATTAATAGATTAACATTTTCCATAAACATATGCAGCATATTTTCAAATAATTTGAGCACATATACACATAATAATCATGAACTAGACTTTAAACATGAGCTTGAACTTGAACTTGAATTTTAACATGAACATGAACTTCGACATAAACACATGCAATGTACTTGTGGGATCATGAACTTGAAAACTATAAACTTGAGTATGCCTCTTACTTGAAAATCATGAACATAACGTGCAATTTACTTGGAAAATAATGAGACTAGACATGTATCCAAATTGAAAAATATGAATTTGATATGCATTGTACCTGAAACTCATGAATGTAATACGCATGCGACCTCCACATCATGCAACTAAACATGCAACCTAAATGAAATATCATGAATATAGAATGCACTTACTTGCGAAGTCGGCGCGAGCGGCAGAGGTGGACGATAGTAGCAATTTTTTTTTATTTTTTTTTTTTTTTTTTTAAACTTATTTTAGGTCCGTAAAGAGAACCGTAATGCTCTGATACCAAGTTGTAACATCCCATTTTTCATAATATAAACTAAAGAGGATTTTCTTACTTTTCAAAATAAATTGTAAGATTTAAAATAACAAAATGTCAAAACACTTTTCATAATAAAATCTTTAACTAAAAATAATAACCCTCAATAGTCAAATTTAAATAAAAATACTCAAATACGAAGTTTCAAAAGCGGAAAGCATAAAAGAAAATAATGTCTTTGAAATAAACGCTGCTACTACTATCGCCGCCACATCCCCGTCTCGCTCCGATTTCGCTTATCCTGAAAATATGGGGTTTTAAAGGGGTGAGTTATCAACAACTCAGTAGGGATACCAGTTCACACATTGTACAATACGAAAGCAACCGGAATGACGCTCAACTTTATAAACTAACTTGAACTTGTTAGATAGTGGGATATACCCAAGGACATGAATTTCCGAACGATTAAACGTTCCTATCACTTGCTTGCTTGATTTATTACCGTGAACACGTCACACGTCTACGTGAACACGGCCATGAGTTTCGTCGCGCGACTAATATGTGCACATAACATGAATAGAATATAAAGTCCTCGATATCGAACAATTACCTACGTACCATACACTGATATGAACTGTATTTGAAAAGGTTTTAGAAATACCCCTACCTTGAAAACGACGAACGACAATGATGCTTGAATGAATGCTCGTGCAAACCTAATCCTCGAAACTCTTGCTAACTATACAACAATGAACCCTTAATAAATAAAAGACCCAAGGACAAGAGACAAACAGAAGCATGGAGTTCGAACATTTAATAATAATTTAGAAATCAACATTACAGAAAGATATAAATCAATCGAACATGTTAAATCCAAAAGTCAACTGACTGTACACTTGCTAGAAATCTACTCACACGACAAAAGAATTACAAATCTCAAAGAACTGCTAGTTAAAGTTACAGAAACCTAAAAACTCTTGCCACTCAAAATAAAAACAAACAAAGCCAATACATTCTTCTTAACAGCAAAAACGAAGCCAATAAAATGAGGAGGGCAAGTGGGTAATGATTGGTAAGTATGAACTCTTTACGATTTAATTGAAATTGCTAAATATTAATTAGAAATATCTAGAGATTAAGCGATTATACTAAACTTAGAGGAAAATAAATAATCACATTATAGGCCACAATTTAGAAATAATTTGCTGTGGGCAATACGATTAGAAATAGAGTTAGAATTTCTTAGAACCAATTAATCTAATAACAATTTAAGTTAAGAAGAGGATCTACCAACCAACTCACTAACAATCATACCCCCAAAAGACAAGTAAGCACGTATATCTCTTCCACAATTCAATAAAGGTTAGCCGAACAAGCTTCTAAAGTTTAAACTTAAATCATCGATTCCTCGCCAAACAAACTTGAAAATTTTCGATTGACTGACCCTAATCAGATTCAGAAATTGGAGATACAAGCAAGGTTGAAATTAAAAGAGGATAAAACCCATACCACTTAGAATTTAGTTGACGATGCGCGTGAAGAGGTTGATGGCATAAAGTGTTTTACAAGAATACAACAGACGCATATATAAAGAGAATTCTAGGGTCTGAGGCTGAGAATTCCTACGCTTGCCTATTGGGCTAATTTATATGAATTAAGGAGTAAGCCCAATAAAATAGACCTGATCTAAAATCATAGTCATAACATGCTGGATGTAAACTTAATCACTTGAAGGCCCAATAGTAGATTTATTTAAGCCAATTAGAATACAATATAATTACTTAAACCTTGAATTTTAATTGAGGTGAATTACTTAATTAATTAACTTAGATTAATTTTTTTTTTGTCATTACAATATATATATATATATAAATATAAATCAGTAGAAACTCTATATAATAATATTCTATATAAGAATAAACTTCCTATAGTAATAAAAAATTCAAGTCCCAACTTGGGACCTGTTATAAATTAGAATAAACTCCATATTGTTATAAGTCATACATTTTTTAAGAGCATCTCCAACCGATACCAAAAACCTATTTTGGAGTATGATAGATGCTCCAACCGATACCAAAACATAAACCTATTATAGGTTTTATGGTGGGACCCACCAAAAAAATACTTAAATTTACGTCTATCGTAAACACAAACCAAAAACTATTTATTATTTATAAAATGATCTTTTTTTTTATAAATTAATAAAAATGACTCATTAAACTTTTTTATTTCTTATTTAATATTTTTTGTAACGTAATGTTTTTAAATAATTATATCATTAATAATTAAAACAAATTATTTTATAAAAAAATAAATATCACAATATTAAATATAATTAAATATTAAATATTTAATTGATAATAAAAATAAAATAAAATTAAAATAAAAATAAAATACTTAAAATAAAATGCTACCGAATTACAAAAATAAATAAACTATGAATCACAACAACAAAATTGATCGATAAGCAGGTAAATTGAAAATAATATTTATTAAATTTTTTTATGTCAAAAGTTATGTGGTTACATAGTAAATTTATAAAGATTTTGGTTATTTATAAAAATAGTATAAATATTTGTATAAAAAGAATATTTAAATAATATTATTTTAAGTTTGAATATTGGTTTTTCGGTTGAAGTAAAATTACTGTAAACTTAAACTTAAACTTATTTTGGATTTAAGTTTTGGTTTCTCGGTTGGAGATGGCCTTAAGTCTCGTCTTAAAGATTTATACCTTTATATAAGAATAAATGATTAATGTATATAATAAAAATATTTATTAATAATATTTTTATTTATCAAAATCAATAATATGTTTAAGATAACTTAAAATATTTATCAAAATAAATAACATATAGTATATGATAAAAAATATTTGGTTTTAGATTTATTAATACTAGTACCACTGCCCGTGCGATGCACGTGGTATTTTTTTATTTTTTATTTTGAAAATTGATGCATATGAAAATTTTATTTTATTTTATAATCGAACTCTCACTCTAATTTGTAAGGGTGGGCATTGGACGGGATGAGACGGGATTAGGGAATCTCATCCCGTCTCGATAATTTATATTCGGGACGGGATCAACGTTTAAAAAGTTCGTCTCGCATGTCTCAATTCCGTTTGGGTTCGGGTTGAGATCGAGATGGAATGAGATCTCTTTACTCAAATTTTCATCTGTGTTTATTGATCTCTTAAATCATATAACCCATGAAATTTATAAATTAAATTGCTGAATAATTATTTCTATAAGCCAACTATTTTTTTTATAATTCAAACGTCATAAGTATAGAATGTGGTCTGTTAAATTAAACGGCAAAAATCATAGCCACTCATGGTGATTGTGGAAAGTGTTTTCGTGCATCGCAAGGTGCGGGAGGCGACCGTGTCAAGTTGAATGATGCGGGGTACAAAATCATCTATGGCATTATGTGCAAACTCACTTGCACCACCAAACTCAATCGTGGTACATGAAAAAAGAGCCCGAATTAATAGATATTATAACGACACGGGGATCATCCAAGTGATTTAATTTTCCACGTATATACCTTCGACTATGGCTGAAACAATGTTTCCTATAAAGGATCCATTGGAGCTTGAGGTAGCTAGAGGAGTAGCTGGAAGAGAAGTTGGGTTGGCTGCAGGACTGCAACATTAAAATTAACATCATCGTCCGCATGTAATTAAAAAAACATAATCTCGGTATGATTACTCTATGTATTAGAACAACAATACAAACCTTACTGACGTGGGACCGGGCGAGGGGCCGGACGATGTGATGAACTTCATGCAAAATTAATTAGGCAACCTGATAAATTAAGCGACACAACGTCCGAGCAATAAAATCGAAAAAATCAAACTTAATATTCGACCTTTAAAAAGAATAAATTAACAAAAGAAATACCGGTCAATCGATGTACACGAAATCATAGTAGAGAATGCATTATATATAGGCAGTTTCTCGGGGCTTGGAAAATGGGGAGTCATCCTTCCAGCTCGCACCTGCTGCTGCGCTATAGTCTGTACAGATCAAAGTTGCTATTGTAAATCAGGCTTATCTTCATATACCTCGTGTACCACTTATTTCTCTCCTCGGGATCCTGTTCGTAGAACCCGCGCAGCCCCTCTAGCATCTCAAACAACACGGCTCCCGAAATCCCATGGTCCACCACCTGTAAAAAACACGACCCTGACGCAACGCAAACCAGCCCACAACCTGAAAACATGAGAAAAAAAAGGTAAAAATGGTTCAAAAGAAATATAGACACGATTGAATGATAAAAAAATGGTGGACATATTTTTTTTCTTATCTCAAACTAAACAAACAAAAACAAAATAAGAGAAGCATACAAAGAATGATACAAACATATATCCAATCTAAAAATATAACATTAACCCGTAGACCAAATTCCACAAAAAGATCTTTTTTCAAAATAACTATTAATTTCAGAGTGGTCAGAATATTGTTTGAATCAAGAAATGTAAAAACATAAAATAATTATCAACATTGTCAAAAATACTACAACTTTGAAGTCACACACACAATCAATAACACAGTAACAAAATTAACCAAATTCAGATATCAATTCACTAATTGAACCGGAACAAATAACGAATCCAAAACAAAACGTACGAATTAAAAATCACAGGAAAAAGGTTAAAAAAAAATTGGATCCGGGAAAGTAGTTACCTAGAGTATTGACGAAACGGTGTTGATTGGATTTCTTGGCATAGCTATGCTCTTCTTGTACGTTAGTCACTGTTTGCATCATGATTGTTAACGTTTTATTATAATATTAATACTATTTAAATTTAGTTAGGTGAATATGAAGTTAAACAAAAAAATATAAAGACCCTTAAAACTTATATTGTATCTGAATAAAAAACATATTCAAGACGTCGAACTTTTGGATGACAGGTTCACTACAAATTTATTGATGTTTATGGATGTTTGATGAAACTGTGGAAGGGTGAAAGAAAGTCCTCGGATCAACGCGGGGCTAGAAAAAGAGGACATGCTCGTATACTTTTCGTGTAATAGGGTTTTTTCCTCGTATCAACGCGGCGCGGGAAGAAGAGGACGACAAATATATTTTTGTGTGATAGGATTTTGGAGAAAAAATAAGAAACGTAGAAAATTAGTAATTATTAATTTATCACTACTATAAATAAATAAATATGAGTAAACTAATTATTAAGTTTTGTACAATTACAAAAATAGAAATTATTCAATATTCAAATTTATAAATATTTTTTATTTTTTATTATTTATTTTGCAGTGTGAATATAATATTAAAAAAGCCTTCTCATTGGTCCACTGAGATTAATAGATTCAGGAATTATATATGTATAGATAGATATAGATAGATTACCAAAAATATATAATTTCAAATTACTATTTAAAATTTATATATAATAATTTAAAATATGCTTAATAATATTAATATTTATAATTTATATTATTTTTATTTATAATTTATAGTGTAAACACAACATTATTATTGTTTTCCTATTGATCCACGTAGCATTAGTGAATCCTGAAATTATATATGTATAGATTTTATTCAATGTGTATATGAAATACAATTTTTAACCATATATAGTCAAATTTTATTATTCAAAACTATTAAATTGATTATGTATATTTAAAGATAGATAAAATTCAATTTATATTATTTTTATATTTAAATAATTTTATATAAGAATTTTCATTTTTTTTTTGTAAAATTAACTCTATATAAGAATAACTCTTTATATTAATATTTTTTATCGGTTCCAACAATACGACTGTATATAGTTTCTAATATATATATATATATATATTTTTATATACCTCTAAAAACGTCTTTTTTTTATATTTCAATCTTTTTACTTTTAATTATTTTAATTATTTTAAAAAAATTTCATTAACGAAATTCACTCTACATATAAAATAGTCACAAAAAATATTATCTACATTTAACATGTAAGTACATTCATGAAAAACTAAAAAATACTAGTTTTTTATACTCTAATCATTAATTTTTTAGAGCTGATTATTTCAATTTAATAATTAAGTATTGTAAAATATATAGTAGAGTTATATTTTATTTTTAATTATCCTACACCCAAAAGTTACAATTCATTTATAATTATCATAAAAATAATTATATCAAATATAATAATACAAATAAATTATATTGTACTCCAGTAGTAATTTTGGTATGCTTTATGTGTGCAATCTATTTACAATAATACAGATTATTTTTTCATTACTTAGTCCACAATACTTATTATATTCCTATTTTATATTATTTAATACATAAAAACTATTTTTTGAATGTACCTATCTATTTATAGGGAAAAATGGCAATAAGACCAATTTTCAACATTTTTTGGGCAATAAGGCCAAATTCCAATTTATGTGTCAATTAGGTCTTTTTGTTCCAATTAGGCCAAAAAAATGTATATGGAATGACGAAAATACCCTTACTCTATTTCTACTCAATCCACTCCACCCCACCCCTGCTCCAGACACTGAATACCATGAAAAAACACTGAACGTCAGATTTTTTCTTCTACTCAAATCCACCCACCCCAAAAGACACTGAATGTCAGACACTGAATACAATGAAAAGACACTGAATAACACTGAATACCATTAAATGACACTGAATAACATTAAAAGACACTGAATACCATTAAAAGACACTGAATAACATTAAAAAACACTGAATAACATTAAAAGACACTGAATAACACTGAATAACATTAAAAGACACTGAATAACACTGAATAACATTAAAAGACACTGAATACCATGAAAGAACACTGAATAACATTAAAAGACACTGAATACCATGAAAAGACACTGAATAACACTGAAAGACACTGAATAACATTAAAAGACACTGAATAACATTAAAAGACACTGAATAACACTGAATAACACTGAAGTACACTGAATAACACTGAATAATATTAAAAGATACTGAATACCATTAGACACTTTATAACATTAAAAGACACTGAATACCATTAAAAGACACTGAACATCACCCCAGACACTGAATACCATTAAAAGACACTGAATGTCATTAAAAAACACTGAATGTCAGATTTTTACACCGAATATTATATGAACACTGAATATCATTGAAAAACACTGGATGTTAGATTTTTACACTGAATATTATAAGAACACTGAATGTAACTAAAAAACACTGAGTGTCATATTTTTATGAATATTAAAAAAACAATGAATATCATTATAAAATACCGAATGTAATTAAAAAGGTGATATGAGTACATAAGCAAATCGTATCTACAAGTACACCAACAAAATAAATATAAAGTTGATATAACACCTTAGTAATTACACATATTGTTCTGTAACCTGCATGCATAAAGTTTAAAACATGAATTCCATAATCCCAAATGTGGTAATTGTATGGTGTGAACTAAAGATCAAGCACATGGAAAATCAAGTTGATCAATCGACTAAAGTTCATATGGCCTCTAGAAATATACTGTGTAGACCTACCATAATTATGTTCAGTAAAGAAAAATGCCATGTGTTCCATCTGCGGCCATCGACAAAAAAGAAAGAAAAAAAACACAGCTTTTAGTTATTAGTTAAATAAAACTTAAAGGGTGGTTTTTAGTAATTAAACATTTAAACTACCTCGTCATCTTTCGGCACATATGCTTTTATGTATCGAACGAGAAAGACGTAAGGCGTTGGGATCGTTAGATACCACTCCACCTTCCCAAGAATGGCTTTCTCCATGATGAGCACTTGTTCCCTAACATAGGCATTGTCTGAAATGGCTATAAAGTCCTGCACCTGAAACACGAAAAACAAAAGATCAAATTTAATCACAAAGTGTGATATATCTCCTCGTACTTGCAAGCGATCAGTATTGCACTAATTCCAACCAACTGAAGCTCCTTTCTCGGAACCTTCTTCGAAGATAGAAACCGGTCGACTATGTTGATTGATAAGTAGAGGGTTTCGGGCATCAGTTTGAACTTCCTGTGGACATGTCCATCCAATACATAAACCCATCCACAACAGACGAGCTCAAATCCGACGAGATGTGCCTCCTCAACGGAGCGTCATCGATGTGTCTCCACGAGTCGGACACGATCACAAAACACCTGAGCTGCAGCCTCAACATGCTCACCGTTCAAATATCACAAACACCTGAGCTGCACTGTAACATGAAAATCGAAACACTTTTCTTCTTAAATCACAATTACAATACTCAGATACACAAAAAATAAATAAATAAAAGCTCCATAACCAATACCTTGAAGAGGCGGTCAGGGGCTCGACTACCAGTGGCGACGGCATCGGCGAAATTCTGGAGCTGAATCGTGGAGTCCCTGTAAACCTCCATGAAAGAGAAGTCGGCGGCTGAGGAGAAGCCGAAGAAGACGCGATCGCATCGGCGACTTCATGACCTTGATCCATTTATCGATCTCATCGGCGCTGAGCTTCTGCAGGCCGAGCCGGGATAAACTCTCCTCCAGGAAATCCCTTCGGTAGGTGTTGTACGCGTGCGAACACTCCTTCGCGTAGCCGGCCGACACCATACACTTCGCGATCTGGTTGAGGTCGCCTATAGTACCGGTGGGAAGGGCGTCGATGACGATTTCGTAATCCGTTATCGGATGGGCGACCAGGATGCAATCGTCGTCCTCGTCTTCGTTGGAGAAGTCGGGATGAGCAGATTCGGAGCGTGTGAGGTCGAACGTCAGCATCTCCCCGAAGCAAACGACAAGACGAGATTCGTCCGTTTCAATCGCCCCATTGCTACTCGATTTTCCTAATAAATCGAACGAACAATTCCCCGATTTATTTCAATTTTTCTACCGTCGAAGTAAACAATTAGCAGCGAAAAATGAAAATTAAGAGAATTCTGACCTTAGAATCTGAATCTCTGCGACGGAGACGATGCTTTGACGGTAGTGCGAAGAGAAAACTGATCGGACGGCAGCCCAGTGACCGTCCTCGGAAGCTCTCGGCTCAATCGTCGCGCCATTTGTCGCCCTCGAAATTTGCGAGCATCGCTGAGGTCGGAGCTGGTGAGGTGGAACGCGTTTGGATGCGGCGGCGGAGACTGCATATCTGGAATCAGAGGCGGAGGGCTCGCCTCTGTGTCTGGGGAAAGAAAGAGGTGATCGATGGAATTTGGGGAGAAGGGTAATAGGGTCTTTACATATTTTAGGCGGCCTAATTGACACGCATAATTTCTCGAAAGCCTTATTGCCGAAAAAATGTTGAAAATTGGTTTTATTGCCATTTTTCCCTATTTATATTAATGCACATTATCTTTTCATTACTTAATTAACAATACTTATTATACCTTTACTTTTTATTATTTAATACATAAAAACTATTTTTTTAATGTACTTGATAATTTCTTTACGCAAAACTTACATCTTATAAAGTGTAACCAGTATAAGCACTTTATTTATTTACTTACAACATATACTCCATTTATTAAGAGAGGATGGGAGAAGGATTAAAGATTCATTCACCTGTACGTATGAATGAATCTAAATGTTGTCAACTTACATTATTGAATACGACAAAAGAAATATGGAGATGAACAATCAAATCATGCCAGCTAAGCTTATCCAAACAATTCCCCATGAACTGTGTTCTGTTCCAGATCGATAAACATAAACATGATCCCCACAAACCCACACGCACACACTTGAAAGCTCTTCTAACCAACATATATAATTGTTTTTTTTACGAACTATTAAAGTTGGGCTAATAACACCCACCCACATATGTAGTTTTTTTTACAAACTATCCATTAACACATTAAAAGACATTTTTAAAGTATTAAGGTTATCCAACTTATATGTGAAACTCGCAGGCACACACTTGAAAGCTCTTCTAACCAACATATATAATTGTTTTTTTTACAAACTATTAAAGTTGGGCTAATAACACCCACATATATAGTTGTTTCTTTTACAAACTATCCATTAACACATTAAAAGACTTTTTTAAGGTATTAAAGTTGTCCAACTTATATGTAAGACCCGTGGTCGAAAATTTCATCGGCAGGAGTGCCCACAGTCGGAAATTCCATCGATCGGAGCCCCACATCGTGTTGGGTCTGCTCTGATACCATATCAAAGTTGGGCAAATAACACTTTAAAAGGCCTTTTTAAGATATTAAGATTGTCCAACTTATATGTGAACCCAAAGTTCTTTATCCAACTGATGTGGGATACTCTAACACAAACATTGTAAATTTATTACCACACGAATGTCACATCTTATTAATCGACATATAGTGTTCCCAATATATATATATATATATATATATATATATATATATATATATACTTTCTCCATCCTATTTTAATAATTATATATTTTTTATAATATATAAAAAAAAACATGCAGATGGGTGTCAAACATATAAGAAGTATGAGATATATAGCCCCTGATATAATAGTATGAGTAATGTAATCATTTCTTCTTGAAAAGACAAACATAGTCTTACTCTCTACCATAAAAATATAAAGACAAAAGAAAAAAATAAACATTGATTGCGTGTAACCCCATTAAGTCTTCTTCCCTTTCTCAATTAAAATGAAAACTGAATATTTCTCGATAGAAAAAATCCGTCGTCGATCTTAGATCTAAACAAAAATCAAGAGGATGGAAATCCCGGCTTAGTCATTAACCAACGATATTCAACGCAAAGAGACGACGAACAAAAAGATTTTTGGATAAAGCTTTTCAAATAAAACGAAATCATGAAAAAATAATTACTTCACGAACCAATGATTTTTCGTCTTTTTCGTTCTCTGTTCAGCACGAAATGATATCTACTTCGTGCTCCGTCTAGCACGGACTCAATTTTCGTGAATTTTCGTGCTTCTGAAAGCACGAAAATTATTTTTTCGTGCTCATATTCGTGTTTGGGAGAAAAACGGTCACATTTTACCATAAATTCTATAACTTTTTGTAAAAATCTCCAAATTACGTTTTGTAAATTCCGTAATACACTAGACTCAGTGATCTTCACAACGAAATTAACAAAAAATAATTTAAAATTTTCTACAAAAAGTAATGAAATTAATGGTGAAAGATAACCGATTAATGATCTCAGCGAGTAATCCATCTTTAACTAATAATCTACTTCGATTCAAGAAAACCTGAGTTCCATATTATATATGGTTTTGAATTCCATGGAGTCTAGTATAATAGAAAACTGACGAAAAGTTATTTGAAATTTTCTACAAATAGTTATGAAATTAATAGTGAAAGATGGTAAACTAGAGCTATTTGTAGATGGTACAAATGTAATTAAAAAATTGTTTATAATTGTAATTAATTAGAGCATGTGTGACACATGGTTGGAAAGAGCATCGAGTCTAGTTTATTATGGAATTTACGAAATTGAATTTGGAGATTTCTACAAAAAGTTATAGAATTTATTGTAAAACAAGGCAGTTTTTCTACTTAAGCACGAACATGAGTACGAAAATTCAATTTTCGTACTCCTAATAGCACGAAATTCAATTTTCGTGTTGTGTTTCGTTCTCCGGGAAGCACGAAATTCAATTTTTGTGCTGGGTTTCGTGCTTATAGGAGCACGAAAATTGAATTTTCGTGCTTATGTTCGTGCCTAACCGAAAAAACTATCACATTTTACCATAAATTTTATAACTTTTTGTAGAAATCTCCAAATTAAGTTCCGTCAGTTGCATAATAAACTATACTCAATGTACTTCAATATCATGTATCATAAACACTCTAAATAATCACTATTAAAATCATTTTATTAGTTAAAGTTGTGTTATTTGCGAATAGTATTAATTTGTCACATTTCACTATGAAATTCATAATTTTTGGTAGAAAACTCTGAATAATTTTTCGTTTGTTCCATAATATAGTAAACTCGATGTGTTTTAAAACCATATATGATATGAAATTCAAATATTCTTGAATCTAAGTCGCTAATGTGTGATATAACGGGTAAAATTATGTTGTCGATCAACTATTTCTAAAATTTTAATAGTAACATATACATGAACGTCGTTGTTATATGGTTTTCAATTGAACGTTATCAAATGATGATTCTCAAATAAGATTATTTAATTTAATGTAATATAAATAAACATCAACAATAATCGTTTCAATTTGAATATCATATAATCTCTACTAATGTAGTATAGGAGTTAGTCGATCGAAAATGAAAAATAACAATTATATCAATCTTTAACAATCAAATTTGATTTATAATAAAAAATAATCATCGTAATGATTAAAAACATCAAATTTGATTGTTAAAGAATTATCTAATTGTTATTTTTCGTTTTCGATCGACTAACTCTTATACTACATTAGTAGAGATTATATGATATCCAAATTGAAACGATTATTGTTGATGTTAATGTATATTACATTAAATTAAATAATTTTATTTGAGAATCATCATTTGATAACGTTCAATTGGAAACCATATAACAACGACTTTCATGTATATGTTACTATTACAATTTTAGAAATAGTTGATCGACAACATAATTTTACCGTTATATCACAGATTAGCGACTTAGATTCAAGAAGATTTGAATTTCATATCATATATGATTTTAAAACACATCAAATTTACTATATTATGGAACAAAACAAAAGTTATTCAGAGTTTTCAACCAAAAATTATGAAGTTCATAGTGAAATGTGACAAATTAATACTATTCGCAAATAACACAACTTTAACTAATAAACTACTCTTAATCGTGATTATTTAGAGTGTGTATGATACATGGAAGTACACTGAGTCTAGTTTATTATGCAACTGACGGAACTTAATTTGGAGATTTCTACAAAAAGTTATCGAATTTATGGTAAAATGTGACAGTTTTTTCAGTTATGCACGAACATGAGCACGAAAATTCAATTTTCTTGCTCCCAGAAGCACGAAACCCAGCACAAAAATTGAATTTCGTGCTTCCCTGAGCACGAAACGCATCACGATAATTGAATTTCGTGCTATTAGGAGTATGAAGATTGAAATTTCGTGCTCATGTTCGTGCTTAGGTAGAAAAACTCTCATATTTTACAATAAATTCTATAACGTTTTATAGAAAACTCCAAATTCATTTCCGTAAATTTCATAATAAACTAGACTCGATGCTCTTCATAACCATATTTAACACAAGCTCTAATTAATTACCAATATAAACAGATTTTTAGTTACATTTGTACCATCTACAAATAGCTCTAGTTTACCATCTTTAACTATTAATTTCATAACTATTTGTAGAAAATTTCAAATAACTTTTCGTCAGTTTTCTAATATACTAGACTCGATGGGCTTCAAAACCATATATAATATGAAATCCAGGTCTTCTTGAATCGAAGTGGTTTATTAGTTAAAGATGGCTTACTCGCAGAGATCATTAATCGGTCATGTTTCACCATTAATTTCATTACCTTTTGTAGAAAATTTCAAATTTTGTTTTGTTAATTTCGTTGTGAAGATCACTGAGTCTAGTTTATTACGGAATTTATAGAACTTAATTTGAATATTTCTACAGAAAGTTATAGAATTTATAGTAAAATGTGGCAGTTTTTCTACCCAAGCACGAACATGAGCACGAAAAATTAATTTTCGTACTTCCAGAAACACGAAAACCAGTATGAAAATTGAATTTTGTGCTTCCCTGAAGCACGAAATTTTGCGTTATTTTCGTGATGCCCAGAAATACGAAAATTTGCGTTATTTTTCGTATTGCCCAGAAGTTACCAGCACGAAATTTTACAATATTTCGTGGTTAGTTTGAATTCGTGCTATTATATATATATATAAAAAAAAAAAAGATTTTTTGTAGTTTTTACACAGAAATTTTCGTGTTATGATTCTCTCGAATTTGTTATATTTTCCGTTATCTTCAATTGTTTATATAAATTTTCGAGATTGATTTTGAATTTGAAAAAAAATGAGATCGAATGGAAAAATGTGGTGGAGAATACGACTAGTTTTGTTATTTTATTTTTACTTTATTTTTATTGTAATAAAATAGTAATAAACAATTTAAAAGTAATTGATAATAATAAAAAAATCAAAAGTAATTGATTTTGTATTTTAGTGAGTGAGTGTCTTAGTCACTTTTAAGAGAATTTTAGTCTTTTAAAACAATTTTGCATGGATAACTTATACTTTTAAATGAGGGGCTGCATAACTCATATTTTTATATGAAAGGTATACTTTTGTCTATTTCTCTAAAACAAAGTGACATTTGCTATGAAAGCCACATAAAAAGTAAACCACTAAAAAAAATCTAGAAATACTTACGACCATCACCTACGAATTGCTTGTCGTTGATATAAACTTATGGCATGACCTACGAACTACGTTAACTCCTACGACAATGAGCGTAGGTAACATCCCGTAGGGGTGGCAGTAGGCATTTGTCCGCCACCTCTTTCCCTCCAAAATATCCTATGCTCTCACCTTCTGCGATACGTAGGCAATTTACGCGAAAAATGGCCTAAGGGGTGATATGAACCTCGTTGGAGATGAAAGATAGAAGATGAATAATGAATGATACGATAAAGGATACTTGGTGAAAATCCCAAAACCTCTGAATCTAACCCACAAAATGATTTAGATTCGATAATCTAAACCCCAACGCGTAGTTGACGCAGCAACTCGAGGAAGATGGAGACACACAAACGAAGTATGGCTGCTTCGTTGATTTATCGGTTGAATTCTTTTGGCAAAACCCGAAAGAATTCAAAAAACCCTAAGAGAGAATTTTATCTCACGAAATAATTTATTCAATATCAAAATGTTGTTCTCCAATAAAAGTCTTAGAAGCCTTTATATATAGGCAAACCTAAAATAGAGAAAAGGAAATAAATAAAAAAAAACGCTGAAACATCAAAATTCGCCACCGCGGCTGAATTCTGTAAAACCTGTCGGCCGACACCCAACCCGCACCTCGGGTCCTGCCTCGAATTCTGCAAAAAATCAATTTTCGGCCCTTCTGTCGGCCGACACCAAGCCAAAAGTTCGGTCGAACTTCTCATTTCCTTCCCGACGCACGTCCGACTCACGTTCCGACATCTTTTTCGTCGTTCCGGCCTGAATTCGAACTTCACCGTCTGTTGTTGGACCTTGGGCTGCATCAAGGAGTCTCGACAGTAGGGGAGTAGGCGACAAGCCTTCCCTCCAAAATATTTCCACGTCCCTACGACCACCACCGTAGGGAAGTAAACTTATGCCCTACGGTCTAGAGTCGTAGGCCAAAAATGATGTTGTATTACATCTCACTTATGAGCCTACGGAACGGGACCGTAAGAGAGCCGTAGGGAAAAAAACATATCACGCAGGCACAAAACATAATACTCATTTCTCGTTTTTGAAAGAGGGAAGAAGAGGGGCGGCGATTTCTGGCCGGCGTGCTACGACGAATTCAAAGTCGAAACATTCAAATCATTCCGATTCTCCAAGATTTTAAGGCTAGAACTCGATTATTCCCATTTTATTGGTAAATCCCAATCATTCCGATTCTCCAAGGTTTTAAGGCTAGAACTTGATTATTCCCATTTTATTGGGTTTTTTTTTTCGATTTTGAAAATATTACGGTATGTAGAAATTTTGAGATTTTGTTTGATTGTTATGTGTATATTAGTTTCTTTTTATAAGGAGGAGAGACGAGAAATTCCTCCCCAACCCAATCGGAGGTCTTCGATCGAATATTATGTAAATCGAGGGATGTGCTCGAGTAGCAAACATCTGTGCGAGAGAATCAACATGTCTCACCTCAGGACAAACATTCATAATATTTCACTGAAAATTTGGCTCACCCGAGGTTCGAACCCTGTGTAGCCGGGGAATTACACCCAAATCATCACAGGCCTTACCAATCGACGGTGCATGTGCTCAAGACAATAGCTAGCCGCTTTGACCAACAACAACATTCAAATCTTTTTGAAATTGTGATAACCTTTTGAGCAAAATCGAGAGAAAGTAACGATAAACTCCTCGTGAGATCGACCTTTTACTTAACGCGAGTTAACCCTAGCTTTGAGCACAAAAAACCTTATAAATTTATATTTGCGCTACTCAAACCACGGTAGCATCATGAAGATTTTTAAAAGTGGAGTGATTCTTTGATTTATAACTAGGTGGATACACATGCAACTTATAACATTTATCCTTCATATTCATATGTTCTTCCTTTATGTAGTAAGGGTTCCCAGTACGTGTTACTCAAACTTTGAGAAATATTAAATATGATGAAAATTATGTGATCATGACTTGATTGAAATCACAAACCCTACTCACAATATTACCACAATATATAATTCATCTTTATTTACATTTATAGGAGGAAGCCTGACGCAGGCGGAAGCGATAACACACAGATTAAAACTCGTTGATTCTGAGAATACCCGAGAATTAAAACATCAAACTTTCGTTGATTCCGAAGAATACCGAAACCTGATAAAAACCTCAACAGAGAAATCTTTTTATTTCATATCAAAACAACTACTGCATAAATGAAAATATCCAAACATATAAATAGTACTAAAACCCTAGTAAAATAAATAAATAAAATAATAAAATTAGCTTGGGCAACAAGACACGATATTTGCCTTTTATATCTGCATCATTCTCTCCCTCCTGGAGAAGGTTCGACCGCGAACCTGAAAATCGAGCACGAAAATGCCGGGATCAAACACCAATCGTCGGTAACCTTGAGAGCACAACGCAAGGGCAGCGACACGTTGACATGGCGCAGGGTCAATGGCAAGGAGAACCATCGCAGGGGCATCAACCTGAACAAGCGACGCAAGGGCAACGGCAACGACATCGGGATGAAGCGCAAGGACAATAGCATGCAGATGTGGTGCAGGGGTAGGATCATCTCCTTTCATCGCAAGAGCAACAACATGTTGATGTGGTGCAGAAGCAACGACATCAGGATTCAGCACAAGTGCCACGGGGATTTCTGAAAAGAGTTCTTCTTCAAATTTAGGGGGACCATCATACGCAGAGATCTCCGAGTCAGGCAGCGGGGACAAAAGAGGTATATTGTTCCGGAGGTGGTAGAGTAGGTCACCCACGCCTCCGACCATGTGCTCTTCGGGCATGGCCAAGGGATCAACTTCATCAAAACGAGGAGGGCCATCGTAATCAAAACGAGGCGAGTCGTCGTAAGAAGATGACGAGGGCAGCAGGGACACCGGTAGTCTGTTGGTGATAACAAGGCGAAGTTCCTCGAGTTCGACGGCAAGGGTTGCGATCTGGCGTCTTAAGGCGGCGATGTCGGAATCGTGACGGGTTGCGGCCTCAACGGCGGTTTCGCAAGCATACTGACGACAGGGAGGCATCGTTTCGGCTCTGATACCAACTGACGCAGGGAAGCGATAAATACACGATTAAAAAAAAAGATCATATCTTACTCCCCAAGCTATCATTATTTTATTTATTTGTTTTATTAGGGTTTTTAGTACTATTATTTATATTATGTTCTTGATATTATGTTACGCAGTTGATTATTGATATGAAATAATGTTTCTTCCTCTTTTGAGGTTTTTATCAGGTTTCGGTATTCTTCGGAATCAACGAAAGTTTGATGTTTTAATTCTCGGGTATTCTCAGAATCAACGAGCTTTAATATTTGTTCTATTGCTTCCGCTACGTCAGTTGGTATCAGAGCCGGAACGATGCCTCCCCGTCGCCAGTATGCTCGCGAATCCGCCGTTGAGGCCGCAGCCCGTCGCGACGCCGACGTCGCCGCCTTAAGCCGCCAAATCGCAGCCCTCGCCGTCGATCTCGAGGAGCTCCGCCTTGCTGTTTCCAACAAGCTATCGTCACCTCCACGCCGACCGATCCCCGCGCTTGAGCGCACCCTTGTTGATGAACTCGATCCATATGATGATTTGGATGACGAATCGTCCTCAATCTGGGATGACGAACCGATATGGGATGACGAGCCAATTTGGGATGCCGAGCCAATCTGGGACACCGAGCCTACCGAGCCCGTTGAGCCAATCTGGGATGCCGAGCCTGCCGAGCCCGATGAGCCAATCTGGGATGTCGAGCCTGCCGAGCTAGTCGAGCCCATGTGGGACGCCGAGCCCGTCGAGCCGATGTGGGACGCCATGCCCGTCGAGCTGATCTGGGACGCCATGCCCGTCGAGCTGATCTGGGACGCCATGCCCGTCGAGCTGATCTGGGACGCCAAACCTGTTGAGCTGATTTGGGACTTCGAGCCACTTTATCAATCCACTACCCATGAGCCGACTCTCCCTGTTGTCGCTACCCCTACGTCGCTTCATCAAGTCGTTGCTCCGAAGTTGAATCATGAAGTTGCTGCCCCAACGCCTTATTGTCATGTTGCGGCCTTCTATAGTTCCTACCGTGTTGAACATGACCAGTTGGCTGCTTCAACAACAGTGTACAAGGTCATCCCTACTAAGGATAGTTGGAGGTGTTTGATCCCGGCGGATGTGCTCGATCTTTCAGGTTCGCGGTCGAACCTTCTCCTAGAGGGGGAGAATGATGTGGATAAAGAAAAGATCGTATCTTACTCCCCAAGCTATCATTATTTTATTTATTTGTTTTATTAGGGTTTTTAGTACTATTATTTATATTATGTTCTTGATATTATGTTACGGAGCTGATTATTGATATGAAATAAAGTTTCTTCCTCTTTTGAGGTTTTTATCAGGTTTCGATATTTTTCGGAATCAACGAAAGTTTGATGTTTTAATTTTCGGGTATTCTCAGAATCAACGAGTTTTAATCTTGTTTATTAAGCTTCCGCTACGTCAAAGCCACCATGCTGACAGCCAGCAAAGCTCGGGAGTATGAACTTGGTCATGTCAACTTGCTCAACGTTAGTCCCCACAACACACGCTCACTTCTTACCATGCACATACTTAAATCGTAGTTTATTAATTGCAACTCTTGTTTTCCTTTTGTACTTGCATGGAAGGCATCGATCGACAATCGTTCGATTCCATTAATCTGGTTGATAAGTGACCAAAAATAATTAGTTGATCGATTATATGTATATCAATATAATTGGTACTAATATTCAAATCCAAACTACGAAATTTATGCTTATTTTTCGACATTTTGAAGGAAAAAAAACAGGAATACTTTTTATATAAAATAAAGAGAGGGTAATTGCTTACAAAGATCATGACCCATTCACTCACGTCACGAGTTTATTAGTATTCGTATTAGTAGAGTGTAGTATTATATTACCTACATCAGAAAAACTTGACCCACATCGGCTGTATATATAACCCGACTACCCGACCCTTTGTTTCAACAAAACACATCATAATTAATCACTACTTAGTTTCTTTTTTCGATCTGTTTCTCTCTCACTCATTCCCTCAAACACTTTCCCTGCACAACAATATAAAACACATCACTAAGTTTCTTTTTCAATCTGTTTCTCTCACTCATTTCCTCAAACACTTTCCCTGCACAAAAATATAAAACACACACGAAATGAAATTATTGGACGAAAGCACCACCACTGACACCGTATCGATGGCGCTCGCGCCGCCTCCGGAGATAATCTGCTGCGGCGGCGGCCGCAGCGGCAGCAGCGTGGTCACCGACGCCGAGAACGGCGTGGAGGCGGAGTCGAGAAAGCTGCCGTCGTCAAGGTACAAGGGCGTGGTGCCGCAGCCCAACGGCAGGTGGGGCGCCCAGATCTACGAGAAGCACCAGCGGGTGTGGCTCGGGACTTTCAACACCGAGGACGACGCCGCGCGCGCCTACGACACGGCGGCGCAGCGGTTCCGCGGCCGCGACGCCGTCACCAACCTGAGGGCGCCGGCGACGTCCGAGAAGAAGGACGGCGACGAGATCGAGGCCGCTTTCCTCAACTCGCACTCCAAGGCCGAGATCGTCGATATGCTCCGGAAGCACACCTACGGCGACGAGCTCGACCAGAGCCGCCGGAATTTCGCCGCCGGGAGAATGACGACCGCCGGCGGATTCATCTTCTCCCGTCGCCGATGCGACGCGTCGGCGGAATTTCGCGACCACCTGTTCGAGAAGGCGGTGACCCCCAGCGACGTCGGGAAGCTCAACCGCCTCGTGATCCCCAAACAGCACGCGGAAAACCATTTTCCGTTGAAAAATAATATTAATAATAATAATAATACTAACAATAATAATTTGAAAGGAATTTTGTTGAATTTCGAAGATTCCGGAGGGAAAGTGTGGCGATTTAGGTATTCGTATTGGAACAGCAGCCAGAGCTATGTGTTGACCAAAGGTTGGAGCCGGTTCGTGAAGGAGAAAGGCCTGCGGGCCGGGGATACCGTGACATTTCAGCGAGGGATCGGCCCGGAAAATCAGCTCTACATCGATTGGAAACGCAAGGACGGCGCCGGTTCGGGCTCGGCCCGGCCCGGACAAGCAGTTCGGTTGTTCGGGGTCGACATATCGGGATGTGCAACCAATAACAACAACGGGAAAAGGAATACGACGATGATGGAGTTTGTGGGAATGGATTCAGGGAAAAGACAAAGGGTTGATGTTGTGTGAGATGCGGGCCGAACCGTCGGGCTTCACAAGCTAAACCCGAAGGGTGTTGTTTGATTTATTTATTATTATTTGGATTTTTTGTTTTAATATTTGGAGAAATTTGAAATACACATATACAAAGATTGAAAAAGAAAAAATAAAACTAATTAATTAGTTTCGAAATTTAATTAAGTGTCATTGTTCATAGTATTGGTGCTGTTAAATTTTCTCTTATTTGTTTACTTATAATAATGAAGACCGTAGAATTACATGACGCATGTAGTTGGTCAACCAAAGAAAAAGAAGAGAATGAAAAATTGACACTATAAACTTTTTGGGAGATCTTTATAAATCTGTATTATGGTATTTAATTTGTGCTGTGGGAATAAAAATGTGTACTTCAAATCCGGGTGGACATTGTGTACATAAATATTTTTTTAAATAAAGAGATAAGATTATTATTCAATTGCCGTTCATACCTCGTGTATCTAGAACGTACAAAGCACAACTATTAATCCAACTTGTATTCGATTAGAATTTTATTTGATTTTTTTGACTTTAAAAGATCATTGAATTTTTCAACTATTGATGCAAATGTTTATGAACATACTTATATATAAAAAAAATAAAATTTTTAAAATAAATAAATTATCTTTTTATTTTTTTCTTGAAACAGATTGTTTATATCACATTAGCAATACATGTTTTTCATTTATCTGCTTTATTATTAGTTGACTTTGAAATATCAAATTTTAAATTTTCTTCATTAGTGTATATGGTGAACTTTGATCATATTCCATTGAATATTAAATTAATATGATGAGATCAATTTTGGAATTTTGATTATTTTATATAAATTAATTTGTGTAATACTCTTGTTAAATGATCAACTATTTTTTTACTTAGTTTTTATATTTTAAAGAAATTCTTGGAAATCTCTCATAATTATTAGAGATTTTGAAAAATCAATTCTAATTATATTTTTTTAGAGAGAATCAATCAAAATTTATAAATTATTAAAATCCATATAATGTTAAATACCTATAAATTTTTTAAGACTTTTCAAAATCCTAATTGTATATATATCTGGATTTTAATTAACTTTTAAAAATCCGAATCGAATAGACCTAGATCATGAAAAGTCAATTAAAATTCTACGTACTCCCGATTGAACACCCTCCTTAATTTTTCATTTGAGATATTTTTTTCCTCTCTTCCTCCATTTTTTCTTTTTCACTTTTAATGTTTTAATTTTTACAAAACATATCCAGAAATAATCAAAATTAACCAAATCATTCGAAATAAAAAAATTAATATAAATATAGTAACGATTTCCAATTTTTGAGAATTTTGATCAATATAAATTTTGATTTTTGAAAATTTTGATCAATATGATCTTCGATTTCTGCAATTTCGATCAATATACATTTCTATATAATACTTTTTTTGTCCCATAGTTATATACACATTTTTTTTAAAATTACAAAGGATTTGTGTATATAAGTATGAGAAAGAGAGAGTATAATTTTAATCAATTAAGCCATAAATATTTATTGGGAAATTTTACAAATGTGAAAATTGAATGATTATTTAATGACTCATGATGAATATTTTAAGTCAGTTAAATGATGAATTTTACATTAATCAAATGAAAAATTCTATTAACACTACTCAATGTGTTTAAAGTGATTCAAATTTTAAAAGTTAAAATATGCAACAAATGAATATTTTAATGATAAATTATGAAAATGTCTCATTGAACAACCAGGTACAACCTCTGTCCCAACACAATAACACATTTTCTTTTGTAAATTACAAATGAAATGTGACTATTGTGTTGGGACAAAGATAGATTACACTTGAAAATATTAATATTTCAAACATTAAAAAGATCAATTACACATTAATAACAAAAACATCAAATAAATCGAATTTGACTGTGCGGACCCTTCGTAGATCAACGTCCTTCGGTGACAAGAAGTCCAATGCATCTGAGATCAATCTAGATAGATTCAGATCCCTATATGTAGGTCCGTCGGAAAAGATGAAGTATGTCAACACTTGTTTGTTCTTGTCGGAGATCGTTCCCTTCGTGCGCGCCGTTGTTAGTGTATACAATGCCTTCAGTCTCTCTTTGCTTCTCCGCAATTGTTCCCTGTGTGCATTGCTTGTGCTCAGACGAGATTTTTTTTACGGAGATTTAGGTTTTTTATTTATATTGTTGAATTTTTTGGCATGAGCTTGTACGTTAGTCGGCCGAATGTACAATGCAAACCGTACATGCATATGCACAATATAGGAATTCCAAATTGATCAACAAATTTTCACCTAAGCAACATTGAAGGTTATTATCACTTTCGTCATTTTAAAAATAAGTAAAAATATAATTGGCATCATTGGCACACTCATAAACTATATTTCTCCTAATTTCTTTGATCCAATATGCATCTATCTATTCATCTAGTAGAGGAGTCCAAACCTTGGTGGCTCCGAACAATATTGAGGGATGTATTGAGGGCTCCATAGAAGAACGATATACACAAGAATTAAGAACCAAATACAAAATAAGTGCTAACACATTTTTTTTCATTGTACTTCGGTTTAAACGGTTCATAACGTGTTGGGTTGTAATGAAGCAATTGATAGCTCACGTGATCTAAATAAGTTGAAGCCATTTACATATCCTATCTAGCTTCATGGAGCATTCAAAACTTATCATTTGGATACAGATTCGTACAACACTGACATCTCCTTATATTCTTACCATTCATCCTGAAGTAACATTTTGTTACAAGCACTAAAACTAATCTCATTACAAAACTGTACTCTAATGATATTGACGTTTTATTATTTATGTAGGATTTTCGAACAAGAAGTTTGTAAATAGCAGTCGTAATGTAACCAGTAATGGTGAGATGGATATAGAGTTAAAAGACTCTATTTGTCGAGTGGTTATTTATCAATCAAGTTTTATTTATCTTTTTTAGATGATTATTTTTCACTTTTCAATCTGATATCAGCCCGGTGCATATTCAAGTACCCAACTATGGGAACCCATAATAGCCTGAACATATAGAAGTTGATGTATCATGTATCATATAATATGAGAGTGCATGAGAAAGAATATACTACAAATTGTGTGATGAATAAACACTTTTGATATTTTTAATTCATGTGTACATATACAGTAGTATATAGTTGAAGGCTCTCTTGTTCATTGTGTACTGTAATTGGAGTATGGTGAAATATCCAGAGGTACACCAGGTGTGGCCTCCGCTACTATCGCACCTGGTACTTCTTTCGTCAAAATCTCCTGCATTATGATCACCGAAAAACAATAAAAGGTTACCTAGTTTTTTAGTAATCCGCGAGAAAAAGATTCATCTTTTAGTACTTAAAACACATCATCTGAAATAAATAAATTATACACGAACTACATGTCGAAATCATATGCTCCAAATGCTGAAATGTACTAGCTAGAAGACACTGTCAAACATAAGCCCCAAGGACAGATACTAGAGTCGACACAAGACACGACTAAGATTCCAAATTTGAAGTGTCCGTTCAAGGTAATGTTGCGAATACTTGATAATAAAATTGATTACCCGAGTGCTTTAAAATCATACCTTGAATGATTCCATGGTCCCTTCAACTTTAACAAGAGCAGAAAGAATCCCTTTGGCGTCAAGGTCCCCGTTTTTCATGGGGACAACAACCCTTATAAAATCAGGCATAGCACAAAGTTCAATTGCAATTTATCCAATAATACCAATGGAAGCTATAATATTTCCAACCCCAAAAAAAGTTACTGAAACTGAAAATTGGCAATTAACCTCAGAAAGAGATACATACTTTGCCTGCAGCAACTTCACGAGCCTAACTGCATCTTCCTGCCCAGACACCAAAGTGAAATTCGGCAGAAGCTGCTTTATAACGGGCGTGATGACTATGTGGGCCCGTTCTTTCCCTACGAGATTCTCGTTATAAACGCAGTGTGGTTCGTAGTACAGCCCCGGCTGACCCTTTGAAGACGTGACGATATAGCTGGAGCGAGTTTGGTTAGGAAATTAACATTACAGTAAATATATATTATTAATTATTAATGTTGAAATGGAACCGAAATCTACCCATTCTCAGGACGTTGCCATGGAGGTCCCAATACGGGTCCCGCAGTAGCTCGAATATTAACAGTAGAACCGTTGCCTACTTGGATCTCGGAGTTCTGACCAGGTTCTAAATATGTAACCTTATTATGATTATGTAATAAATTGGTTAGTACTCCAATTTCCTTCAACAAAGTAATACTACAATATTACCAAACATCTTTAACAACTCACATTGCTGAACAGAGGGTCCAAAAGCGATTTAGCATTGGGAGTTGAAATCACTTTGAGAGTCGGAAGCTTTTGAGACAGAGGTCTTAGCGTTTTCAGGTGACAGTGATCGTCAAGACTTTGCGTGATTAACAAGCAGTCGATTTCAGGAAGATCATCAAGCTGCACTGGTTACAATAAAACATTAATTCTTATAAACGCCTCGATTTTAAATTAACGATTTAGAACAGCATAGAAAATCGGAAAAAAAAAACACACCTTGAAATTCTTGATAACCTTCTTTGCAGCATCATATAACCATGGAATCCCGAAATCCAAATTGCCGACCAGGATCGGATCGACTAATATTGTTGCCCCTCCAACTTCCCATAACCAGCTATTCCCCTGCTCCCAAAAATAAATATGAATTTTATTAATGATCCAGAAACACATTCTGAAATAGAGTAACCTAGAAACCAAAAACTCACCTCCAAATAAGTGAGCTTAAAAGCATCAGACCCAGAACCGCTCGACTCCGCTAGTTTTTGTTCCGACGACGACGCGAGAGCTGCAAGTTTCTTATTAAACCTAAAAAACAAATTAAATATGTACAAATGTACACATATTTTCTTGAAATTGGAGCAAAACCCTCAAATCTGTTTACAGAAAAAATAGCAATTAATTAAAACAAAAAGAAACCTGGAAGTTGAGAGCTTCGGTGCTTTAAAATCGAGGGGAAATTGAGTTTCTTTAGGGTATTTGAAATGGGTTGTTACGAATTGGGAATTAGGGTTTCTGTTACATGATTCGTAACTGAAATTGTGTAAAGAGTTGCATTGAGTGGCTGCCATTACTTGTTCACGGTGAAATGAGACATTTTTATTTTCTTTTGGAATATATATGTTGTGTATTATCTCTCTCATCCTCCTCATGGACCAACGAAATTAACGGCCTTTCTAGATGCTATTTTTTTTAAACTGAGTACTAGTATATCGAGGAATTAAACATGCGGGCCATAAAAGAAATTTTAATGTCTCACATAGCTAAAAAAGACTAACTCACCAAATAACTAACAAAAAGCTTAAAATAATTACAAATAATATGCAAAAACTACTAAAAAAATCGCTTCAGCGCCCGAGCATGAAGAGCGTTTGGGAGCCGTACACAATCCTGTCACGACAAATGGAAATTATGGAAGCTAACAATATAACCAATGAACTGCCGAGAGAGAGTGATATCGCAGCGGCAACGGAGGAAGACGAAGGGCTACGAGGTGTAGTACTGTCATTAAAGAATGATGTTGTCGATGAACAAGGGCGAAAACATAAAGGTGATTGCATTGGTTGTCATGGCAGAGTGTTTGTTCCCACACAAGCATTGAGACAACAACCACCCCATGAATTCCATTCCACTGTCACAGACTCACATGCCGTCATTCTGGAATTTTGCAAACTTACAAAAGAATTTCGCTTCCTCTTTATTGGTCAGGAATGAAACGGTGTGTTGAGAAATTTATTTTAAGTTCTGAGGTTCTTTAACGAGATAAAAGCGATAATCGCTCACCGGCGAGTCTTTTAATTCTTGAAGACAAGAAAGCTCTTGAGGAAGAGGGTGTTGTTAAGTCTGAGCCGATCATGCCATGTCGACCTACAAAGACGCCAAGGCCCATGACATATATTTTACTTGATATGTTTTTTATTATTATTTTTGTCATATATTTTATTTCTTTATTTCATTAGGTTAGAAGAACAGTATTTATATGTTATTTAGGAGTTGGAAGGGGAGGTATTCTGGATTGAGAATAATAAAACTTACGGGTATTTTTTCTTCATACCTAGCGATTGTATCAACACCATAGCAGCAAGAAGACCACGAAAGGAGCAAAAAACCGTGCTTCCCACGCCATCCACGAGCAGCCCGTAAAATAGCACTCACCCAACCACCGGTGGCCAACGAAACCCAACCTCAACTTCCATCCTCCGCAAGCAATCATGTGATTAGGGGCACTCAAAAAATAGATGAGCATGAGTCTCAACACTAGCTCCATCACACAAGACACATGAATCATCCGACCTCCCAATTCAAGGCTTATCACGAGTCGGTAGACGATCCATAATGGCAAGCCACAATGTAAAGCAATGTTGGGGAATACGTCCCGATGCAATAAGAAGGGATGCTCACAACACTTTAGGTCCCTCTAGCTGTAACAAGGTGAAAGTATAAATTCCCGACCGATGCAACCCCCACCAAATAAGCTCCAACAAGGAGTATTATTTATTAACAAAGTGTATTTTAATTCGAAAACTATGTTATTTTGAACCTATGGATTGAATTGAATTAAACACATTTAAACATAAGTGAATTAAAAAAGTTTGAATTGATTTTTTTTAATAATAATAGAATAATATTTTTTTTTACATTATTAAATATTTTATAATGCTTATTGTGTATTTGAAATTATTCATTTTAATTATTTTTATTTTATTTTAAAATGAGTTTAACTGATTTAAAATGAACTAATTATTTTAAAACTAACTGAATAAATTGAAAAAAACATAATTTAACTATGTCCCTGACAATACCTATATCATATTTTCGAGAGTACAATTAAAATCGTACTCCCACCCTTGAAAATATAAAAACCCAATAAAATCATCATTTAATAATTAAGAAATCTTTATTTCAAAAAACAATTATTATATTTCTTAAATTAACATATTAATGAATATATTAACCTACACAATGAATATTTATCAATAAATACATGAAGATATAATAGTGGATGTACAATTAGAATCATACTCCTAGAAACAACATATAAATTGCCTGTCCCTGATCAATGTCTTGTTTTTTTTTTTTTTATTGTATTTGACTATTGGATTATTAGAATTTGTGTGGTTATAAATTATAGTAATACTTTAAATAACTATTTAAATAATTAAAATTATAAGAGCATTAAGATACAATTTATATATGACATGAAACTGTACATAGTCTCAATTTGATATTTGGTCTCAGATTGTTATTTTTTTATTATTTCCTTTTTAATATATAAATATATATATAATGGAGTAGGTGACCGGCGAGCCAACGATTGTCGTGCGGTGTTAACTGTATTCCATTAAATAACGATTTATTTCTTAATTAATTAAACTTATATTAATGGCATATATTATATCTAATCACATGCACATGTATAAATATAGTCCTGATGTGTGACTCTATTACAGTGAATTCGATTTTGTGGATATCGGAAGATAATTCATAAAGTAATGTAAACATCGAACACTGTTCCTAGTCGATGAGTTACGCCAATAACAACGATACCCGACCTTTGCCTTTCGAGACTAGCACTTAATGTATGTAGACTGTATTTCCAGTTTCGGTGTTGTGACATCGACATACTTGAGTGGGTGCTCATACTTGATAGCACTGAACTCCCTCACTTAGAATTCTCTAAGTGGTTCCTAGTAATCGAGTAGAGAGTTCTATGGTATAGTTGTTGTAACGCCCCAAAAAATTCAAGGTGCTTAAAGGAATTGAATATGCTACTCATACCAACAAATACATCTTTTTTTCTGGGCATCCTCCTATAAGAACTTCAAAGTTAAGCGTACTGGATCTGGAGTAATTCTAATATGGGTGACCCCCTGGGAAGTGTCTCGGGTGCGCACAAGTGAGGACAAAGTGCGCTGGAAAAGACAAGTGTTGGTACGGTGAGGCCAGGATATCACTCCCGAAGGTAGTCATTGGTAACCGAGCATTCCCATTAGGGTCGGGCTTCGACCCCTCAACGGGCCGAGGCGTTACAGTTGTACCCCATTAATCCTTAAAACTCATACATCACCGTGGCCTCACTAGAGAACCAGCTGTATCGTGACTTGTCTCTAAATCTCCTAGGAAGTCGCTCAAAGGGACAACGTACATGCAATCCGAAATCTAGTGTGAAGTCTGTGCATTGTTGTAAGGGGATTCGATCGCTTAATGAATCATGGATGTCCTGTGTGTTCTGATGGTTTATAATCCACTAAGTTTTCGGCCAAAGCAATTAGTGGGGTGATTAGAGAAATGTGTTTCTCTAAGTAAATGTGTGTTCTGATGGTTTATAATCCACTAAGTTTTCGGCCGAAGAAATTAGTGGGGTGATTAGAGAAATGTGTTTCTCTGAGTAAATCACGACTAGATCTATAATACCTAGAACATACGGACAATTATTAAACTAAAAAGAGGTTTCGGTGTACCAATGCATGTTGCTCAATCGAGACATATGCATTGATGAGATCGTATTGTACGCTAACTATATCACAAGATCATCATCTTCGATCACGTCAATATTCTCAAGGTGAGCTACACTCTACTTGAACCTCGCAACATGATCTTGAATCGAAGATTCCTCGGCCATCTTGAGGATATACAAAATCATCTTCAAGTTGTTCTTACTTGACACCATTTATGTAACGCACAATGACTCGAGCATCTCCCACAACTCCTTTGCAGTATTCGACTTCATGGTTTCCTCAATTAAAGAGTTCAAAACATTGAGCTCTATTGTCGCCATAACCATCTGATCGAGCATCACCCGCTCGTCATGCTCCACATGAACCGACATGTTGTCAACACCATTGATAGCAATCTCTCGCTTGAGAGATCGAAGGATCAACCTCATCTTCATGTTGACAAATCGTAAACCTCGTATTGAGATCTAACATCGTAAATCTCTTTACGCTCGCCATCGAAACCTTATTCTGAAACAACTTGTGGACGATACGACAAGATATAGTACGAATAAAACGAGAATTGAAAAAAGAAATTAAAGTAAAAGGGAAGACAAGATTTACGTGGAAAACCCAAGACGGGAAAAAATCACGGGAGGAATGACGAAATTCACTATAATATTGTTTCACAATTACAAAGATTAATATGTTCTCAAAACCCTCAAATTTCACACAATAGTTATAATGTATTTTTATGGTGTGTTTGTGTCCATGGAGAAACTCTCATTATATGGGGAGAGTCCAAAATATTGTATAACAACAATATCTTACCCAAAAATAATTAGAAACAAATCCTTATAAGAAAAGGAAAGAAATCTCATCAAAATCCTACTGGAAGTTGACTAGCGCGAATGAGCCAAATCTGGCACGAATGAGCTGGATCCTTAGCAGGCTGACACGAGCAAGCTGTTCCTAGCGCAAGCGAGAGGTTTCTGGCGCTCGTGCGATGGAGCTTCTGAAAGCTGGCGTGATCGCGGTGGCTTGCTTCGACCGTTTTTCCCGTCCGTTTTGCCATAAACTTTATAGACTACAAATTCACGCGATTTCCAACAGTTAATGTACATTGAGTACTTGTATATGTAAGTATATGTAAATCACACGTTATCAGATATACTTGATATCAGGACATGGTCGTGTTTAAGCCCCACGTACCCATTCAACAATTGCAAGAACAACAACACCAACAACTACAACAGACATTGGTTGTTTTTGCTCTTTTATTTTTGGAGATTCTTAGAGCTAGTCTTATAGCTCGTTGATGCGGTAGGTTCTACCTATGCGCTGTATTGTATCTCCAAACTCTTTTATTTTTTCTCTTATACGATATATTGACCAAAAACAACTACAACAGACGCAAACAACCACATCAAATGCAACAACTGCTAATGCAACACCAAATAAATCAGATGCATCAAAAACCATAACAGATGGTGGGAACGAATATGAATCAAGGTAATTACATGCAAGGTGGCATTGGTCGGCCTCCAAGGAGGATAAAAGTTCCTTACAAGGTGAATATTGGGATGTTATTTTTAACATCCCTTATGAACTGAAATTCCTGAATAGACGCTCCTATAGCCATGAAGAAATATCGAAAATTATCATTATCATTGGTAAGAATACGGGTGCACGTATCAGGATTATTTTTCTCCAAAATGTAACAATATGAAGGAAGTTTAGTGAATTTTTTTTCAAATGTTCCTCGAACTGATTCCAGAACCTTTTGCTTGGCTCTCCACGCTTTTCCATAGCTAACCGAAATATTTTTTTCGGCACGCATGAATTCTTTCACCGCAGATGGGTTGGGGTTTTTTTGCGTTCAGAAATTGATCTCGGACTCGATGGCCAATGAGACGACTAGAAGCTTGCTTGTGTAGACCGCTTATACTCTCCAACGAACAAGTGTGGATATTTTTGTAAGTCCGAATCACAAATTCATTACTCGTTTTCCTCTTCGATGCGCTGATTTTCCATTTGCATTCTTTTTGAACACATTTGACCACCTTTCTGCTTTGATCGGATTTGTACAAGACAAATTGAAATTTACCCTTCAAAGCAACCCTGCCGACAACGTAGCTAAACTCATCTTTGTCCTTGAAAGTCTGTCCAACTACCAAATTCGAACCATCATTCCGACCACCTTCGTCTCGATCACGAAGTGTAAAAAGATCAACACCAACATCTCCCCCAACATGAATATTATCATCACCACCAACACCGTATTCATCATTAACACCGTATTTGTCCACTATATTGAGAAGTATCACCATTAGTTCTTCGAATTGAAAGTTTGTCTGCGCGAATTGGAATTTGGGGTGTTGGACTATGGCGAGTTGGACTATGGCGTGCGCAGGGAGTGTATGTCACAAACAACTCCATTTCATTAGCATTATTATGAATATCCATAACTGTACGCCAATTTCTCTCTTGTAAAATCTGTTTGGGAGACACCATAGGTGTTGATGTGCGTCGAGTGATCAAAACTTCATTGGCAGACCGATCAATGCCAATTTCTTCACAAACTTTGTCAATGAATTCATTCAACGAAATATCTCTATCAACTGAAATTTCGGCCCAATGCTTCATATCGTTCATTGACCATTTTCAAGTTTCATCTATATACTTTCATTGTCCACCATAATTTAGCAAGACGAATATATTCATGTTCCTGTAAATAGTACTAAATGAAAAAATAACAAAATTAAATTTTACACTGTTAGGCATTTGGGTTACGTGAACGCCCAAATGACCCAAAAAAAATGATGCGCAGAAAGGCGTTTAGGCGTTTGAGGCCCAAACGTCCAAACGCCCGACTGCGAAAAAAAAATTAATTCAAGGAATTCAGTTGGGAATCTCCACCTATAAATAGAGGACGACCCCAACACTATTCAGCAACTTTCATACAACACATTAACACCTCCAGAAACACATTTCCATCAGGAATCGATCATCGAGCTTTTAGAGTCGCGGCTTCATTTGTGAAGCTCGTCGTGCCGTGTGATCTCTCGTCCCTAAGAGAGTTCTTTTGTTCAACTGATGATTCGATAGCTTAGTATAGGTGTTCATTTCAGTAGCTAGGTTTTTGATGTTGATTGTTCATACTGATGCAGCCCAAGAGTCATCGTTGATACAAGACCCGATGCGAGTTCTAGCTGGACCAGTTACGTGCTCGAGAGCCAAGAAGTTCAAGGCAAGCTTGATGGTGATGATTCAAGAAGTCTGGGAGCAAGAGCTAATGAAGAAACCCATTGGTGATGTGGAGAAGCCAAGCCTTATCAACCTGATTGCGTACGAGGAGGCCGATCCAACAGAAGACTTAGAGTTTCAAGCTGGAACCATGAAGACGAAGCCAGAACAGAGGTCAGACGTGAGCCGAGGATGCGCCGCTGAATTTGGCGGCGAAAATGATCTTGTGTCGGACGACATGGAAAGCTGTCGGCCGACAAGTGGTTTGTCGGACGACACCTCTAGGCTGTCGGCCGACATGCAGTGTAAAAGAGGGGCGAGACAGACAGGATTCGCAGGTTGAGCCTGCGAACGACGGAGGTTTGTCGGACGACAGGATTTCCTGTCGGACGACAAGAGGATGTCGGACGACACCTATTCCTGTCGGCCGACATGTGTTCAGATTGTTTATGGAAATCGCGTTTTCGCGATTTCAAGACTTGATGCATATTTTTCCTTTTCTTTTGTGGTCTTTTAGGTCAGCCTATATAAGGCCTTGAACCCTATTGTTTTAGAACACAACTTTGAACAATTGAATTATTTTATGTGAGTTATTTCTCTCTCGATTTCGTTCTCTTTTCGATTATCCAAAGAGATCAACCGGCGAATCTACGAAGCATCCATACTTCGTCGTGTGTCTTCATCGTTCTTCGAATTGCTGAGTCAATCGCGTGTTGGGGTTTAGATATTTCATCTAAATCATTCCACGAATTAACCCAGAGGTTTGAAATCTCCACCCAAGGTATCCAAATTCCGTGTTCTTCGTTCTATTCTTCCTTCTATCAATCGAGGTACGTATCACATACTCTTCGGATACGAATAATACGAAGGCATACATTTGTATAGCCTTTGGTAAAAATCATTGTAAATCCAAGAGTATCATTTTGTAAAGACTCGTTCTTAATAAAGTTTCTGGCCGTAAGGCCGTTTCGTATGTGTATAATTTAAATACACATACAAAGATTTAAATTCGTGTTCTTTACATTTTCGTACGTGTGTGTGTGTTCGTTCGAAGTGATTTATTTTTATTAATTCCGCTGCAATTCTTATACATATATCACATATAATTTTATCAATTAAACAACTTGGTTAATTTGGATAAAATACTTAAACTCAATTAAATCACGTAAAACGAACGTTTTCTGTACAAGGCATCGTGCTGCGGCATACGCTTATCTGCCGCAGAACACTGCCTTGCCTAGGCAGCGCATTTCACTGCGTTTTATTTACTGCCTACGACTTTCAAGTGGTATCAGAGTGGGCACTAGACTTACTTAGTGTTTAAGGTCCGTCTGATCACGCACACTTACAATGGCAGATCCATCTTACATCATACGAACACCGGTTGTTCTTGACGGTAGTAATTATGGATTTTGGAAAACCCGCATTGAAGCAAGGATCAAATCAATTGATCGCAGTGCGTGGCTATCCGTACTTTGAGGATGGAAACCACCTCAGGAGGAAATCCCTGAAGGCGGCACGATTGAAAAAGCTCCGGAGAAGTGGTCTATCGATGAAACTGTCGCAGCTACTGCCAACGATAGGGCAAGGTGTGCCATCCTTGAATCCATCGATTGCAATATGTACAGAATTGTCAAATAATGTACTACTGCCAAACAAGTGTGGGATTTGCTGGCTCTTCATTGTGAAGGTAACAACACAGTGAAGAAAACCAAGGTTCGTATGCTTATGTCTCGTTTCGAGAACTTGCGTATGAACGAGGACGAGACTTGCCTTCAGTACTTTGGAGAATTAATGTCCATTGTTACTGAATGTGCTGACCTTGGTTCACCCATTAGCAACCCGGTAGTGTGTAGTAAGATAATGCGATCGATGAGCAAAAAGTTCCTGCCGAAGGTCACTGCCATAGAAGACAGCTCCATGTCTGAAGAAGATTATGTTTCATTAATGGCGATCTTCAAGAACTATGAACTGAACCATGAAGATCGTGAAACTCACGGGAAATCACGTTCACGAAGCGACGAGAGAAATATTGCCTACACCGTGGCAGAGCCCGACGGCAAAGAACAAGGCAATAGCTCTCAAGGCAGCAACCCCACCTCTACCAATGACTTGACCGATGAAGAGATCTACGAGCTACTTGAATCTGATGGTGGAGATGACCAGTTTGCATTACTCGCCCGGAAAATGGATGTTGTACTTGTTCGCTCGCTGAAAAAGCCCTACGATCCCCGACGAAGGAAGTTTCCGGCAAGATCAACACAAACTCAAGATCGACGACTTGTGATTCGCCAACTAAGCACGGGATCAACATCAAGTCCGAATTCAAAGGACTGGTCGAGAGTCAATTGCCACGTTTGTCAAGGGATTGGACACTACTCAACCGAATGCCCCTCAAAAGATCGAGGCATTGGAATTTTGAATTCCATGGTTGCACAAGAAGATAGGGAACAATACTGCATTGAAGACTCAACCACTGCGCTTGCTGCTCAATTTGAAGGCACAACCCTATCTGACGTTGAAGATGACGGTCCATCCAATGTGAATGCACGACGGCATGTTGCATTCTTTGCCTCTGCCGCAGAAACTACAGAAACTCCTGCCGCAGAGAACTGCCCGTGCCTCACTGCCTCAGTCAATGGCTATGAATTTGAAGAGGAGACCATTCCCATTGATCTTTTCATCGAGCTCAAAGAAAGTTTCGATGAGCTACGCATGGAATTTGCCCGGCAGACCAAGATGATGAAGATGCTTACTTCAACCAAAGCCGGATATGAAGAAAAATTGAAGAAGCAGGCCATCGCAATTGAACAAATGCTCGTAGAGAAGAACACCTTTGAAGAACGATTGAAGAAACTTGATGTCCAACTCACCAGAAAGGATATGGAGGCCTAAAAACTAAAAATTGACTTTAATCGTGTAAATGGAAAACTCGAAGTTGCTAACAATACTTTTGTAAAACTTAACACGGCAACAACAAAATTAGATGCCGTAATGAGTATTCACATGTTGAAAGGCAAGGCCTCGGACATCAAAAGGTTGTAGATGCCGTTTTTCCAAAGAAAAACCCAACGGACATGGCATTTGTAAAGGCATCAACTGACGATTCAACGACTGCCGAAAAATCCTCAACTCCAAAAAGGGATGAGACAACCAAAAGCAAGGTCACTGCCTCAGCAAGAGACTGCCGCAGAAGGCCAAAGCAAAGGCAGGCACCATCAGGCAGAATGAAGACAAGGAAGCCCCTGCCTAAGCAATTTTTTAAATAAAAAAGACGATATGTTTGCCACTACTGCCTAGTCTCTGGTCATATTCGACCTTTTTGCTGGAGACCTGAAGAGGATCAATCAAGAGGATTTTATTTTCACTCCAACACTGGACCACGGCATCCCAAATACTTCGCACATTCTCTGTCTTCACGATATTATATCAAAAAGAAGGCAACAACCATACGCAAATGGGTGTCCAAAACTAAACACTCTTCTAGTGTCTGTTTTACAGGTCCCTCCGATGACTCCTCTGCCGCATCAAATGCCATCCAAAGTGCTGAAACATGCAATGTTATCTTCACTGCCCTCAAAGCTACCAAAGATGATAAGTGGTACTTCGATAGCGGATGCTCGCGGTGTTGGAGTTGTGTACTTAATGTCTAGATTTAAGTAACTGAAACTCACGATCCATTGCCATTAATCTATTTAATTAAATAAATAATTATTTGCGTTTAATTATTTATAATTAAATATATGCAAATTATAGTCCTGGATTTTATACGTTGTAGTTAGTATGGTGTGCATGGGCACACAGAAGATCATACTATCGGTTACTCGTATTTAATCGAACAGTTGCTCACGACCTAGATGGACACGGACCAATCCATCGGTATAGTCGTTGTGTGAGAGAGAAAATAATTTATCTTAATTATTTTATCACACTTGTACACTTGGTGTATTGAGCGGATCGCTTGAGACTTATCAATTAGGATTGCTCTGTGATAATTGATTTAAGTCTCGGAGTATTTTATTCTTAATCCCTGAAACAATTGCGGGTGTGTATATTTAATATAAGTGACTTTGATTTTCCAAAGGAATTAACCGATTTAATTATTGGGTTAATTACCGGTTAAGTTGGGTCACTATATTTTATATATGGCATGCCGTGAATTCTTGAAGGGACAGTGTATCCCGGAAGGGTTGATAATATCCCCGAGATGAGCTCATAAGGATTTATTATGTAAACCTCGCGAGTGGATTTGTTCCGCATAATAAATAAGGTTGAGTGGTACTATTCTCGGATATAAGAGATGAATAAATTTATTAAGCAATAAATAAATTTTATTCATGGATATTTAAATCTTAAATACACGGAATAAATAATACTAAGTTGGAGAAATATTATTTGATATAATATGGATAAATATTGGGAGTGCAATTTTATTTATATAGTGGAAAATAAATAAAATTAATATTGATAAGAATTAATGGATTTGGGTTGGACCCAATTTAATTGTCAATATTAGAAGCCCAATATTTAATCTCCTTTTGATCCCCTACGTAGCCTATAAAAGCACTACATGGTCTTCACTTTTCACAACCTAAGATACGCCAATCATAAAGTCTTGAAGAGTGAAGAGGATCCATAAGGAGTTCAATACATCGTCGCCCACCCGACGTTCGAACGGAGTGCAAGGAATACGCGGGAAGATCACGAGGTCATCGATTTCGTTTCTCCGAACAACGAATCGTAGGTACAATATCTAAACCCCCTTGATAATTGTTCGATTTTGTTTATTGAAAATACCGTAGAACGCAAGATCCGAAATTCGGACCCGGAGTAGACGGAAGATCACGCGGTGGTGGCGTAGCCACCGGACCGCGTGGATCGACCCGCCTAGGGTTCGATGGGCGCGGAGGAGGCGACCCTCGGCTGGGCCGAGGGCGCGCGGTCTGGTGCCGCACCCCACCCCACCTCGACGGTGGGGACCTCCAGGCGGCGGCGAGTCGCCGGACTCGCCGCGGGGGCTGCTGGGCAGCCCCACCCAATCGCGTTAGACGCGATCGTTTGATCGCGCGAACCCCGCGCTCGCGGGGGTTCGGGTGGGGGCGGATTGCGCGTCTTCGGGCGCGTGGTCTCCAAAGCCCGGACTCCGGCGGATGAGTCGGCGTTCGTGTGATCTCCGGCGAAGGGTTCGTTCGGGTTATCGGTTCCGCAAATTTTGATAACCCGGGATATCGAATTCCAACAATTGGTATCAGAGCGTGGTTTACGTTCGCGGTATTTTCGATAAAATTGTTCTACCTTGCAGGGTTCCGACTATTATGGCTTGATTAATTATTCGTTTAATTTATTTTGTCATGATTGTTGGTTTGATTAAACTCTCGGACATGTCGAGATTCGTTTTTGGTGGTGAATGCTTGTAATAGTAAAAATTCGGGGGTTGACCGAATTTAGGATTTATTATTATGTTCATTGTTTTTCCGGAAAATGTATAGGGTCGATTTCGTGTATAGAATCGATACCGGAATTGTAATTTAGATTTTTGTAAATTTATTTTGCGATTGGATCGACGAATCGAAGACCGCCGGAGAAGACGAAGTGACGAGGAGACGAAGGACCGGGATCGATCAATCCCCATGATCGATCCCGAGGGGATCGATCGACCCGCGGCCCTAGGCGGGCTGTCCGTGGGAGTCCCGGCCACGCCGGCCACCAGTGGTGGTGGCGCGTGGGCTGGGCGGCGGCGGCATGCCCTAGGCGGCGGTCGGACGTGGTGGGGGTGGCTTGGGGTCTCCCAACCCGGGCTACTCCTACCGGAAATATACTTTCCTATTTAATTCGTTATTTCCTATTTTGATTATTTCTTTATGAAATATTCAAGGAATAGAAAAAGAATTAATTTAGTACTAAATTTATTTTTCCTATTTGATTATTCCTACTCATGGGAATATTCATGGATTAGGAATAAAATAAATTTGGAAAAGTATAATAGTCCTAATTATTTTATTTCTTTATTTCATTATGGATATCATCTAGAATATTCCAAGAATATCTTGGATAGATTATTCTAGAGATTTAATGCAGTGGAAAAAGAAAATAAAATAAATAAAATATTAATAATATTTAATTTTATTTTTGATATATTCAATTGACTTAATTTTCGAATTAAGTAACTTTTGGATTAATTGAAAATAAATAGATTTAAATATTGGAAATTAATATTCTCGTCACATGGAGCATTCAAGAAACGAAGACTGAAGACTAGAAGATGCGTACGGGGATGTGATGAAGCCATAATAGTCGGAAAATAATATTCTAGTATTATTTTGACTATGTGATAATACTATGTGCTTTATTACATGTATGCATGCTATATGTGTTTATTTTATGCACTAGATAGCGTATCCCTTTATTGTAAAAAGCTAAGTGGGAGAGGGTATGGAAACATACCCATGGTCTCCATTGCTGCTCTCTTGGTGACTTTTATAAACTTTTGAAGTTTATATAGATAAGTCATTAGAGGAGAGTTCTTGTAATTCCTCTTACGAGAAACATTGATTAAGTTTATCAAACAATGCCTAATTTGTCTTTCCAAAGCTGATTTCAAGTCGACTCATTCTCACCCCGGGGAGTGGAATGGAGCCAGAGCCACTTGGTCATGTAGAGGACACAAATTAGAGACTTTCGTACCATTCTTTGATAGATGGGTCGATAGTCTGCTCGTCTCCCTCATTTATGAGAGATAGGGTTGTTCGCATGGTGAATCACTGGTTAGAAACTTCGAGTTTCACTTATGATTCTCCACGTCTTGATTTACAAGATTAAATGGATCAAGTAATTGGGAGTCAATTATAAAAGTCTCTTAGTGTAGTAAACGTCCACACCACGTGGCTTGCTATGCTGACGGACTTTGGATTAATTGATGTAGACAGTTGTAAGTAATTATGAAGAGTTGTGAAGTTATCGTAAACGTCCACACCACGTGGCTTGCGGTGATGTAGCGATTCCAAGTAATTTACTTTGGTACTGAGTAATGGTTTACACTTAGATACGCATTATAGTATTCCTCCCCACGAGGTTCCGCTATAAGTGATGTATGACCAAAGAAAATCTAATTGCTAAGTCGTTTGGGTGGGTAAACGTCCACACCACGTGGCTTGCCTTACCCGATGGGATTTTAGATGTGATTAGTGGTTTAATGATATTATTAGAGGGAGATAATATCGGATATTAAATCGATTGTTTGTTATTATATGTGCTCATAGATTATGGATGGCTTTGAACCCACTTTATGTGATACTTAAGGATTTAACTCATTGGTCCCTGAATGTATTGATTGGAATAGAGATTTGGACATTGCCCAGACTGTTAAAGAGTACATGTTTGTACTCAAGAGAGCTTTGTCCTCCCGGTCCTACTAATGTCTCAACTGATGAGGAAAGAACTGATTTTAAGAAGTGGGAAAATGCTTTTGCAATAACCACTGATTATGATATCATGTTCAAACTCAAGGAGATGTTTAGACATGACATAGTGGCTAGACAAGAGGCGATGAGGATACTCATAAAGGTCATTCATTCGAGGAAACGCTTATACACGTTTTCGAGATGATGAACCTTTTAGACGAGTTGAGACGGAAATCGCAAGCTCTTGTAGCCAATGCCAAAGGTTTCGAACCTAAGGGCAAAACCGGGGGAAAGGAAAAGCAAGCAAAGAAACCCAGTGGTCCTAAGTTTCTTGGATCACGAGATGGGACGAGAAAGCCAATAGGCAAGAGTTCTCGATGCAAACAGTCTGGGTACTGGAAGTCTGATTATCCTCTCTAAGAAAGTACGAAATCTTCTTTAGTCGTAAAACATAGTCAATGGTATTATCTACCGGAACCTGGTGTGTAGATATGGAACCACTGACGGTATGTGCATTCTAAATGCAAGGGTTCCAGGAAACCCGACGACTTGGAAAAGAAGAAATCGTAGTCTACATGGGCAATGCTGTTGAGGAGGCAGCTGTTGCAGTGGAGGACAATATAGGATTTCATTTTGAGTTATTGCTTTTATGTACTTTTTTTAGAAAGAACTTTGTTCTAGATTTCTAATGAATGGATATTTTATTTCTTTTAATCATTTGATGGTTATAAGAAGAAATAAGGATATTATCTATTCTGGTACATTAGCTAGCAATATATAAATGATGAATCCTAAGTCCACCACGATGCAACGAACCGTAGCATAAAACTCGTTTTTACTTTTAAGAGATATTTCTGTAATGAATCATTATACTTGTGGATTCTTATGCTAAGTCATGTTTATTCAAATAAGAAGTTCAAAGGTCGAAAATTGATATTTTGATCAATTAAGTTGAAGGAGTGGACCTTCCGACCTAAGAATCTAATTTGGAAGATAACATAACTAAGCAATCCCTTATGGATATAAGGTATAAGATCCGGACAAGTATTAGAATAGATTCACTCTGATGTATGCAGACCTTTGTTTACTCCGACAATAAGGTACGAGTACTTCATTTTATGATTACTCGAAAAGATGGATTAGCATACCTGATGTGCCACAAAAGCAAAGTGTTTTGACAAGTCAATGGACACAAAGCTAATGTGGGGAACCATCATGGTATATCCATTGAAAGCCTGCGATCTAATCGCGGAGGCAAGTGCCTGTCTGAGGAATGCATGGCATACTGATCAGAGATTGGGATTTGATCTCAAGTGACTACACCATACACTCTTGTGTAGGAATGGTGTGTCGAAAATTAAGAAATGGAACTCTTATAGAATTAGTAAAGGCATGAGTTATACGGAACTACCTATGTTCTATGGATATGTCTGGAAACAACGGGGCATTCAAATGCGGTTGTAGAATATCCTAGAAGAACAAAAGATGTGTGTTCAAATAGTACTATGAACCAGAAGGACGTTATAAGTTCTAACGCCCGGTTCTTAGAGGAAGACTATTAGATGAACCACAAGCCCAAAGTGACGTAATACTTTGAATAAGAGAGAACGATAAGGACTGGATACAGCCGAACCGAGTATAGATACACCACTAGAACCTGCACCTAATACTGTCACTGTTGATACACCAGAACGCCGTCGTAGTGGGAGGGTTGTTAAAAAACCGGACAGATGGATTGGACTGGGTGAGTCTTCGGACTCGGCACCCGGAGTTCATGAAGAAATTGTTGGAATTCGATATCCCGGGTTATCAAAATTTGCGGAACCGATAACCCGAACGAACCCTTCGCCGGAGATCACACGAACGCCGACTCATCCGCCGGAGTCCGGGCTTTGGAGACCACGCGCCCGAAGACGCGCAATCCGCCCCCACCCGAACCCCCGCGAGCGCGGGGTTCGCGCGATCAAACGATCGCGTCTCACGCGATTGGGTGGGGCTGCCCAGCAGCCCCCGCGGCGAGTCCGGCGACTCGCCGCCGCCTGGAGGTCCCCACCGTCGAGGTGGGGTGGGGTGCGGCACCAGCCCGCGCCCCAGCGGTCGATCGTCGTGATCGACCGCGCGCCCTCGGCCCAGCCGAGGGTCGCCTCCTCCGCGCCCATCGAACCCTAGGCGGGTCGATCAACGCGGTCCGGTGGCTACGCCACCACCGCGTGATCGTCCGTCTACTCCGGGTCCGAATTTCGGATCTTGCGTTCTACGGTATTTTCAATAAACAAAATCGAACAATTATCAAGGGGGTTTAGATATTGTACCTACGATTCGTTGTTCGGAGAAACGAAATCGATGACCTCGTGATCTTCCCGCGTATTCCTTGCACTCCGTTCGAACGTCGGGTGGGCGACGATCTATCGAACTCCTTATGGATCCTCTTCACTCTTCAAGACTTTATGATTGGCGTATCTTAGGTTGTGAAAAGTGAAGACCATGTAGTGCTTTTATAGGCTACGTAGGGGATCAAAAGGAGATTAAATATTGGGCTTCTAATATTGACAATTAAATTGGGTCCAACCCAAATCCATTAATTCTTATCAATATTAATTTTATTTATTTTCCACTATATAAATAAAATTGCACTCCCAATATTTATCCATATTATATCAAATAATATTTCTCCAACTTAGTATTATTTATTCCGTGTATTTAAGATTTAAATATCCATGAATAAAATTTATTTATTGCTTAATAAATTTATTCATCTCTTATATCCGAGAATAGTACCACTCAACCTTATTTATTATGCGGAACAAATCCACTCGCGAGGTTTACATAATAAATCCTTATGAGCTCATCTCGGGGATATTATCAACCCTTCCGGGATACACTGTCCCTTCAAGAATTCACGGCATGCCATATATAAAATATAGTGACCCAACTTAACCGGTAATTAACCTAATAATTAAATCGGTTAATTCCTTTGGAAAATCAAAGTCACTTATATTAAATATACACACCCGCAATTGTTTCAGGGATTAAGAATAAAATACTCCGAGACTTAAATCAATTATCACAGAGCAATCCTAATTGATAAGTCTCAAGCGATCCGCTCAATACACCAAGTGTACAAGTGTGATAAAATAATTAAGATAAATTATTTTCTCTCTCACACAACGACTATACCGATGGATTGGTCCGTGTCCATCTAGGTCGTGAGCAACTGTTCGATTAAATACGAGTAACCGATAGTATGATCTTCTGTGTGCCCATGCACACCATACTAACTACAACGTATAAAATCCAGGACTATAATTTGCATATATTTAATTATAAATAATTAAACGCAAATAATTGTTTATTTAATTAAATAGATTAATGGCAATGGATCGTGAGTTTCAGTTACTTAAATCTAGACATTAAGTACACAACTCCAACACGCGGCACATGACCGGAAATAGTGATCACCTCATCGACTACAAAGTTTTTCACGGAGGAGAAGTCACCTTTGGAGGAGGTTCCAGTGGCTCAATTGTTGGCCGAGACACATTAAATGTGAAAGGGCTGCCGAAGCTACATCAAGTGCTTCATGTTGAAGGCCTCATCACGAATCTCATAAGCATAAGTCAACTCTGCGATGAAGGCATGAATGAAAAGTTTACTCACCAAATGTGTGAAGTGTTTGATAATGCAGGGAACCCACTTATCCAGGGGGAGCGTTCCAAGGCAAACAACTGCTACTCCATTGGAGAAACATGCCTCTCTGCACAAGTCAAAGATGACATAGACCTATGGCATCAAAAACTTGGACACACAAGTCTTGGGAATTTAGAGCGTCTAATCAAGCTCAATGCTGTTCGTGGATTTCCAGCCTTCCCAAAAATCTAGAAGACTACATGTGGACATTGCAAACAAGGAAAAATGACTCGTGCAAGTCATCTAGCAATACCTGCCGCAGGACAGACTGATGCCTCTGCCGCAGGACCTGCCAATTCCAAGTCAGGGCTATATCAAAAGCAAACCAAATGCTTTGATCTCCTCCACATGGATTTAATGGGACCAATCGAGACAAGGAGCCACTCTGGAAAACACTACGTACTCGTCGTAGTAGATGATTTCTCAAGATACACTTGGGTGAGTTTTCTCCAAGACAAAAGTGAGACGTGTGATGAGGTGTCCAAGCTCATTAGGTGGATAAAGACCAACCATGAAGCCTCAGTAAAGAGAATAAGAAGTGACCATGGCACCGAGTTCGAAAATCAACGGCTTTCTCGATTTTGTGATGCGCATGGCATTGCCCAAGAATTTTCTGCCCCCATAACACCGCAACAAAACGGCGTGGCTGAAAGGAAGAACCGAACCCTCAAGGAAATGGCGTGTACCATGCTGATCGCCAAGGGCCTAAGCAAGCAATTTTGGGCAGAAGCATTCAATGCCGCATGCCACATCATGAACCGCATAAGCATACGTTCAGGAACAAAAAAAAACGGCTTATGAAATTTTGAACAATAGAAAGCCTAATTTGAAATACTTTCATGTTTTTGGCTCTGTTTGTTATGTTCTAAATGATAGGGAACCTAGATCGAAACTTGACCCAAAATCACTTAAAGGACTATTTGTTGGATACTCTAGGAATAGTCATGCCTATCGTATTTTTATCATACAAACTAGAACCATCATTGAATCTGTGAATTTTGATTTTGATGGTCTCAGTCGACTCAGGAAACCTAAAGAAGAAGATGTGAAAGGTTTGCTCGAGCCTGCCGCAGTAGCAGAAGTGGAAGGCAGTATCACACCTGTGCAGCCTACTGCCGCACCTATTGGCTCGAATGATGATGCTCACCCTTCCACAACATCTCCTGAGCAATCAAACGATGATAGCACCCCACATCAATCAGATTCATCAGATGGTGAAGAGGAATTAAACCAACGACGAAGGGATCCCCCAAGGCATGTTGTCCGAAACCACCCTTCGAGTCAAATGTTGGCCAGACGCATGAGAGTTCATCCATACATCAACTACCGCAACATGACCAAGAATATAAGCATGTCTGCCACATGCGTTGAAATAGGCATTGCCTCGTATCTCTCAACGATCGAACCGAAGAATGCCAAAGAAGCATTAGCCGATGAATTTTGGTTTATGGCAATGCAAGAAGAGATGAACGAGTTTGAAAGAAACAAAGTTTGGAAGCTCATTCCTCGTCCCAAAAACAAGAATATCATCAGGACAAAGTGGATATTCAAGAATAAGACGAATGAGCATGGACAAGTTGTACGCAACAAGGCAAGGCTAGTGGCGCAAGGCTATACGCAAGTTGAAGGCATCGATTTCGATGAAACTTTTGCCCCCGTAGCACGCTTGGAGTCCATTCGTCTACTCATTGCCATTGCATGCCACCTCAACATCACCTTACATCAAATGGATGTGAAGGCAGCGTTCCTCAATGACATACTTGAAGAGGAGGCATACGTTGCACAACCAAAGGGCTTCGAAAATCCAAAACGTCCTGACCATGTGTATCAACTGCACAAGGCATTGTACGGCCTAAAACAAGCTCCTAGAGCTTGGTATGACTGCCTAACTGATTTTCTACTCAGTTTTGGATTCACCCGAGGCACTGCCGACAAGACCCTGTTTGTTAAATTCAATTCTTCCAAAATGTTAATAGCTCAAATTTATGTAGATGATATTGTCTTTGGATCCACATGTAAGAATATGCTTAAGGCATTTACCTCTTCCATGGCATCAAAATTTGAGATGAGCATGGTAGGAGAACTAACTCATTTTCTAGGGCTCCATATCAAGCAATCATCAACTGGAACTTTTATCTCACAAGCTACATATGCTAATAATCTCATCAAAATATTCCAACTTGAAGGATCCAAGCCCATGAAAACACCTATGGGCTCAACGGACAAAATCTCCCGAGGCACTGATACTACCGCAGTGGATCAGACACTCTACCGATCCATGATAGGGAGTGTACTTTATCTTATGGCAACTAGACTAGATATCATGTATAGCGTTTGTTTGTGTGCCAGGTTTCAAGCTGATCCAAAGGAAGAACACTTGAAGGCAGTCAAACGCATCATACGCTATGTTGCCGCATCAGTCGAGTTAGGCATATGGTATACCAAAGATACCACCACCGATTTAGTCGGATTTTCAGACGCTGATTGGGCAGGAGACACAGATGAACGCAAGAGTACAAGCGGAGGATGTTTCTTTCTTGGAAACAACATCATTTCATGGCAAAGCCGCAAGCAAAACTGCATTTCTCTATCCACTGCCGAATCAGAATATATTGCCGCAGGGAGTTGCTGTACTCAACTGATTTGGTTGAAGCACATGCTTGATGACTACCACCTGGATAGCAATGTTCTTACACTCTACTGCGACAATACGAGTGCCATAAACATCAGTCATAATCCAGTGCAACACTCAAGAACCAAACACATCAGCATAAGACATCATTTTATACGAGATTTAGTGGAGAAACGTCTCATGAGAATTGATCACATCCCAACAGAGAAGCAAATAGCTGACATCTTCACCAAGCCACTGGATTCAGATCGATTCATTGCTTTAAGAAAGTCTTTGTGTATGTGCACCATGCCTTAGATGCTGATCTGCATCATGCTGCCGCATTGTCATGCCTACTGAACCTTAGCCACAACATTCTGCCTTAGACAATTTATGAGATTAAAATTTTCCGAAGGAAGAGAAAATACCCAAACCACTTTAGGCAACATGGTCAAACTCATATACATGTAATTAATACTCAATGGGTTGAGATACTATGTACTAGGTGAACTAAGTATTTGATAATTTCATTTTTGACATGGCATTATGCCCAAGTAGAGTATAAGTACTTATGATGCAGCATGATGTTTCATTAGGATTAGATGTTATTATTCTTTTCCTAATTTTGCTTTGTAAGCATTGATTTTTCACACCACAAAAATATTTTACTTATTTTATTTAAAAAAAAAATAGAAAAAGAAAATATTCTAAAAATAGAAAAAGAGAATATTAAAAATAGAAAAAGAAAATATATTAAAAACAGAAAAATCAAATATTAAAAACAAAAAAAAAGGGGGATTTTTATTGATTTTTGGCAACAACCTGCCGCAGAGTAATGCCCCACTTGACCGTTGGGCAGCACTCGAGTGTGCGGCAGGCGACGGTTCAGATCAAAAGTAACTGTTGCCTGATTTTTACGTCTCATAATACTACCACCCGTTTTTCTCTCCTATTTTCTTTATCTATTATTCAAACTCCTAATCCAACTACACTTCTCATACAAATTAGATTCAAAGAGTTTGAATTTTCTTGAATTCTCAAAACCCTAATTTCTCTATCGAACACAAAGTATAAAATCCCTAGCTTCATACGTTCGATTGTGAACTCTGTTTTTTTTCGAAACCCTAAATTGCTTATCAAGAATTTGAATTCAATGGCATCATCTCCATTCGCCTTTGCTCGCTACTTCTCGGATCCACGTCTGGTGGAGCTCATCAAAGAATCTTGCCCCGATGCAACTATGGAGGATATTCAGCCCTCGGAGTCTCTGCCTTTCATCAACCGTCTAATCGCCATCGCCGCCGCCGCCGCCGCACCTGCCGCCGCCGCAATCGACGCCGCTTCCCAGCCGCCACCATCTACTGAGAACCAGCCGCCGCACGTCGAGGCCGGCGAAGGATCAGGTAAGGCTTCTCCCATGAACATCTCTCCGGACCATGATGCAGGGGGAGAAACTGCCGCAAAAGAAGAACCTGCCGCAGATGATGAGCCGGTTCCCCTCCAGATCATACTCCCCGGCGACTCTGAGCCATCTCAAACTCCAAAATCACCAGTGATTATTCATGGAGTTGATGATGTCCTTGAATACGAGGCTGCCCAGAATGAACGATCCCTCAACACCTCTTATTTCAAAGGGCTGTTCACACCTGAGCCCTCTGTTACTGCCGCATCTTCTGCCGTTCCCCAGGCAGACACTAAAGTGCAGCAGCAAGGCAAGAGCATGCCTTACAACAGGAGGGATGATGCTGATGATTTCGACTACAGCGAACTCTACGACAACTACCCTTCTCAGAAAAAAGACCAAGGATCGCAAGCCGACCCCTTACCCATCTGCTAATCCACCCTCTGATGCGGAAGATTCCAGCCACTCAAGTGAGCAGCAGCATGATGCCGCAGATGCATCTGACACTGAATTTGACCCACTGCTGCAAGATCTTGCCTCACGGAAGCGCAAGAAGAAGCAGGTGCCCCTTCCTCCTCGCCGACCGTCCACCAAATCCGCCACTGCCTATGCCAAAGGCAAAGGCCCGGCTATGCCCCCAACCTCAATGGAAAATCCCATTGATGTGGAGACCACCGCTGTCAAAAAGTCCCGCAAGGGAAAAAGTGTGGCTGTCGCTTCGAAAACTGACAGCTCACACAGTGGGATGCCGCAGCACAGCCTACTGCGAAGAAGGGTGGCAAGGCACCAAAAATTGATGCTCCCAAGGAGGAATCTGATGGAGTTGTATTCTAAATGTCTAGTTTAGTGCAAATACGGAACTCCTTATCTATACCTTAGTTCGAGATATGATTCAAACATGATTGCATTTAATGCAATAGTCCTTGATGTATACGTTGTAGACAGTATGGCGTGAGGAGACACGCGGAAGATCATACTGTCGGTTACTCGTATACTATCGAACAGTAGCTCACGACTTAGATGGACAGGGACAATCCATCGGTACGTCGTAGTGTGACTGGTAGATAGTCGGTCTTGACTATCATGTTACACTCGTACACTTGGTGTATTGAGCAGGACCACGGGAGGGCGTTCGATTTATACTAATCGCAGTAATCGAACTAGACCTCAGATATTACGGATATACGAATTCTTAATCCCTATATAATTATAGGTGCGTGTGTCCAATTCTCGGTTCTTTGACTTGCCAATGAGTGAGACTAAATGATTAGTCGAGATTCTCGGTAAATTGGGAATCGTAATTGTACGCACGGCATGCTATAGATTATAGACAGGAAACCGTGTCCCGTTTATCGGGTTGATGACGTCCCCGAGATGAGCTCATAAAGTTTATCATGTAAACCCTGCAGGTGGATTCGTTCCACATGATAATAAGGATGAGTGGTACTAGTCTCGGATAATAAGAAACGAATTAATTTAATTGTTAGTAATTAAATAAATTCGTGGACGTTCGATATCTTAAACACGGGGAAAGTCGTACATGTAATTTCGGCGGAAATATTATTGGTAAAATAATATAGATTAATTAATTGGGAATTCAATTATAATTTTATAGTGGAATTAATTATAATTAAAATTGGATTTAATTAAAGGTTTTCTTTTAAGGACACCGGTTTAATTAAATTACAATTTAGCCTAATTAATTAATTGTCCTAAGGTCCCTAGTGTGGCCTATATAAACCCCTCGTCTCTCTTCTCTAAACCTACAGAACGCCGCTATTTTATTTTTGCGGAGAAAAATTATTTTGTTAACGCAATTAATTTTTCTGTGAAAATAAATAGATTAGCGCAGTAATTTTTCTGCTCAAGAAAGAAAATTATATTTTTGCGCAATAACTTATTCTGTAGAAATTAATTTGCTAGCGCAAATATATTTCTGGAGACAGAATAATTAAAACGTGAAAAAGAGGGTTTGAGAGAGAAGAAGAAGAGAAGACTCCGGTGGATCGTTGCCCACACAACGTCCGGCGTCGAGGGCTAGGATACACACTAGAAGATCTCAGGGTGTTCGCCTATTCGGCTTCTCCGAATCACGCATCAAAGGTATAAGAAATCGAAACCCTTTTTCCGCATTATTTCGATTCTTTTCGTACGTAATCATACAACAAACCTCCGATCAAGTTCCGAGAACCGTGGTATGTGTTCCGTGATCACTGGGCGACTTCTGGTTGCCGGAACGGTGGTCGGAAACGGAAAAACGCACCAGAAACGGACCCGGAACAGCAGCGTCGCGCTGCTGTTCGCGACGCTGTCGGCCGACGGCATTTCATGTCGGCCGACATGGACTTGTCGGACGACACCAGATGGTGTCGGACGACACAGAGGTCAGCAGCCTCTCGGTTTTGCGCGGTTGTGCTTCGGGCATGATGGCTGGGCGTAAACCGGGTCTGGGGCTTCGTCGTGAGCACAGTAGGCACGCTGGAGGTCGACTGGGCGTGTCCGGATGTTCGAGTAGTCGAACGGACTCGTCCCGGGTAGTTGATTTCCAACAGAATCGGATTTTGACATGAATTCCGGCAAGGGCTACTCGAGGCGATTCTGGTCGGAACGTCGTTCAGTAATTGGGCCCCAGTTCTACTCCAACAAGCCTATTCAACCGGACAGTGGTGGTGACTTGTCAACCTGTGCCAAACACAAAGTTGACAGGTTCTTGAAGAAGATGAAGTTGGTCAAGGCAGTATCCTACGCAGCACCCTACTGCGAGGATTTGGTGCGCGATTTTTATGCTAACTTGCGTCCCTGCTTTGGTGATGATGGATCCAGAGGCTATGGCAAGGTGTATATGCGTGAGAAGATCTTTAACTTCACCCCTGCTGCCATTAATGCTATCCTGGAGCGCTCTGACATCGAGTACCTTGCCGCAATTGCTGATCCCACCATTGCCGCAGAGTCTCACCGCTTGACCAGATCACCACCTGATGCCGCAAACAACATACCTTGCTCAAAACTCTCTTCTTTTTACTATTTCATGTTCACTGTTGCCAGGCACAACTGGATTCCCACAACAAATGTGCATTTTGTGCACACCCAAATGGGGGAAGTATTGTTTCACCTTGGTGCAGGTAGGCAGGTGAACTTGGGAGAGCTCATTTTTGAGAAGATTGCTTCACAGGCAGAAAACATTACCCAGACGCAGAGCCTTGCGTTCCATCACTGATCTGGGAGATGTTGAAAATCCAAGGGCTCTCGTACAATAGTGCTGATCTCCTGACTGCCGTGCCGCATCCCTACAAGTTGTCTGTTCGGGAGTACAATGATTTGCCCTGGAATGGATTTCATGCCACTGCCGCAGTACCTCCCACTCCAGCTACAAAGAAGGCATCCAAGCTGGCGCAAACTGCTGCCCCAAGCTCGTCTGCCCCACAGCCTAATATTCATGCTCGTGTCCACGCATTTGCTGAGCAAATTGCTGCAAATCATATGGTCATTATGCAGGATTACATGGCCAAGGCACTTGTGGATGCTATCACCTTCTTTCTTGAAGAATAGGGCATTTCTCCACAAAAGTGGCAAGGAGCACTGTTTTGAAGATGTTGAAGAAGCGCATTGATGAGGACATCAAGGAGGTTGAAGCTGAAGAAGCTGCAGAGATGGAAGCTGCCGCAGACACTGCAGCAGAGATTGATGGTGAAGAGCGTGGATCGTCCCCTGAGCACGATGATTGAAGAGTTTGAAGGATTGCAGTTCTCAAGACCCGAAGAAATATCATTCCTTCTTTTGATGTTTAATTTTTATTTGCTCTGAACACTTTTTATATTTCTGCTTATTTGTTTTTGAACAATTTGTTTTAGTTTTTATTTGGTTTGAACAATTGTTAATTCGAGTAGTTATTTTCATTAGAAAAAAATTGGTGTGTTATTTAAGGGATTACTTAGTTTAACTTGTTTCTGTTTTATTAGTTAGTTAGTTATTAAATAAGTTTTTTGTTCTACTTAGGAAGTATCAACTAAGGGGGAGTTTCATTGCCTTAGTTGTTTGTCAAGATAAATTTCATATACTTCTAAGTCAGATGTATTTCATGGAGGGGGAGTGCTCCATTGCGCTGCTGCCTCATGGTTTTGTGAAGAAAGATAAAAAGGGGGAGTTTGTAAGGATAAATATGTTTGGGCATTACAATGCCTTAAAGAATCTAGGCAGAAGTTGTTTTGCTAACATATTTATTTGTTTTCTTCTTTCTTCACAATTTAACTGTTGTAATCACTTGTCATATTGGTGATTTGATTTAGCATGGTTCATTAGTTGGAACGTGCTTGAAAAACAATCAACATAGAAGATTTCTCCCGCAGCACAGCCATACAGAGTTATGCCGCAAGCACTGCAAGGCTTGGACAAGAGGTTGAGTTAAGAGAATCAAGCGAAGCATGATATAAGGGCAAGGGAATGCTGAAGTCCAGATAGTATGGAAGGCAGTGCAGTGTGGCAGTGAATTCCAGAAGAACTTCAGAAGGCATCCTGCGGCAGCAGTCAAAGCAGCCTGCCCTGGAATCTCTCAACCGATTGTTGACCTAGCATTTCAAGGAATTCAGTTGGGAATCTCCTCCTATAAATAGAGGACGACCCCAACACTATTCAGCAACTTTCATACAACACATTAACACCTCCAGAAACACATTTCCATCAGGAATCGATCATCGAGCTTTTAGAGCCGCGACTTCATTTATGAAGCTCGTCGTGCCGTGTGATCTCTCGTCCCTAAGAGAGTTCTTTTGTTCAGCTGATGATTCGATAGCTTAGTATAGGTGTTCATTTCAGTAGCTAGGTTTTTGTTGTTGATTGTTCATACTCTTCGGATACGATTAATACGAAGGCATACATGTGTATAGCCTTTGGTAAAAATCATTGTAAATCCAAGAGTATCATTTTGTAAAGACTCGTTCTTAATAAAGTTTCTGGCCGTAAGGCCGTTTCGTATGTGTATAATTTAAATACACATACAAAGATTTAAATTCGTGTTCTTTACATTTTCGTACGTGTGTGTGTGTTCGTTCGAAGTGATTTATTTTTATTAATTCTGCTGCAATTCTTATACATATATCACATATAATTTTATCAATTAAACAACTTGGTTAATCTGGATAAAATACTTAAACTCAATTAAATCACGTAAAACGAACGTTTTCTGTACAAGGCATCGTGCTGCGGCATACGCTGTTCTGCCGCAGAACACTGCCTTGCCTAGGCAGCGCATTTCATTGCGTTTTATTTACTGCCTACGACTTTCAATATTGACGATCTTAAAAATTATACCGCCCATTCAAATGAGTACATATAACACAGGTGATTTTAAAAATAACATCCCAATATTCACTATTTTTAAAAATAACATTTTCTAAATTTTATTTTTAAGAATGACATTATCTTTAATTAATTAAAAAAAAAAGAATAAAATAATTTATATTTACACAAATTGCCCAATTAGAATTTGCGATTTTACGATTTTTTTTATTTCACGTTTTTTCTCTAAAAACCCTAATACAAAGATTTTCAACCATTGCAAAATTGAAGCTTTTCAACCAGAAATTTTCGATTTGAAGGTAAACGTTCGATCCTACAGTATTTTTCATTATGTTAAATGTAATATTGTAATCGAATTCTAGATAAAAATCTCAAACCATTTCGAAAAATAAATAAAATCGCTGTTGAATTAATTTTTTTCCGCAGTCGGGCGTTTGGACGTTTGGGCCTCAAACGCCCAAACGCCTTTCTGCGCATCATTTTTTTTGGGTCATTTGAGCGTTCACGTAACCCAAATGCCTAACAGTGTAAAATTTAATTTTGTTATTTTTTCGTTTAGTTACTATTTAGCATCTCCAATGGTATACCTATACATAGGTACAATTTGATGACATGTCATATGCCACATCAATAATAATTTATACCTATTAATTTGTACCTCAATATACCAATGGTTTGAGGTACAAAGTTTTTTCTTTATGCTTGTGGGACCCACATTGCAAGACACACTCAAATTTGTACCTAGTATCTAATATTTGATACTCATTTTTCTCTCTCTCAAATTGTACCTATCATTCCAATGGTGTACCTAGGTACAATTCCATGCCATGTAGGAATTGTATCTACCATTGGGGATGCTCTTACAGGAAGATGAATATATTCGTCTTGCTAAATTATGGTGGAGAATGGAAGTATATAGATGAAACTTGAAAATGGTCAATGAACGATATGAAGCATTGGGCCGAAATTTCAGTTGATAGAGATATTTCGTTGAATGAATTCATTGACAAAGTTTGTGAAGAAATTGGCATTGATCGGTCTGCCAATGAAGTTTTGATCACTTGATGCACGTCAACACCTATGGTGTCTCCCAAACAGATTTTACAAGAGAGAAATTGGTGTACGGTTATGGATATTCATAATAATGCTAATGAAATGGAGTTGTTTGTGACATACACTCCCTGCGCACGCCATAGTCCAACTCGCCAAAGTCCAACACCCCAAATTCCAATTCGCGCAGACAAACTTCCAATTCGAAGAACTGAAGGTGATACTTCTCAATATGGTGGACAGATTGTTCCAGTTACAGTGGATCAACCTGCATCTGTTTGGGATACTATTGTAGTTTGTGATGCGAGTGGTGGTTATGCTGCTGGTGATATTGGTATTTGTTATGATGGTGTTGGTGGTAGTGGTGGTGCTGATAATGTTGATGTTCGAGTTGACGCTGATAATGTTGATGGTGATGGTGAAGGTGGTGCTAGCGATTGTGGTGATAATGATGAATACGGTGTTGGTGGTGATGGTAATATTCATGTTGGGGGTGATGTTGGTGTTGATCTTTTTACACTTCGTGATCAAGACGGGGGTGGTCGGAATGATGGTTCGAATTTGGTAGTTGGGCAGACTTTCAAGGACAAAGATGAGTTTAGCTACGTTGTCGACAGGTTGCTTTGAAGGGTAAATTTGAATTTGTCTTGTACAAATCCGATCAAAGCAGAAAGGTGGTCAAATGTGTTAAAAAAGAATGCAAATGGAAAATCAGCGCATCGAAGAGGAAAACATGTAACGAATTTATGATTCGGACTTACAAAAATATCCACACTTGTTCGTTGGAGAGTATAAGCGGTCTACACAAGCAAGCTTCTAGTCGTCTCATTGGCCATCGAGTCCGAGACCATTTTCTGAACGCAAAAAAACCCCAACCCATCTGCGGTGAAAGAATTCATGCGTGCCGAAAAAAATATTTCGGTTAGCTATGGAAAAGCGTGGAGAGCCAAGCAAAAGGTTCGGGAATCAGTTCGAGGAACATTTGAAAAAAAATTCACTAAACTTCCTTCATATTGTTACATTTTGGAGAAAAATAATCCCGGTACGTGTACCCGTATTCTTACCAATGATAATGATAATTTTCGATATTTCTTCATGGCTATAGGAGCGTCTATTCAGGGATTTCAGTTCATAAGGGATGTTATTATCATTTATGCATCTTTCATGACCAATAAATAAAAGGGAACACTCCTTATTGCTTCTGCTTCGGACAGTGAGCATCACAGTTACCCGCTTGCTTGGGGAGTGGGCGATACCGAGGACACAGGTTGTTGGACATGGTTCCTTCATTGCTTGCAAGAATTGATTCCTGATAGACCCGGTCTTGTATTTGTTTCAGACAGAGATCAACCAATTATTAATGCGGTATCTACTGTTTATCCATTGGCAGAACATGGTCATTGCTATTGGCATATCATGCAAAACATCAAAAAATATTACAAAGTTAAAGGATTGGTTGGTTTGTTTCACATGGCTGTGTGCTCATACAACATCCAAGATTTCGATTGTCATTTTTCAGAGCTAAGAAGAATAAGTCCGGAATGTGCAAAGTGGCTCGAAAAGACGATCACTTTTGAGAAATGGGCAAGAGTCCACCACCGTGTAAGAGATCAGCCAATTATTAATGTGGTATCTACTGTTTATCCATTGGCAGAACATGGTTATTGCTATTTGCATATCATGCAAAACATCAAAAAATCTTACAAAGTTAAAGGATTGGTTGGTTTGTTTCACATGGCTGCGTGCTCATACAACATCCAAGATTTCGATTGTCATGTTTCAGAGCTAAGAAGAATAAGTTCGGAATGTGCAAAGTGGCTCGAAGAGACGATCACTTTTGAGAAATGGGCAAGAGTCCACCACCGTGTAAGAGATCAACCAATTATTAATGCGGTATCTACTGTTTATCCATTGGCAGAACATGGTCATTGCTATTGGCATATCATGCAAAACATCAAAAAATCTTACAAAGTTAAAGGATTGGTTGGTTTGTTTCACATGGTTGCGTGCTCATACAACATCCAAGATTTCGATTGTCATTTTTCAGAGCTAAGAAGAATAAGTCCGGAATGTGCAAAGTGGCTCGAAGAGACGATCACTTTTGAGAAATGGGCAAGAGTCCACCACCGTGTAAATCGATACGAGGTCATGACATCGAACCTGGTGGAAGTTTTAAATTCGGTGATGAAAGTGGCTAAAGATTATCCGATTTGTGCTTTAATCGGGTTCGTTGTAGATAAAATGAGAGAATGGTTTTATAACCGTCGTGAAGAAGCTATGAGATTCTCCGGTAAACTTACACCGAAAAGGGAAGGCCAGATACGTGCTTGTTATGAAAAGGCGCAGGGTTGGGTTACGTCTCGACTGAGTCGTTCGGTTTTTAAAGTGCAATCGACTGAGTGGTGTGGGGTTGTGAATTTGCATGGGAAAACATGTGCATGTGGTGTGTTTTAGATTGACATGATACCGTGTGAGCATGCTTTGGCCGCAGCCTGTATGAAGGAACCTAACCGGGCTGTAATATATTTTTATGCGCTTGCTTCTCCTTACTTCTCTGTAGACTATATGATTCATGCATACGTCGTGACTATTTATCCAGTTACTTCAGAAGACCAATGACTGAATATTCCGGAAGAAGTGAAGAATGTGATTGTCCTTCCCACACAGGCCAAAAGAACACGAGGCAGACCAAGAATGGACCGCTTCTCGAGCCGAATCGAGACTTTAGCAAAGAAAGTATATCGATGTCGCAAACTTCAAGGAGAGGGTCGCAATGCAAAGACATGTCCGATTCTTCATGAAGAACCTACTCAATAAACATTTCAGAACCACTTTTAATAAATTTTGTATTGAATACTTCTTATTTATTTTTATTAAGAACTTGATTATGCATAATTTTAAGGTGAATTTGATTATGCATCATATTTATTAGTTATAATTTGTTAAATTTACTTTTAGTATCAACTGAACAGAAAAAAAAAATCATTGAAGGGAACTATAAATACATAAATACACAACTAAATGAGAACATTTTCCAATAATATAAATCAAACTTTTAAAAAGTATATAAACAAAAAAAACAAATGTCTCTTAGGCACCTCATTATGCCTACTACCCCCATCCCGTCCCAAACTAAAATCTGTAAAAGCGTCCTTGACCGCGTAACTCCTGAATATCATGTCCGTACTCGTCCAAGCGAACAATAATCGTCTTAAGATTGGCGATGATTGTTTCTTGATTCTGCTGCAACTGTATGACCCAGTCAGGTGGATCTCCTGCATAAGATGTCTGCCCGACCTGAGGTGGATTGTTTGTTATGCCCGCATCCTCGTGGGCATTCAGTGTCGGAGGCACTTCCGGCGCTTCTGGTGGTTTGTCATTCTCAAACTGCACATAGTCAGTGAAAACAATGACATTATCGAGTGCAATTCTATCGGAGTCTTCGACTTCAGTTTGCTCATGTAAGCACAAGCTGTTGTAAAAATATTCGGACTGCAACTCATAACTATCCGGCTTCAAGCGCGGATACACAAACTGCAAAACAAAATATAAGTTACGTATACAAATATTATATATTGATTTTACGTAAAGAAATGTGTAACACTTACAGTCGCCTTGTTCAGAAACTCTGAAACCCGTGGGTTATCAGGCAAGGAATTGCCGAAAGTCCATCGCAACATCCTAGGGTGCGCACCCTCATACCCCACCCTGATGGATGACTTCAGTATATCTTCACATCCGTCGATAGACTCAAGAATCCAGTACTATAAAACAAAATAAAACATTAAATTCAAATAATTACAAAATTATCAAATAATATATATTACTAACTATACTTACCACAACAGCAAATGGAAATCCCACTATGGGAAAATGTCACATAGACACCAGTTCATAGACACCGGGCGCCTTTGGGAACGGTGTTAAAAATGTTTATAACACCGGTCACGAAAAAATAGAAGGTTAAACTATTTTTAACGCCAAATTTTGTAAAAACTGATGTTAAATGTTACATTTCAAATTTTGATTTTCATTTATAACACCATTTTTTCTTTCGACCGGTGTTAATAATATTTCAACTTTTTTAATAAAAGTATAAGTTTTTTTAACACCAGTCCTATTAGCCAGGATCGATGTTAAATAAAACTAATAATTTCTTCTTATCTATACTTGTAGAAATTGGGTTTTTTGCTTAGAGATTGACACGTCTCTTCCCATATACCTACATCTCATAATATAATATATAAGCTAAAGTAATTATTACATTATCTCTAAGTACCAAAAAAAAGAAAAAAAATCGTTCTCTTCTTCAGATCTAGATTTTCATCTCTTCTTCTTCTCTGCAAGCTTGCGGATTACACCAAAATTTTTGCCTAGAATTATCTCGGCCCATGTAAACAACAGCACATGTCCTTTCACTTTCTTAATTTTTTTATTTTGCTTTTTTTTAATCAGTTGGGTCCAATTTCACTAAATTAGGGCTTTTGCTGCATTCTTTCTTCCCAGTTGCGATATTCAGAGAATACAGCTTCGAAGAGCTCCAAGCGGTGACGAAAGGGTTTATCTCCGACAACATCGTATCAGAGTACGGCGAGAAGGCTCAGAACGTGGCTTCCTCGAGAACGAAGGATGGGTCGCCGTCGAGCGCTTCAACAACTCGACATGGCCGGACGCCCACCAGTTAATAGTCGGTGATTTCCCTTTTTTTTCCCTAAATTTTATCTGTTGAAATCTGTTTCTGTAAGTTTGATTGTTTGTTCGATTCAAGGACGAAGGAGGGCGGTGTGAAATTTTAGAAACGAGCGAATGTCAAATCTGATGGGGTGTTGCTACGAAGGAGACGAGAGGTTGTTGGTGGCTGGGTTCATGCCCAATGAGACTATGGCTAAACATTTGTTATTGTAAGGTTTTTGTACTCCTGGTTTATCTGCGTTTCTGCGATTATATTTGTTACAGTGGAAACAAAAATTTCCAGTTCTTGCTTTTCTTTAGTTAACTTTTTTAAAACTTCCAGCACGGTTGATCTTACTTTCTTCGCCCTTCGACATTTCCCTAGCTCTTTCCTTGCTCTCCACTTCCTATTTGGTTGTTTAGAAAATAATTAACGTACTGCATCAGAACATGTTACCTCCAATTGTTTCGTGTTTTATAATTTTTATGATTTTTTATATATTTTGTTGTAATCTTTTGCTCAGCTTCTCCACGGTATGTATTGCCTTCATTTGTTGTTGATTAGTCATATTTAGGGGACGGTAAAAAAAAATATATATGAAGTATGTGCCAGCTAAGTTTAATCATCTTCCTTTGTTAACATGCTGATTGTGCTTCTTATGTGTGTTTTTTTTGTTGTTGTTTTAGCATTTCCCCTTCAGAGTTTCTATACAAAAAAACTCTCGCAAGAGTAGCGTAAGCACCAGACCAGTCGTACTGCCATTTAGCCTTCGGAGTTTCTTATGAAATTCTCTTTTTCCTACAGGTTTTATGGTCATCATTGCTGTTGTAGGTTGTCATCAATCTTTAATTTTCATACTACATTCTGAAAACAGGTTTGTGGAAACATGTTTTGGTGTGCGACTTATTTTGTGTGCTTTAAGTAACTAATATGTTTTAGTTCCTGTCATATAAAATGTCTCACTTCTTGTCGATTTCTATGATTCTTCCTTCTCTGGTCTGTTTCTAATTTGTTTTTTTCCTGTATCGCTATTAGGCTATTAGGTGAATTTAGGGTTCTTCTCTGCGATTCCTCGATCCCTCTTTCCCGATTTCTCAAGTGAGTTTTCTTTTCCGTTTCTCGCTAAAAAATCTGTACGATGACTTACAAGCATTCATTTCTGATGAATTTTTTCATTTTTTTCGTTTCTCGCTGTTCTTCTCGGGTGAAGAAGCACTGGAGAACCTATTTGAAAAGCATGAGATTTCCAAATCTAAACTGATTTAGCAAAATCTAAAGTTTTGCATATGAAGAAAGACCTTACAGCAAAAATCAAGTCTATAAAGCATATAATGAAGTCTTCCTCTGCCTGGGCTTTCAAAGATGAACTTAAAGCAAGGAAAGAGTACACAGGAAGCTGGGATAGGTCGTCGGTTTTCAGTTTGACTGTATTTTGATGCTTTGGAGTCCATTAAAATTGTAAAGATTTGGGTATTTTGAATATTGGATTTGGATTTCATAAATTTAATATAATTTTAATTATTTGCAATTTATAAAATTATATTTTTTTTATTTTAATTATTATCAACGACACCGGTCCTATAATTTAAAATTGATGTTAAAAATAATTATAGACATCAGTCGTATATGAAAAAGACCGGTGTTATTACTTTTTACACCGGTTGATTTTGCTAGTTTCCATGAAATTGACTGGTGTCTCTAATAATAAAGACACCGGTCCAGGTTACAAAACCGGTGTTAAAAATTATTTTTAACACCGGTCAATGACTGGTGTTAAAACATAGCTGATCTTTAACACCACGCACAATGACACCGGACAATTTTTTTTTTAACACCGGTCAATGCCCGGTGTCTATGAGACATTTTCCCATAGTGTCCATAAGCATTCCATAGCATTCCAGCTACATGTCCCTGTCCCTTCTATGTTACAAAGTGAATTTAGAGAATTCACTATGGTTTCCTTCCACACACTCTCTTCCCACGAATAAATTTTGCATGCATTCAGGTCGCTACACAACTGTAATTACATACAAAAGTATTAAATAATAAAAAATTAGGTGAAGAACTTGCACACAACATTTCCGGAACAAACAAAATCCAACTTTCAGATTGTCAAACAACTAAAAAATATATAAAATTATGAGAAAATAAAATTACATCAAATGTCTCGTTTGGAATCTTTTTCCCCCGACTGTAACATAACACTCTCGATATCAACCAAACGAACACCAAATTCAACAACTCCGGGTGTTGATCATATGGCCGCACACGGTTCAGCTGAACAATTTTGGTCTTCAGTTCATCGATCGTCACCATCTTGTTATCGGCATACGACTCTGGGAATGCTATTTTTTTGATGTTGTTGGGAGCACTGAGGTCGTCGTCTATACGCTCATCTTGAAACCGCAATCCTGTAATCATGCTGAACTCAACCGTGCTCAACTGCGCTCAACCGCAACACCATCCCGTTCACTAAGAACAATTTGGTGTTATCAGATTCGCCCTCACAAACCCGGGAGAAGATCTGATGGTATGTAGAAGCTTCTGTCTTCCCTCTCGTGTCGAGACGAAATAAATTCCCTAGCTGGGGATACTTCTGCCTATAGTTCGGGAAGTGACGATCCAACACTTTCTTATATACACCAATATCCTTCCGATCGGATCGAGTGGAGACCCTACCATCCAATATATGTGTGCCATAGCGAGGTGTAGGAAGGTGATCCTTGATGGTGCTGGATGGAACAATACGATAATTCTCCTGAAAAAAATTAAAAAAAAAAATCAATTATGGGCAGTTTACGCATTTGAGGCTTATAAACGCCTCAAAAGCCGCGGCGTCTGGACGTTTCACGCCTCCAAACGCCTCGGACGCCCTATATAAAAATTGGGATTTGGGTGTTTTGCAACCATTTTTTGCGGCGTCTGGACGTTTCTTGCCCTCAAACGCCCTATATCCAAAAACTGCGTTTAGGCGTTTATTTCACGAACGCCCAAAATGACCAAGAACACCGCCCGATTCAACCGTACACACACAACAATTTATATGAATTACACATATTATACACTAATTTATACTTCGAGAAATCTATTTACATACCTGGAACATGTCGTCATCCTTGTCTTTCGGCAGCCCTCCGATTGGCGGGACATTTGCGATCATCCTAAGAAGCTCCTCCGCCACGATTCGTAGGGACTTTCCTTCACGTCTCTTCTTCGAGGGTCTTCTAGTACTCATCGTGTTCGTAGGGTTTCGGTGGCGCTCGTACGGTTCCGATGAGATTATCCTAAGACAATGTAATTTTATTTTTTTTACTGTTAAAGAGAGGGAGAAGAGTGAAAGACGAAGGGGGCGGACATCGCTGTTAGGGTTTTTTTAGGTTTAGGGACCACATGGAAAATAAATATAAATTAGTAGTTATTTTGTAAATATTATCTATTTATTTTTCAACTAAACTTTATTTTTATAAACTTTTTATTTAAAAATAAATGAAATAAGAGAGGGATGGCATTTATATAAATTCAACATGTTTGAATGGCATTCCATGCAATTTCCTCATTATTTTACTAACTACTGATACTTTTATATTGTAGGGAGCCATGAAACAACAACAAAAATTGTGCTATATAAAATTATTGTTTATGTATGGTAGTTAATTCTTTTTTTTTTAATAATTTTTTATACGACAATTGGTCTTTTGGTGGATTGTATATGAAAAATTGGTGATTATATATTGAAATTTGTTGGTTTTGGTTTGATAAATGATATTTTGATAGTTTTTGTTTGATTTTATTATGATTGTTGGTGTATGTCATTCAAATCATACGTGTGCAAATCGATTAAGTCATATGGTCATTTCCGGATGTTAATTGATATATTGATAATATTATTTATTGCTTAGAGCAATATTACATTGATCAATAATCAAACCTATAAGGTCACACACGAGTTGGATAAAGTGTTGAAAATTATTTAATTATATATTAATTTTAGAAATTAATATATGTTGTGCCCCATTTTCATTTTTTTTCAGGAGCAGGACCCTCCATCCAGATCACGTGCCGAAGATAGCTTTTGCCGACCAGAAGAAGTCCGGTCAATAGGAGAGATCGGGCATCAAATACCGACCGACCAGAAGGTCCACCAAGTTCCCCGAAGATGACGGGGAGAACACGAGCTTGGAGAGTAGATCTGCCCGCCCGGCCGAAGTCTAGACAATAACAACACGGAAAGATGTTGGTACTCGTCCCGCTCGGCTGGACTGTGGCGGCGCAAGAAAGGACATAACAGTCTTTTTTCCTTTTCTAGGTTATGAGTTGTCCTATGTAAAAGCCAAATAAGAAAATGCCCAATTCCATTTCGTAAACCCTAGTGAAAGCCCTATAAATAGGCAAACCTGAAGAGGAAAGAATTCATTCGATTCCCCCAATAAAAATACTCCATTTTTGTGCAAGTCTTTATTTCCATTTTCAGCTAAAAGAAATACAAAGAATCTCAACTAAACCAGTCCCTAAAAACCCAAAAGAAATAGTTATCGGAATTTTCACCCTTTAACAATATATAAATATATAAACTAAGTTTATATATTATGAATTTAGTGTGTTGGACATGTCAAATGGTGTGACATGTCATGCCACATGTCTTGATGACTTGGAGACATCTAGAGCACATGTGGCATACTGGAGATCATGGGATGACCTTCCACATTCCACCATTATCACCATGATGTGTGATTTATTATTGAGAATAATAATCATCATAAATGTAACGATTAAAAATTTTAAAATAAAAATTAATTAATTAAAATAGCTCGTTTGTACACGTTTTAATTGGATTTCGGTAATTCATAAATTGGGCTTTAAATTAACGGATATTTATAAAATGTAATTAACTATAATGGGTCGAACTTATATCTTTTAAATGGCAGAGTGTATATTTAACTGGGCTGAACTTGTGTTGTTTATGGGCTAGCCAAATTGTATTTTTATTGGGCTCAATTAATTATAACATTTAAATAAAAATACATAAATATAAAGAACGATATATAATAGGGTTTGGGTTTTACGCAGGGAAAATAGAGAGAGAGCGAGAAAGAGAAAGCGTCGTGCATGAAGAAAAGAGAGGAGACGGACACGTGAAGAGAGAGATTGGGACTACCGAGGAGGAAAGGAGGAGCCGACCAGAAGAGAGGAAGAAGGAGACGATGTCGATTTCCCATAGGCTCTCGAATTTTAAATATCGATCATATATAATCAAGGCAAGTGGGTTAATATTTCACGTAATTAGGTTTATGTTTGAATCTAGGGTTCATTCGATTAATTTATGAAATTCACATATGTTTGTTTGTGCCGATTCATATATGTTTGTTTATGCCGTGCGTATATATATATATATGCAATAGCCATTATAGGCATGTATATGAGTGGGAATACGTTTGAATGCTGTGCCGCTGCTTGGCAAAGTGAAATGATATTTATAATTATTTATACAGGAGAAATATTTACAAGTTCTTTAAATGTGCAGATGTTATGTCATTTCAATTATTCTTGAAATTGTGTATTTAGGGTTGTTTTGGATGATATGTCATATCAATTGTTCTTGAAATTGTGTACTTGTGGTTGTTTTGGATGATTGTGTACAATGAGAGTTGTACATTAATATTTGGTCGACATAGTGTGATGGTAATTTTATTATGTTTATAAATGTTCATATCAATGTCTATTCTAATTATTTGTGATGTTAATTCAATCATATCATTAGTCCATGCATACACGTAAGGGTGCATATGCATTAGAAGTCCATTTCACGGTCGAAATACTAAAGAAACGAAAGTTAATGTTTAAAGAAAGTAATGTCGGGCATCGTAAGGACCTACCTTAAGCAGGGTAGCACTAACTTTAATGGTCTCAATGGCTAGAGCGTCGAAAGGGAATCTAGACCAGGGTGTGCAACTAACTTGAATGGCCTCAATGGCTAGAGCGTCGAATGGGCCTCTAGACAGGGTGTGCAACTAACGAACGAATGGCTTCAATGGACTGGGGTAGCCCTTACGATGTCAAGTAAGCTTGCGTCTAAACGTAAAGATATGAACGAATGTTAATGTTAAAGAAAAGTTACGTAAACGTTTTAAGTTAAAGTTTATGTCCTACGTCTAAGTTAAGTACGTCGTTGCATTGCATTAAAGATCAACGTTTAAAATACAAACTAAGACGATCGACAAGTGGAAATATTAAAGCATATAGTATGCATGCCTACTTGCCAGTAAGTGGACTGACCCTTGTTAATATGAATATTTTCATGTGATACTTTGATTAACCGGAGTAGTCGGGAATGCTTCTATGCCGTGATTCGTACAAGTATTTAATGAGTGAAAATATTTTTAGTATTTAACGAAAGTGTTTTACAACTTTAACTATTTTCGCTGCAATTACTATTATTTAAATCTTTTTACCGTTGAAAATTGATTATGCCGACATGGACTTTGAAAAAATTGCATCTCGCACCCTTGAGATCTTTAAAAATTATTACTTGTATTTCTTTTATTTAATAAAATTAAACGGGACATGACAAATGGTATCAGAGCGCAGAGTTTTAAAATCGGTTCTCTCGACCTGTGCTATAATTATCATAATTTACAAGTTTAAAAATTAAGTTATGAGTACGAATCACGCCAGACATCTTCTTTACTCCGGTAAGTTATTTCTTATATCTGTTAATTGTTATCTGATAATTGTATCAATGTTATTTGAATGTTTAATGATCATAATTGTTTTATCTGTTGTTTGAACATCATTTGTTGTTGACGTTGCTATGTTAATTTGATTCTTCTAGATGGTTATCTTGTCGCTGATATTATGTGACGCGTTTAAATTTCTTGTTACATGTCCTATAAATTGAACTAAGTTTCGTGGACGAAACTTTTTATAAGGTGGGTAGAATGTAACGATTCAATTTTTTACAATAAAAATTAATTAATCAAAATAGCTCGTTTGTACACGTTTTAATTGGATTTCGGTAATTCATAAATTGGTCTTTAAATTAACGGATATTTATAAAATGTAACTAACTATAATGGGTCGAACTTATATCTTTTAATGGGTTGAGTGTATATTTAACTGGGCTGAACTTGTGTGGTTTATGGGCTAGCCAAATTGTATTTTTATTGGACTCAATTAATTATAACATTTAAATAAAAACACATAAATATAAAGAACGATATATAATAGGGTTTGGGTTTTACGATGGGAAAATAGAGAGAGAGCCAGAAAGAGAAAGCGTCGTGCGGGAAGAAAAGAGAGGAGACGGACACGTGAAGAGAGAGATCGGGACTACCGAGGAGGAAAGGAGGAGCCGACCAGAAGGGAGGAAGAAGGAGACGATGTCGATTTCCCATAGGCTCTCGAATTTTAAATCTCGATCATATATAATCAAGGCAAGTGGGTTAAGATTTCAAGTAATTAGGTTTATGTTTGAATCTAGGGTTCATTCGATTAATTTATGATATTCACATATGTTTTTTTTTGTGCCGATTCATATATGTTTGTTTATGACGTGCGTATGTGTAATATATATATATATATATATATATATATATATATATATATATATATATATATATATATATATATATATATATATATATATATATATATATATATATATCATTTCACGTTGCCAAGCAGCAGTAGCATTCAAACGTATTCCCACTCATATACATGCCTATAAAGGCTATTGAATGTGCAGATGTTATGTCATTTTAATTATTCTTGAAATTGTGTATTTGGCGTTGTTTTGGATGATATGGAATTTCAATTGTTCTTGAAATTGTGTACTTGTGGTTGTTTTGGATGATTGTGTACAATGAGAGTTGTACATTAATATTTGGTCGACACAGTGTGATGGTAATTTTATTATGTTTATAAATGTTCATATCAATGTCTATTCTAATTATTTGTGATGTTAATTCAACCATATCATTAGTCCACGCATACACGTAAGGGTGCATATGCATTAGAAGTCTATTTCACGGTCAAAATACTAAAGAAACGAAAGTAATGTCGGGCATCGTAAGGACCTACCTTAAGCAGGGTGACACTAACTTTAATGGTCTCAATGGCTAGAGCGTCGAAAAGGCATCTAGACCAGGGTGTGCAACTAACTTTAATGGTCTCAATGGCTAGTGCGTCGAAAAGGCCTCTAGACAGGGTGTGCAACTAACGAACGAATGGCCTCAATGGACTGGGGTAGCCCTTACGATGTCAAATAAGCTTGCGTCTAAACGTAAAGATATGAACGAATGTTATTGTTAAAGAAAAGTTACGTAAACGTTTCAAGTTAAAGTTTATGTCCTACGTCTAAGTTAAATACGTCGTTGCATTACATTAAAGATCAACGTTTAAAATACAAACTAAGACGACAAGCGGAAATATTAAAGCATATAGTATGCATGCCTACTTGCCAGTTAGCGGATTGACCCTTGTTAATATGAATATTTTCAGGTGATACTTTGATTAACCGGAGTAGTCGGGGATGCTTCTGTGTCGTGATTCGTACAAGTATTTAATGAGTGAAACTATTTTTAGTATTTAACGCACGTGTTTTATAATCTTAACTATTTCCGCTGTAATTACTATTATTTAAATCTTTTTACCGTTGAAAATTGATTATGCCGACGTGGACTTTGAAAAAATTGCATCTCGCGCCCTTGAGATCTTTAAAAGTTATTATTTGTATTTCTTTTATTTAATAAAATAAAACTGGGCGTGACAATAAAGGAGGGGGTGAAATGTGGGGATAAGAAATGAAAAAAATCAAATTTTCTAATGAAGAACACACTAAAATTCGTGGCTAAGAGAGAGAGATATAAGATCATAGTGTTCTTCATTTCTCTCAAGAACGAGACAATTTTTAGGATCTTTTTTCGGCTCGTGTGCAATATGTAGATACCGGGCCATTTGTGCGGCTACACTTTCAGGAATATCAGAAGCAAGACAAGAGGCTTGTCAAGGTGTTCTCTTCAAGGTTCGTTGCAAGAATATTGGATCTTTATCACCAAACAGCCATCGACAACAACGAGGCACGCTACACCGGTTGTAGTAGATTTTATATGTTCGTGTTTATTCGTTTTACACGCTTTCGCACACATGAACGAGGTAATCGTACTATTGGATCGGCATGGAAAATCTTCAATGATGTGATCACATTTCGTCAATATACATTTTAACTTAACTTTTTTGTGTGATATGAATTGATTAAAAGCATACCTGAATTGTCAATAAATATTCATTGTATATTGTCAAAATCTTCATAAAATATAACTGAAATATTAGCTCACATGTTTATTCATATATTCAATTAATTATAAAGCATCATCATTATATTAAGTTAAAACATTCACTTCATTTAATTAAAATATTCATTCATAAATTCAATTGACTAAAAGTTTATACTAATTGTAAATGAAAACATCATAAAATATTCATCAATTGTCGATAAATCATGAATATATATTGTTAAAATCTTCATAAAATATATTTGAAATACTAGCTCACATATTTATTCGTATATTCAATTTATTATATATCATCATCATTATATAATGTTAAAATATTCAATTCATATAACTAAAATATTCATTCATATATTCGATTTACTAAAAATTTATATTTATTGTAATTAAAACATCACTATCTATACTCAAATTCTTCATAGTATGTATCTAAAATATTCATCCATTCACAAATTCAATTTAATAATTAGCAAGATCTTGAACAGGCAAACAAACAATAAGAACATAAGAACAATATGAATATACCATTTATAAAATTACAATAATAAAAAATTTCAATCCAATAAATTTTTATTTGACCTTCAATTAAAAGTATAGATCCAGATCTATAACAACTGAATCAGGCTATAATTAAAAGTATATGAATAAAATGAAAATAGAATAGAAAAATAGAATGAGAAAAATAAGCAGTATAAGAAGAAATAAGAGAGAAAAATAGAGAGTGGGAGGGAAACTGTGAGAAGGAGTGAGATAAGTAAAAAGGAGAAAACGAGAGGGAAGAGAGAGAAAAGGAAAAGAAAAAATGAGCGATTATTTTTAATTCTTTTATAATTCAAAATAGATGTACAATGCTCATTGTACATCTAGATGTATATTATAAATTGTCCATTCAAATCTAGTTCCATAAATTTTGATTTTTGATTTGTAGCACACAATACGCCCACATTATGTTTTTTTATACTGAAACACGTTTCCTCCCACTTCATAACCTACATAATATTATATATAGATGGTTGTGGTTCTTCTCAAAAAACACACATTGAGCTGCGATAGTTTTCTCTTAGAGATCACAATACAAATCCAAAATATATGCAATTCACCCATCAAATTAGTCTAAAAATTCTTCATTGCTGAAATCACAAGAAATCTCTAGGGATTCACCCATCAAGTTAATTTGAAAAATTCGGGTAAGAACTTCATATTTTCTTAGTTATATTTCAACATACATATCCTCATAATCCTATTACTATTAATTTTTGGTACTTAATTGTGATGAGAATGTTCAAAATCGAATTAAATTTTTATAAATAATTGTAAACTCTAGTTGTTAGCGGGATTTGAATTAGATTGTGATACAAATTTTGTTACTTTCATGTGTGTGCTTTGAACTCTATTGAGGAGATTGAATCAACGGAAAAATAAAATTATATGACAAATTTCTCTCAAACTCTAAGTGTTAAGAAAAATTGCTAAAATAATATATTTATTCAGTGATTGGGTGTACTCTTTAATGAATTATCTGCTCAAATATATTTGACTCAAATGTTGAGAATTGTATATGTCCAATTCAGTGAACTATCATAGTTAAAACTGTTGAATTATGACTCGAATCGAAAAGGCAAAAGAGGACAAAATGGCCGCAGGAGGTTACAGCGGGCGCTGGAGGGTTTCGGCGGGCGCTGAAAGTGTGAAAATCGGTACGATGCGGGACGAGCACAAATCGGCGAGCGCTGATGGAGAACATCGGGTGCTGTTTGTGTCTGTGCGTGGCGCGGATTTTTGTATTCGCGTGAGATTTTATTTGCGTGGGTTTATGAGATTTTATTTGCGTGGGTTTATTTAATTAGGAAATTATAATTATATTGAATATAATTATATTCGTTATTAATTTAGGAGTCATAAATTAGGAAAAATATTTATTCATAATTTTAATTGTTTCCAATTTGATAGGTTTTCTACACTTATAAATTGGGGTTCTCCGGTAGACAAAAATCATAGAGTGGATTATAGTAAGCCTCAACGATGTAGTGGATTGGTTCTTTCTTCCCGTGGTTTTTCCCGTTTTTTGGGTTTTCACGTAAATTCGTGTGTTCGTTCTTTTTCGTTTATTTTCTCTTCCATCTCATATATATTTCGAGAATCGTGAGAGATTTAGTTTTCAATATCGCAACGAGTGGTATCAGAGTATCTTAAAAGCATAACAAGTGATATCCGAGCTAGGTTACGATCCTGTGACGTGTTATTAACAGAGCTTTGGTTGGGAGGATCCCGGACGCGGAATCCATCTTCACGAGGCGGGCGTTGTGACTATCTGTGTTTCTAGATCTAGGTGCAGCAAGAGAATATTTTGGGAGATGGCGACGAATGTTGATATTCGGTGTTAGATCGGAACATATGGTTCTCTTAATGGCGATTCAAAGTGGAGTTGGTTCAATGATTCTAACCAACGTGGATCTTGATGCTCAAGGTGGAGTTAGTTCAGTTGTTCTAACCAACATAGATCTTGATTATGAGTGGCTGGGGCATGGACAAGATGTCAACACGATGGAGCTAGAAGAGAATGTATGGAATAACGGAAAGGTAAGAGTTATAATTACACTTTATCCCTCCGGTGATTTGTTTCATGCGGTCGTTGCTTTGCGATCGAGGGAGATGATGAAGGAGGTTTTGAGTAGTGAAAATCCGGGGGAATGTCTTGATGTCCAGGGTTGGCCAAAGATGAAGAAATTACAGGGGATTAGTTATTACTGCGAGAAAAACAGGAGTGGTGAAAATCTAGGTGAATTTCTTAATGTCCAAGGTGGAGCATGAAAGAAATTCTAGGAGATTTGTCACTACTGCAAGGAAAAGGCCATGTGAAGGGGGATTGTCAGACCCTGAAGAATCGGAGAAAGTAATCGAAGGTGGCCGATTTCGGAGAAGGAGGTTTCATCGATGACGAATTCCTTGTTGTCTCTGATTGGGGAACGTGTCAGGGGTGGATCTTGGATTCTGGATGTTCGTATCACATGTGTCGAAACATGGGTTTGTTTGACAGGTTTGATGAGAGTGTCGGTGGAACGGTGGTCATGGGGCATGACACATCGTGTGAGATACGCGACACGGGAACTGTGAGAATCAAGATGTTTGATGGGCATATTCGAACCCTCGGTACTGCAAGGTACGTTCCGGTCCTAAATGGTAATCTTATCTCTCTCAGACCTTAGATATGAATGGGTACCAACTTCGGTAAAGTTGGAGTGTTGAAATTAATTCGGGGCGAATTATTTTGCGAGGCGAGAGAAAAATTGGTGGATTGTATGGGCTATGCGGCAACACAATTTCCACGGGGGCAACTGCCTCTGCCCAAGGTAGTCATTCGGTGAAAGGTGATTTGGGTTCACCTTTAAAGTTATGCATGTGTGATGGTATCGGGGACACCGAGAATACTAACCATAATAGTATTCAAAATTTAGAGAATCGAGCCTAGGCGTATTATGGATAGCTGATGCAGCCCCAGAGTCGTCCATGATTCAAGACCCGGTGCATGTTCCAGTTGGACCAGTGACGCGCTCCAGAGCCAAGAAGTTCAAGGCAAGCTTGATGTCGATGATCCAAGAAGTATTGGCGCAAGAGCTATTGAAGAAACCCATTGGTGAAGTGGAGAAGCCAAGCCTCATCAATCTGATTGCGTACGAGGAGGCCGAACCAACAGAAGACGAAGCTGGAACCACGAAGACGAAGCCAGAACAGCTTTTGTCGGACGACATGGAAAGCTGTCGGCCGACAGGCGTGTCGGACGACACCTCTTGGGTGTCGTACGACATGTAGTGTAAAGCGGGAGGAAGAGACAGACGAGATTCGCAGGATGCGCCTGCGAACGACGGAGATTTGTCGGACGACAGGATTTCCTGTCGGACGACAAGAGGATGTCGGACGACACCATTTCCTGTCGTCCGACAAAGTCCCAGATTCTTTATGGAAATCGCGTTTTCGCGATTTCGAAACATTATTCAGTATTTTCCTTTTATTTTGTGACTTTTTAGGTCAGCCTATATAAAGGCTATGAACCCCATTATTTTAGAACACAACTTTGAAGATTAAAATATATTTCGTGAGATTATTCTCCCTTCTTTTCGTTCTCTTTCGATTGTGCCAAAAGAGTTCAACCCGACGAATCAACGAAGCATACATACTTCGTTCGTATGTCATACATCGATTTCCGAGTTGCTGCATCGATCTCGAGTTGGGGGTTAGGGTTCCGTCCTTAATTGATTTCTCGATTTCAGGTTCAGAGGTTTGGGATCATCCGCCAGGTATCCGTTTTATCGATTTATTCTTCTTCCGCTCAATCCATCAACGAGGTACGTATCATCTGGTATCAGAGCCCAGGCTAGGGTTCTAATTTCTGATTACGTGACCTCGATTCTTCTTTCTTTCCGTATTTCTTTTCTTCTTGCTGAATCGGATCTCTTTCATCCGTAAGCACAAAAAAAAAAAAAAAAAAAAAAAAAAAAAAAAAAAAACAAAAAAATTCTATAAAAATTATTTCTAGTCCGTTTTTCACGAAATTTTTTTTGGGAGTCTCGTTCCTGGTAGTGAGTCGAATACTCAGCATTAAAATTTTTTTGGCGGGAAAAATTTTCTTCGACCATATTTTTTTGAGTGATTCCTGAATTTTCCGGCATCGTTTTGAGCCAATTTGGTGCTATCGTATTTTTCGCTGCCATATTTTCCGATTTTTTGTTCCTTTCTACGTTGTATTGTGTGTTTTTGGGGATTTTGTCGGTTCTGATCTCGTCTGGTAGATCGCGGAGTTCGACACATTGAGGGAGAATTTGAGTGGTAAAAGGCAGAGTGTGTGAGATCATTAGAGTGAAAAAAGCCATACCTGAGTGAAACACGAGTGCTGAGTGAATCCCATCTTGAGTGTGATACACGAGCGTTTGTGAGGTGGTGAGGTTTCTTTTACTTTTATTGCTTTTACTACTAACGTTTTCTGTGCAGGTATGTCTGGAGAACCGAAAAATAAGGAGATAGCTGAGGGGCCTATTAACAACGACCAATTACAGTACATCTTGGATGTGATAGATAAGCGAATGGCAAAGAGCGAGGAGCGACTGGCAGCGGCAGTTGAGGAGCGACTGGCAACGAGCTTCTCTACGGAGATGGACGTGGTACATGACCGACTCATTGCCCAAGAGAACAATCCTCGTCGAGAGAATGTAGAGACTCGGAGAGTCGCAATGCGCAACGTTGGGCGAGATAACCAGCATTGTCGTCATGGGCGACACAGAGATGCCAACCCCGAAGATGATGAAGCTGAAGAGATGGACAACAACTTGAGCACCATCAAGATGACTGTTCCTACATTCATGGGGAAGAATGATCCAGAGTTGTACATCGAATGGGAGAGAAAGGTGGAGATGATGTTTGACTGCCACAACTATTCCGAGCTCAAGAAGGTGAAATTGGCGGCGATCGAATTTTCTGACTATGCCTTGGTGTGGTGGGATCAACTGGTGACCAATAGGAGGAGAAACTATGAGCAACCTATTGACACATGGGCCGAGATGAAGTCGGTGATGCGAAAGAGGTTTGTTCCTTCTCACTATTACCGAGAGTTATACAATAAGCTGCAGAATCTACGACAGGGGACGAAGAGCGTAGATGAATATTTTAAGGAGATGGAGGTGGCAATGATTCGGGCCAACATTGAAGAGGATCGGGAAGCTACCTTGGCTCGTTTCTTAGCTGGTCTGAACTGGGAGATTCGTAATGCGGTGGAGTTGCAACCGTACGTTGAGTTAGAGGATATGGTTCACACGGCGATCAAGATTGAGAATCAGCACAAGAGGAGGGGCAGTTTTAGCAGTGCAAAGCCGACTCAGTCTTCTTGGAGATCGTCCCAGAGTCCGAGTGGCTCTAAACATACTGGGAACCAATGGAAGAGAGAGATTCCACCTCGAGACGAGAAGAAGACCTTCTTTAAGGGTCGTTCGGAGGGTGCAAGTTCAACAACTCAGGTCAGGCCATCAAATCCTGATAGTCGCAACAGAGACAAGAAGTGCTTCAAGTGTCAAGGATTTGGGCACATTATGAGTGAGTGTCCTAACAGACGACTCATGATCTGTAGAGACGACGGAGAAGTCGTGACTGATGGTGAAGACGAGGAACCGACACCTACAAATGCTGTGGACTCCGAGGAGGAGGAGGAGATACTAGCTATCGAGGGTAACCTGTTTGTAGCTAGGAGAGTCTTGAGTGCACATACACAGCCCGAGGAGAGGGAGCAGCGGGAGAACCTTTTCCACACGAGATGCCATGTGAAGGATAAGGTGTGTAGTGTAATCATTGACAGTGGGAGTTGTACGAACGTGGTAAGTGCAACCATGGTGCAGAGATTGGAGTTACCAGAGGTGAAGCATCCAAAGCCATACCGTCTGCAGTGGTTGAATGATTGCGGTATCATCAGGGTGACCAAGCAAGTGAAGGTACCTTTCCGCATTGGGAAGTACGAGGATGAAGTGCTGTGTGACGTCATTCCTATGCAAGCGAGTCACATATTGTTGGGACGACCGTGGCAGTTCGATAGGAGAGCCACACATGACGGCTTCACCAACAAGTATTCGTTTGAGTATAACGGTAAAAAGGTATCACTTGTTCCTCTCACTCCTAAGCAAGTTTACGAGGACCAAGTGCAACTACAAAGGGAGGCAGACAAGACATCTACCAAAGAGCAGCAATTACAGACAAAGGAGAATGCCTTGCTTCACAGAGCCTACCTTGCAAGGGCTAGTGATGTGAAAGAAGCAGTGAATGAGAAGAGGCAGATGTTCGTGTTGTTGTGGAAGGGGAGCTTGGTTATTACTAACGATCTACCCCCTCTACCCCCTTCTATTCAATTTGTTTTGCAGGAGTTCGATGATGTTTTCCCGGAGGATACACCACCAGGTCTACCGCCCATCCGAGGGATAGAGCATCAGATCGATTTTGTGCCTGGAGCTGTGCTACCAAACCGCCCGGCTTACCGCACCAACCCGGAGGAAACAAAGGAGTTGGAGAAGCAGATTGGCGAGTTGTTGACCAAAGGGCACGTGAAGGAGAGCCTGAGTCCTTGTGCGGTACCTGTACTTCTCGTACACAAGAAGGATGGATCGATGAGGATGTGTTGCGATTGCCGAGCTATCAATAACATCACGGTAAAGTATCGACATCCCATACCTAGGTTAGATGATATGCTTGATGAGTTATGTGGTTCCTGCGTGTTTTCAAAAATTGATTTACGTAGTGGGTACCATCAAATTAGGATTAAAGAAGGAGATGAATGGAAAACTGCCTTCAAAACAAAACTTGGTTTATATGAGTGGTTAGTTATGCCTTTTGGGTTAACTAACGCGCCTAGTACTTTTATGCGTCTTATGAATCATGTGTTACGTGCTTTTATTGGTAAATTTGTTGTTGTGTACTTTGATGATATCTTGGTATATAGCAAAAATCATGACGAGCATGTGTTTCATTTGAGACAAGTTTTGATTGCACTTAGGCAAGAAAAGTTGTATGCTAACCGTAAGAAGTGCGTCTTTAGCACGGATAGAGTCGTTTTCCTTGGTTTTGTTGTTAGTGCACAGGGTGTACAGGTTGACGAGGAAAAGATACGAGCTATCCAAGAGTGGCCAACGCCAAAGAGCATTGGAGATGTACGTAGCTTCCATGGTTTGGCCAGCTTTTATCGACGATTTGTGCCTAATTTCAGCAGCATGGCGGCACCTTTAACCGCCGTGATCAAGAAGAACGTGGAGTTCAAGTGGGGAAAGGCACAAGACGAAGCCTTCCAGAATTTGAAGGACAAGTTGACACACGCCCCGGTACTATCTCTTCCTAACTTTTCTAAATCTTTTGAGATTGAATGTGATGCTTCTGGAATTGGTATTGGTGCAGTGTTGATGCAAGAACGACGTCCGATAGCCTACTTCAGCGAGAAGCTCAATGGAGCTACTTTGAACTATCCGACGTATGACAAGGAGTTGTATGCCCTGGTGAGAGCTTTTCAGACATGGCAACACTATCTCTGGCCTCGGGAGTTCATCATTCATACAGACCATGAGTCGTTGAAGCACCTCAAGGGCCAGAACAAGCTGAACAAGCGCCATGCTAGGTGGATGGAGTTTATCGAGACGTTTCCATACGTCATCAAGTACAAGCAAGGTAAGGAGAATGTGGTAGCTGATGCCCTTTCTCGGAGGTACGCTCTAATTTCGAATTTAGATGCTAAATTACTTGGATTTGAGCATATTAAGGGTTTATATGAGCATGATGTTGATTTTGGTGAGATTTATAAAGCATGTGAACATTCTGCTAGTGGGGATTTCTTTAGGCATGATGATTTCTTGTTTAGGAAAAATAAACTGTGTGTGCCTAAATGCTCTCTACGTGAATTACTGTTGCTTGAATCTCATGGTGGGGGATTAATGGGACATTTTGGTATTGCTAAGACTTTGTCTGTTCTGCATGAGCATTTCTTTTGGCCTCATATGAAACGTGATGTTGAAAGAATTTGTGGTCGATGTATTACTTGTAAACAGGCTAAGTCTAGAGTTAGTGCCCATGGATTATACACACCTTTGCCTATTCCTGCATCACCTTGGATTGATATTTCTATGGATTTTGTGATGGGTTTGCCTAGGACTAAGCATGGTAGTGATTCTATTTTTGTGGTTGTTGATCGTTTCTCTAAGATGGCACATTTTATTCCATGTCATAAAACTGATGATGCATCTCATGTGGCTGGATTATTCTTTAGAGAGATTGTTAGATTGCATGGCATGCCTAGAACTATTGTGTCTGACAGGGATTCTAAGTTTCTTAGTTATTTTTGGAAGACATTGTGGTGTAAGCTAGGTACGAAATTGCTATTCTCTACTACTTGTCATCCCCAGACTGATGGTCAAACTGAGGTAGTAAATTGGACCTTGTCTACTTTACTACGTGCTATTATAAAGAAAAACATTAAGTCTTGGGAGGAGTGTTTGCCTCATGTAGAGTTTGCATATAATCGTTGTGTTCATTCTGCTACTAGATTTTCGCCTTTTGAGATTGTGTATGGTTTTAATCCCTTGACTCCTTTGGATTTATCTCCATTACCTGTGCATGAGCATACTGACCTTGATGGCCAGAAAAGGGCTGATTTTGTGAAACAGATACACGAGACGGCAAGGATGAACATAGAGAGGCGAACCAAGCAATATGTCGAGCAAGCGAACAAGGGACGTCGCAAAGTAGTGTTTGAACCTGGTGATTGGGTGTGGTTGCATATGCGCAAGGAGAGGTTTCCATTGCAGCGCCGGTCGAAGTTACTTCCTCGTGGCGATGGACCATTCCTAGTGTTGGAGCGTATCAACGACAATGCATACAAGTTGGATCTCCCAGGTGAGTACAATGTTAGTGCTACTTTCAATGTTACTGACTTGAGTTTGTTCGATGCAGGTGACGACTTGGATTTGAGGACAAATCCTTTTCAAGAGGAGGGGAATGATGCAGCCCCAGAGTCGTCCATGATTCAAGACCCGGTGCATGTTCCAGTCGGACCAGTGACGCGCTCGAGAGCCAAGAAGTTCAAGGCAAGCTTGATGTCGATGATCCAAGAAGTATGGGCGCAAGAGCTATTGAAGAAACCCATTGGTGAAGTGGAGAAGCCAAGCCTCATCAATCTGATTGCGTACGAGGAGGCCGAACCAACAGAAGACGAAGCTGGAACCACGAAGACGAAGCCAGAACAGCTTTTGTCGGACGACATGGAAAGTTGTCGGCCGACAGGCGTGTCGGACGACACCTCTTGGGTGTCGTACGACATGTAGTGTAAAGCGGGCGGAAGAGACAGACGAGATTCGCAGGATGCGCCTGCGAACGACGGAGATTTGTCGGACGACAGGATTTCCTGTCGGACGACAAGAGGATGTCGGACGACACCATTTCCTGTCGTCCGACAAAGTCCCAGATTCTTTATGGAAATCGCGTTTTCGCGATTTCGAGACATTATTCAGTATTTTCCTTTTATTTTGTGACTTTTTAGGTCAGCCTATATAAAGGCTATGAACCCCATTATTTTAGAACACAACTTTGAAGATTAAAATATATTTCGTGAGATTATTCTCCCTTCTTTTCGTTCTCTTTCGATTGTGCCAAAAGAGTTCAACCCGACGAATCAACGAAGCATACATACTTCGTTCGTGTGTCATACATCGATTTCCGAGTTGCTGCATCGATCTCGAGTTGGGGGTTAGGGTTCCGTCCTTAATTGATTTCTCGATTTCAGGTTCAGAGGTTTGGGATCATCCGCCAGGTATCCGTTTTATCGATTTATTCTTCTTCCGCTCAATCCATCAACGAGGTACGTATCAATAGCACTGAAGAAATAGCAAATGCAGGGGTTGCTGATATTAGTGGGTATGCGAGATTTGAGAATGGAAATTTTGTGGTGGTCATGGAGCTTGGTGGTACCCAAGGGATGATCGGTGCAACTTCGCATTCTTGTACTATGTTTGGTGCGGTTCAAACTTAGGTTTCTCATGTTTTGAGTGATCCCTGCAGGGCTGGGTGGAAGGAAGAAATATTGGTCTATGATCGTTGGAGGAAGGTGCGGCTTGGAGTTGCGGGAATTCTCGTCAAGGTGGAGATTTGTTGAATTATGACTCGAATCGAAAACGCAAAAGAAGACAAAATTGCCGCAGGAGGTTTCAACGGGTGCTGAAAGTGTGAAAATCGGTAGGATGCGGGACAAGCACAAATCGGCTGGCGCTGATGGAGAACAACGGGCACTGTTTTCAAATTGGGGTTTTTTTAATTAGGGAATTATAATTATATTGAATATAATTATATTCTTTATTAATTTATGAGTTATAATTATGAAAATGATTTATTCATAATTCTAATTGTTTCCAATTTAGGTTTTCTACAACTATAAATTGGAGTTCCCCGGTAGACGAAAATAGTATAGTGGATTATTGTAAGCTTCAACTATGTAGTAGATTGGTTCTTTCTTCCCGTGGTTTTTCCCGTGTTTTAGGTTTTCACATAAATTCATGTGTTTGTTCTTTTTCATTTATTTTTTCTTCGCATCTCATATATATTTCGAGACTCGGGAGAGATTTAGTTTTCAATATCGCAACAAGTGGTATCAAATCATTGTAAAAGCATAACAAAAACATTTAATTTTCCAAATGTTCATAACATGTATGGCTCCTACAACAAAATTCGAAATCATACGCAAAATGAGAAATGAGGCGCGAGAAGAAAAGTGGATCAACAAAAAGGAATCTTGGCAATGCAATGGAATTGACCACATTGTTGAACACAATAAATGATAAAAAGGCGAGTAGTTATATATTTTATTAAAATGTCACTCGAAAATAAAATGGAACGACCGAAGATGCCGCCTGTGAAATCAAACCCCAGCTAATTAATTGTGTATAGTCGATTATTCGATCAATTAAGTTGAGTGGGTACATGTTATTGATGACATCACTATGTGATGCACGTGAATTGGAGAATATAATTCTATTCTTATGGATTTAGGACTCATATATTAGAAAAAAAATTATTCCTAATTCTAATTTGTTTCCAATTTGATAGGTTTGCTACACCTATAAATTGAGGTTCTTCGGTAGACTAAAATCATAGAGTGGATTATTGTGAGCCTCAACGATGTAGTGGATTTTCTTTCTTCCCGTGTTTTGGGTTCCCACGTAAATATGTTTGTTCGTTCTTTTCGTTTATCTTTTTCTTCGTATCTCATATATATTTCAAGAGTCGTGAGCGATTCAGTTTCAATATCGCAACAAGTTGTATCATAGCATCGTAAAAGCATAACAAGTGGTATAAGAGTTAGGTTACGATCCTGTGACCTGTTATCAAGAGCTTTCGTTGGGGATCCCGGACGTGGAATCCATACGAGGTGGGCGTTGCGGATATTGGTGTTTCTAGATCCAGGTGGAGCTCGAGAATATTTTGGTAGATGGCGACGATGGTTTATATTCGGTGTTTGATCGGAACATGTGGTTCTCTTCATGGCGATTCAAGGTAGAGTTGGTTCAGTGTTTCTAACCAACATGGATCTTGATGATGCGTTGCTGGGGCATGGACAAGATGTCAAGCGCGATGGAGCCAGAAGAGAATGTATGAATGAATATAAAGGTAAGAGGTATAATTGCACTCTATCCCTCCGGTGATTTGTTTCATGCGGTCGAGGCTTTGCGATCTAGGGAGACGATGAAGGAGGTTTTGAGTAGTGAAAACCCGGGGGAATGTCTTGATGTCCAGGGTTGGACAAAGATGAAGAAATTCCAAGGGGTTTGTCATTACCACAAGAAAAGCGGAGTGGTGAAAATCTAGGTGAATTTCTTAATGTCCAAGGTGGAGCATGGAAGAAATTCTAGGGGATTTGTCACTACTGCAAGGAAAATGGCCACGTGAAGGGGGACTGTTAGGCCCTGAAGAATCGGAGAAAGGAGTCGAAGGTGGCCGATTCCGGAGAAGGAGGTTACATCGATGGGGAACTCCTGGTTGTCTCTAATTGGGAAACGAGTGAGGGGTGGATCTTGGGTTATGGTTGTTCGCATCACATGTGTCGAAACATGGATTTGTTTGACAGGTTTGATAAGAGTATCGGTGGAACGGTGGTCATGGGGCATGACACATCGTATGAGATACGCGGAACGGGAACTATGAGAATCAAGATGGTCGATGGGCATATTCGAACCCTCGGTACTGCAAGGTACGTTCCGATCCTGAATGGTAATCTTATCTCTCTCAGACCTTATATCCGAATGGATACCAAATTCGATAACGGTGGAGTGTTGAAAGTAAGTCGGGGCGACTTATTTTGCGAGGCGAGAGAAAGATTTGGTGGATTGTATGAGCTATGCGGCAACACAATTACCAAGTGGGCAACTGCCTCTGCCCAAGGAAGTCATTCGCTGGAAGGTGAGTCGAGTTCACCTTTAGTCATGCATGTGTGATGGTGTCGGGGACACCGGGAATACTAACCAGAATAGTATTCAAAATTTGGAGAATCGAGTCTATGCGTACTATGGATAGCACTGAAGAAATAGCAAATGCAGGAGGTGCTGATAGTAGTGGGAAGGCGAGATATGGTCATGGATCTTGGTGGTACCCAAGGGATGATCGGTGCAACTTTGCATTCTTGTACTAAGTTTGGTGCGATTCAAACTTAGGTTGCTCATGTTTTGAGTGAGTCCTGCGGGGCTGGGTGGAAGAAAGAAAAAATAGTTTATGATCGTTGGAGTTGGGCGACTTGGAGTCGCGGAGATTCTCGTCAAGGTGGAGATTTGTTAAACTGTGACTCGAATCGGAAATAAAACGGGACGAGACCGAAGATGCCGCGCGTGAAATCAAACCTCAGCTAATTAATTGTGTATAGTCGATTAGTCGATCAATTAAGTTGAGTGGTGATACGTACCTCGTTGATGGATTGAGCGGAAGAAGAAGAACGATAGAATTGGATACCTGGCGGATGATCCCAAACCTCTGAATCTGAAATCGAGAAATCAATTAAGGACGGAACCCTAACCCCCAACTCGAGATCGATGCAGCAACTCGGAAATCGATGTATGACACACGAACGAAGTATGTATGCTTCGTTGATTCGTCGGGTTGATCTCTTTTGGCACAATCGAAAAGAGAACGAAAAGAGAGAGAGAATAAACTCACGAAATATATTATTAATCTTCAAAGTTGTGTTCTAAAACAATTGGGTTCATAGCCTTTATATAGGCTGACCTAAAAAGTCACAAAACAAAAGGAAAATACTGAATAATGTCTTGAAATCGCGAAAACGCGATTTCCATAAAGAATCAGGTCTCATGTCGGACGACAGGAATATGTGTCGTCCGACATCCTCTTGTCGTCCGACAGGAAATCCTGTCGTCCGACAAATCTTCGTCGTTCGCAGGCTCATCCTGCGAATCCCGTCTGTCTCGTCCTCCCTTTTTACACTAGATGTCGTACGACAGCCAAAAGGTGTCGTCCGACAAACCACTTGTCGGCCGACAGCTTTTCATGTCGTCCGACACATGCTGTTCGGGCTTCGTCTTCATGGTTCCAGCTTCGTCTTCTGTTGGTTCGGCCTCCTCGTACGCAATCAGATTGATGAGGCTTGGCTTCTCCACTTCACCAATGGGTTTCTTCATTAGCTCTTGCGCCCATACTTCTTGGATCATTGACATCAAACTTGCCTTGAACTTCTTGGCTCTCGAGCGCGTCACTGGTCCAGCTGGAACTCGCACCGGGTCTTGTATCATCGACGACTCTGGGGCTGCATCATTCCCCTCCTCTTGAAGAGGATTTGTCCTCAAATCCAAGTCGTCACCTGCATCGAACAAACTAAAGTCAGTAACATTGAAAGTAGCACTAACATTGTACTCACCTGGAAGATCTAGCTTGTAGGCATTGTCGTTGATACGCTCCAACACTTGGAATGGTCCATCGCCACGAGGAAGTAACTTCGACCGGCGCTGCAATGGGAACCTCTCCTTGCACATATGCAACCACACCCAATCACCAGGCTCAAACACTACTTTGCGACGTCCCTTGTTTGCTTGCTCGGCATATTGCTTGGTTCGCCTCTCGATGTTCATCCTCGTCGTCTCGTGTATCTGTTTCACAAAATTAGCCCTTTTCTGGCCATCAAGGTCAGTATGCTCATGCACAGGTAATGGAGATAAATCCAAAGGAGTCAAGGGATTAAAACCATACACAATCTCAAAAGGCGAAAATTTAGTAGCAGAATGAACACAACGATTATATGCAAACTCTACATGAGGCAAACACTCTTCCCAAGACTTAATGTTCTTTTTAATAATAGCACGTAGTAAAGTAGACAAAGTCCTATTTACTACCTCAGTTTGACCATCAGTCTGGGGGTGACAAGTAGTAGAAAACAGCAATTTCGTACCTAGCTTACACCACAATGTCTTCCAAAAATAACTAAGAAACTTAGAATCCCTGTCTGACACAATAGTCCTAGGCATGCCATGTAGTCTAACAATCTCTCTAAAGAATAAACCAGCCACATGAGATGCATCATCAGTTTTATGACATGGAATAAAATGTGCCATTTTAGAGAAACGATCAACTACCACAAAAATAGAATCACTACCTTGCCTAGTCCTAGGTAAACCCATCACAAAATCCATAGAAATATCAATCAAAGGTGATGCAGGAATAGGCAAAGGCGTATACAAACCATGGGCACTAACTCTAGACTTAGCCTGTTTACATGTAAGACAACGACCACATATTCTCTCAACATCACTTTTCATATGAGGCCAAAAGAAATGCTCATGCAGAACAGATAAAGTCTTAGCAATACCAAAATGTCCCATTAATCCCCCACCATGAGATTCAAGCAACAATAAATCACGTAAAGAACATTTAGGCACACACAGTTTATTCTTCCTAAATAGAAAATCATCATGCCTAAAGTAATCCCCACTAGCAGTATGTTCACATGCTTTAAAAATCTCACCAAAATCAACATCATGCTCATATAAACCTTTAATATGCTCAAATCCAAGTAACTTAGCATCTAAAGTAGAAATAAGAGCATACCTCCGAGAAAGGGCATCAGCCACCACATTCTCCTTACCTTGCTTGTATTTGATGACGTATGGAAACGTCTCAATGAACTCCATCCATCTCGCATGACGCTTGTTCAGCTTGTTCTGACCCTTGAGGTGCTTCAACGACTCATGGTCGGTGTGAATGATGAACTCCCGAGGCCATAGATAGTGCTGCCACGTCTGAAGAGCTCTCACCAGGGCATACAACTCCTTGTCATACGTCGGATAGTTCAACGTAGCTCCGTTTAGCTTCTCGCTGAAGTAGGCTATCGGACGACGTTCTTGCATCAACACTGCACCAATACCAATTCCAGAAGCATCACATTCAATCTCAAAAGATTTAGAAAAATTAGGAAGAGATAGTACCGGGGCGTGTGTCAGCTTGTCCTTCAAAGTCTGAAAGGCTTCGTCTTGTGCCTTTCCCCACTTGAACTCCACGTTCTTCTTGATCACGGCGGTTAAAGGTGCTGCCATGCTGCTGAAATTAGGCACAAACCGTCGATAAAAGCTGGCCAAACCATGGAAGCTCCGTACATCTCCAATGCTCTTTGGCGTTGGCCATTCCTGGATAGCTCGTATCTTTTCCTCGTCAACCTGTACACCCTGTGCACTAACAACAAAACCAAGGAAAACGACCCTATCCGTGCTAAAGACGCACTTCTTACGGTTAGCATACAACTTTTCCTGCCTAAGTGCAATCAAAATTTGTCTCAAATGAAACACATGCTCGTCATGATTTTTGCTATATACCAAGATATCATCAAAGTACACAACAACAAATTTACCAATAAAAGCACGTAACACATGATTCATAAGACGCATAAAAGTACTAGGCGCATTATTCAACCCAAAATGCATAACTAACCACTCATATAAACCAAGTTTTGTTTTGAAAGCAGTTTTCCATTCATCCCCTTCTTTAATCCTAATTTGATGGTACCCACTACGTAAATCAATTTTTGAAAACACGCAGGAACCACATAACTCATCAAGCATATCATCTAGCCTAGGTATGGGATGTCGATACTTTACCGTGATGTTATTGATAGCTCTGCAGTCGCAACACATCCTCATCGAACCATCCTTCTTGGGTACTAAAAGTACAGGTACCGCACAAGGACTTAGGCTCTCCTTCACGTGCCCTTTGGTCAACAACTCGCCAATCTGCTTCTCCAACTCCTTTGTTTCCTCCGGGTTTGTGCGGTAAGCCGGGCGATTTGGTAGCACAGCTCCGGGCACAAAGTCGATCTGATGCTCTATCCCTCGAATGGGTGGTAAACCTGGTGGTGTATCCTCCGGGAAGACATCATCGAACTCCTGCAAAACAAACTGAATAGAAGGGGGTAGAGGGGGTAGATCGTTAGTAATAACCAAGCTCCCCTTCCACAACAACACAAACATCTGCCTCTTCTCATTCACTGCTTCTTTCACATCACTAGCCCTTGCAAGGTAGGCTCTGTGAAGCAAGGAATTCTCCTTTGTCTGTAATTGCTGCTCTTTGGTAGATGCCTTGTCTGCCTCCTTTTGTAGCTGCACTTGATCCTCGTAAACTTGCTTAGGAGTGAGAGGAACAAGTGATACCTTTTTACCGTTGTACTCAAAAGAATACTTGTTGGTGAAGCCGTCGTGTATTGCTCTCCTATCGAACTGCCACGGTCGTCCCAACAAGATGTGACTCGCTTGCATAGGGATGACGTCACATAGCACCTCATCCACGTACTTTCCAATGCGGAAAGGTACCTTCACTTGCTTGGTCACCCTGATGATACCGCAATCATTCAACCACTGCAGACGGTATGGCTTTGGATGCTTCACCTCTGGTAACTCCAATCTCTGAACCATGTTTGCACTTACCACGTTCGTACAACTCCCACCATCGATGATCACACTACACACCTTATCCTTCACATGACATCTCGTGTGGAAAAGGTTTTCCCGCTGCTCCCTCTCCTCGGGCTGTGTATGTGCACTCAAGACTCTCCTAGCGACAAACAGGTTACCCTCGATGGCTAAGATCTCCTCCTCATCCTCGGAATCTGCTGTAGCCGTAGGTGTCGGTTCCTCACCTTCACCATCAGTCACGACCTCTCCGTCGTCTCTCAAGATCATGAGTCGTCGGTTAGGACACTCACTCATAATGTGCCCAAATCCCTGACACTTGAAGCACTTCTTGTCTCGGTTGCGACTATCAAGATTTGACGGTCTGCCCTGAGTCACTGGACTTGCTCCCTCCGAACGATCCTTAAAAACGGTCTTCTTCTCATCTCGAGGTGGAACCTCTCTCCTCCATTGGTTCCCATTAGGTGTAGAACCACTTGGACCTTGGGGCGATCTCCAAGAAGACTGAGTCGGCTTTGCACTGCTAAAACTGCCCCTCCTCTTGTGCTGATTCTCAATTTTGATCGCCATGTGAACCATGTCCTCTACTTCGACGTACGGTTGCAACTCCACGGCATTCCGAATCTCCCAATTCAGTCCAGCCAAGAACCGAGCCATGGTAGCTTCCCGATCCTCTTCAATGTTGGCCCGAATCATTGCCACCTCCATCTCCTTAAAATATTCATCTACGCTCTTCGTCCCCTGTCGTAGATTCTGCAGCTTATTGTATAACTCTCGGTAATAGTGAGAAGGAACAAACCTCTTTCGCATCACCGACTTCATCTCGGCCCATGTTTCAATAGGTTGCTCATAGTTTCTCCTCCTACTGGCAATCAGCTGATCCCACCAAACCAAGGCATAGTCAGAAAATTCGATAGCCGCCAATTTCACCTTCTTGAGCTCTGAATAGTTGTGGCAGTCAAACATCATCTCCACCTTTCTCTCCCATTCGATGTACAACTCTGGATCGTTCTTTCCCATGAATGTGGGAACAGTCATCTTGATAGTGCTCAAGTTGTTATCCATTTCTTCATCCTCATCGTCTTCGGGGTTGGCATCCCTGCGTCGCCCATTACGACGATGCTGGTTATCTCGACCGACGTTGCGCATTGCTGCTCTCCGATTCTCTGGGTTCTCTGTACGAGATTTTTCCTCCAGTGCAAGTAGTCGGTCATGTACCACATTCATCTCAGTGTGTAAGAGCCTTTCCATCCGCCTATAATTCTCATCCATCATGGACTGGAATTGGACGTTGTTAATAGATCCCTCAGCTGGTCCCTTATTTTTCGTGTCTTCAGACATACCTGCACAGAAAAACGTTAGTAATAAAAGCAATAAAGTAAAAGAAACCTCACCACCTCACAAACGCTCGTGTATCACACTCAGGATGGAATTCACTCAGCACTCGTGTTTCACTCAGGTATGGCTTTTTTTTTCACTCTAATGATCTCACACACTCTGCCTTTTACCACTCAAGTTCTCCCTCAATGTGTCGAACTCCGCGATCTACCAGACGAGATCAGAACCGACAAAATCCCCAAAAACACACAATACGACGTAGGAAGGAAAAAAAAATCGGAAAATTTTGGAACGAAAAATACGATAGCACCAAATTGGCTCAAAATGATGCCGGAAAATTCAGGAATCACTCACAAAAATATGGTCGAAGAAAATTTTTCCCGCCAAAATACTTTTTTTTTTTTTTTTAATTTCTGAGTATTCGACTCACTACCAGGAACGAGACTCTCAAAAAAAATTTCGCGAAAATCGGAGTAGAAATAATTTTTATAGAATTTTTTTTTTTTTTTTTTTTTTTGTGCTTACGGATGAAAGAGATCCAATTCAGCGAGAAGAAAAGAAATACGGAAAGAAAGAAGAATCGAGGTCACGTAATCAGAAATTAGAACCCTAGCCTGGGCTCTGATACCAGATGATACGTACCTCGTTGATGGATTGAGCGGAAGAAGAAGAACGATAGAATTGGATACCTGGCGGATGATCCCAAACCTCTGAATCTGAAATCGAGAAATCAATTAAGGACGGAACCCTAACCCCCAACTCGAGATCGATGCAGCAACTCGGAAATCGATGTATGACACACGAACGAAGTATGTATGCTTCGTTGATTCGTCGGGTTGATCTCTTTTGGCACAATCGAAAAGAGAACGAAAAGAGAGAGAGAATAAACTCACGAAATATATTATTAATCTTCAAAGTTGTGTTCTAAAACAATTGGGTTCATAGCCTTTATATAGGCTGACCTAAAAAGTCACAAAACAAAAGGAAAATACTGAATAATGTCTTGAAATCGCGAAAACGCGATTTCCATAAAGAATCAGGTCTCATGTCGGACGACAGGAATATGTGTCGTCCGACATCCTCTTGTCGTCCGACAAATCTTCGTCGTTCGCAGGCTCATCCTGCGAATCCCGTCTGTCTCGTCCTCCCTTTTTACACTAGATGTCGTACGACAGCCAAAAGGTGTCGTCCGACAAACCACTTGTCGGCCGACAGCTTTTCATGTCGTCCGACACATGCTGTTCGGGCTTCGTCTTCATGGTTCCAGCTTCGTCTTCTGTTGGTTCGGCCTCCTCGTACGCAATCAGATTGATGAGGCTTGGCTTCTCCACTTACCAATGGGTTTCTTCATTAGCTCTTGCGCCCATACTTCTTGGATCATCGACATCAAACTTGCCTTGAACTTCTTGGCTCTCGAGCGCGTCACTGGTCCAGCTGGAACTCGCATCGGGTCTTGTATCATCGACGACTCTGGGGCTGCATCAAGTGGGTTTGATGTTATTTATGAAATCACTATGTGATGCACGTGAATTGTGCAGCATAGTTATTCATGCGCCCGACTTTCGAGGCAATTGGTAATTGAAGTCGGGTCTCTATTTTTATTTGTTTAATTGGTTAAGGAAATTAGAATTTATATTGGAGAATATAATTCTATTTTTTATGGATTTAAGATTCATATATTAGAGAAAGATTTATTCCTAATTTTAAATTGTTTTCAATTTGATTGGTTTGCTACACCTATAAATTGAGGTTCTCCGGTAGACGAAATCATAGAGTGGATTATTGTGAGCCTCAACGATGTAGTGAATTTTCTTTCTTCCCGTGGTATTTTCCCGTGTTTTGGGTTTCCACGTAAATTTGTGTGTTCGTTCTTTTTGTGTATCTTTTTCTTCGTATCTCATATATATACTTCAAGAGTCGTGAGCGATTTAGTTTCAATATCGCAACAAGTGGTATCAGAGTACTGAGAACCGAGGACGGGGCCAGGAGAGAGGTACTAACCAAAGCAGCAAAATTTCGAAGTCAAGAGGAGGCAAGTGTTGGAACTGCGGGAAGGTCACGCATATCAAGCTGCATTGCAAGGAGCCGACAAAGGTTGAAAACAATTCGATGACTGAAGAGTATGGAGATGTCTTGCCAAAATCTTCTGAGGCTCTTGAGAACTCCTAGGTGCTTGATTTGGGAGTGTCGTTTCACACCACAACAAGACGCGATGGCATGTAGATTTTCGGTATTGGAAATCGTGGGAACGTTCACCTCGGGGATGGTAGAACTTTGAACATTGGTGGTGTTGGTAATGTGAAATTGAAGACGTCACTTGGAAGTTGGGAAGACGTGGAAGCTATCAAAGGTTAGGTATGTGCCGTAGATGAGGAAAATTTTGATCTCGATCAGTAAGCTTGAGAGAGATGGACATAAAGTGAATTTCGATGATGGGTCTTGGAAAGTGACGAAGGGTGCGATGGTCATTGCTCGTGGTCGAAAGAAAGACACCCTTTACACTACGGCTAGAGGTCGTAATATTGGTGGGGCCAATAACACCAATGCGCATGGACATTGTGGACTGGGTCATGTGACCGAGAGTTCGGGGGAGTCTCATATTGATCGGAGTTCGGTTCTCGAGAACATAGGATGGTTCGGTTCTCGGTGACCAAGAAAGAGTCGAAGAATGGAGAGCAAAGAATTGATTCAGAAAATGTTCCGGTGAAAGAAGACCAACCGAATGAGATCTTGAAGACCAATCACAAGCTTTAAAGTCGAGAATATGCAATGTTTGCTGGGAAATCGAGCAAGTGGGAGCTGACACTGAGAAACGAGATGAGCTTGTTATTTTCACACGGTGCCTCGTCCGTGAGAAACGAGATGATGCATTCGGGTAAATTTTCTTGCGCTCTGCTGGAGGAAGATTTTTGAAAAAGTCGAAACGCATAGTGAAGGAAGTGTGGAAGGTCCTGAGTAGTCGTGACGAGTCGGAGTTGGTCAAAAATTTCGACGGGACATTGTTGATAAGGACTCGGGCTGCCGCCGCAGTGGAAGGTGATTAGAATTACCTCTAAGTGAGAAATTATTGGAATGTGAAATCAAATCGAAATTGAACGGAAGTAGAATCGAAAAGAAAAGCGGAGCAACTAGCGAAGGAAGTTGACGTCACATCTATAAGCAATTCTTGGTCAAACTTTTGTTTGAGTCAACAGTTGCCGCATGCAAAGCATTGTTGGATTAAGCCAATGCCCATTAGCCTATGGCGGTGGCTCAAAACAAATATTCAGGGCGTGAATTATTTGATTCACTTTTGACAATTGCAATAATAATTAATAATATAATTATTTTTAGTATAATTTGATTTTGTTTCTTGTTGTGATTTGGACTTCTACCTATTTTATTATTAGGATTATATGTTTCTACCTTATAAATAGAGATCCCATCAATTTATTTTATTATTATCGTGAGCCATTAGAATTGATAAAATAGTCAAGAGCGTGAAACTGAGATACACATTTGCGTTTGTAAACTCCTCGAAGTCGTCTATTGAGTATTCTAGTGAGATACGCAATTGCATTTGTAAACTCCTCGAAGTCTTCTATTAAGTATTCTAGTGAGACCTGCAGCGACAAGTGGACGTAGCCCTCATTAACGGGTGAACCACTATAATTATCGTGCTTTATTTTATTTCTCGATTGTGTTCGTATTTGTCTCTTACAGCGACGACGTAGTTCGACGTAAATATATCCCAACTAGTATATCCCAACTAGGAGTACAATTAATCAGAGGAGAAGATTTTGTCACTTATAAATATAAGACTCGCGTGGATGAGGAGACCACGAATATACAATTGAGAGACGCCATATCTTAGAGAGAAAAAAATTTCTGCACACAAATTTTTGTTTTTTAATTATTTATCTGATTGTTAACTATTCAGTCTCGCAATTGTTTAGCTTTTTATTGTTTTCTCGGACTGTTTTTGTAATTCACGATTTATAGCGAAAGTTTATTACTTTTGAAGTAGTTTGATAGGTTGTATTGATTGATACAACTTACTAATATTATATTTTTTTTGTTGTTTACGTTTTCTAGTTGTTGTACTCGTTACTATTCCGCTGTATAACTGAATCTGCAGTATTTAATATGTTGTTCTCTCCACATCATAACTTAAACTCAATATAGTAACTTGAGTTTTTTGTTTCACTACGTGAATTGTAAGTCGACCTCTTTTTCAAAGTTGTTCAACTTATAATTGAGTTATTGAATCTATTTTCAATCGATGCGAAATATTTAACAAACATGACTAAGACGGTGATGGATTCTTCATTCACCGCGTTAACTTGGCCTTAACAACGTTGCTGGATAAAAGATGTTTTCTCACCACAATATTGTAAACGAGTTTCCTAGAGGAGAGATGAACCCGTGAATCCTAAGTTACTAATAAAGCCTACAACATTACTTAGGCTCATATTATTATAAAGGCCTTCTTGTATATATTTTATGGGCTTATAAATTATTGGGCCTCCATTGTTCGTATTGTATTTTAGGTACATTAGGTTAATGTATTTAAGGTATATTAGATCATAGGATTAGTATTTAAGTGTCCTCTTTGTAATGTATTTCATTCATTCAATAACACAGTTATTACAATAATATAATTTATTGTATAAAACTCATTATGGTATCAGATCTAGGTTAAACTCAAAACCGTGTTATGCGCGCCTCCCTTTTCTCTTTTCTTCTTCCTTTTCAAAAATTTCCCTTTTTTACTGATTGACAATGGTTGATGATACTGCATCCATCGTCACCACCGAAACTACCCCTTCAAGTGGCGATCCTACATTGCCTTTCTTTCTCCACCCCTCTGACCACCCGGGCGTCAAAGTCATCTTCGAAACCTTCTCTAGAGATAATTTTGGTGTCTGGCAAAAATCAGTAAAGATGTCATTTGCTATCAAGAACAAGCTAGGGTTTCTGGATGGATCGATCCCGATACCTCCTCAATCGGATTCAACTCTGTACCCAGCCTGGTACAGAGTGAATGTGTTGCTATTATCATGGCTCGTGTACTCCGTCTGCCCAAAAATTCGGACGACCCTCCTATATTTCACCAACGCCAAGGATGTTTGGGATGAAATCCAGCTACGATACGCCAAAAGCGATGGAACTCGGGTTTTGCAACTAGAGAAAAATTTGAGCACGATTTCTAAGGGATCTCAAAGCCACACCACCTACTACAACATCTTCAAAGGTTTGTGGGATGAATACATAAATTTTAGGTCTATTTCTATCTGCTCTTGTAGTAATTGTGTTTGCAATATTGGGGCTGCCTTTCTGGAATTGCAACAAAAGGATTCGATTTTAAAGTTTTTGGTAGGGTTAAATGATTCATACTCTCATATTCGTAGTCAAGTACTCATGACCACACCACTGCTAAAGTTATCTAAACCTATTCCTTACTGAGACAAGAAGAAAGCCAAAGATCTTCGCACACACACACCAATCCCATGAGCTTCTACAGCAACACCACAGTAGATAACACTACTACCTCGAAATCCTCTAAAGAGCCTACTGCCTGTTTAGTAAGATCTGCAGCCAAGCCAAAATACACAGGTAAGTGTGAATTTTGTAGTTACAATGGATACATGACAGATAAGTGCTTCCAAGCAAAGGGCTATCCAGCACATTGGAAAGGAGTCAGGGCAGCCAGAATAACATCAGCACATGTTCCTCCATCCAAGCTTGTACAGTATATAATGGATCTCCTCTGCCAACCAAGTCTCTACTGATGTCAACACTGACTTGGAGTTTTGTGATCCAGCCATGTATGACAACTTCCTGAAGTTCATGAAGGCACAAAACACCAAAGGAGGCCACACTGCGGCAGTAGCTCTTGGAATGCAGCCTCCACTCCCATCTGCAGCATTGACAAATCCCAATGGGGATTCAGGTTTTTCTAAAGCTTGCTCTGCACTCTCTGGCTCTCCTATTTGTATACTTGACACTGGTGCCTCTGACCATGAGGTCAACTTAATTGATTTCTTTTGTGATAATCCTACAAAAATTAATTCAAAAATTCAATTACCTACTGGACAATGCACTTTAGCCACCCACAAAGGCATTGTTATTTTAAATGACTCCCTGATTCTGCATAATGTTCTTTGTGTGCCTCCATTTCAATTTAACTTAATTTTTGTCTCTCACTTAACCATGATGGAATGGATTTCATAAACTTTGTTTCTACACATTGTATTTTGCAGGATCAGATAACCAAATTAACCATTGGTTATGCTGAACAAACACATGGTCTTTATCATCTCAAGTTGGATCATCATATTTCTTCTTCACTAAATAAAAGTCCAGTAGCCTTTGCTACTATGAACTCTTCTCAAAATTCTTTACTTTTACACTATAGATTGGGACATATCCCATTCAAGAAATTCAGTACTATTGATTCTTTGCATGTTCATAACACTAATCATAATAAACCTTGTGATATTTGCCATTTTGCAAAACAAAAGAAAATGCATTTATCTGAAAGTACATCTTATGCTATTAACTATTTTGATCTTGTTCACATGGACATATGGGGACCATTTAAAGTTGAATCTCACTCTGTATACAGGTATTTTCTCACTATATTAGATGATCACTCTAGATGTACTTGGATTTTTATAATGAAAACAAAGTCAGAAACAAGTTCTCACATGCTAACATTTTATAACATGGCTAAAAATCAATTTCATAAACTCATCAAATGTATTAGGACTGATAATGGAGTAGAATTCGCTTTTACTGACTTTTATTCTTCAAATGGGATTATTCACCAAACTTCTTGTGTTGAGACACCACAACAAAATGGGAGGGTAGAAAGAAAACATCAACACCTTCTCCAAGTTGCTAGGGCCTTACTTTTTCAGTCATGCTTACCTCTTAGCTTCTGGACTGATTCAGTTCAAACTGCTGCCCATATTATAAACAGAACCCCTTCTCCCCTTCTGAAAAATAAAATTCCCTTTGAGATTTTCTATAACACAACCCCTGACTACTCTTCTTAAAGTCTTTGGTTGCCTATGTTATACTTCAACCTTAACCAATGACAGGCACAAGTTTGATAAAAGGGCTTCAAAATGTATATTCATTGGATATCCTTTTGGAACCAAGGGTTACAAATTATATGATCTCCAAACTCATCCCATTTTCATCTCTACTCATGTCAAATTCTATGAATTAACATTTCCATTTCAGGGAGATAATGATGATAATAGTTTTCAAACTCAAAAGAATTTTCAAAACTTGTCTGAATCGCCAATGAACATGGACTCCTCTTCTGTTTTATTTTGGTAGGAACCAACAACTACATTTCCTTCTTCCCCTACTCCACAATTGGCTAATATCAACTCTGAAAATGTTGAAACTAACACTACTTCTAGTTCTCTGCAGGATACAACTAATACTGAAACTTCAACAGAGCCACCTGTTCTTACTACTACACTTGTTAGGAAATCTACAAGATCAAAGAGACTTCCAAGCCATCTAGCAGACTATGAACTCCACATTTCATCATCCAGCATGGCTCTGACCACAGCAATTTCTTCAGCTCCTGGTAAAGTCAGGTATCCCATTTCTGATTATATAGGAAATCACACATTATCTTCTACTCCCTCACACTATGCTGCTACTATTGCTATTCTCTCTGAACCTAAGAGCTATACCCAAGCTATCAAATTTCCTGAGTGGCAACAAGCCATGTCAGTAGAACTCCAAGCTCTTGAACTAAATAAAACCTAGGAATTAGTAATCCTACCAGAAGAAATGCACAAGGGTACACACAACATTACTTAGGCTCATATTATTATAAAGGTCTTGTATATATTTTATGGGCTTATACATTATTGGGCCTCCATTGTTCATATTGTATTTTAAGTACATTAAGTTAATGTATTTAAGGTATATTAGATCATAGGATTAGTATTTAATTGTCCTCTTTGTAATGTATTTCATTATTCAATAACACCATTATTACAAAAATATAGCTTATTGTATAAAACTCATTAGTTACTTAAGTTACTCTTTTGCCCATGACACTAGTTCATATCCATTTTTACTAGTGTAGTTGTATTGAACACCGTAATCTGAGCCTGTAGTATGAAAATCCATTTTGGCACGTGACAGAGTACAGCACGGAAGAGGAGAGGAGAGGAGGCCCCTAAATGTAAAATCTAACCTGTCTTCAGAATGCAATAAATGGGAAAGTTACTGCCCTGTCCTGCCCTGCCTATTTTAAATGAAGCATAAAAACAACCATATACAATACGATTTTATAGATTTTCACCATTTCCATTTTTTTATTTTTAATTTCTTTATCTTTCTGTCATCTCTGATTCCTTCTGCATCTCCTTCTCCTCCACATTCTCATAACTCCGACTGACCCTGACCACATTTCAAAACACTCACTCAAAGTCTCATAAATATATTTCTCTTCTTTTCTTTTAACTAAAAAAAAACTGGTTGAGATGCATAATAGAAGTAACAGTAGCTCTTCCATTGACGCTTATTGCCATACCCAAGAACCCTTTTATCTCAGGTACATACGTACCCTCAAAACCTCGCCTTTTTTCATGTGTGTGTGACGTGGCTAACTAACTGCGTTTCCGAAATGCAGAAACGGACCACGTTTTGCGGATCTTGGACCTGGAAATGGTTTTCACCATCATGATTTAAGCACAAGTATTTTTTTACTCTGTTTCTATGTCACTGTGCTAGATCATTTTTAAAAAAAATAAAAATGAAATTGTTGGTAATCTCAGTGTACAATGATTTGAATGCAACCAACGTCTCTGCTGTGCCCGGTAACTTTCACTACGGTGGACTCGAAAGTGTGAGCCCTCTTCTTTAATTTCACTGAGTAATTATTAGGCGCTTACAACGTGTTTGTGAAAATGATTCGCGGCCATTTCAGGGTCTGGGTGTGGACTCGGGCCTGTTCATGTCACCCATTGCCCCAAATACAACGGTGGTGGGTGATGTTCCCTTGGCCCACTTTGAGAACTGGGCTGATTCAGGGGTCGACACGTCTACATATGCTACCGATGATCAAAACCAGGTTCCTGTTTTTCAGCTTTGTACATTGACTTCTTACTAATAATGGGCTCTTATTCATCACTGTTATGGGTAAACGAGAACTTGTAGTCCCGTGTTTTGTTTTTGGAAAATTTTAGGACATATTTGGAAAAGCAATTTCTAACTTCATTTTTGTTTGTTTGAGCATGTTTACAGTACAATGGAATTCATAATGAGAGATTGATGGATTCTTTGGACCACTGTAAAGGGGCAATTGGAGATCATAAGGTTGTTGTTTTTTTCGACCTCTTTTTGACTCATTTGATTTGAAGTGAAACCTCTCTATAGATTAATACGCAACTTGGGACCAATAAAAAGTATTGCTTCAAAGAGGATACTATCAATTAATGGAATTATTGTTTGAACAAAAAAAAAAACATGTTTTCAGGGACTTCGCAGGCTAGCTCAGAATCGTGAAGCTGCAAGGAAAAGCCGAATGAGAAAAAAGGTAAATGTTGCATGTTTGATCTTTTGTGGACAAGTTGTGACGATGAGAATGGACGATGCTGACGTTTTGATTTTTGGTTAGGCATATGTTCAACAGCTAGAGAGCAGTCGACAAAAGCTTACACAGCTAGAGAAGGAGCTTAAAAGAACACGACAACAGGTGCTTACTTTTCGCATAATGTGTTTTGCTGTAATGACCTTTTTGTTTTAATTCCCATAACATAACTACAGGGTATGCTTGTTTCATCTGGAATCTCCGGAAATCAGAGCCAATGTGCCGGTGGAAATGGTGAGTGAAATGAAATCATCACAATAAGTCGAGAAAATTAGGTCGAATCCCAAGAGTAGGTGTGTAATTAACCCTAATTATTATTGAGTCTTTTGAATGGGGGCTTTAGCGTTCGAACTGGATTACGCAAGATGGCTTGACGAACATCATCGGCTAATTAACGAACTGAGATCGTCCGTGAGTACCCATGAGGGAAACACCGAGCTGAGGCTTCTTGTCGAGAGTGTGATGTCGCATTTTGATGAGCTATTCCATCTCAAGAGCATGGGCACAAAATCAGACGTGTTTCACATGCTATCGGGTATGTGGAAAACTCCCGCCGAGAGGTGTTTCATGTGGTTGGGAGGATTCCGTTGCTCCGATATTCTGAAGGTGAGTTCTTATAGTTATTTCGGTAAACTTTAAAAAAAAAAAGTTTGTTATCAATCCTTTTTATTTTCATCAGCTTTTGCTGTTCATTCTAATCCAATTTTGTTTTCAGATACTCGGCTCCCAAATTGAGCCCCTAACCGAACAGCAGTTGATTAGCATTTGCAATCTACAGCAATCTTTGCAACAGGCGGAAGAGGCATTATCCCAAGGGATGGAAGCTCTGCAACAATCGCTTGTGGACACGCTTTCGACAGGAAACGTCAACGACTACATGGGACAGATGGTGATTGCAATGAGCAAGCTTGCCACACTCGAGCATTTCATTCACCAGGTATTACCGACAATTATTTATTCACCATTTTCTCTTTTATTTACGGAATATGGAATCCTTATATACACTTCCCTCTAGGCCGACCTTCTGAGAAGGCAGACTTTACAACAACTACAAAGAATCTTGACCACAGGTCAGGCAGCCCGAGCCCTTCTCGCCATAAGCGATTACTCATCAAGGCTTCGCGCTTTGAGTTCATTATGGTTAGCGAGTCCTAAGGATTAACGATCTTATTATATATGTATCTATTCTTACATTTAATCCAGAAATCGTAAAATGTCCTCTGAATCTTTGGCTTGTATTTGTTCTTAAACCCGGAATTTGCTGGTTTCTCATGTGAAGCTTTTTTCTTATGATTTTCACTTTAAAAAAATGCAATGCATACATTGTATTATTCATTTATACAAATGATATAAAAAAAACATGTTTTGACTGAATTTAATAAAATGGAAAATAGCTAATTTAACATTTCAAGACATTTTTCTCTTCATTCGGTTGTGTTCTTCCTTTTTTGCCCTTCTTCTTTCCTGCAGCAATATTCAAACATTAAGAATCATTAGTTCAGATGATAATTTAATAAAAAATAAAAATAAAAATGATAACTCTCATAAAAGTATACACATACTTGATCTGTTTCTCCGTCTTGATGGCACGATTTGTGGTATGAAAACGCCAGTCCCGTTTCCGGTTCTCCACAAGTTCAATATCCAACTTGGCGCGGAGTTATCTTCCTCGTTTATTCCTGGCCAGTTGTAATAGCCTTGCTTTTGTAATTGAACACGAGAAGGGACACCATTAAGGCCTTGTTTGGCTGCCACCGTGCTCGAATTTTTCTTGTTTTCATAAATCTTCTCCTCGTCGTCCTCTGCTGTCAGCTGCAAAACTTGTTTCTCGAGTTCACCATAGAAAAAATCGTCCTCGTCCTCACACTCAAATTCATCGAACAAGTAATAAACGCTCGATTCTTGTTGAAAGTGAAGATCCATGAGGGGAGTTGTAAGTGATACTGCATTTCCTTGATTGTGATTGTATTTATATATATATACTTGAATGTATTTAGGCTCTTCAGGGGAAGTGAAAAAATGGGTTGACTTGAAGTCAACTTTGAATGGCTATACAGTAAAACTTCTATAAATTAATAGCCTTATACAGTAAAACTTCTATAAATTAATAGCCTTAGACCGTGAAATTTTTTTAATTTAAAAAAGTTATTAATTTATTGAGTATTTTGTTTTCATTTAAAAGATCAAGTCCAGACTAGAGAATTTTATTAATTTAATGAAGTTATTAAGTATTAATTAATGGATATTTTACTTTATAGTTATGTCTATAATGATGTCACTTTTTATATAACTTGATTATATTCAACTAAGGGATCACCTTTGTACACAGATTTCTATATAAATGCAACACGCTAATTGACATTGTTTAGAATCTAGTTCACAATGTCAAGTGAATTTTATTATCAAATATTTCTTGAGATTTTTTTGTTCTTTCAAATCAAACAACTTTTTTTACATTTCACTTTATGATTTTGATTTTAGTGTGAAATTATATCCCACCGAAAATAAATTCTAGGAAACAACGCTAAAAGAATAATGTGTGTTTAAAATTTTTACCGAAAATAAATTCTAGGAAACAACGCTAAAAGAATAATGTGTGTTTAAAATTTTTACTTTTGCCTTTTGATATTGCATACGTACGTACGTACACACATTTCATAATTTATCAGACTATTCACTTTTATACATTATATTTTGTTAATAAATAATCATATAATTATGCACCGTGATAGGATAACCGGATAAAAAACCAAATTATATAATTATCTAACATAAAAGTAGTACTACTACGTATTACTATATTGTATTTTCTTGTCTAAATATAAGAATAAGAAAATAATGATATATTCTACACTAAAGCTTTTAAAAAATGAATTATGAAAGCTGGAATTCTAAAATAAAGGAATGTTTAATCTTTTTGAATTCAAATATATATAAAGTGATTGTGACCTGATGAACTTTCTTAAACAAAGACTACGACTACAAGACTAAGACTAAGACTACGACTAATCTTTGAACCTGGAATAAAAATGAATAATGAACATGAATTGAATCAGTGTCATTACGGGGCAATATTATGCAATCAATCACGCTTAAAAGGCCCGGGAGGGCGGGAGCTTCCGAGCTTCTCAACTAGGGGTCAGGGGCGGACCCAGGAATTCAACAGAGGGTGAGCCTAAATTTAAAAATATTATAAAATTTTATATTAAATAATTCAAATAAAAAATTATAATTGTTCTTTGCGAATTTTAATAGAATAAATTCGTTTAATAATAACATCATCGTCAATTTTTAAAAAAAATTCCTTCTCTACATAAACAACAAGCCTATCATTCAACCAATCATCGCTCATGCGATTACTCAATTTGTCTTTCATAAGATTCATGGCAGAAAATACTCTCTCAACACTTGCCGTTGCAACCGGTAGAATTAGCGCCAAAGTCAAAAGCTTGTAAACCAAAAGAAACACCTTGTGCTTCTTAGTTTGAACCAACTTCTCGGCAAGATCCCCAAGTCCTTTCAAGTCTTTAAACAAGTCGTTGAAGGCGCATATCAACAATATAATTTTGAAGTTGGTCCTTAAGATTGAGAACATCCGAATTTGAAAAATCTTATGGATAAAATCCCGCCAATTTAAGTAACTTATCCATGTCAAAAGCGGAAAATGAATATTGTGGAGATAAACAAGATATGCAAAGTAGCAATTGTGTACTAACATCCGAGAATCGATCGTCTAACTCCATTACTTGCAAATCAATGACGGCACACAAAATATATCAAATTTGTAGTAATGCAAATTTGGTATGTTTGGTGCATTCCGCATTGGCCGGCCACGGGAATCGAAACGAGTAAACATATCCTTCATGTTAGGAACAAAAATATCATGTTGTTCACAAAAATGACAAACCTCCTCAAACAATAAATTCCATCTACTTTCTCTCAACTCTTTTAGTCGGTGCCTAGAAACTTTAACCAAATCCATAGCATTCACAATATATCGATCCCTCATTTCTAATGCTTGTGACAACTCATTTGATATTTCCAAAATAGTTCCCATTATATGTAAGTTGAGCACAAATTCAAAGGAATGCATTGATTTCAATAAAACTTCTATCTTCACCTTTTGAATAGAAGTAGAATACTCATCCTCTAATATCAATTCAAGCACGTCACCCACGGGAGAAAACATGGAAATGAAGCTAATCAAAGATCTATAATGTGAACCCCATCGTGTATCACCGGCACGTTGAAGACTAGATTCTTGATTAAGACCCCGACCACTTGAAATATCACCATTTTCCAACGCCTTAACAACATAGCTTAATTGTTTTTCTCGAAGAAGATCCGAACGTTTACAAGAACCACCAACAAAATTAACCAATTGACCAACCACACGAAAAAAATCGGCAATAGGGCCTCTTTGTTGCCACAGCTACAAGAGCTAATTGAAGTTGATGAGCAAAACAATGTATGTAGTACGCGCTAGGATTTTCATTTAAAATAAGTGTTTTGAGTCCATTGATCTTTCCTTGCATATTACTAGCTCCATCATAACCTTATCCTCTCAATCTATATATACTCAAATTATATCTAGAGAATATCTTATCAATAGCCTCTTTAAGTGAAAGTGCGGTAGTACTAGTCACATGTTCAACTCCAATCAAATGTTCTTTCACATGTCCACTACTATCGACATAACACAATACAATTGACATTTGTTCTTTCATCGACACATCGCGAGATTCATCAATCAATATAGAAAATAATGACTCTCCAATGTCTTTCAATATAACATCCACCGTTTCAATAGCACAAGCATAAGTTAAATCCTTTTGAATTTTAGGAGATGTTAACTTGCAATTTTTGGAGCATTTCCCAAGACCACACTAGAAATATCCTTATTATGATCCTTTAAAAATTCCACGGTGGCAAGAAAATTACCTGGATTAAGAGAATTATCCGATTCATCATGTCCTCGAAAAGTTAACCCTAGTCTCAACAAAAGCCGCACACAATCAAGAGACGCAGTAAGTCGAGTCCGATACACATCTTTTGTCTGATTGTGTTCACTATCATGGTTCCCTACATGAACTTAAAGTCTCAATTTTTCTTTCCAAATACAAAAGCCTTCGGTAACAAAAGTATCACCTCCAGATTGTTTTCCTCTATTCGGTTTGAAAAGATAGCAATGAAGACAATATGCAGCATCTTTAGATATACTATATTCCAACCAATCATACTCGGTAAACCAACCAGAAATAAACCTTCTAGACTTGGTTGATGTCGATGAAACTTTTTTCATAGGAAACTCGTGCTCAAATGGTTGACAAGGACCTTTATGTAAATATGCTCTTCGAACTTGATCTCTGATTCCAAGACTATAACTTGAGATAGGGGGTCTCAATCCAGGGTCGGAAGGAAGTTGTGTAGGATCAAACTCTTTAATGACGATTGAAGTTTCCTCAACTTTATTTTTGTCTTGCCGAGCATTATTTGAAATCGAAACAACTATAGTTGAATTAGCATCGAACTCACTCCCATTTCTTTTCTTATAATATTTTTCCATAACCTGTTTATATAAAGATAAATAAAATTACAACTCTGTCAGAACTCAAAATACAAACATAAACTAATTGTTCACTCACTGACCACTGTAATATAAGAAATACTAATAATAATAATAATAATAATAATAATAATAATAATAATAATAATAATAATAATAATAATTAAAACAATAAAAAAATTTACTAATCATAAAAAACAATCTATCTCTTTAAGTATATTAGTTAGTCAATTTGTCATGTAACCAATAACAATTAAAGTATAGTGTCTTAGTAAACTCAATGCCCAACAAGTCGATCACATAAATAAATATCAATTCAATATATACTAAATACTCTTATATAATTAAATATCAAATAAAAATAAATGGGAAGCCCAAATTCAACCATTGTCCCTGTAAGCCGTAGACTTGTAGTGATATTTGGATCTTCAAGTTAAACCCAATTTTTTCCCCAAAAAATATCTATATCATTCTTGTCAATGTCAAGTGTCAACCTTCATTTTAATTATACACATAAACGAAAACCCCTTCAACAAAATTAGAGAAGGCAAAGCAAAAGTAAAAACATAATTAATGCTTGAATCTGAAATAACAAATGGAAAGATGAAGGAAGATCGAATACGGACTGCGTGGTTGAATAATAGCTGCGATTTTGGTCTACAAACGGAGGTAGCCGTGTGCCCGTGCCCGTGCCCGTGCCCGTGTGGGTGTTGTGCTGGAAATAATCCGAATATGGTTTGGATTGTGACCATAATTAATAGATTTACTATTAATTAGGAGTAGATCTTATTTGATTATGTTTCCTAGTTTAAGAGTTTTGCTTTAGGTAGGATACTTTATTTTAGGAGTTTTCTTCTTTCTCTAGTTTGTAAAGCTATATAATAAGGCCATAGTTAGTCTTTTATTTTCGTGCTTTAGAAGAAGAGGAATAAAGAAAATATTCCCAGAAAAATCTCCGTGTTCAATTTCTTTTTCGTTCTTTCGCAATTTTCAAATCTGTCCCAGAACATCAGAGTTCTTCTGCTGTTTCGTACTTGAACCCAGAAGTGTGTCTGAGTACAGTACGTATACTTCACAGATCTGTGATTTTTAACTCAACGTTTCTGGCAGTACTCAACAGTCTTCGTGACTGTCGCAATACTCTGCAGTCTTTGTGATTGTTTTCAACATTTGGTATCAGAGCGTCACGGTTGAGAAGGAAGTCCAGAGTCCAGAGCTATGTCGAAGACCAAGGAGGGACCAATCTCACTTATATATCCGATGCTGACAAGAAACAACTACACCGCTTGGGCCATCAAGATGGTTCATGCAAGCCCAAGGCGTCTGGGACGCTGTCGAGCCAACTGATGAGAAGGCCGGCGTGGAGAACATGAAGGAGACTGAGTCAATTGATGACTTCTCCATGAAATTGAACAATCTTATCAACAACATTCGAGCGTTAGGTGACAAGATGGAGGAGGCCTATGTGGTCAAGAAACTTCTTCGAGCCGTACCAGTCAAGTTCTTACAAATTGCATTGGTGATTGAGCAGTTTGGAGACTTGGAGAAGATTTCCGTTGAGGAGACAATCGGACGTCTTAAAGCACACGAAGAGAGACTTCGTGGTCATGATGACAACAGTGGTGGTCATCTTCTACTCACTCGGGAGGAGTGGTTAGCAAGGTCAAAGAAAGAAGGCAGTGGAGTGATGTCTTCTAACCCCAAGGAACGTGATGAGAACGACGGTGATAGTCGTAGCCATGGAAAGGGAAAGAGTCTTCGTGACAAAAGCAAGATTAAATGTTACAATTGTGACATTTATGGGCACTATGCGTCGGAGTGTCGCAATCCTCGACGAGAACGCAACCAAGAGGCTAATCTTACCAAAGAGGAGGATGATGAGCCAACGTTGTTGTTGCTGAACTGACAGTGTACGCCAAACGGGCATGAGACTACACTGGTTAGTGAACAACATACACGGGAAGCGTGTGCCAAGAATCTGGTCTTAGGACCAGATGTGCAAGTCATGCACAACAGGAAACTGATTACTGTACTGAGTACGTGATGAGCCATTTTATTTGCTCATCTTGAGCCCTTTTTAGAGTTAGTTTGAGTCTGTTTTATGTGTCTGGGAGGGCACAGTCGAGTGTTTGGTCAGGGTATGCAGGCAAACAGGTAACAGGTGGCGCACTGGGCAAAAGAGACAAGGAAAACCCCTTCTTTGGGCAAACAACGATCTGGAGTGTGTAGTGACTGAGCAAAGATGGCCTTACAGGCAAGTCAAACCACTTGGGATTGAGTCATGAAGCAGAAGACACAAATCGACTACTAAGTACCGTGCCTGGTCCGTTCACCTGTGGAGAAGAAGAATACCTGTAGGAAGTTTGGGAAGCGGATTGCCAACGGGCAAAGTCAAAGGCGGCTGGATGCTAAAGATGGTAAGTACTTAGCGGCGCCTGGAAAAGGAAGCCCATGCAGCGGCCCATGCAACTGCGATTCCGCAACCCTAATTCACACCTATATAAGGAAGAGGAGCTGGAGAAGTAAGAGACACACAATTCCGACCCCGTTCACGAAGCAGCCGCCGGCGATTGAAGCTTGGAGATTTCCGGCCAAGTTGTTTTGTTTTTGAAGTTGATCGAGCCTTCGGGCATTAAAACAATTTATTGCTTTATGTTTTTATTGCTTTGTTTTTGCTATTCCAGTTGAACGATTTCAGATTTTAGTTAATATGAATTTCAGTTTAGTTTTCCAATTTATTTCTTGTTTTATTTCTTCGCATATGAGTAGCTAAACTTGCAGGGCGTCTGGGCAAAGGCAGATCGAAGGGGACTCTGGGCTAAGATAGAACCGTGAGGTTGTTAGGGCTTTTAGTTAACTGCCTGGAGGTTTGTTCCCGATACACAGTTGAGGTTTAACCATATTCTTGCAGGTTTGGGCAGACTAATTTGGTCGTTAGGAAACCCTTACACTTTGAGATACCAGCGATTGATCAACCGAGTATTCCGCGTTAGATGTACTACGGGCATAGCGCTAGAACGTGTTGGAGCTTAGCGGTCGTATGATTCGGATTTCCGGACATGCTATTGGCCGAATTGGGTTCGTCGAGAGAGTAATGCGAGTTTGGGCAAACTAGATCCATGCGACCACATAGGTATCGAATTGTCTAGGCTCAGGGGATTAGGCATAAGTATACCTTGTCTTTTCTTTACCCAGTAAGGACGGATTGGGGTGGGGTGACTGTAGGCGTGACTTAATAGGACTGCTTTCACTTTGTTCGACATCCTATAACCGATTGACAAACCATCAGTTAAAATCATTAGTGCCAGGGATCGGTAGTTTGCCCAGAGAACCCAGAGAGAAGCCAAAGCCCAGAAGCCTACTTTTCTTTATTTGATTTCAGTTTGATTAATGGTTTTCTGTTTCAGTTTGGTCAAAGTGTTCAGTTTATTATTTCTGCATGTTAGTTTGGGTTAATTAGTTTAATTGTTTCTGTTTGATAAAACGCTGTGACTCAGCAACCAAACTTAAAACCTTTTTATTGTGACACTATTTGGGAAAGCCGAGATTAACTAAATTGCAATTGCTTCCTCGTGGGATCGACCCTATACTTATCACTTGCTATCTTGTGTTGAGTTTAGGAACTTTATAAATTTATTTTGGTCGCGTTAGCTTCCACGACAAAGTTTTCGCGTCGTCAGTACGCAAGACGTGCGTAACAGAGTTCTGTTGACAGAACAGACGGTAGTCCCAAACATGTGCTCAAACAAGAGAAGTTTGGCGGAGTCTAACGAGTGGTACTTGGATAATGGCGCAAGTAATCACATGACGGGTCAAGAGTCCAAGTTCAAGGACTTAGACAGAAGTGTCAAGGGACAAGTCAAGTTTGGTGACGGGTCAATAGTGCAAATTGAAGGAAAGTGGTCCATTCTCTTTCGATGCAAGAATGGAGAACTGAGGCTGCTACAAGAGGTATGTTACATACCAAGTTTTTGTAGTAACATCATAAGTCTTGGACAACTATCCGAGACTGGAAACAAAGTTGTTATCCATAGTGAGATGTTGTGGGTACGTGACAGATGTGGGAAGCTGCTAATGAAGGTGAAGAAGTCACTGAAAAAGCTATACAAAATCACCCTTGAAGATTGCAAGCCTATGTGTCCTATGGAGAAAACAATCACTACTGATGGTGATGTGTTAACACAGAAGGTTGAGGATGAGTTGTTGTTCACTACACATGTTGACGTGAGTGAAGAGGTGTCACATGAAGTTGAGGAGTTTTCAACTTCACCGTATGACGTAGGTGACGTCAGTGACATGACAACATGTGTACCTGTTGAGAAAACAACAAAACCATCTGTTTCAGTATTCTCAACAGATTTTCCAGCACTACTACTGCTGGGATTCGATGTCCCGAGTTATCAAAAATTATGCGGAACCGATAACCCGACCGAAAACCCGTCGCCGGAAAACGCACGAACACCAACTCATCCGCAGGAGTCCGACCTTTGGAGACTACGCGCCCGAAGACACGCAGCCCGCCCCCAGCCGAAGTCCCCCACGAGTCGGAAATCACGAACGCGAACACCACACGAAGAACCGGGCTCGACGAGAGCATCGCCGCGGAATGAACCCGCGGCTAAACCCTAGCAGAACCCCATCCGCGGGGTTCGCGATCGCCGTGCATGGCGATCGCCGGGGATGCGCGCCATCCCCGTGGGGCTGTTCGGAACAGCCCCTTGGCGGTGAGTCCGGCGACTCACCGCCGCCATCCGACGGGAAGAGGGGCGCCCAGTCGAGGCACCAGCCCTCGACAGCCCCGCGATCGAGCTAGGGCTCGATCGCTCAAGCCGCGGCATCCAGCCGCGGCTGCCCCCGTTGCGCACGCCGCCGTCGAAGGGGCGGCTGGGGTCCGCCACGACACCAGCCCGTGGCACCCCAGCGATCGACCGAAGTCGATCGCGTGCCCCGGCGTCCAGCCAGGGCTCCCCTTTCGGCGCGCGGTACCGGCGGTCGAAACCTAGGGTTCGGCCGCCCCTCTCGATCCCGACGGGGATCGCGAGATCCCCGTATCCCGGTCTCGACGCTTTCCCGGATCGTCTTGTTCATGTACATATCACGATTAAACAACACAAATAATCAAAGAGGGGGTTTCTCGATTATTACCTCGATTCGTTGTACGGAGAAACGAATCTTGTTGATGACCTTGCGATCTTCCTACGTATTCCTCGCACTTCGTCCGAACGTCGTGTGGGCGACGATCTATCGAACTCTATGGATCTTCCTCACTCTCCAAGACTTTATGATTGGCGTAACTTAGGTTAGGAAAAGTGAAGACCATGTAGTGCTTATATAGGCTACGTAGGGGATCATAAGGAGAATAAATATTGGGCTTCTAATATTGAAAATTAAATTGGGTCCAACCCAAATCTATTAATTCTTATCAATATTAATTTTATTTATTTTCCACTATATAAATAAAATTGCACTCCCAATATTATTCCATATTATATCAAATAATATTTCTCCGATTAGTATTATTTATTCCGTGTATTTAAGATTTAAATATCCATGAATAAATTTATTTATTGCTCAATAAATAATATTCATATCTTATATCCAAGACTAGTACCGTTCAACCTTTATTATTGTGCGGAACGAATCCACTCATGAGGTTTACACAATAATTCCTTATGAACTCATCTCGGGGATATTATCAACCCTTCCGGGATACACTTTCCCTTCAAGTATTCACGGCATGTCATATATAAAATATAGCGACCCAATTTTACCGGTAATTAACTCAATAATTAAATCGGTTAATTCCTTTGGAAAATCAAAGTCTCTAGTATTAAATATACACACCCGCAATAATATCGGGGATTAAGAATAAAATACTCCGAGATTTAAATTGATTATCCAAGGCAATCCTAATCAATGAATCTCAAGCTGATCCGCCCAATACACCAAGTGTACAAGTGTGATAAAATAATTAAGATAAATTATTTTCTCTCTCACACAACGACTATACCGATGGATTGGTCCGTGTCCATCTAGGTCGTGAGCAACTGTTTGATTAAATACGAGTAACCGATAGTATGATCTTCTGTGCGCCCATGCGCACCATACTAACTACAACGTATAAAATCCAGGACTATATTTTGCATAATTAATTAATAATAATTAATTGCAAATAATTGTTTATTAATTAAATAGGTTAAATGCTATGACCGGGAGTTTACCGATACTTAAATCTAGACATTAAGTACACAACTCCAACAATCTCCCACTTGTACTAAGGTCTAGTCATTTCCTCCAAACTCCCGACTCCCATACTCATCACGTGCTTAAGTTATACTTCCCAGAAGTATTATGTGAATGAGCAATCTAGGTTGCCGCTCTGAAGTTATCTTGGTGACTACTGCGTCGTCTCCCTTGACGATGACTCGTATCAGGTGGTACTGGCTCTATGTGTTATCATCACTTTTCGAACTTATGACTTCTTCCAGTTCTCCACGCACCGCTATGTACATAGCCTTTGGTGAACCAAGAATCATATCCAAGTTCAGAGGTCATTCCGGAACCTAACCAAAACTTCCGCTGCCTCTGAGGCTGCTATTCGGTTTATGATAGAGTCCGAGAAGCATCACGCTTATCACTCTTTCATCCTTAGGTTCCATCTCTTCTAAAAGTGAACACATAGCCTGATATCGACTTACACTGGTCTTTCTCCGATTTTTGATCTGAGAAACTGTAATCTAAGAAGATTTCGTTTTGCCAGCAATCCAGTACTTCCAAGTACTTTGCAGCATTCGAATATTTCTTATCCAGATTTCTTTGATATCCTCCCACTACGCTAACTGCATAGTTGATATCAGGTTCTTGTTTTTCAACATTGCATCTACAAAGCTTTCTACTCTTGAAGTGTAGGTAACTGCTTTGTCCATATCCATCTCCTTTATGTGTTCGAAACACATACCTTTAGATAGATGTATTCTGTTCTAGGAAGGCAATAACCTTTCTCAGAATAGTGTATGTTTAAAACAAACCATAATCGTATAAGATATCCTAAGAGAAGTACAAATGTTCTTATCCAGAGATCGAAGATTTCTAAGAACATGATCCAACTTCATCTTAACCTCATATCTCGATTTATTTAGACAACCTCTATTTTATGTTTGACAATACTTTTACATTGTTGCCAATGATGAAGTGTTATCTACACAAAATTCCGAGAAACACCACCTTTGTTTCCATTACGTTTCTAACACACCTTTCTTGCAAATCTATGCAGACCTAGGGATCGATTTCATGTATACTGGATCCAGAGTTCAAAAACTCCTCCAGTCTTATGAACATCTCCGGTTGGTTAACAACCTCCCACTGCAATGGCGTTCCGGTGTATAACAGTAATAACATTAGGTGCAGTTAGTGGTGTATCGCTACTCGGTTAGGCTGGTTTTCAGTCTCCCCTTTCCTCATTTTAAAGTACTTCGTCAGTTAGGGCATTGTAGTTCATCTAATAGTCTTCCTCTAAGAACCGGGCGAGGACACCCTTCTGGTTCGTAGTACTATTGAACATACAATTACTTGTTCTTCTAGGATATTCTACAATCACATTGAATGTGCCGTTGTATCCAGAAATATCCATAGAACATAGGTAGTTCCGAACAAACTTGTCATTTTACCATTAGAGTCCCATTTCTTATTCCTGACACACCATGTCTACACATCAGTGTATGGTGTAGTCGCTTGAGACTTAATCTCAATCTTTGATTTATGCTATGTGTTATTTAGATAGGTGATAGCCTCCGCGAACAAGTCGCAGGCTCCCAATGGATATACTTTGGAGGATCCCCATAATGGCTTTGTGTTGAAAACACTCCGCTTTTATGGCACAGCAAGTAGTCTAATCCATCTTCGAGTATTCTTGAAAGAACGACTCGTACCTTCTCTAATTACACATACCGCATTAATCATAAGTCATTTTCTATACTTGTCCGAATTCCATCCTTTATCCAGAAAGGTTGACTTAGTCGTATCATCTTCCAAGATCGATTCTTAGGTCGGGAGGTCCATTCCTCCAACTATAATTGATCAAATCAATTTCGACCTTTTGAATCCCTTTTGAATAGATACTACAAAGTTCAAGAATTCACAAGTAAAATGATTGACAAAGAAATACATTCAATAAGTAAAACAAGTTATACATAATGGTTTGTTGCATCGTGGTAGACTAAGGATTCATCATTCACATATTGCTATCTAATGTACCAGAATAGATATCACCATTATTTCTTATCCAAACCATCAAATGATTAAAGAAATAAAATATCCATTAATAAGAAAACCAGAACAAAAGGTTCTTTTTCAAAATAAGGGGTACATAAAGCAATAACTGAAATGAAATCCAAAAACAAATGTCTTCCACTGCAACCGCTGCTACCCCAACAGCTTTGCCCATGTAGACTCGAACTCTTCTTCTCTAAGTCGCCGGGTTTTCTGGAACCCCTGCATTTAAAGAAATGCACATACCGTCAGTGGTTCCATATCTACACACCAGAATTCTGGTAGATAATACCGCTGACTATGTTTTTACGACTAAAGAAAAATTCGTACCTCTGAGAGGACATTCAGACTTCCAGTGTCCAGACTTCTTGCATCGGAAGCACAAGCCCTTTGGCTTACTAGCCCCCACTCGTGGTCCATTCCTCTTGGCACCACTGGGTTTTATGGCTTGCTTCCTTTTCTTGCCCCTACCTCCAATAGCTTTCAAGCTTTTGGACTTGGTAGCCATAAGCGCTTGAGACTTGCCCTTCTTGTAGATCCCCTCTGCCGCCTTCAGTTCAGTCAGGAGTTGCGCAAGAGTATAAGATAGTTTACCCATATTATAGCTCATACGAAACTTCTCAAACTTAGGGGTCAGAGACTGGAGTATGATGTCGAATTGCGTCTCATCATCAATGGAAGCTTCTAGGACCTCAAGTTCATTCAACAAACTCATCATCTTAAGAACGTGTTCCCCAACGGGCGTTCCTTCAGACTGAGTAGTCGACATAAGGACTCTCATGGCTTCTTGCCTTGCCGCACGATCCTGCTCCCCAAACATCTCCTTGAGGTTAGTCATCATATCCCGGGCAGTGTCCATCGGCTCATGTTTGGTTTGGAGTACATTTGACATGGAAGCCAAAATATAGCACCTAGCCATTTCATCAGCCTTTTTCCACTTCCGATATGTTGCCTTTTCCTCATCAGTTGAGGCAGCCGTGGGCTCAGCAGGGCATTTATCAGAGAGTACAAACTTGTACTCTTCAGCAGTCAGGACAATGTCCAAATTTCTCTTCCAATCAATGTAATTGGGACCAGTGAGTTTATGTTCCTTGAGTATCACAGAAAGTGGATTCATAGCTATTCTCTAAACCTATAAGCACATGTAAACAAACAATCAATTTAATGTCTGATATTATCTCCCTCAAATAATATCATTAAATTACTAATTGCGTCTAAAATCCCATCAGGTAAAGCAAGCCACGTGGTGTGGACGTTTACCCACCCAAATGATTTAACAATTAGTTTTTCTTCGGTCATACATCAATCATAGCGTAACTTCGTGGGGAAGAATACTATGACGCGTATCTAAGTGTAAACCATCACTCAGCACTAAAGTACATTGCTTGGAATTGTTACGTCACCGCAAGCCACGTGGTGTGGACGTTTACGACAATTTCACAACTCTTCACAATCACTTATAACTGTCTACATCAATTAATCCAAAATCCGTCAGCATAGCAAGCCACGTGGTGTGGACGTTTACTACACCAAGAGATTTTTATAATTGACTCCCAATTACAAGATCTATTCGATTTCGTAAATCAAGACTCGGAGAATCATAAGTGAAACTCGAAGTTTCTAACCAGTGATTCACCATGCGAGCGACCCTATCTCTCATAAATGAGGGAGCCGAGCAGACAATCGACCCACCTATAAAAGAATGGCACGAAGGTCTCTAATTTGTGTCATCCACATGACCAAGTGGCTCTGGCTCCATTCCACTCCCCGGGGTGAGAATGAGTCGACTTGAAGTCAGTTTCAGAAAGACAAATTAGGCATTGTTTGATAAACTCGATCAATGTTTCTTGTAAGAGGAATTACAAGAATTCTCCTCCAATGACTTGTCTATATGAACTTCGAAAGTCCATAAAAGTCACCAAGAGAACAGTGATGGAGACCATGGGAATGTTTCCATCCCCTCTCCCACTTAGCTTTTTACGATAAAGGGATACGCTATCTAGTGCATAAAATAAACACATATAGCATGCATGAAAGCAATAAAGCACATAGATCACATAGTCAAAATAATGCTAGAGAATTATTTTCCCGACTATCATGGCTTTATCTTCATATGCATCCTCTAGTCTTCAGTCTTCGTTTCTTGAATGCTCCATGCGACGAGAATATTAATTTCCAATATTTAAATCTATTTATTTTCAATTAATCCAAAAGTTATTTAATTCGAAAATTAAGTCAATTGAATATATCAAAAATAAAATTAAATATTATTAATATTTTTATTTATTTATTTTCCTATCTAGTTCTTATTAAATCTTTAGAATAATCTATCCAAGTAAAACTTGGAATATTCTAGAAGATATCTATAATAGAACAAGGAAATAAAATAAATTAGGACTTACTACTTTCCAAATTTATTTTTATTCCTAATCCATGAATATTCCTATGAGTAGGAATAATCAAATAGGAAAAATAAATTTAGTACTAAATTAATTAAATTCCCAATCTTTGAATAATTCCATGAAGGAAATAAATCAATAGGAATAAAATTAATTCTAATTAATTCTTTTCCTATTCCATGAGTTTTTCCTAAAAGGAAAGTACTCAAATAGGAAAACCGAATTAATTTTGGAAAGTGTATATCGGTAGAAGTGGCATGGGTTGGGAGATCCCCATACCACCCCCACCGACCGCCGCCACCACCGGAAGAGGGCACGCCGCCGCCACCCCAGCTGACCGGCCACCACCGCCGGCGGCTGCCCCAGCCGAGGGGCGATCGACCCCTCCCCATGGCTTCGGTCATGGGGTTGATCGACTCCCCGGTTTTTCGTCCCTTTCGTCTTCGTCACACGTCTTCGTCTTCCGGCGATCGTCTCATCATCGAACCAACGTAAAATAAATTACAATAATCTAAATTACAATTCCGGTATCGATTCTATACATGAAATCGACCCTATACATTTTCCGGAAAATAAAGTGCGTAATAATATATCCTAAATTCGGTCAACCCCCGAATTTTTACTATTACAAACATTCAACCACACAAAAACGAATCTCGACATGTCCGAGAGTTTAATAATCATGATAATTAATTAAAAAACAATTAATTAAATCCAACCATGATAGCCGGAAATCCTGCAAGGTAGAACAATAATCGAACATATACATGAACACGAAACCAAACGCTCTGATACCAATTGCTGGGATTCGATGTCCCGGGTTATCAAAAATTATGCGGAAACGATAACCCGACCGAAAACCCGTCGCCGGAAAACGCACGAACACCAACTCATCCGCAGGAGTCCGACCTTTGGAGACTACGCGCCCGAAGACACGCAGCCCGCCCCCAGCCGAAGTCCCCCACGAGTCGGAAATCACGAACGCGAACACCACGCGAAGAACCGGGCTCGACGAGAGCATCGCCGCGGGATGAACCCGCGGCTAAACCCTAGCCGAACCCCATCCGCGGGGTTCGCGATCGCCGTGCATGGCGATCGCCGGGGATGCGCGCCATCCCCGTGGGGCTGTTCGGAACAGCCCCTTGGCGGTGAGTCCGGCGACTCACCGCCGCCATCCGACGGGAAGAGGGGCGCCCAGTCGAGGCACCAGCCCTCGACAGCCCCGCGATCGAGCTAGGGCTCGATCGCTCCAGCCGCGGCATCCAGCCGCGGCTGCCCCCGTTGCGCACGCCGCCGTCGAAGGGGCGGCTGGGGTCCGCCACGGCACCAGCCCGTGGCACCCCAGCGATCGACCGAAGTCGATCGCGTGCCCCGGCGTCCAGCCGGGGCTCCCCTTTCGGCGCGCGGTACCGGCGGTCGAACCCTAGGGTTCGGCCGCCCCTCTCGATCCCGACGGGGATCGCGAGATCCCCGTATCCCGGTCTCGACGCTTTCCCGGATCGTCTTGTTCATGTACATATCACGATTAAACAACACAAATAATCAAAGAGGGGGTTTCTCGATTATTACCTCGATTCGTTGTACGGAGAAACGAATCTTGTTGATGACCTTGCGATCTTCCTACGTATTCCTCGCACTTCGTCCGAACGTCGTGTGGGCGACGATCTATCGAACTCTATGGATCTTCCTCACTCTCCAAGACTTTATGATTGGCGTAACTTAGGTTAGGAAAAGTGAAGACCATGTAGTGCTTATATAGGCTACGTAGGGGATCATAAGGAGAATAAATATTGGGCTTCTAATATTGAAAATTAAATTGGGTCCAACCCAAATCTATTAATTCTTATCAATATTAATTTTATTTATTTTCCACTATATAAATAAAATTGCACTCCCAATATTATTCTATATTATATCAAATAATATTTCTCCGATTAGTATTATTTATTCCGTGTATTTAAGATTTAAATATCCATGAATAAATTTATTTATTGCTCAATAAATAATATTCATATCTTATATCCGAGACTAGTACCGTTCAACCTTTATTATTGTGCGGAACGAATCCACTCATGAGGTTTACACAATAATTCCTTATGAACTCATCTCGGGGATATTATCAACCCTTCCGGGATACACTTTCCCTTCAAGTATTCACGGCATGTCATATATAAAATATAGCGACCCAATTTTACCGGTAATTAACCCAATAATTAAATCGGTTAATTCCTTTGGAAAATCAAAGTCTCTAGTATTAAATATACACACCCGCAATAATATCGGGGATTAAGAATAAAATACTCCGAGATTTAAATTGATTATCCAAGGCAATCCTAATCAATGAATCTCAAGCTGATCCGCCCAATACACCAAGTGTACAAGTGTGATAAAATAATTAAGATAAATTATTTTCTCTCACACACAACGACTATACCGATGGATTGGTCCGTGTCCATCTAGGTCGTGAGCAACTGTTTGATTAAATACGAGTAACCGATAGTATGATCTTCTGTGCGCCCATGCGCACCATACTAACTACAACGTATAAAATCCAGGACTATATTTTGCATAATTAATTAATAATAATTAATTGCAAATAATTGTTTATTAATTAAATAGGTTAAATGCTATGACCGGGAGTTTACCGATACTTAAATCTAGACATTAAGTACACAACTCCAACAACTACAAAAAATGGTTATAGTGACGCTCAAAAGTGTCACTAAAGGTTAATTTTAGTGACACTTTTAATATAGTGACGCTTTGTCAAAGCGTCACCTGATTTGGCGTTTCAATAGATAGGTATGGTGACGCTTGAAAAGTGTCACGATAAATGCATATTAGTGACACTTTGATGCGTCCTAATAACATTATATTGTGACGCTTAACGACGTCATTAAAGCTTTATTTTGTGACACTTTTATGTGTCACTATAACTCTAGTTGACAACGTTGACGAGCGTTATAATAATTCACTTTGGTGACACTTTTAGCCGTCACAACAAATATATAACTAACTTGAGAAACTTGTTTAGTGACACTTACGGTGTCAAGTAACTCTTTTTGATGACACTTATGGCGTCTTAACATTAGACATTTCATCACGATTTTTTTTTACTAATTTCATTAGCATTATAATAAAATTTAATCACAACTCCAAAAATAATAACTAAAATATAATAATAAAATGTCACAACTTCTAATATCAACTCAACTTTGAATACATGGATCTTAATATAGTACTGTATTCAAAATTAAGATAGTTAAAAAACATCAAAATAGATCTATACATAGCTATGAGTGACAATTTATTATTGATTGCTTTATCTCGTTTCTTCCTTGAACCTATATAGTGAACAAAAAAAATTAATAGGTGAAATTGAAAAAATGTAACTAAAAGAAATGAAAAAATATGAAAAAAGAATTACCAAATGTTTTGGCCAGGCAATGCTCCTTCGTATAGCTTGCTGCCTCGCTGCCGGTCACCACCTCGAGCTTTCTTTCTGCTTTCTGCTTCATTTCAAGCTACAAGTGGGAGGCCATAATGAAAATGTTCAAGTAAAATAGCAATAAAATGCAAATTGTTGAGATGGAGTCCTTACCGAGTTACTTCTATTATCAGATGAGCTTGACCCAAAGAAATGTCCTGGAACTTGGGGATCAACCAAACCTTTTCAAATGGGGCTGCGGAAATATAAATAAATATAGTAAAGATTAAGAAAAATCAAGTAAAGCTTAAGATAACCATTAAAACAACAAAGTAGTAAAATGAATTATCATGATACCTCAACGAAGATCGTGCTTCTCAATAATAAATTATGAAGAATGTGGTAACCTCTTATGCCCACAAGTTACATGATTTTTTTTTCTCTCTCTAGACATTGCTTGAAGAACGCTTAGAGAAACCATTTTCCTCTTCTCCATGATTCCTACATAAACAAATTTGGTTACAAACAATAATAATATATTAAATATAAACATAAACAAAATTAACTTTAACACATACAAACTTATATAATTTAGTATAAACATAAATAAAAATAACTTAACACATACTCACCTAGCTCGATTTCAAGAGTGTCAAATGGTTGTAGCAGCAACAACCCCAAAATAAAGAGGGAGATTAGTGCAACATCTATGTAGTTTCAAAGTAATTAAGATGCATTTTGTAATAAAATATGCTCCATAACACCCTAATAGTTATCACAAAAATAAAAACTCAGAAAAAGTAAATGTCATTGCCACAAAAACAGCAGTGTTAACACCCAGAGATACATAGGTTATATAAATGAATGGTCATTACTAAAAAAAAGTCAAAACACATGTTTTGAGTGATACCAATTTATAAAAGAAAAAATCATTTATTTTTCAATAGATGATCAATGCAAAATTACTGAATTAGAATCAACAGTTTAGTTTCTCTATATGGGTTTTTGTATGGCTTATATTATGTCCTGAAAAGACTTGTCAATTTTGGTCAAGTTTCAAATAAAACACTTAATAAACTTTTCGAGAATCTTGATCATATTTTTTGAAACTCATCAAAGTGATAAGAAATCGAAAAGCATGAATTATAAAGAAACTAACCTAAATCATGAATTTATGGGCAATTCAAATCTCCTAAATAATAAATTGATATAAAAATAACAATAGAGCAAAAAAGGACCGAGTCAATTTCAGTAAAAAAAACAAAACAATTATCATGCCAAATATATCTAAGTTGAATACAGGGAGTGCGGACCCAACTAATATACAAAGACCCGTCCTTCTCCAAACTCAACAAACACAAAATTCAAGTTATCACATCAATTCCTGATTACAAATATGATTCAAATGAATAAATAAAAAAAAACAAATTGTTTAAAAAACAGATCTGGGAATGCTAATAAATTAAGAACCATAAATAATTAAGTAATACGATTAACAAAATTTTCATTGACAAAAAACGCAGTTTTCTTAACTCTAGTATGAATGAGTTCAATAAGAGACGCAATGACAATCTAAGCAAACTTTTTTTGCGCGCGTTAGCAAACCTATTTGAAGAACAATTTTGAGCAAAATTCATAGAGCAAATTATGCTAGGGTATATGACGGAACCTTTGCGTGAGAAATTAAGAGAAATTTGTGTGGAATAAATCTGAGAAATTAAGGGCATATGAAATCATCTTTCACTGGAGAATTGGTATAAAAATATTTGAGGAGAAAAAACGGAAGTAGCGGGAGGGAGTGGGAATTTGGTAGGGTGTAAATTTGAGGAAGTGATATGATTTATTTAAAATAATATTCATAGGATTTGAACCTAAAACCTTTAGATAAGTACCGATCCTCTAATAACTATAGCGTCACAATATGTAAATCCAAATACAAGTGTCTTTATACATATAATATTGTGACACTTACTAATAAGTGTTATTAAAAAAGTGTCACTAAAGGGGATATTTTGTAGTAGTGCAGTACACTAAATCCAATATCATTTGGAGACATAAACAGTACATCTGGTTCCAGTACCAGTACTTCCAGCAGTACTTCCAGTAGTATTTCCAGTGATACATCATATGTGTCAACTGCACAGAGAAACATGAGGTTTCTCGAAGATATCTATGTGAGTACCGAGGAGAATAAGGTCGATGATGAGGTATTACTTCTTGTAGATGATGAAAGGTCGACGTACCGTGGAGACACAAAGAGTATTGATCGGAAGAAAGGCTTGTGTAGTCTACATTAAGTGCTCAGACTGTGGCGTGTGCGTTTGGGTGAATGTCTAATGATGTTTGACATCTACAAATGTCCACTAGAGGCGGTTGCCTATACAAAACTTAAGGTTGGGGAAAAACTCGACATTGGTGTTTATGTCGATGAGTTCAAGAACGAGATGGGTGATCTCGATCGGGAGTTTTATGACCTCGAGGTTGAGGTATATCAAATGAAGGATCGTGACAAGCCAACGAACCGACGGATGAGATGCGCGAGCTACTTGGAGTTAAGGAATTCGTCAATGCAAGTTCGAATTAAGGGGGTGAATGTTGGAAATAATCCGAATATGGTTTGGATTGTGTCCATAATTAATAGATTTACTATTAATTAGGAGTAAATCTTATTTGATTATGTTTCCTAGTTTAAGAGTTTTGCTTTAGGTATGATACTTTATTTTAGGAGTTTTCTTTTCCTCAAGTTTGTAAGGCTATATAATAAGGCCATAGTTAGTCTTTTATTTTCGTGCGTTAGAAGAAGAGGAATAAAGAAAATATTCCCAGAAAATCTCCGTGTTCAATTTCTATTTCGTTCTTTAGCAATTTTCAAATCTATCCCAAAATATCAGAGTTCTTCTGCTGTTTCGTACCTGAACCCAAAAGTGTGTGTGAGTACAGTACGTATACTTCACAGATCTGTGACTTTTAACTCAACGTTCATGGCAGTACTCAACAGTCTTCGTGATTGTCGCAGTACTCTGCAGTCTTCGTGAATGTTTTCAACATGTTGAAGACTTGAATTGCTGATGCGAGAATTGGGGGTGGCTGGTGGGAGACTTGTCGTTTTCTCTTTTATTTTTTGTTTTTTTTAGTATTAATGGTCATAAACGTATTACTCATATATTGGATTAATAGTTGAATTAATTATTAAATATAGGTATATATTTTTTAGTGTGGGCCGATTTTTAGTTTGGGTTGGAATAATATATAGGTATTCTTTATTTTTTCTTTCAGTGTGGGCCTAGGCCCACACTGGTCTTTTACTAGGTCCGCGCGTGCTAGGAGTGTTAATTCGGTTTAATCAAATTGAACCGAACCGAAAATTCGGTTAATCGAACCATTTAAACTATATTTTTATAAACCAAAAATCAAACCGTTTAAAAAATGGTTTGGTTCGGTTTTAACCGAATTATTTTGGTTTGATTTGGTTTGGTTTGGTTCAGTTTTAACCAAATTTTAATTAAAAGCTAAGGAGTTAGGTCGACCTGCGACGACTTTGGACTTTGCAAAACGTTTGCACCTGAAGAAGGACGTGACACCGACATCTCAGCGAGCAAATCAGATCATTGTATGTTTATAACTTTAACAATTTGACTTTATCTAAATTATTTGTTTAAATTATTAGTGACTAATTAAAGATTTTTAATTCTTCTTTTGGACTTCGGTGGAGCAGGCTGTTGAGGAGCGTCCAGCCTCCACGCAGGAGGAGCCCGATGTGGACCAGATCTTCCTGAGCGTTGTTCGGAAGAAGAAGAATAGGATCTTCGGAACTGGCACCTTAGGTAAGGTCTTCTGCAGCTCCTCTTCTTCTTCAAATTCGGTGTCCTTGTCCGGCCCGTCTTCGTCAGAAACAGAGGAGCGCATCAGACAGAGCCCGAGAGAGGAGTTCGAGAAAAAACAGGCAGAGCTCGAGACTCGTAATGCTCATGAACGCGCTACTGGCGTGCTCAGATAGAGGAGTCCCTTCCGGCTGAGGCGGAGCGCAATAAGACCGAGATGGAGAGGACCTTTCAGGCGACCCTCGCAGCGATGGAGGCTCGTCTACGGGCAGAGATACATGGTCGGCCACAACCTCCCCCACCACCTACTTGATTTATGTGATTACTTGTCCTGTATAACTCACTTTCAGATAATTTTTCGGATATTTGAGATGATTTTGTATGATTTTGGATATTTAAACTTGATTTTGTGCTATTTGTATTGTATTTTATGATTGTGGTTGAACTCGAAAGTGGATTTGAATTGAGTTTTGAGTGCAGGTTTGGAGAATAAAAAACGGGATTGAACCCGCCCAAAAAAACAGAAATTCCCTACGGCCATAGCCGTAGGGAACAACCTCCATATGCTCCCTACGGGTTTGGCCGTAGGGGAGAGCCTCCATTGTTGGAGTTGTGTACTTAATGTCTAGATTTAAGTAACGCAAACTCACGATCCATTGCCATTAATCTATTTAATTAAATAAACAATTGTTTGCGTTTAATTATTTATAATTAAATATATGCAAATCATAGTCCTGGATTTTATACGTTGTAGTTAGTATGGTGCAAGCATGGGCGCACAGAAGATCATACTATCGGTTACTCGTATTTAATCGAACAGTAGCTCACGACCTAGATGGACACGGACCAATCCATCGGTATAGTCGTTGTGTGAGAGAGAAAATAATTTATCTTAATTATTTTATCACACTTGTACACTTGGTGTATTGAGCGGATCGTTGAGATTCATCGATTAGGATTGCCGGCGATAATCGATTCGAGTCTCAGTGTATTTTATTCTTAATCCCCGATATTATTGCGGGTGTGTATATTTAATATAAGTGACTTTGATTTACCAAAGGGATTAACCGATTTAATTATTGGGTTGATTACCGGTTAAGTTGGGTCACTATATTTCATATATGACATGCCGTGAATAATTGACCGGACAGTGTATCCCGGAAGGGTTGATAATATCCCCGAGATGAGTTCATAAGGAATTATTATGTAAACCCTGCAGGTGGATTCATTCCGCATAATAATTAAGGTTGAATGGTACTAGTCTCGGATATAAGAGATGAATAAATTAATTAGCAATAAATTAATTTTATTCATGGATATTTATATCTTAAATACACGGAATAAATAATACTACCGGAGAAATATTATTTGATATAATATGGTTTAATATTGGGAGTGCAATTAATTTTATATAGTGGAAAATAGAATTAATTAATATTGATAAGGATTAATGGACTTGAGCATTGGGCTCAATTTAATCTTCAATATTGGAAGCCCAATATTCCACCTCCTTTAGATCCCCTACGTAGCCTATAAAAGCACTACATGGTCTTCTCTATTCTCATAACTTGAAGATCACAATTCTAGAGAGAGAAAGTAGAGAAGGAGATCCATAGTGTTCGGAGGATCGTCGCCCACCCGACGTTCGAACAAGTGCAAGGAATACGTGGGAAGATCTCAAGGTCATCATAAGATCTCGTTTCTCCGCACAACGAATCGAAAGGTGAATTAAATAATTGCTATTTAATTCTTGTTTTATTGAATCAATTATCGAAGAACAAAGATCCAAAAGTTCGAACCCCGGATTAGACGACGAACGCGTGGTGGCGATCTAGGATCGCCGGACCACGGCGATCGCCGCCTAGGGTTTCGGCGTGCGCGCATGGAGTGAACCCCGGCTGGACGCCGGGGGTGCGATCGATCCAAGGATCGATCGCCGGCAGCGGGCTGGGCCCCGCGACGGCCCAGCTGGAGGCGGGCCGACCTCCTATGCGGCGGCGAGTCGCCGGACTCGCCGCGGGGGCTGCTGGGCAGCCCCATCGATCATGATGATCGCACGCGATCATCGATCGCGTGAACCCCGTACTCGCGGGGGTTCGGCTGGGGGCGGGCCGCGTGCCTTCGGGTGCGTGGTCTCCAAAGGCTGGACTCCGGCGGATGAGTCGGCGTTCATGTGATCTCCGGCGAAGGGTTTGATCGGGTTATTGGTTTCCGCAAATTTAAATAACCCGGGATATCGAATTCTAACAATTGGTATCAGAGCGTACGGTTACGTTTTTCGTTAATTGTTTCGATAATCGATTATCGTTGTTTATAGCCATAGATTAATTTAATTTATTAAATTATTGTGCTATATATATTGTTCTACGTACTTGTTTTCTCTCTTGTATGAATTGTGTTGGACGGAAAAATTAATTATTAAAAATCGAGGTTTTTCGGAAATCGAACCGGTTCAACCGTGGGCTCGGTGCGGGCTGCCGGAAGGTGGCTCGGAGCGGGCTGCTGCTGTGCGGGCTGTACGGGCTCGCAGCGGGATGCTGGGCTGCTAGACTTGGTGATCTCCATCGCCGGAAGTCGGGGCAGTCGGCGGCGTGGCTACAAGCACAGCCGGGTGGCACGCCTTTGCGCGTGGGTCGCGGCTTCGGCTTCGTGCTCGAACGGGCTGCTCGTGCGGTGGTGGCAGCGGGTCGATGGCATGGTTCGTCAAGGGAGACGCCATGCCGGAGATTGACCAAAGACGCTGCTATCAAAGTTGGGCCAATATACACCTTAAAAGGCCTTGTTAAGGTGATAAGGTTGTCCAACTTATATTTGAGCTTTAGGATCTATATCCAACCGATGTGGGATATTCAACACGCCCCCTCACGAGTAGGCTCGGTTTTGTCGGCTCTACTCGTGGACATAGTGCCATCTTTGGGCAAGCCGGAAATATCATCGGCTGGGGCACCCATCATCGTGTTGGGCCTGCTCTGATACCATATCAAAGTTGGGCCAATATACACCTTAAGAGGCCTTGTTAAGGTGATAAGGTTGTCCAACTTATATTTGAGCTTTAGGATCTATATCCAACCGATGTGGGATATTCAACAGCTGCTTATGATCCTCCCGAAGAAGACGATCGATTGTTTGTTTAATCGATTGCATGATGTGCATGGGCACATGTGCTGCATGAATCAATTAATTAAAGTCGTGCTTTGCATGGTCAATACATGCTGGATATGCATGGACAAATTAATTCTCGTGGGTCAATATGCATATGCATGGGCACATATGCATATGAATGGTTTCATGGTTTCTCTAGATATCCTATACCTACTTGGATTAGAAGTCTTAAGAAGAATCAAAATTCGATTTTGATTAGGATTCTTGAGATCTAATCTAAATAGGATTGAGAAATTATTAAAATATTGATTTTATTTAATTTAAGTATTTTATTTAAAATCATTAGATTAATTCAAAATTTATTTTGGATTGGAAAATCTTGGATTTTATTTAGAATAGAATTAAATATGGAGATCAATGGATTTTAATAAAATTGATTTTATTTAATTCAAGTATTTTATTTAAAATCATTAGATTAATTCAAAATTTATTTTGGATTGGAAAATCTTGGATTTTATTTAGAATAGAATTAATTTAATTCAAGTATTTTATTTAAAATCATTAGATTAATTCAAAATTTATTTTGGATTGGAAAATCTTGGATTTTATTTAGAATAGAATTAAATATGGAGATCAATGGATTTTAATAAAATTGATTTTATTTAATTCAAGTATTTTATTTAAAATCATTAGATTAATTCAAAATTTTATTTTGGATTGGAAAATCTTGGATTTTATTTAGAATAGAATTAAATATGGAAATCAATGGATTTTAATAATATTGATTTTATTTAATTTAAGTATTTTATTTAAAATCATTAGATTAATTCAAAATTTATTTTGGATTGGAAAGTCTTGGATTTTATTTAAAATAAAATTAAATATGGAAATCAATGGAATTGATTTTATTTAATTGGAGTATTTTATTTAAAATCATTAGATTGATTCAAATTTTTTTTTGAATTGGAATCTTGGATTTTATTTAAAATAAATTAAATATGAGAATCAAAAGAATTTTTCCGTGGCTCGGCAAAGTATTCAAGACGTAGAATGGAGACTCAAGACAAGCATGCTGGAATTCATCAAGGTACGAATAGTCGAGAAATAATTTTACTTGAGCAATTATTTGATTATTTGTGTACGTACTTGCATGAAATGTATGTTTGTTATTATGCTTATGTGTATTTAATTATGCATTAGATAGCGTATCCCTTTATTGTAAAAAGCTAAGTGGGAGAGGGTATGGAAACATATCCATGGTCTCCATTGCTGTTCTCTTGGTGACTTTTATGGACTTTTGAAGTTCGTATAGACAAGTCATTGGAGGAGAATTCTTGTAATTCCTTTTACGAGAAACATTGATTAAGTTTATCAAACAATGCCTAATTTGTCTTTCCAAAACTGATTTCAAGTCGACTCATTCTCACCCCGGGGAGTGGAATGGAGCCAAAGCCACTTGGTCATGTCAAGGACACAAATTAGAGACCTTCGTACCATCCTTTTGAAGGTGGATCGATTGTCTGCTCGGCTCCCTCATTTATGAGAGATAGGGTCGTTCGCATGGTGAATCACTGGTTAGAAACTTCGAGTTTCACTTATGATTCTCCGCATCTTGATTTACAAGATTGAATGATTCATGTAATTGGGATTCAATTGTAAAAGTCTTTTGGTGTAGTAAACGTCCACACTATCGTGGCTTGCTGCATTGAATGGGATTTTGGAACGATTGATGTAGACAGTTATAGAAGGGAGTAAAGGAGCGTATGTTGACGTAAACGTCCACACTATCGTGGCTTGCGGTGAATATGCGTGTCTCAAACAATCTTCTTAGTACTGAGTAATGGTTTACACTTAGGTACGCTTCTTAGTATTCTTCCCATCGAAGTAACGCTAATGATGATGTACGACCGAAGGAAATCTAATTGCTAAATCATTTGGATAGGTAAACGTCCACACTATCGTGGCTTGCCATATCTGATGGGATTTTAGATGCGATTAGTGGTTTAATGATATTATTTGAGGGAGATAATATCGGAGATTAAATCGATTGTTTGTTGTTATATGTGCTCATAGATTAGGATATGGCTTTGAACCCACTTTATGTGATACGTAAGGATTTTAAACTCATTGGTCCCTAAATGTAATGATTGGAATAGAGATCTTGACATTACCCAAACTGTTAAAGAGTACTAGTTAGTACTCAGTGAGCTTTGTCCTCCCGAGCCTATTGACATAGGCGGCTAGACAAGAAGCGATGAGGATACTCATAAAGGCCAGTCACTTCGAGAAAACGCTTAAAAACGTTTTTGAGATGATTGACGTTTTAGACGAGTTGAGACGGAAATCGCAAGCTCTTGTAGCCAATGCCAAAGGTTTCGAACCTAAAGGCATGAATCGGGGGAAAGGACAAGAAAGCAAAGAAACCCAGTGGTTCCTTTTGGACCACGAGATGGGACGAGAAAGCCATGAGGCAAGTATTCTCGATGCAAACAGTCTAGGTACTGGAAGTCTGATTATCCTCTCAAAGAAGGTACGAACTTTCTTTAGTCGTAAAACATAGTCATTGGTATTATCTACCGGAACCTGGTGTGTAGATATGGAACCACTGGCGGTATGCGCATTCTAAATGCAAGGGTTCCAGGAAACCCGACGACTTAGAAAAGAAAAGATCGTAGTCTACATGGGCAATGCTGTAAGGAGGCAGCTGTTGGAGTGGAGGACATATTATAGGATTTCATTTTGATTTATTGCTTTTATGTACCTTTCATATTAGAAAGAACTTTGTTCTGGGTTTCTAATGAATGGATATTTTATTTCGTTTAATCATTTGATGGTTATAAGAAGAAATAAAGATATTATCTATTTTGGTACATTAGCTAGCAATATATAAATGATGAATCCTGAGTCTACCACGATGCGGCGAACCGTTTTATACAACTCGTTTTACTAATAAGAGATTTCTTTATTAAATCATTTATACTTGTGGAATCTTATGCTAAGTCATATTTATTCAAATAAGAAGTTCAAAGGTCGAAAATTGATTGTAAGATCAATTAAGTTGAAGGAGTGGACCTTCCGACCTAAGAATCTAATTTGGAAGATAATACGACTAAGCAATCCTTTTGGATATAAGATATAAGATCCGGACAAGTATTAGAATTGATTGACTCTGATTTATGATCAGAGCTTGGGATTGGATCCCAAGTGACTACACCATACAGTCCTCTGTAAGATTGGTGTGTCGGAAATAAGAAATGGAACTCTTATAGAAATAGTAAAAGCGCGAGTTAAACGGAACTACCTATGTTCTATGGATATGTCTTGGAAACAACGGCGCATTCAAATGCGGTTGTAGAATATCCTAGAAGAACAAAAGATGTGTGTTCAATAGTACTATGAACCAGAGGGACGTTATAAGTTCTAACGCCCGGTTTTTAGAGGAAGACTATTAGATGAACCACAAGCTCAAAATGACGTGATACTTCTGAAAAGAGAGAAAACGATTAAGACTTAGAACCAGCCGAACCGAGTAGCGGTACACCACTAACTGCACCTACTGTTATTACTGTTTATACACCGGAACGCCATTGTAGTGGGAGGTTGTATAACAACCGGAGATATTCATAAAACTAGGTGAGTCTTCGGACTCTGGACCTAGTATACGTGAAATTGATCCCTAGATCTACATGAAGGCAGTACTAGATCTAAATGTGCCTTCTTGGAGAGCAATAAGGATTATCGCTAAGAGGCGAGATCATTTAGAGTACATGCTTAGTTGATCCATTTATGGATTGAAACAAAGCATTGAGTTCGTGGTACTTGCGAATTGATGAGATAGTCCATTTGATGGATTCATCAAAAGGCATTGACGAATTATGTGTATGGGAAACGTGATGGAAACAAAGTGGTGTTTCTCGGAGGTTTTATGTAGATAACATTTTATCATTGGTAACAATGTAAAGATGTTGTCAGACATAAAATGATGGTTGTCTAGAAAAATCGATATATGAGATAAAGAAGAAGTTAGAGCATGTTCTTAAGATCTGGGATCTCAATAAAAGAACATTGTACTTCTCCTGGACATCTTACATATATATGATTATGGTTCGTTTTAACATGCAAGATTCCGAGAAAGGTTCGTTACCTTTCAGAGACGGAATGCATCTATCTAAGGATATGTGTTTTGGAACACAAAAGGAGATAGAAGCAATGAGAGCGGTTTCCTACACTTGGAGTGTGGAAAGTTTGATAAATGCAATGTTGAAAACGAGAACCTGATATCGGCTATGCAGTGAGCATAGTGGGAGGATATCAAGGTAATCCTGGAAAGGAATATTCGACTGCTGTAAAAGTACTTTCGAAGTACTGTTCTAGACTACGAAGCAGACGAGTTTTTCCTTTGGATTACATTCTCTTAGATTTCTAATCAAATGAGGACCGGTGTAAGTCGATATCAGGCTATGTGTTTCACTATTGAAGGAGAAGGAGTTTTAACATGGAAGAGTGATAAGCACGATGCTTTTCGGACTCTGCCATGGGTAACCAAATAGCGGCCTCAGAGGCAGCGGAAATTTTGGTATAACTCCGGGATAATCTCTGGGACTTAGAGGTGATTCTTAATTTGCCAAAAGGCTATGTATATAGCGGTGCGATGGCAAATGGTAAGAAATCACAAGTCCATAAGTGTAAGATAACACATAGTGCAAGTACCACCTGATACGAATCATCGTCGAGGGAGACGACGCTGTAGTCACCAAGATAACTTCAGAGCGGCAACCTAGAGTGCTCATTCACATAGTACTTCTTGGAAGTACAACTTAAGCACGTGATGAGTATGGGAGTCGGGAGTTTTGGAGGAAATGGCTAGACCTTAGTACAAGTGGGAGATTGTTGGAGTTGTGTACTTAATGTCTAGATTTAAGTAACGCAAACTCACGATCCATTGCCATCAATCTATTTAATTAAATAAACAATTGTTTGCGTTTAATTATTTATAATTAAATATATGCAAATCATAGTCCTGGATTTTATACGTTGTAGTTAGTATGGTGCAAGCATGGGCGCACAGAAGATCATACTATCGGTTACTCGTATTTAATCGAACAGTAGCTCACGACCTAGATGGACACGGACCAATCCATCGGTATAGTCGTTGTGTGAGAGAGAAAATAATTTATCTTAATTATTTTATCACACTTGTACACTTGGTGTATTGAGCGGATCGTTGAGATTCATCGATTAGGATTGCCGGCGATAATCGATTCGAGTCTCAGTGTATTTTATTCTTAATCCCCGATATTATTGCGGGTGTGTATATTTAATATAAGTGACTTTGATTTACCAAAGGGATTAACCGATTTAATTATTGGGTTGATTACCGGTTAAGTTGGGTCACTATATTTCATATATGACATGCCGTGAATAATTGACCGGACAGTGTATCCCGGAAGGGTTGATAATATCCCCGAGATGAGTTCATAAGGAATTATTATGTAAACCCTGCAGGTGGATTCATTCCGCATAATAATTAAGGTTGAATGGTACTAGTCTCGGATATAAGAGATGAATAAATTAATTAGCAATAAATTAATTTTATTCATGGATATTTATATCTTAAATACACGGAATAAATAATACTACCGGAGAAATATTATTTGATATAATATGGTTTAATATTGGGAGTGCAATTAATTTTATATAGTGGAAAATAGAATTAATTAATATTGATAAGGATTAATGGACTTGAGCATTGGGCTCAATTTAATCTTCAATATTGGAAGCCCAATATTCCACCTCCTTTAGATCCCCTACGTAGCCTATAAAAGCACTACATGGTCTTCTCTATTCTCATAACTTGAAGATCACAATTCTAGAGAGAGAAAGTAGAGAAGGAGATCCATAGTGTTCGGAGGATCGTCGCCCACCCGACGTTCGAACAAGTGCAAGGAATACGTGGGAAGATCTCAAGGTCATCATAAGATCTCGTTTCTCCGCACAACGAATCGAAAGGTGAATTAAATAATTGCTATTTAATTCTTGTTTTATTGAATCAATTATCGAAGAACAAAGATCCAAAAGTTCGAACCCCGGATTAGACGACGAACGCGTGGTGGCGATCTAGGATCGCCGGACCACGGCGATCGCCGCCTAGGGTTTCGGCGTGCGCGCATGGAGTGAACCCCGGCTGGACGCCGGGGGTGCGATCGATCCAAGGATCGATCGCCGGCAGCGGGCTGGGCCCCGCGACGGCCCAGCTGGAGGCGGGCCGACCTCCTATGCGGCGGCGAGTCGCCGGACTCGCCGCGGGGGCTGCTGGGCAGCCCCATCGATCATGATGATCGCACGCGATCATCGATCGCGTGAACCCCGTACTCGCGGGGGTTCGGCTGGGGGCGGGCCGCGTGCCTTCGGGTGCGTGGTCTCCAAAGGCTGGACTCCGGCGGATGAGTCGGCGTTCATGTGATCTCCGGCGAAGGGTTTGATCGGGTTATTGGTTTCCGCAAATTTAAATAACCCGGGATATCGAATTCTAACATCCATAAGTTCCCTATACGGCTGTGGCCGTAGGGAAGACCCTCCATAAGCTCCCTACGACGATGGCCGTAGGGGAGGGCCTCCATGAACTCCCTACGGCGATGGCCGTAGGGGAGGGCCTCTATGTGTCCCCTACGGAAAAGGCCGTAGGGCCTACCCCTACGTCCCACCGCTACGGCAAGTTCGTCGGCCGGCTCTACGGGAAGAAGGGGGCAGGGAAATCAAAACCCCGAGGGCTTACCCTACTGCCCTGCCGTAATGGACGCCCCTACGACTCACATATTGTCGTAGGAAATCCAGTTCCCTACGAGCTTAGCCCCTACAGCCGAATTACGTAGGGAATGACGTAGGAGATATGCTTCCCTACGGGAAAAGCAGTAGTGAATTCCCGTTTTTTTTGTAGTGACAGTGTAACTGAAAAATAGATATATGCTTGCATTTTCTTCTTTTTTGTCATATATTGTCACGCCCCGAAATCCGTTTTCAATTTTTTCGATTTTATGAACAAAAATTACCTAAAACCCGCTATTTCTATGCCTTACTTTCTATTTTGAAAAAATGTTGTCGATCCGGAAAACTAATTTAACTAAAAACTATGTATTTTACAATTTTCATTATAAACAATTTGATTATTATTATTTTTTTTAATTGTGTATGAATATTTGTACTTAATTATACTTTTAATATAATTTAATCTTATCCTTATTAATTATTCAAATAATTATGTAATATTTTATTTAACTAATTACTATTTATTCATGGAATGACACGTTCATCCTTATCAATTTTGTTTAATAATTACTTATAAAATTATTTTAATTCTAATACATGAATGGCTGTAGGTTTCATTATTTATGAAAAAGACCTTTTATGTCTAATTGATTTACTTTAATTATTATACCTATTAAAATTCCACAACTCACACTTATAAATAGTGGTCACTTTGAGCTAAACGAATTGTTCAACCTCGATAGTACCGTACCTATATTTATACGCACCTGTATGTTATACTATATCATTTCTGCTTATTTATATATTTATTCACACTATATCTCTACACATATTTATATGGGAGAAAAATTAAAGTACAATAGCGGAAGTGCTTATTTGCACTAGCATATAAAAAGTATGCTTATTTAAACTAAAAAGTGGTGAATGCCCAAAATTGTCCTTACCTTTTGTAGAATACATGTTTGTAGAATGATGTTTGTAGAATGAATGTATTCGACAAACACATTCGACAAACAATTTACCATTCGACAAACATATTCGACAAACATTTCTTATTCGACAAACATATTCGATAAATATTTCTTATTCGACAAACATTTCTTATTCTACAAACGTATTCGACAAACAATTTCTTATTCGACATATCGAATTCACATTCGACAAACATTTCTTATTCGACAAACATATTCAATTTAATAATTTGAAATTGAATTAATTTAACATTTTAATACAATTAAATTAATAATCAATAGTCATTCTACACTTTTTTTCTTATTTAAATTTGCTATTTTTATAAACATGTTTTAAAAAAAAATCACAAAAATATTGATGTCTCGCATTAAATATAACACAATATATAGATTTGAGATCTAAACGTACGAATTTAAAAAAAAAAAAACAAAAAAAACACAAGCATATCTATACACATGTATAGATCTATACAGACATCATCGATGAACATAAAAATCATAATCAAAACTCCAATTTGGGTGGGGCGGAGAGCGATCGAGAAAATGGGTTTTCGCCATTGTCGTTCTCTGCGGACGAAGAATGGAGATCTAAGTGGGGTGGAGAGCGAGAAGATGGTCGCCATCATCATTCACTGCGGGTGGCCGAACAGAGGATCGAAGGAGAAGGAGACGATTTGTTTGTTTTTTTTTGGAGCGGCGTTTTTTTTAGCAAAAAATGAGAAGAAGATTTGTGATTTGTTTGATTAGGGTTTTGGAATTTTTCTATTTAATACATCATTGACAAGGGTAATTTGGTCAATCAATGTAGAAAAGCTGTTTTTGTAAATGGGTGTGTAAATATCATGTTCGGCTATCTACATAAGGGCATTTTTTAACATTCTCACTATTTATATACTACACTAATTATTAATGAAATGAAGAGATCGAAGATAAGAAATGAAGTGCATGCATATGATAATGATGATTGGATTTCGAGTCGAGCATACTTGTTTCGAGTATGAATTTCTACATGTTTCTACGATGATTTTGAGGTAGGGGTTTATACTCTTTCTTATGATGTTTAAATTGATAATAACGTACGTGGAATGTTTTTTTGGTGATTGGACGATATTATGATGAAATGATGGAATGATATTTATGAAACCTGTGTACTTAAGATGGGTAAGTGACCAAAGTAATCGGGTCATCCGGGCGACCCGACTGTGTTTTATGTGCGCACCACATGTGAAAATTAAAATGAAAGGAAAGAATGTTTATGTCGTTTTTCATTGAAAATGATGTTTCATGTATGTGCAAAGTTGGTTTCATTATCGTTTGATTGATATAGATTCGTCCTACTGAGCGTTGAACTTACCCTTTCAACACGTTGAATTTTTCAAGATACCGAGTATGATTCGAGAGGGAAGACGAGAAATCTTTTAAAATGGTTAAATTGTAATTTTTATTATTTTTAACTTTCGTTGCAATATAATTTATTTTTAATGAAATTTTGAATAATGCCCAAGTATTTATATTTAAAATAGTATTTTTATGCTTAAAATTATTTTTCGAAAATGGGGTGTTACGTATATAACAATAATAATTTTGTTGGTTTCACAAAAATAGGTTATTCTCGATTTGGTACAATAAATTGACTCGTTTTCAATTTATTACGACAAACTATAAAAAAATTAATATATAAATTAAGGGTTTTTTAATCCCACGTGGACCAATAGAATTGATGAAAAATAATGTGCATTCACACTTCTAGACCAATCCAAATTCTCTAATTTTATTTTATTTTCACATCTAATAAAAATTAAAAATAAAACACAATAAATAAAAAATAGAAATCAACTTATTTCTCTTCCTTAACTTGTCTTATAAATACGAAGAATGTATTTTCGGAAATTATATATTAAGGATCATTAATTATAATTTTGTAATACCATTTTTTAATAATGGTTATGGTAATTAAATCTATTTAAATTTAAACCCCATTCATTTATTTATAGTGAATTTAAACCATTCAAATTTTATGTTCATTTTATATAATTATATTAATTACCTAATATTAATCTCAATAATGTTGATTTTTTTGATCAAAATCTTCAAATCTATTTTTCTTTTTATGTTTATAATTACAATGTAAATTGATTGGTTAAATTTATCCGTTTAAATTTCAATTATTATATTAATATTATCAATCCCATTTAATTGAAACTATTATATTAAATTATTATAATTAAAAATACCAATTAAAAATTAATCAATTCAAAATAAGAATTAAAAATAGAAGTATTTAGGAAAATGAGTATTTTAGTTTATTAATTAATATTCAAACTTCATAAAATATACTTTCAAATTTAGGATTTTTTTTTTTTACTTTTTTCTTAATTAAAGTATTATTAATTTTATAATTATAAAAAAGTGTAAAAAATTACAAAAATACCCTTGCGGTTATTAAATAACCACCCTCTCGTGTATAATAAGAAAGAGTAGTTTGACAAGTTGCTCTAATTTATAATTAAGAAAAACTAATAAATTTAATTATAAATAATTAATTAAATTTACACTTTTCCAAAATCTCCCTTAAAAATATCAGTTTAAGAACATAAGACTCTTCAAAAGTTTATCACGTGAATTAAAATAAATTGATTGTTTCAAATTATATATAAAAAAATTACTTAATATTTACGGTTTCCATAAATTGTTGGGAAAATTTTCAAAATACACCTTTTAATATAAAATATTTCGTAGTTACTTTGTTAGATCCACAAATAAAAAAAAAAGAGCGTCGGGTAAAGTGCATTTTTGGGAGAAGATTTTGTGAAAAAGTCTTGAGATTCAGTCTTGTTAAAATGGCCCTTATTAATATTAATTCATTTTATATTAATTTAAAAATAAATCAAATAACTTCTTATTTTATGAAAAATACAAAAATTGTTTTATATAATTAAAATATGGATTTAACCCATTAACCTGTACCCGTTTCATACCCACACCCGAATCTCACAATTTCAACCGAAAATCGAAATCCCCAAATTTCTGAAATTAGGGTTCTACCGCAAAACACAAATCCCAAATTGCATACAGCTCAATTCCGGTCTGTTGCTGTTCAATTTCTTCAATCCCCAGCTTGGACGCGATTCCGGTCAGCTTCAATCTCCACATGCGCATCTTCCGCCCGCGTTTTCTCCATCGATTGTGTTCTCTAGCTTGGACGCGATTCCGGTCAGCTTCAATCTCCACTGGCGCATATTCCGCCCACATCTTCTCCATCATATGAGTTCTCCAGTTTGGACGCGATTCCAGTCAGCTTCAATCTCCACAGCCGCTGCATTTCAGGTATGAAATCGATTTGGTTGTCAGTGAATTATTTGGGTGATTTCATAAAAGATATAGATGGCTTGTGGTCATGGGAGAATGCATGTGGTGCAGAGGAAGGAAAATCATTTCCATTCCGTGTTCCAAAGATTATCAAATATGTAGAATTGTATGAGAAATTAATAGAGAAACTGAAAATTAATACAAACTTACATGAAATAGTTTTGCGATGTCCTAATCCTATTTCCCCGAAGGATCTACTGTATGAAATTTTTGATGATGATAGTGTGGACTGGTTGATCACAAGGTGTGATTGCAGTCCTCTTTGTGTGACTGTGAAGTTACAGGAACATGTTGTAACTGAAATTGGAAGTAATAGATTGACACAATTAGAGAATGAGGATGTTAGATTGCCATTTTGCAATGAGGGAGTGGATCACAAATCTGTGGCTGTGGTAGAAGTTGGAGTTGTGGTAGAAGCTGTGGTAGAAGTTGAAGCTGTGGAAGTTGCTGATGATGGAGTTTCTGATACTATTGTTGTTGATGATGAAGGAGTTTGCAATGAGGGAGTTGCTGATACCATTGTTGGTGAATATGTTGGTATTGAAAGAGTAGTTGCCCTCATTTCTTTGGAAGTAACTGAAAGAGTAGCTGCCTCTATTTCCTTTACAGAAACTGAAACTGATAGGCAACCTTCTGCTCCGGGAATTTCTTTGGTTGAAGATATCAATGCTACAGACTATTTTGAAAGACAAGCTGTAAACTCTTGCTGTGAAATTCCATTTTGAATTCAAGGTGAAAAAGTCTAACAAGACAGTATACAGAGTTTGTTGCATAGCTTAACAATGCAAGTGGCAGTTAAGTACATATGCTATGGGAGAATCAAATTTATTCAAAGTTGTGAAATATAAGTTTCCCCATTCTTGTTCTCTTACTATTCGTAACACTGACCATAAAAATGTTTCTTATAAGTTAATTGGAAGGCTCGTTGTTGAGAAATTCCAAGACCCAAAACGTGTTCATTCTCCAAGAGATATTATTACTGACTTTCTCCAAGAATACGGGTATGAGATAAGTTATACAAAAGCAAACATGTCTCAGCAGTATGCTATTGGACTGATCCGGGGTAATCCTAAAGATAGTTTTGGAAAACTTCCAAAGTTCTTTTACTTGTTGAAGTTGGCCAATCCTGGGACAATGAAATTCATTAAAACATCTGATGATAATGTATTTGAATATTGTTTTATGGCACTTGGCCAGAGTATTCGTGGGTTCCAGTCTTCCCTTTGTCGAGTCATTTATGTAGACGGGACTTTCTTGAAAAGTAGATTTAAAGGCAATTTGTTAGTTGCAACTTGTCAGGATGGGAATCGACAAATATATCCTCTTGCTTAGGCAGTGGTGGACTCAGAGAATAATAATTCTTGGACTTGGTTCTTTGAGAAACTGAAATTAATAACTGGTGATACCACTGATGTTGTCATACTTTCTGACAGTGCTGAAAGTATCAACCATGGTTTCCAGAAGGTGTTTAAGAATGCATGCCATGGATTCTGTACACCATCTGAAAAGAAATTTGAAGGCCTATTTCCCTAGATGTGATGTTGATGACCTGTTTAATCGAGCAGCAAGGGCTTACACTATACCAGCTAGAGTTCATAAAATTATTCAATGCACTTTGTTTTGAAGCACTAAGGAATCAGAGATTATTTGGATGAAGGGTCCTTTAGGTATAGGTCTAGGGCTCACTTTGATGGCTCAAGATATAATATCATGACAACCAATAATGTAGAGGCCCTGAACAGTGTGCTCCAATCAGCAAGGAGGTTTCCCATTGTTGGTTTGCTCACAGAAATAAGAGACATGATGCAAAGATGGTTTACTGAAAGACATGAGGCATCACATTTATGTGGTACACAGGTCACTCCAAAAATTGAAGCAGAAATATTGAAGACATATAATCATATGTTGGAGGTGTCCCCTGTGGTTAGGGTGATTTGAAACCCGAATAAGTTTCAGGTGTCTGTTGAGCAGTTTTGCAGACTTGTTGATTTGGAGGCACGTACGTGCACATGCAAGAGGTTTGATTTGGATAAGATGCCCTGTATTTATGTAGTTGATGCAGCAAAACATGTGGGGGTGGACTTCTTTGCCTGTGCAGTGATTATTACCTTGCTGCAACATGGAAGATGAACTATTCTGAGTTCATCTTACCTCTGCCTAATGAAGATGAATGTGAGTTTCCTGATGAAGTTCTTAATGTAGATGTTTTTCCACCAAAAGTTAAGGCTCAAAGTGGACGACCATTATTGAAAAGGAAAAAATCAGTCAGGGAACCGAGGGGGCCTGAAGATAGAATGAAGAAGACTAGTCTTCCAAAACAATTGAGCCTAGAAGCAACTGAAAGTGATGGATAGCCTCTGGAAAAGAGTCGAGAGACTGAAAGTGATGGAGAGCCTCTGGAAAGGAATTCTGAAAGATATGCGAGCTTGAATTCTTTGATAACAAAATGATGGAGTTCATGGTATAATATGATTGTGTTTATTATTTTATAATTTAGTTCAAATTTAATTTCTTTAACTTTTTTATGGTGTATGTAAAATACTTTTGATGGATTTTTTTTAGTTTGATGAAATGACATTTTAATTACTAATATAAAGTTAATTTCATGAAATAACATTAATAATATAAAGTTAATTTCATTAGATAACATTTTAATTACTAATATAAAGTTAATTTCATGAAATAACATTAATAATATAAAGTTAATTTCATTAGATAACATTTTAATTACTAATATAAAGTTAATTTCATTAAATAACATTAATAATATAAAGTTAATTTCATGAAATAAAATTTTAATTACTAATATAAAGTTAATTTCATGAAATAACATTTTAATTACTAATATAAAGTCAATTTCATGAAATAACATTAATAATATAAAGTTAATTTTATTAAATAATATTTTAATTACTAATATAAAATTAATTTAATGAAGGTATATGGTATTTAGTCTTAGGTGTATTGAAAATTTATATATCACAATGTGTAATTTCATAGAATCTGGCTTATATACCATGCATATTGCCTATAGGAGACTTCATACTAAACGGTTTAGAATTGCATTAGGTATATTACAATTATTCTTAGGTATGTGTGTCTGGAATTCATGATTAAATCATAGCCTTCCGTTCAAAACTGAATAATACAATATTTAATCACAGCCATCTATTAATTTCAATAAATAAAAAATGAATAAATCAAGAATTAATCATAGTCATCCGTTCAAATGTAATCAACGACTGTGTTTGTTAGTCTGATCCAATGGTCAACTTTACATCACAACCATCCATTCAAGGTAATCAACGGCTAGCAACACACCCGTTCAACCGTTCAACTCCCCCGTCGGTCGGTCACACGCACATCTTCCCGTAATGATGTGAGTACTGTATAATTATTGTATATTATTATTATTTTTTACTTTAATCACCCCCATACCCCCTCTAACCCTAATCATTCACTTCATCCTCATCCCTTTCATCTTCTTCGTTCCAGAACCGTTCAAGCATCCGTTCCAGGTATTTGTTTTTTTTTTTCATCACTTTCATGAAATAACTATTTGGAAGTTTCTTATTAATGAACTACCACATACCAATTTTTTTTATGGTATACCCTCTTTTTTGCAGAGAATGAAGAATTTGGGCGAATCATCCAGCCTTGCTCATAAATGCCACAAATGTGGACAAGAAACAAACGCAGCAGTTTCGGGATATTCGAAGACAATAGGACGTCTCTACGCACGATGCCGGTCGCACGGTGATTGCTCAAAAACTATTTATAAAACCGAAAGATTTACTACGTAAATCCCCCGAGTCGATCTCTCGAGGAGCAATGCTATCGGCTTGTGAATGTCACTTTGTATATGCTAAGTAATAGTTCCAAGAGGGAGAATAATTCATTATAAACTAAGGGGGGTTGCAATGAGTGTTTGATTATCAACTAAAGCAAGTATTTAAAGCGAGGAAATAAAGAGCGGTTGGTAGCAAATGAGTTGGAAAGCAAGGTTTAGCTAGCCATTATCAAGCACTCAAAATCACAATCCACAATCGAATAAGCCATAATCGAGAGGAAACGAAGAGAATCTCACCACGGGAGTAATGGAATCGATGGATGAAGGAGACGATCGAACCGAGCTTCCGAAATCGAGGTCGAACTTCAACTTGTCACCCGGAGAAACCGATCCGATGAAAACGTCGGGCTCGAAGAGAGGAAGATCATTTGTGAATGAGATTTTGTCGGATTCTCGACGTACGGAATTTAGATCGTGAATTTATGTTGAGAATTTGAAGAACACAAATGGAAATATGGAAAACTTGGAGAGAAAGAAAAGGGAGAGAGTTGTGGGAATTGGTTTGTGAATTGAGGTCTACTCTCTCCAAACTACACACAACTATTTATAGTTTATCCACAAGACTAACCAAAAATACCAAAAAGCCCTTAAAACAAGTCAAACATAAGTCAAGACTTTATTCCTTCTCAAATTCATCCATGGAAAGTGCTGGTGCGTTCTGGGCGTAACTGGAAATTTAGCAACCGTTGAAGTTGTAGATGTCGAAGTTGGGAACATGATGTCCAAATTTCAGGCCGATCCAACGGTTAACGAAGCGGGAAATTCAATTCTCCCAAAGTTGCGCAGTGGTGGAATCCGGACACAATGTCGCCCGACGGGAAACTGGTGTCGGCCGACACCAATCCTTCGGACGCGGGTTTTTCTGCGGACGCGGGCTCGATATCCTGGAATTGGTACATTTTTACATGTATGTCGCCCGACACCTTATGACTGTCGGCCGACACCTTAGACTTGGTCTTTTCTACACTTCATTTCTTCAAGCGAAAACAGCTTTCCTTCCCTTTGGTCGGTGCACTATATCTTCGTCTCCGATTGTTATTTAGCAAAGTCCACCGTTGATATGGTAGATATAGAAGTCTTCTACATGTCTGGAAATTTTGGAGACGATCCAACGGTGGAATTGGCGGGGATGACGATTCTCCCAACGCTGCGCAAGGCTGGAAACCGGTATGAGCCGATTCGTGCATTTCCTTCTCGTTTTTGCTCAATTCTCGTCCAAATCCTACAAAACCACAACCATAAAAACATAAACACATAATCACATTAATAGGATGAATATTAGCACAAAAACAATACAAGAAAGTCACACAAAACAATAGAAAATATCGCACAAAAACGTGCGAAACAACTCCCCCACACTTAAACCATTGCTCGTCCTCGAGCAAACAAGAGAACACAAAACATAACGAAAACAAGGCAAGTTATCCACAAAAGAATTTAGAAATTAATTCCGGCTATCGATCAAATCAAGTACTAACGAGAAAAGTTCGAACACCACAAAGATCACATCGAGTAAGTTCATAAAGCAATCGGGTTACCTCAACAAACCGACTTTTTCCTCACAAATGATGCACTCGTTTCTTATAACTCTCGAAGCAAGGGTTCACTCAAAACATATTATGCAAGTGAAAAGAGGTAAATCAAGATGAACTTGCATATAAAGAACAACCGGGAACAAAGAGTATAATCAAGAAAAGACTTCATGTAATAACCACAATGCGCAAAGGATAACAACCATAGGCAAGCATACACGGAAGACTCCACTCATCAAATTTATCAATCTCAAGAATCAAGGAACTCTAATCAATACAAGGTTGTAATGGGGCTAGGTTAGGGGAGATTCGGGTAATTTTTGGAAATAGTGACTCATTGGCCATTGTGGCCCCATCCTTATTTCTCCGTTTCCTCACCCTCATCACCACACTCAACTCTCAAATGACACTAAAGGATCAACTTTATATAATGAAACACTTAACCCGATTTCCGGGTCATCGAGGAATAATAATAATCAAGTACTCACACTTTAAGATTAAGCTTGGGCTCACTTTGTCAAAACAACATTCTCTCTTATATAGTGGATGGTTCTTCACTTTTTCATATCATAGAGAGGAAATAATAGCTTGGAGCAATATATGGGAGTACACGTGGCTAATTGCACACATAATAATGATCAATAACGCAATGGCGGCTACTAGCAAACACCTCGAGGTACTTAAACCTCATCACACAACACGGAGTTTTTCTCACAAATTTATCATAATACGCACACTCCAACATCGGCTTAAGGGTGATGAACAAAAGGGCATAACGTAGTCTCAAAGGGGTTTACTATGGTGTCCCTCGACGGGCTCGGGGATTTCAAAAATCTCCTTGAAAGGTTTTGATCCTAAGTGATTAGTTCCCATCATTTTCAAGATCATGAATGTTATGACAAAGAGCTTTGAAAACCGAAATACACGAGTTCTAGTTATCTCATATCCTTAAACACACCAAGTTATAGAGCAAGAAAGCATGAGTCTCAAGAAGCAACGAGATTTTTTAGAATTTTCGCTCAAGAAAGAAGTTAACAAAGCTCAAAACTCACAAATGGCTTTTGAAAAATTCGAATTTGTTTAAAGCAACCAAATTACCTACTCACCCACAAAACATTCAACTTTGAAATATCCGACCATTTCTCAAAATTTTTGGTTATACCGGAAAGAACTTCAATTATCGATTATTTCAAACTCGCCAAGGTTTCGGAACATCCCCCCCCCCCCCCCCCCCACACTTAGAAATAGAGCATGCCCCCATGCGAACAAGCAACATGCATATGCAATGAAAAATCGGGCATGACCTCTACGAATATAATGAAACCGGGGGACAAGCAAAATCACACAACAAGGAAATAAACAACCTAAAACAAAGTACAAACACATAACACAAACAATAGCATACCAAAATAACATATCCACCAAAACAATCCAAAAGGGAACATCCCCACAAACCAAAGTTTAACAATCCACAACCAAAGCACACAAATAAAAATAACAATATTCAAAATCACACACGAATAAAAGCACAAGTCTCAAAAGAAGCTCAAAAGAGAACGAGCATAAAAGAAAAAGATAGGGGTAGATGCAACCATCGATCAAGGGCCGGGGCGATCAAAGTACTCGTACGCACGGGTCTTGAACTCGATCCACTCGTCATTCCAAGCACTCTCCCGCGCCCTCCTCTCGGTCTCGGCGGTCTCCAAGGTGGTAAGACGAGCATTGACGGAGTTGTGAAACGCCGTCTCCCGAACATCACGTGCATCCTCCCGAGTAGAGTAGACCGTATACCAAGCTCCAAATTGTTCCGTCACAGAAGGACGGAACTCGGCAAAGTGAATATCCGGGCCTTGGGCGGCACGGGGAGGAGAAGAGGGGCCGGCGGCATCAATAACGGGACGAGACTTGAGGTGCATCCTCACAGCCCAAGCAGCCATCGGTTTGAACCGAGTGGGACCAGCCATGTATCCGGCTCGGTTGAGCTCCTCGTAAGTGATCGGCTTCGGAGGCAAAGGCTCCAACTCCGCGGCATAGGGTCCGAAGTCGATCCCGGCATGAACGGCAAGCATAGACACCAAATAACCGATGCACGGGCTAAGCGTCTTACGCTTCACCAACTCCTCCAAAACCCCGAACATCGTCCCGCACAACGATACCTTGATGCCCAAATGAGCACAATGAAGCATCCAAAGTTCGGACAAGCTCATCTTGTTCCCCTCAAGCTTTGCGGAGAAGTTCGGTGCTATGAACTTGTGTAGGAAGACGAGTGCGGGCTCATTCAAGTACCCGTTACTAACTCCGGACAACCAAGACCCGTACGAAGCCAACTCCACAAACGCGGCACTCGGATCCCAAGAATCTGGAATACCTCCCTCGCCATCGATGTGGAGACCCCAAGCATCACTCATAACGTCCGCGGTGAGGGTGTGATCAATACCTCCAAGTCGGTAAGTAGCTACTGCCCGCTTCGGGTCCTTTGTGAAGGTCATAAGGAACTCCATCGAGAGCTTCCTATAGCAAGGAAGTGCGCACGCCTCAAGTCGAGTCAAACCTAGAGTAGCAAGAAGTTCCGGCATACGCTCGTGGACTCCACATCCTCGAAGGAACGTCCAATCAAAGGACGGAGATGCGGCTGTCGACCCGGCACAGAGGAGTAGTAAACGAGCGATCTCCGTATCGCCAATCGGGACCAACCCCATAGCACCACCCCCATCGACAAGGTCATACTCCATCGCTTCTGCTGCGGCATCGGCCATAATCAGAAAATGGATGAGGCGAATGAAATCGGCACGGTACAGAGGCTGGACTGCCTGACCTGAGGTGCTGTCGGGCTACAGGTGGACAGGTGTCGGGCGACAGGGACAAATCCCCAATTCAGGAACCCTGATTTCTGGATGTCGGGCGACAGCTAGGGAACAAAAGGGCGATGTCGGGCGACAGCTGCAGAACTCAGACCCAAAATTCCGGCCAACTTCAAGGGAGAACGAAGAACTAGAATACGAATCGGAGAAGGGCGAGCCAATAACCTGAAAAAACGGACGGTAAAGGACGGTGCGCGGGTGCAACGTGACTGGGGAAGGTCGGAGCCGACGAGCAGCGAGCTTTGGTGGTGTTCGCTGCCGGAGACAGAGAGAAACGGAGCAGAGGTGGTGGGTGGTTACGGCGTCGATAGATAGCGGCGGCGTCCAGTGGTTCGTACGACGGCGGTTTGAGCGGAAGTCGGTCGAGGTCTTCGGTGGTTGCAGTGGTTGATGTCGGCGGTTGCTAGAGGCGGTAGTATGTGGGTCGTCGGCGTGGGTGATGGACGGTGGTGATGGATGGAGGCGGTGGCGGTGGCAGACGGCGATGTGTGACGGAGAGGGTGGAGGGCGATGGAGGTGAAAAATGAGGGGGGGGGGGGGGGGCGGAAATTAGGGTTACCCCATTCAGGTTAAATCCCGCTAAGGTGTCGGGGGACACCTGTAAAGCTATCGGGCGACGGGTATGAAATTAAGGAGAGCGACAGGGTGCTGCCCGTGTCGTCCGACTGGTTCTGAGGTGTCGAGCGACACCCTGTGCAGAATTCCTGTATTTCTTCGATTTTACCCCGATTTCGCCCGTCCCGATTAATACTCCTCGACCCAAACTGTGAGTAGGCTCTCACTAGCACTCTTAACGTCCAGAGCATGACGTCCGTGGATACGCCTCCACGGGGCACTCGTTTACGTCTCGAGCCGGACATTTATCCAAACACTACTACGAACGGGCATTCGAGCCCGACTCCATATCGTCAAACCTCTTTCCAAGCGCCACTTGCTTGCTCTCAACCTCATCAAATCGTCGTTTCACATAAAGGGAAAGACCATCAATTTGAGTTTTACGGGCTTGATCCCATTGAGCGGCATCACGTAGTTGGGAAGCATGATTCTCGTTTTCAAGGATGCGGAGTTCGCCCATTTGATCACGAATGTAGGCATGAAGCTTAGTATAGCAAGAGTCGGAGAGAGATTCCGTATCCAAAGTTGGACCGGAAGTAGAAGCAACACCGGACCGATTACTCTCGTACTCCGTCTTCTCCAAGTACCTCTTAATAGTTCCCCGTTCAAGAAACGGACGAAACGTGTCTTTATCCCTCATATATTCCCCTTGAACAAATTCTTGATAATCAATGTACTCCGGCAAGACATAATCAAGTTCTTCCAATATCAATTTCGGAGTGATGACCTTGAAGTGAATAGCTAGCAATGTGATCAAATGCCCCAAGCAAGGCCGCAAAGTCGGTCGCTTTGTAAGAGTCTCAATTTGCTTGAACATCATATCCACCAAGCACACTTGAATATTTTTAGTCGCACAATCAAGGAGCCACAATTCCGTCGTATTAACTTTATTACCTTCAAGTTTGGCTAGGATATTGTGAGAAATGAACTTGTGCACACAAATGAGTGTCGGATCCTCAAGAAATGCGTTGCTTAACCCTTTCCCAGACCAATTATCGAATGTAGTGAGCTCCTTCCAAATCGGTTTAGCATCCCAATCACTTGGCGGCTTAGTCACACCCTTCGTATTCATCTTCCACACCGAATGCATGTCCGTCGGAGTCAACTTGTACTCCTTATCCATCATCCGAAACGTAGCCGATCATCGAGACTCATCAAGTCGAAATGTCGAGAAGAACTCCGTAGTAATGGGCTCCCACAACTTTTCCACATCCGTACCCACAAAGTAAAGACCAAGGGGAATAAGTAACTCCTTCACTCGACTCCAAATCTTCATCCGCTCCAAAAACCCGGTGCAAAATCCTCTCGGGGGGCTCGATTTTAGATCTCTCATTTTTCCATACATCTCCTTCTCCGATTGAGCTCGTATAGGGAAAGGAATCTCACTAACGGATGCACCGGTAAAAGGGGCGTTCTCAACTCGTTTCTTCTCTTTCGGAGCATCCTCGACTCGTTTCTTTTCTTTCGGACCCTTCTCAACCCGTTTATCTCCACCCTTACTCAAATTCGTCCATGGAAAGTGCTGGTGCGTTCTGGGCGTAACTGGAAATAGCTCGTACGTCCTATCGTCGATCAAACCGTTGAAGTTGTAGATGTCGAAGTTGGGAACATGATGTCCAAATGTCCTATCGTCGATCCAACCGTTGAAGTTGTAGATGTCGAAGTTGGGAACATGATGTCCCAATTTCAGGCCGATCCAACGGTTAACGAAGCGGGAAATTCAATTCTCCCAAAGTTGCGGAGTGCTGGAATCCGGACACAATGTCGCCCGACGGGAAACTGGTGTCGGCCGACACCAATCCTTCGGACGCGGGTTTTTCTGCGGACGCGGGCTCGATATCCTGGAATTGGTACATTTTTACATGTATGTCGCCCGACACCTTATGACTGTCCGCCGACACCTTAGACTTGGTCTTTTCTACACTTCATTTCTTCAAGCGAAAACAGCTTTCCTTCCCATTGGTCAGTGCGCTATATCTTCGTCTCCGATTGTTATTTAGCAAAGCCCACCGTTGATATTGTATATATAGAAGTCTTATACATGTCTGGAAATTTTGGAGACGATCCAACGGTGGAATTGGCGGGGATGACGATTCTCCCAACGCTGCGCAAGGCTGGAAACCGGTGTGAGCCGATTCGTGCATTTCCTTCTCGTTTTTGCTCAATTCTCGTCCAAATCCTACAAAACCACAACCATGAAAACATAAACATATAATAACATTAATAGGATGAATATTTGCACAAAAACAATACAAGAAAGTCACACAAAACAATAGAAAATATCGCACAAAAACGTGCGAAACACACGGGTTCTCACACTAGCTTCAACCATCTATAAAGGAGGAGGAAACCCCCCAGATCCGAAGGTAATCCCGTTTCATTTTGAATGCATGTTATCTAATTAATCTGAAGGTAACCTGCCTTCTCGTTTTAAACACTTATGTGGTTAGGGCGTAGGGGTATTCACTGATTTGGTTTGAACCCTATTATTTTACATGTATCAAACCCTGTTGTAACTACATCTATCAAACTATGTTGTAAATAACATACATTTATTTTACATACTGTGGATGCTATAGCATCCACATCTGTGACAGGAAGAAAAAGGAAGAGACCCTCATACAGTCCCAGATTCCACACAATTATTATTGATCCAGTCACGGAGTACATTGTAAGTATACATTGTTGCTGTGCTTTGTATGCTTTGCTTTTTATGCTTTGATTTTGATTCTGGTTTTCTGTTGTAACTTGTAACTTGTAACTACACCTTTGTTTGCTAGATTATTCCCAGAGCATTTGTGGATGCATGCACACACCATATCCCAAAGCAAGTGTTTCTAAAGACTCCTTTTTTGTCTAATGATGTATGCTGAATTTTATGAAGATGAGCTGGGCCGCATGATTCTAGGAGAAGGATGGTCAGCCTTTAGAGAGAAATATGACATTCAGAATCATCACTGCTGGTATTTGAATGGAACTACTTATTCCACATCTTCTAGATTGCTATTTTTTATAGGGACATGATTGAGATCAAGTATGTTGTGGATGGAGGCCGGAGGAGCCGGGAACTGGAGGTCTGTGAGAGCTTTCTACTTAAATTGAAAGAACATCATCGCTATCGCGTGTATCGCGTGGTAAGTGTTATGTTCTTTCTTTTTCATTTACTTTTTTTAGTGTCATCTACAATTTCCATTAATATTTTGTTTCCAACTTCACTGCAGAGGATTCCATCAACATTTGTTGCGGCTTCGGGGCTCCAGTACAAGGTTGAGGTGAAGCTTGCAAATGAAAGAGGGGTGAAAATGCCAGCCACGATGTTTTCAAGAATGGTAAAGGAGAGCAAGTATGTGTTCCTCGAGCAGGATTGGAGAGTCTTCTGCCAGCAGAACAATTTGAAGAGAGGAATGACTTTGCTCTTCACCTACGATCATGTCTCGAATACACTGCACATATCCCAAGCACCCCCTCTGTGAACAAGGCTGTTGATACAAACTCAAACCCGATTCACTAATTCACTATAACCAACCAAATTAAACATTAACATATAAATTGCACCAAACTAAAACAAAACCAGACTAATTCACTATAACCAAACAAAATTAAACATTAACATATAAACTGCATCAAACCAAAACAAAACCATAATAGCAGATTTTTTAACAATTACACAATTGTTTTCAGAACTTGAATGAAACAACATCTGCACAAAACAACTATTCAGATTGTCTACAACCCAATTTCCCCATTTCAAAACTTCAATGAAGCATAATCTATCAACTTGAATGAACCAAAACCAAAAACTTTATTTTTCCTGAATTCTTCCTTCGTTCCTTCTTCACAGTCCTGTAATGGCATTGCCATATTCACATCTCATCCCATTTCATGTCATATGGCCCATCTCATGTCATATGGTCTGATCAGTGATCAATAATCTGCATTACAAAAAGAACATTTCAAATTGAATTGTAAATGGATCAAATATCACATTTGTTTATATCTAAAGCTCAGAGGATGAACACAGAAAAATGATTTGGGGCTTAGTGTTCTGCACCATAAGAATTATATTGTTAAACATTTTAATTCATGCTGATCAAAATTGATTTGGAGATTAGGGTTAGAGTTCTGCATTTGAACCTAATTCTTTGAAAATTTGGGGGAAAGTGGAAATTCAAGAAATTTATGTTTTGGTGTTCAGCACTATAAGAATTATATTAGATAAACACTCTAATTCATGCTGCTACCAAAATAGAAGAAATTGATCAAATTGATTTGGGGATTAGGGTTCTGCATTTGAACCTAATTCTTTGAAAAATTGGGGGAAAGTAGAAATTCGAGAGATTTATGTTATGAACAGACGAATTACTACACATTCAAACAAAATTCATTTCAAATTTCAGTAGTCGACGCGAGATTACCTCGGCTATGGCTATCGTTTGGATCAAAATATTTGCCATTGGACACTGATTCCTCCCACGCCTGAGCAACATGTACCACCGACTACGTCTCTGAATCTAATTTCTTCGAATTCAATCCAATGTGTTTTTCCAGAAAATTAGGGTTCTATGTGCGGTGGGAGAGAGAATTTGGGGATGAAAACGTTGAAAATCGATTCAAATGAGAAAGAATGAAAAATGGATTTACGTACTTCACATATAACGTTAAGATTTCTAATAAAAAAATATTTTATAATAAAAAAATATTTTCTAAATTAATTTTAAGTTTTTAGAATAATATAAATTCAATTAAATCATTTTCTTTTCTTTTTTAAAAGCTTGACTTTGTCAAAGGCTTCATAAACAAAAGGTCTTTGAAAGTGGACCTTTAGCCAATTATCCCATATAAAAAAAGGTATATTTAGAGAAAAAAATACTTTGGGTTTGAATACTATAAATAAATACTATTCTTTTGAATAATTGAAATTAATGAACATTTTATTATTGTGTATCATAATTTGATGTAGTTTAAAGTTCCATAATTATATTTCCAGTATCATTTTCAATTGTAAAATGTCTTTAATACCCTTTATGTTTTAGTTATTGTATCTAAAATTTTTTACATTAAAAAAATCTTTTAGTATAAAAAAAATATAATACAAAGACATCACGAATTTATAATAGAGTTTCAAGTTTCAACCCTTTTTTTCATCAGTCGCCACCAACCTAACATTGCTCGACACAGTCCGATTGAATTTCAAATCTCAAGCTGACGCGGTGGTGCTCGACACACTGGTCCAGTGGTCCTCGAGGAGCCTGACGAGGCTGTGGTGCTCGCGTGGCGGAAGGGGACTCTCTCCCGCCGCGGCAGGTGTTCGTCATGGCACAATTCGCAGGGAAGAACTATTTGCTGATTGTGGGCGTGGAGAGCAGCGTTCTAGTGAAGCACGACACGAGCCGACAAGTTCGACCCTGGATGTATATCCTCTGCCCACACACTGCCCACACACACCCTCTGCGCGACACGTGGATTCCACTTATCATATTTTAATGTATTTGTATGTAGTTATTTGTTAGTCAATTTTTAAGTGCACATATTAATTTATTTATTAATTTTATAAATAATATTGTTTTCACTTTTTTAAAAATATATTAAAATAAATAAATACATATAAATATGAATATATATAATGATTTGCGAACCTAATCATGTTTAAAAAAAATCTATATTTTTTTATTATGCAATTCACAGCTAATTTTATTTATTTATTAATTTCTCTCAAATAAAAATTTAAAAAAGTAAAATTTTATTAAATTAAAAAAATTATACTTCTATTTTAAAAGTATAAAACTATTTTTCCGTCGCGAAAATTAAAAAAAAATATATTACTTTTTGACAATTTTATGAAAAGAGAATGATATCTATTTAAAATGTTCTTAAATATTAATTTTCATTATATATTTAGAATGTATTAATAAATTTATAAAAAAAAATATATATTTGTAAATATAAAAAAAATGTTTTCACCAAATTAATAATAAGAAAACTTCATTTGTTATTAAATCTAATTATTTATTTCATGCCATTTGTCAAATATTTCATTAGATTTGATTGAAGTTCAATATATTTCAAATGAATTTTGTGATTCATTAATTTACATAGTGTTTATTTATATTTAAGGAATAATTTATTTAGCTTTATCCAACACAAAATTTAAGTTATATAAAAATAAGTAAACATAATAAAAAATAAATAAAAAATTTTGTTGTGATTTGCCTAATAAAACTATAGATTTTTTAAACACGATTAGAATCACGAGTCATTATATAAATATTTATATTATGTATTTATTTTAATCTTTTTTTATTAGTTATAAATTTAATAAATAAATTAAAATGTACACTTAAAAAACGACTAACAAAAAATTACACACATATATAGTAAAATATGATAAGTGGAATCCACGTGTCACGCAGAGGGGGGGTGTGGGCAGTGGGTATGCATCTAGGGTCGAACTTGCCACACGAGCCACATATCTTGGTCTCGCTGGTGACGCTCGAGGAAATGCAGGGCGTGATTAGAGAGCCGCTTGTTAGCGAAAGAAGATGCATGCCCACGAAACGAACCCATCTTATAATTCGGTCTGCGGATAGGAACAATCCAACACTGATTGTCACCCTACTTTGTATAGCAAGATCAATATTCTAATTATCAATTTTTTTACTTAATTTTATGTAATACAATTACCTGTTTGTTTGATAGTTTCAACGTTCCTAATTTTGTATAATACAATTACAGTAGAAACTCCATACAGTCATATCGTTGGGACCAGTAAAATATATTACTATAGAGAGTTTATTTTTATATAGAGTTTTACAAAATAAAAATATTTTTTTCGAATAAAAAATAATAAATATAAAAATAACATACATTATATTTATGTATCTTTAAGTTCATATAACAAATTTAATAGTTTTGACTATAAATATTTGACCATATATATATGTAAAAATTGTATTTAACATATATTAAATAAAATACTAATTAATCTAAAGACTATAAACATTGATCATATAGTATATATAATTGATTTTGATAAACATTTTGAATCATTTTAAACATGTTATAGATTTTAATAAATAAAAATATTATTAATAAATATTTTTTACTATATATTAATCATTTATTCTTATATAGAGGTATAAATCCTTAAGGCGGGACTCGAAAAATGTATGACTTATGACAATGTGGAGTTTATTCCTAATTATAACTGGTCCCAAGTCGAGACTTGAATTTTTTATTATTATAGGGAGTTTATTCCTATATAGAGTTTCTACTGTACTAGTTTATTTGCTAATTTTGTGTAATACAATTACAAGTTTTTTGGATAGTTTCGACGTTCCTATGTGTAATATAATTATCAATTATTTTACTAGTTTTGTTTAATACAATTACTTTTTTTTTCTAGTTTCCAATTTTTATTTGTGTAATATAATTATCATTTTTTTTCTAGTTTTGTTTTAATTTTGTCTAATCCAATAACTCGTCTAGTTTCGTTCTTTAATTTAGTGTAATACAATTACTAGTTTTTTTTTCTAATTTTGTTCTTAGTTTTGTATAATACAATTATCAATTTTTTGCTAGTTTCATTCTTAATTTTATGTACTACAATTACTTGTTTTTTGCTAGTTTCGTTTTTAGTTTTGTGTTTGCTAGTTTTGTTTAATACAATTACATGTTTTTTTGCTAGTTTCGTTCTTGTCTTATATAATACAATTACGTGTTTTTTTGCTAGTTTGGTTCTTATTTTATATAATACAATTACTTGTGTTTTGCTAGTTTCGTTTTTAGTTTTGTGTATAACTGTTTGTTTTTTGCTAATTTGGTTTCAAATTTAGTAAAGTCTTTGTTATAAACTAAAATTGAATATAGTGCCAATTACTCTCTCGAACAAATGGTTTACTAGTTTCTGCTTCCTCAGACTGATGAGGAAGCTCATAAGCAGATCTCGGATTCGGAGTACATGATAAAAAATTCGTGTTTCGAAAGTAAGATATTTTTTCCACTTCTGAAACCCAAGAATTCAAGAAAGTAAAAAACACAAAATTACAACAACTCTTGAGAAACCCATTTCATACTTGAAAATTCAAAGAACTTAAAAACATTTTGAGGACAACAATCAATCAAATTATTTTCATTATATTTCCAGAAATAACTTGTTTTTGTCGATAACTTGTTGCGAGTTCCCGGAACCCGAAAGTTTAAGGAAGGAGACAATGGTGATTTAGAGGTGAAATTCGAAGCCCTATATTCAGTGCACAGGTTCGAGAGGAGTGGGCGTTGAGGTAGTGTTTGAAGGCAAACACGATTTCTCCTCCTATCGATTGATTTCGGCATCCAAAGGCCGATTGAAGCCCCCACGACGGTTCATATACATCCGCTTGGTGACCTTCCTCACGGCACCATTGTTGTTTCCCTTGTGGAATCGAACCCAACAGGGATCCCGAATTTCTTCATCGTCTCCATCTCGTCCTCAGTGCTCTCATATCTTTCCCACATATTTCTCCTCTTGCTTCTTTTCCTTCTAGGAAGCGTCGTTTTTATGCATGTCCTTGTCTCTGGAGACGACTCTTTGGAGGCAGGGGAGCGCGAGCAGTTTTAGCGGTGACGGTGGCGATGACGCTCGAAACTTTGGTTTCAAGATTTGATTTCTCAAAATTTTGGTGTAAGAGCTCTGGTTTCTTCCGCCACAGTTGATTTGAAATAATTAATTGTTGGAGCTAGGTTTCTTATTGATGAAAGAGGTATAGATTAAGAATTCTTAAAATTGTTTTTGTAAACATTTGTTGGTAATCATTAAAAAAAACACAAAAAATGGGTAGTTTCGAAAGTTTTTACTCTTTTATAATTAGACTAAAGATTAGCATTTAACTATATTAAAAACTAACAACTTACTCTTTTTATATATCCCTAGAAAAAAATGCTTTTATGCCTTAAATTACATCAGATACCCCTTCTCCACACCAATAAAAAGAAGTAAAAAACCGAGCAAACAAATGTCTTTCTTTTTTCATGAACCTTTCTAGGAGATTTTAATGGAAAACATAATTAAAAAAGTTTAAATCCACAAAATCATCTTCTCCTACCGTAACCCAATGGAGGATGTTCCCGGAAATTTCACCCGTTACCGGAAATGTTGGAAATCCCACTTCGCGGCCGTCACCTAAGCAATAGATTATTGATATTATATACATTTTCATCTAATCTCTTATAGTAATTCCAACTATATTTTGCTTTCTATTTATATTTTGTGTAACATTAATATAATTAATATAATTTTATTAACTATATTTTTTTAGTTTTTGCTACTATTATCATTTGAATGAAAAGAGGTTTCGGATCCATGTCCCCGATGAAGTTCCCCTACATGAAGTTGACGAGTTATTCTATCGAGCCAACTTAAAGGAAGAACGTTCCTACTCCGACCCCGACGAAGAACAAGATAAAGATCAACCACTGATGGTACCGTCGGGAAACTCCTTTCGAAGGAAGCCGAAGGCACGCCAATCCCCCATCTTAACGGTATATTTCAAACAAATTAATCTTCATCGACGGCTTGGTACAAAAGTCAGAGTGTAACCATTGCAAACAACAATACGTTTGGGGCGGCGCTAACTCCGGCTACGGGTCGTTGAATCGCCATTCGAAGAGCAAGTATCCCGACAAGATGGGTCTCCCTACCACACAAACTCAACTCAACTATTCGGACAGCTCCGACACAACATTCCACGGCTCTTCGACACCCGACTCTTGAAATTGTGTATTTAGTACTTGGTTCTACCTTGAACTAGAATGTAAAGGGTAGAGTACAAACACTTAACACAATTTGGAGATTCTAAAAGAAAACTCTTATATATATCTTGTAAAGGGTGGAACCACTTACAAACACATCTACAAAATTCTAGCGAATCTTGTAGAAAGGTCAACACGACCAAAAACTAAGTCTACGTAGAACTAATCTAGCGACGCGTACTACTAAGACTAAACTGAGGGTAGAACCGGAGCTTTCTAGCGAAGTCTCTCGGTCTACAAATTTTCTCTCTCTAGAAAATGTCAAATCAATGCATGAATAGTGAATTCCAACAACCCGGTATTTATAGGAGTCGAGAATTAGGGTTTCCGGAATTCACGCTTAATGGGCCGAGCCCAAAACATCTCCATGGAATATTCGAGATTCCATTTTTCCGTACTTGACGAACCCAGCTCTACGCACCGCCACACTAGCGTGTTCTTCGTGCTTCGAGCTAGTGGTGGGCATAGCTGGAATACTTAGTGTTCTTCATTGGACTATCATTCTTCTAGCGAAGTCTTCTAGTCGCACCCGCAGCTGGCTTCATTCCTTAGCAGTCAATCGTCCAGCTCTTGTGTGTAGATATGCTTGCACCGCGTCCGTCAAGATGTTAACACTGATTCAAGGTCTTCACGGTAAGCCTTGAACTCTCTGATTGGTAGTGCGTTGGTGAACTCGCATTTCACACTGATCAACGTTGAAACACATTGATGAATTAGCTCGTTCAACGCTGACGCACTGATGTAACTCCAATTATGCTTGTAGAGCCGAAGTCTGCTTGTTCCACGCTAATGAACCGTGGTCACGCGTTGAGCCACTTGTTAATTCCACAGTTCATACAGCTCGTTCTACGTTGACCTAGCAGACTTGTATGAATTAATGAATATAAATCATACAAACATAAAACATGAAGTTACTACAAAACAAAGTGTATAGTTCAACGTAGTTCAAACAAGAACAACGTGGTTCTATGTTGAACTAGGAAGAACTACACACTAACAATCTCCCCCTTTTTGAGTCAACTTCATAAGTGGGGGTTCGTAGAGAAACTCCCCCTCAAATTAGTATCATACTCAAAAAAAGTTCGACGTTGAGCAAAGAAACATAATAAACATTCATACGTACTACAAAGCATAAGATATAAACATGCATACGTAGAACAAGAAAAGATAGCATATTAATTACATAACTCAAACCGAGCAAATCAACATTGTACCAAATGTATCATGCGTTAAACAGAGTTATAAGAGAAACAACATAAAGGATATCAAAGATAAATAGTTCAACGGAGGACAGTTCGGGAGACTGTTCGGGAGTAGTGTGGTGGCGCAGATCTTCCTCGTCAGACGCTTCATCAACCACTTTGAGGTTTGATTGATATGGCTTGCGTCTGGGCTTGTTGGCGAACTGCTTTCTACGTTTTCCCATGGCCACTTCGCTTTTGGCACGTGCAGCTTGGTCCGCTTTTATTCTTGCCTGTGCCTGCGGGCCACCAATAGCAGTTAAACCTTTACCTGCAGTGGTTGGACGTTGTGCAGGATCCTTCGCGCCAGAGTTTTTGAACGTGATCTTGGGGAGCTTGGGTGGCACGTGCGTGCCATCACTTGTTTTGGGTTTCTCAACAGCACTGGTGCCCGAGGAGCCCGCGCCCTTTGCTTTTTCAGCCTTTTTCACAACATCCACCTCCTTCACCGTACCATCAGCATCCTTATCTGTGTTCTAAATGTCTAGTTTAGTGACAATATGGAACTCCTTATCTGTGTTTTATTATCTATTAATCAAACAGTCTGCATTTTTGTTTATTATAACTCTGTGCTCTATAGTCCTAGATATATACGTTGTAGACAGTATGGCGTGAGGAGACACGCAGAAGATCATACTGTCGGTTACTCGTATATTATCGAACAGTGGCTCACGACTTAGATGGACAGGGACAATCCATCGGTACGTCGTTGTGTGACTGGTAGATAGTCGGTCTTGACTATCATGTTACACTCGTACACTTGGTGTATTGAGCAGGACCACGGGAGGGCGTTCGATTTATACTAATCGACGAAATCGAACTAGACCTCAGAATTACGGATATACGAATTCTTAATCCCTATATAATTATAGGTGCGTATGTCCAATTCTCGGTTCTTTAACTTGCCAATGAGTGAGACTATTTGATTAGTCGAGATACTCGGTAAATTGGGAATCGGAATTGTACACACGGCATGCTATAGATTATAGACAGGAAACCGTGTCCCGTTTATCGGGTTGATGACGTCCCCGAGATGAGCTCATAAAGTTTATCATGTAAACCCTGCAGGTGGATTTGTTCCACATGATAATAAGGATGAGTGGTACTAGTCTCGGATAATAAGAAACGAATTAATTTAATTATTAGTAATTAAATAAATTCGTGGACGTTCGATATCTTAAACACGGGGAAAGTCGTATATGTAATTTCGGCGGATTTATTATTGTTGAAATAATATTAAAATTAATTTCGGGAATTCAATTATTATTTTATAGTGGAGTTAATAATAATTAAAATTGAAATCGATTAATTAAGGAATTGCTTTTACGTATTCCAAGTTAATTAATATTTCAATTTAGCCCTTAATTAATTTATCCTTAGGTCCCTAACGTAGCTCTATTTAAACCCCCTCCCTTACCCTCTCTAAACCTAACATTCGCCGCAATTCTCATTTTTCATCTGAGAATAATTATTTTGCTTAGCGCAAAAATATTTTTCTCTGTGTGAAAAATAGAGTTAACGCAATTATAATTTTATTCTCTCATTGAGAATAATTATACCGTGGTTGAGAAAGAGAGAGTATAGACGGGAGAACTCCAGCGGATCGTTGCCCACACAGCGGTTGGAGACGGGGTCAGAGAATACGTTAGAAGCTCTAAGGTCTCAACAATCGACCGATAAGGTATGAGATCGGAACTTTCAATTCCGCATTTATTCGATCTCAATTATCTCGTTGAACATACATGAACGTAGATCGGTTCCCGTGGCTTGGATGTGATATTCTCGGACTGCTGGGAGGTTTATGACCTCCGGCGTGGCAGTCGGATCGAGAAAATCGCGTCGGAACAGCCGGAACGGGCGAACGGGGTCGCTGCTCGCAGCGACGAGGCGCCCGCCTGAGGGGCAAGCGCCCGCTCGCGACGGGCAGCAGGCGCTCGCCTGGGCAGCAGGCGCTCGCTTGCTCTGCTGCGCGAGCGCTCGCTTGGTAGGCAAGCGGCCGCTTGCTCCGGGCAGATCGCGAGCCGCGGCTTCGGCTGCGGCGGACGCACGATCTCTTGGGCGGCCGGCCATGGCTGTCTAAGGGTGACCTCCAGAAGTCGATTGGGGACGTCCGGATGTTCGATGGTTCGAACGGACGTGTCCCGGGTAGTCGATTTCCATCAAATGGTATCAGAGCCAGGTTTTGTTCGTTCTTTGTATTGTTTGCGAGTTTTGCCTTGCAGGTTGAACCCGATTATTATGGCCAATTTAATTTTATATTTTGTGCTGTATGTATGTGGTTTTGATTAAACTCTCGGGCTTGTCGAGATCGGTTTATTTTTGGAAAGTTGCTTGTTTGTAATAAATAAAAACGACGGGTTGAGTCGTTAGGTTTATTTAATTTTTCGTTGCATCCGGGACTTGTATAGGGTCGATCAAATGTATAGGATCGATACCGGACTTAGTAGAATATTTTGTAATTAATTTTCTGCTATTGGATCGAGACGAGATCGAAGCCCGGAGGAACGAGAATCGAAGTTGAGACGAGCAACGAGTTCGAGTTCCAAGAGACGTGCATTCGAGATTTTAAGGCCATAATAATCGGGCCACGTTAATTGCCTTTTGTGTGATTTACGTGTTTATTATGCTTATTATTTTATGCATGTATATCCCTAAATCGTAAAATACTAAGTGGGAGAGGGATTGGAAACAATCCCGCGGTCTCCATTCTCTGTTTCGAGAGTGATGTGTATTGACTTACGAGTTGGCTTTAGTGTCATCCTCCCTATCGGATAAAGTCGATACACGGAAATCACTTTGATCGAAATTCGAATTCAATTCCATTTATAGAATTGAACACTTAAGTTTTTTAAAGCAAATGCCTAATCTGTTTTTCAAAGACTAAGTTCAACTCGACTCATTCTCACCCCGGGGAGTGGAATGGAGCCAAAGCGCTTGCTTATGTCAATGACACTGATTAGAGACATTCGAGTCATTCGATGACTAGATCGATTGTCTGGTTGGCTCCCTCACTTAGTGAGAGATAGGGCTCAATTGCATGATTGATCGCTGGTTAGAAACTTCGAGTTTCACTTACGAGATATCAAGCTTTGATTAACGAAATTGTGAAATTTATTAAATGGAATTCAATTAACAAAGTTGTTTGTTTAGTAAACGTCCACACTATCGTGGCTTACTAGACGGAAACGGAACTTTGGGTTAATTGAGGCTCGACAGTTATAGGAAATCGTAAAGGGACCGCATGTCAACGTAAACGTCCACACTAACGTGGCTTGCGGTGGATATGTAGTTCCCGAGCGGTTAACTTAGTACTGAGAAATGGTACACACTTAGGTACGCTTTACAGTATCCTCCCCATCGGAGTCACTGCTGTAATGATGTACGACCGAAGTAAAAGTCCAGTTATAAAATCGTTTGGACTAGTATACGTCCACATGAACGTGGCATGCTGGTCTGATGGGATTTTAGGATTGATTGGTAAATTTAATGATATTAATTAAGGGAGTTAATATCGAATTAAATTTGACGGTTTGATTTGTCTCTTTTATAGATATGGCACTCAACCCGCTGTCTGTGATACTAAAAGAAAACAAACTCACTGGTCCAAATTATGTTGATTGGAAACGAAACTTGGACATTGTCCTAACTGCTGAGGAGTACAAGTATGTACTCCAGGTCGAATGTCCTGTTGCACCTACTGAAACATCCTCTCCTGAGGAAAAGGAAGCTCATCGGAAGTGGGTCAAGGCTGATCAGATGGCGCGGTGCTACATTTTGGCATCTATGTCAAATGTGCTGCAACATCAGCATGAAGCCATGGACACTGCCTATGATATGATGCTTAACCTCAAAGAGATGTTTGGTAGTCAGGACAGGGCAACCAGGCAAGATGCTATGAGGAAACTCATGACGGCCACTATGTCCGAAGGAACGCCCGTGAGGGATCACGTTCTTAGGATGATAGGCTATCTGAATGAGATAGAGATCATGGGAGGTGCTATCGATGGGGAAACCCAGATCGATATAGTGCTCCAGTCTCTGCCTAGGAGTTTTGAGCAGTTCCGCCTGAACTATAACATGAACAAGAGGTTATATACGTTGGCGGAACTCCTGACTGAACTCCAGGCGGCAGAGGGAATCTTTAAGAACTCTCAAGCACTTGTGGCTGTGAAATCGACTCTTCCTCGCCCTTCGGGGATTAAGAAGAAGAAAAAGCAAGGACGGAAACCCAGTGGGCCCAGAGTTGGTGGACCACAGAATGGAGTGAACAGGCCTAAGGGCAAGTGTTTCCGTTGCAAGCAGTCTGGACATTGGAAGTCTAATTGTCCTCTCAGACAAGGAGGTACGAACTTTTCCTTAGTCACTGAAACATGTTTAGCGGTGTTATCCACCGGTACCTGGTGTGTGGATACGGGAGCCACTGATCATGTCTGCAATTCTTTGCAGGGGTTCCAGGAAACCCGGCGGCTTAGAGAGGGAGAGATCACTATCTACATGGGCAACGCGACGAAAGTGGCGGCTGTTGCAGTGGGAGATATTTATTTATCTTTTAATAATAAAGTTTTAGTATTGAATAATTGTCTTTATGTACCGAATTTTAGAAAGAACCTTGTTTCGGTTTCTAAATTGGTTTTGAATAAATATTCTGTTTCTTTTGATAGTTCTGTTATTATCAAAAAGAATGGTGAGTATATATGTTCTGGTACATTGATAGGCAACTTATATATACTGAATCCTGATTATTCCACGATGCAACGAGTAGAGTCAAATAATACATCTAGTACCAATAAGAGAAAGGAGCCTTCTAGAATGAATCAAAAGTACTTATGGCATCTTAGGCTAGGTCATATTAACTTGGGTAGGATTCAAAGGTTGATAACTGATGGAATACTCAGTGGTGTGAAAGATGAGGACTTTCCAACCTGCGAATCATGCCTGGAAGGAAAAATGACCAAGCGACCCTTTAGTGATAAGGGGTATAGATCCAAGGAAGTACTGGAATTGATTCACTCTGATTTGTGCGGGCCTTTATCTGTCCAAGCGAGAGGAGGTTATGAATATTTCGTAACCTTCACTGATGATTACTCAAGGTATGGTTTTATATACCTGATGCGCCGCAAGAGCGAGTGCTTTGACAAGTTCAAGGAGTACAAAGCTCTTGTGGAGAACCTTCATGGTAAAACCATAAAGACTCTACGATCTGATCGTGGAGGAGAGTACCTCTCGGGAGATTTTAAAGCGTACTTATTAGAGAATGGGATTGACTCCCAGATGACTGCACCATACACGCCCCAGCAGAATGGTGTAGCAGAAAGAAGGAATAGGACTCTTATGGAAATGGTAAGATCTATGATGAGTTATTCAGAACTACCTGTTTCGTTCTGGGGATATGCCTTGGAAACAGCGGCTTATATCTTGAACTTAGTTCCTTCCAAATCAGTCCCTAAGACACCCTCGGAATTGTGGACCGGGCGTAAGCCAAACTTGAAACACATTCGGATCTGGGGTTGTCCAGCACATGTGCTGAAGCACGGGGCTGATAAGTTGGAGTCACGATTAGATATTCGGTTGTTTATAGGATATCCTAGAGGAACGAAAGGTGGTCTATTTTATAGTCCTAAGGACCAGAAGATCGTTGTTAGCACCAACGCTCGGTTCTTGGAAGAGGATTATATAATGGACCACAAGCCCAATAGTGAGATAATACTTAACGAACTGAGAGGGAACGATCAAGGCTTAGATCCAACCCAACCGGGTGATACGCCACCACAGTCTGCACCTGTAGTTACTGAGGTTACACCGGAGCGTCGTCGTAGTGGGAGGGTTGTTCGACAACCCGATAGGTTCATGTTTATAGGTGAGTCTTCGGACTTGTTACCTGGAGAACATGAAGCCGATCCCTGGACCTACGGCGAGGCGCTTAAAGATCAAGATGATCAGTCTTGGCAAAAGGCAATGAAATCTGAGATTGAATCTATGGATTCAAATCAGGTCTGGGATCTTGTAACACCGCCCAAAGGTGTAAAAGCCATTGGTTGCAAGTGGGTGTACAAGAGGAAAAGAGGGGCTGACGGGAAGGTGGAAACCTTCAAAGCTAGGCTTGTTGCGAAAGGGTACACTCAGAAAGAAGGGATCGATTATGAGGAAACCTTTTCGCAGGTAGCTATGCTAAAGTCGATCCGGATTCTTTTGTCTATAGCATCTCATATGGATTATGAGGTGTGGCAAATGGACGTCAAGACAGCATTCTTGAATGGGAATCTTGACGAGACCATTTATATGAGACAGCCAGAGGGTTTCATCGAGAAAGGCCAAGAGCATCTAGTGTGTAAGCTAAAGCGATCCATTTATGGATTGAAGCAAGCTTCTAGATCTTGGAACATGCGGTTTGATGAGGTTATCCAGTCTTATGGATTCATTCAAAGCATGGACGAGTCGTGTGTATACCGGAGAAGGGACGGAAACAGCGTGGCGTTTCTCGTGCTTTATGTAGACGACATTCTTCTAATTGGCAACAATGTGAAGATGTTGTCGGACATAAAGGGATGGTTGTCCAAGAAATTCGATATGAAAGACTTAGGACAAGTAGGGCATGTTCTTGGGATCAAGGTTATACGAGATCGCCAGAAAAGGACATTGAGCTTGTCCCAGGCTTCATACATTGATACGATTCTAGCTCGTTTCAACATGCAGAATTCCAAGAGAGGTTCTCAACCTTTCTGCCATGGAATTCATCTATCTAAGGATATGTGTCCCAAAACACAGAAGGAGATAGATTACATGAAGACAGTTCCTTATGCTTCGGCAGTGGGTAGTCTCATGTATGCTATGTTGTGCACGAGACCTGATATCTGCTATGCCGTAGGCATGGTAGCTAGATATCAGAGTAACCCTGGACAGGGTCACTGGACTGCTGTAAAGAACATACTTAAGTACCTGCGAAGGACTAGGAATTATGTTCTGAGTTACAAAGCGTCCGAGTTGATTCCTATTGGTTACACAGATTCGGATTTCCAATCTGATAAGGAACAGCGAAAGTCTACATCAGGCTATGTGTTCACATTGGGAGGTGGAGCAGTTTCATGGAGGAGTGTTAAGCAGAAATGCATTTCGGACTCCACCATGGAAGCCGAATATGTAGCAGCCTCTGAGGCAGCTAAAGAATCGGTCTGGCTCCGGAACTTCATAATGGACTTGGATGTGATTCCTGATTTGCCCAGAGCTATCACAATTTATTGTGACAATAGCGGTGCAGTGGCAAATGCGAAGGAACCACGAGCCCACAATGCGAGTAAACACATAGATCGCAAGTACCACCTGATTAGAGACATCGTCAAGAGAGGCGATGCAGTTGTCACCAAGATTGCATCAGCAGATAACCTGGCAGACCCCTTTACGAAGGCACTTCCAGCGGAAGCGTTCAAGAGACACGTGAAGGGGATGGGTATCGGATGTATGGGAGAGGGCAACTAGACTTTTAGTATAAGTGGGAGATTGATGGAGTTATATTCTAAATGTCTAGTTTAGTGACAATATGGAACTCCTTATCTGTGTTTTATTATCTATTAATCAAACAGTCTGCATTTTTGTTTATTATAACTCTGTGCTCTATAGTCCTAGATATATACGTTGTAGACAGTATGGCGTGAGGAGACACGCAGAAGATCATACTGTCGGTTACTCGTATATTATCGAACAGTGGCTCACGACTTAGATGGACAGGGACAATCCATCGGTACGTCGTTGTGTGACTGGTAGATAGTCGGTCTTGACTATCATGTTACACTCGTACACTTGGTGTATTGAGCAGGACCACGGGAGGGCGTTCGATTTATACTAATCGACGAAATCGAACTAGACCTCAGAATTACGGATATACGAATTCTTAATCCCTATATAATTATAGGTGCGTATGTCCAATTCTCGGTTCTTTAACTTGCCAATGAGTGAGACTATTTGATTAGTCGAGATACTCGGTAAATTGGGAATCGGAATTGTACACACGGCATGCTATAGATTATAGACAGGAAACCGTGTCCCGTTTATCGGGTTGATGACGTCCCCGAGATGAGCTCATAAAGTTTATCATGTAAACCCTGCAGGTGGATTTGTTCCACATGATAATAAGGATGAGTGGTACTAGTCTCGGATAATAAGAAACGAATTAATTTAATTATTAGTAATTAAATAAATTCGTGGACGTTCGATATCTTAAACACGGGGAAAGTCGTATATGTAATTTCGGCGGATTTATTATTGTTGAAATAATATTAAAATTAATTTCGGGAATTCAATTATTATTTTATAGTGGAGTTAATAATAATTAAAATTGAAATCGATTAATTAAGGAATTGCTTTTACGTATTCCAAGTTAATTAATATTTCAATTTAGCCCTTAATTAATTTATCCTTAGGTCCCTAACGTAGCTCTATTTAAACCCCCTCCCTTACCCTCTCTAAACCTAACATTCGCCGCAATTCTCATTTTTCATCTGAGAATAATTATTTTGCTTAGCGCAAAAATATTTTTCTCTGTGTGAAAAATAGAGTTAACGCAATTATAATTTTATTCTCTCATTGAGAATAATTATACCGTGGTTGAGAAAGAGAGAGTATAGACGGGAGAACTCCAGCGGATCGTTGCCCACACAGCGGTTGGAGACGGGGTCAGAGAATACGTTAGAAGCTCTAAGGTCTCAACAATCGACCGATAAGGTATGAGATCGGAACTTTCAATTCCGCATTTATTCGATCTCAATTATCTCGTTGAACATACATGAACGTAGATCGGTTCCCGTGGCTTGGATGTGATATTCTCGGACTGCTGGGAGGTTTATGACCTCCGGCGTGGCAGTCGGATCGAGAAAATCGCGTCGGAACAGCCGGAACGGGCGAACGGGGTCGCTGCTCGCAGCGACGAGGCGCCCGCCTGAGGGGCAAGCGCCCGCTCGCGACGGGCAGCAGGCGCTCGCCTGGGCAGCAGGCGCTCGCTTGCTCTGCTGCGCGAGCGCTCGCTTGGTAGGCAAGCGGCCGCTTGCTCCGGGCAGATCGCGAGCCGCGGCTTCGGCTGCGGCGGACGCGCGATCTCTTGGGCGGGCGGCCATGGCTGTCTAAGGGTGACCTCCAGAAGTCGATTGGGGACGTCCGGATGTTCGATGGTTCGAACGGACGTGTCCCGGGTAGTCGATTTCCATCAACCTTTACCTGCAGTGGTTGGACGTTGTGCAGGATCCTTCGCGCCAGAGTTTTTGAACGTGATCTTGGGGAGCTTGGGTGGCACGTGCGTGCCATCACTTGTTTTGGGTTTCTCAACAGCACTGGTGCCCGAGGAGCCCGCGCCCTTTGCTTTTTCAGCCTTTTTCACAACATCCACCTCCTTCACCGTACCATCAGCATCCTTTACCAAGCCGTTGTGCGCATCACTGGCATCCTTCCTGCTTTTCTTATGCGTAGCACGCAAAACATGAATTTCATCTTCTTCCTCTTCTTCAACCTCTTCCTCTACGTCTACTTCTTCAGCTTTTCTTTTCCCACTCTTCTTTGTGGGACGGTCCGCCGCGTTCCTAGACGCCTCCATTTGTTCAGCCACCAAGTTAACCATACCTGACAGCCGCGCGTGGACCAACCTCAACGGGCCCAAATGAGCATAGGACGACCCATCTCCCCCTAGACGGGCCGCTCGACGTGACTTCCTGTGCATATAAGCCGCGTACTTCGACGCAGCGTCAATTTGAAAACGCAGGTAAGAGAAGTCACTTAAGAGCGTGGTCGGCTCACATAAATACAAGTCGTCCGACGAGTCCTCCCCTGACTCCTCCGACGTAGAGTCCAATGTTGTTGATGGCGTGCGACGCGAAGAGCCAGAGGACTTAGTCCTTTTCTTTCTCGGGCCACCAGCAATGAGTAGTGGCTCAACGATCGGCCCCTCTGCGTAGCGCCGCCTGTCCTCCTCTTCGTTCCCTAAACGGCGCCACGGTAGATCAACAACCTTGTGCGGCGCAATATATTTGGAGTCAAATCGAAACTGAATGATTGACTCCATTTCATCTTCCTTGTCGTACGTGAAGCCCTGACTGACAAGGATTGCACTGATCAAATGGGGGCACGGCAGTTTGGCTTGGGTAAGTTCCGAATCGGTCATCAGGCCGTAGGACGCGATCTTGTTAAACACCACTTGACCCAGATCTACCTGGATACCACGACTCAATTTATACATTAAGTGTAGTGCATCCGCGTGCACCACTGATGAGTTCGACGTCGGGATCCAATTGTTGGCAATGATTTTGTTGAGGTGAGTGAAAAATTGGGTCAACGAAGTGCAAGCCGGTGCCTCCGCTGGGGAAATGCCGCCTGTGACGATGAACCCCATCATCTTGCTATCAGGGTGATGCTTGGGTGGCACGTCCCACGAGGCTTGAATGCGGGATCGTTTGAACATGGCGTTGATCGTCCCAGGGGAAAGATCATATTCATGTTCCCGGATGATAACTTTCCCGTAGGACGCTGAGCCAGGTTGGCTGAACGCAGCGTCAATATGGCCAAAAACCAATTTTTGGACGTATGGGCTGTAATCGACGTCGAAGTTTACTGCATCGGAGAGATGCATTTAATGCATAAATGCCTGGAGCCCACGTTGAACCCACTTCTTGGTGCCGTACCACCGTTCGGCGTTGATTTTCTGATCAACCAATGTGTCAAAACGATCACTGGCCCACTCGTAGAAGAAATCAGCAGAGTGACCCTCCCCAACGTGGTGCGCGGCCACAAGTCTGTTCTCAGCCACTTTTGCCTCCTCTGCAAGTGGCTCATCGTTGAGCGGTGACGATGGAGCAGGAGCAACAACAGTGTTGGACGCGTCACTGGCGTCCTTGGGTTGTTCAAAGGGAACATTAGTGGTGGCCCGACGGTCAGCCATTTCTTTTCGGGCCACTTCGGCAATACGATCTGCCTCGGCCTTCTCCTTTTTCTTCTTCTCAATCTCGGCAGCACGTGCCGCTTCATCATCCTTTTTCTTCTTCTCCAAAACGGCTAAACGATCAGCCTCTGCTTTTTCTTTCTTTTTCCTCTCCACTTCGGCTACACGTGCAGCCTCTTCAGCAATACGTTTACGTTCCAACTCCGCCAAACGTTCATCCTCTTCCTTTTTCTTACGTTCCTCTTCGGCTCTACGTGCCTCTTCTTCTTCCCTCTTTCTCTTTTCTTCTGCTTCCTTAATCGCCTTTTCAGCAAAGTGTTTGAGGCGACGTTGTTCAAGAATAGCAGCACGTACAACCCCTATCCTTGTTTCCAGAGCAGTGATTTTATCAAAGTCCTCTTCGGCTGCCTGTTCTGCCTCAAGAGTGGCTTCCTGAGCCTTGAGTTCGACAATTTTGGCAGCGTAGAACGCGGGGGTTTCATAAGTGGGCTTGGTGGAAGTAAGTGAATCTGAAGAAGTCATTTTGAGAAACGGTGAGTGAGGTATTTCTGCGTTGAGCAAGGAACAAAAATGCAGGTAGATGATATGAGCTTCAACGTAGAAGATATGAACAATCAAATTGCAAGGGTTTCTCTCTCTAAAACACGCAGTGTAAGGTGCACTATGTGTTTGACCCGAGGGATTATTTATAGTGGTGCTGTAGCGGTTCAAATTCTGTGGCGTAGAGTGAGCCACGTGTCCAGTGGCCGGTTAAGCGTCGAGGGAGTCTAGCAGATGCAAGTGGTACAGCATCGGACACGACCGTAGAGTAGCTCATGCACGTTGATCGCATCAATTGGAGAACAACGTATCTGCAAAAACACAATCCAAACAGACCAACGCACCACAAGCATATAGAAGCGTGTAACCAAAAAACTTAGAGAAAGATAGAATAAAATAAACCAAATAGAATGGCAGGTAGATCAACGGTGGAGAGAGTGACAAAAGCACTTGGTCAACCGCATCGGTGGAGTGTGATGAACTGCCAGAGTGTGTCCACGAGCCAGGTAGTACAACGTATTAGCAGCAACCTAGATCAAAGAGTTACACGCGCTGCAAAAGAGGTTATGGGTAGGACAACCATACATATAATGTAAAATCAGCAAACAGCACAACAAGCAAAGAGTAACACATTAGACAGGAACGACGTTCATGAGAACTCAAAGTGGCACACGTAGAGCAGGAGTAAATACACATAGACACACGTCGAACTACCCAGATTTCAAATTCACTCAAAAAGTGTCTTGTCCAACGAAGCCTAAAGAAGCACTTCAAGGGTAGAACAACTATGCTTCGTCGAACAGGAGTCCTCTGCAAAATTTTAATAACACGAAATACAGTTAAAGGCATAACAAGCACACACAAAGTGGACGTACGTACCACCACACAGAGAATCAAAATCGCTGGAAAGAACATTAAGTAGAGATATTAGAGGTAGAGTGACAGTGCTTTATGGACGGTATTGCTATTTTGGCCAGTTCAACGTGTAACCACGACCATTTCTTTTGCTTTTTCAAGCATAGAGCAGGCTTATTAGTACCCAATCAGAGGGGTGTTATAGATGATGTTTCCTTATATATTTTTTGTTTTCATCATTATATGTATAAGACCATGTCTTTTGCATTTGCCCGAAGACCAAGTCAATCAAGACCCGATCCATCGAGGAAATCTTTAGGCCGACTTTTCCTGCTAGACATAGAGCAAACAAGTTTACTCCAATGAATTGCTTATATGAATATTTAAAGAACAGTATGTCCAAATACTACGTCACTTTGCAACTGTCAACAACTAACCTCACCTTGCTCTACCTCATGGTTCCATTGAGAAAATAAACGGCTGTGGGTGGAGGTAGCCATTTGCGGCCTACTACCCTTCAAGATGTTGTCATGCAGAGAGACTTCCGTAGGTTCAAAAATCTTTCCGAAGCAAGAGGTTTGGTGAAGAAGTCTGAGAGTTGTTTCTCCGTAGGCACATGTTCCATTACAACCTTACCCCGTTCTACCAAGTCTCGAATGAAGTGATGCCGTATGTCGATATGCTTGGTCTTTGAGTGTTGTACCGGATTCTGACTTATCTTTATAGCACTTTGGTTGTCACATTTTAAAGTGAGTGGCATGCTCTCAATTTGATAGTCGGCGAGCATTTGTTGAAGCCATAGCATTTGGGTACAACAACTCCCAGCAGCCACATATTCGGATTCGGCGGTAGATAGAGCAATGCAATTTTGCTTCTTGCTATGCCATGAAACAAGATTGTTGCCAAGGAAACAACACCCACCACTAGTACTCTTCCTCTCATCATTGTCACCTGCCCAATCAGCATCAGCATAACCTACAAGACAGGAAGAAGAATCTTTAGTGTACCAAAGACCAAGGTTGGTAGACCCGGCCACATATCAAAGGATACGCTTCACGGCTGCTAGATGTTCCTCCTTTGGTTTGGCTTGGTAGCGTGCGCAAAGGCACACACTATACATGATGTCCGGGCGAGTGGCAGTGAGGTAGAGCAAGCTTCCTACGAGAGATCTGTAGGTAGATATATCAACATCTTTGCCCTGTTCAGCCTTGCTCAATTTGTCCGTGGTAGCCATAGGTGTCTTCATGTGCTTAGCATCCGCCATATCAAACTTCTTCAACATGTTGATGGCATACTTGGTCTGAGAGACAAACATACCATTGTGACGTTGCGAGATTTGAAGACCAAGAAAGTGACTTAACTCCCCCTCCAAGCTCATTTGAAAAGAGGAAGCCATAGCGTTCGTGAATTCTTTTACCAAGTGGTCATGGGTAGCACCAAACACAATATCGTCAACATAAATTTGTGCAATGAGCATTTCGTTTCCAACAATTTTGATGAAGAGGGTAGTATCAGCATTCCCACGAGTGAACCCAAACTTCAAGAGAAAATCCGTAAGGCAGCTATACCATGCACGAGGTGCTTGTTTCAAGCCGTAGAGGGTCTTATGGAGGAGGTAGACATGATCCGGCTTGTGAGGGTCTACAAAGCCCTTGGGTTGTTCAACATAAGCCTCTTCGTCCAACACTCCATTAAGGAAAGCCGCCTTCACATTCATTTGTCTCAACGGGATATTTTTGTGACATGCCACCGCAATGAGCAAGCGAATGGACTCTATGCGTGCTACCGGGGCAAAAGTCTCTTCAAAATCTATTCCCTCTACCTGGGTATACCCTTGAGCAACCAGTCGTGCCTTGTTACGCACTATTTGATTGAACTCGTTGGTTTTGTTCTTGTAGATCCACTTAGTGCCAATGACATTCACTCCTCTTGGTCTAGGAACCAAAGACCACACCTTATTCCGTTCGAACTCATGTAGCTCTTCCTGCATTGCCGCAATCCAAAACTCATCTAGAATGGCTTCTTTAATATTTTTGGGCTCAATTTCGGAGACGAAGCTCATTATGCCCACATCCGGAGATAGGAGAGCCAAATTTGAGAGAGTAGAAGGGTCGCTTGCCAGCAAGGTGTCCATAGGACGGGTAGAGCGGGTAACCCTTTGATTTAGATCACCAATCATTTGTTGATCTGGATGCCTCTTACGGATGTAGGCGGGTGGTCCTGAGTTCGGCACTCCGGTAGAGGTAGAGGCGCCCGTGGTGCCCACAGCAGGGTTAGAGTTACCGTGATTTGGACCTTCATCATCACTCTCTGAGGGGGTAGAGTCACCATAGTTGTGAGATGTAGAAATTCCATTGAGTTGGACACATGGTCCTTTTCCTTGATCTACCTCCCCCTCAACCAACACTTCCGTTGTGGGTAGAACAGTATCAAAATTGTTTCGTTGCAAGGTAGGCTTAGACGGATTTTCATGAAAATGATGCTCGTCAAACTTAATGTTTGTGGATTCTTGTACCGTCTTAGTCCGTAGGTTGAACACTCGGTAGGCATGGCTGTTAAGGGCATAGCCGACAAAAATAGCCTTGTCCGACCTAGAATCAAACTTCTTCAACGGATCTCTATCATTCAAGATATAACAAAGGCACCCATACACACGAAGATGTGCCACGTTTGGTTTCTTGGAAGTTAATAGTTCATAAGCCGTACATTGAGTACCGGCCCGAATGCTGATCCGGTTGACTACATAGCAAGCCGCACTCAATGCCTCTGCCCAAAACCCCTTTGCCATGCCCGCAGCCACCAACATAACTCTTGCCATTTCCTGTAGAGTCCGGTTCTTCCTCTCTACAATTCCGTTTTGTTGTGGTGTCTTTGGAGCAGAGAATTCATGATGAATCCCTTTGCGAGTGCAATATTCAACGAACACCCCGTTTTGAAATTCACCACCATGATCACTTCTTATACGTTGGACCCTTTTGGCATAGGTGGTGCGAATTCGACGGGCCAGAGATCGAAAAGCTTCAAACGCCTCATCCTTTGTGCCAAGAAAATTTACCCAGGTATACCTTGAAAAATCATCAACAATGACAAGGGTATACCACTTATTTCCCAAACTTTGCACTTCCATGGGCCCCATAAGGTCCATATGGAGTAGCTCAAAACACTCAGTAGTGCGGTTGTGGATAGAGATAGCTGGGTGGGGAGATCGAGTTTGCTTTCCCATTTGACAATCTCCACACACTCTCTTGTCAATCTTGGGTAGACTCTCTATGCCTCTGACTGCTTTAATTTGAACTAACGTCTCAAGATTACGAAGGCTGGTATGGCCAAGCCTTTGATGCCAAATGTCAATCTCGTCATGGGTAGAGGCACTTAGGCAAGACTCAGTGATGGCGTAGCAGTTGTTCTTTGCACGAGCCGCAGTGAGTATGCACTCTCCTTTGCTATTATAGACTTCACAACTTTCTTTGTTAAACTTAACATTTAGCTCATCATCACATAGTTGACTGATGCTTATAAGATTAGCACACAGCCCGTCGACCAATAGTACATTCTTGAGCGCGGGTAGACCCTTCACATTCAACGTTCCACTCCCAACAATACTTCCGTTTGCCCCACCTCCATACGTGACGGGGCCACCGGAGTGAGGAACGAAGTCAATCAAGGAGTCTTTGGTGCCGGTCATATGTCGAGAGCACCCACTATCAAAGTACCACGTCTCCTTTGTCGTACCCTTAGCCACTGTGAAAGCAACATTGCACACCACTTCTTCCTTTCTTCTCCACACTTGCTTTGGTTTAGTGTCCTTTGCTGCGGGTAGAGCAGCTTTAGTTCTCCAAACCTGTTTCGTTTTGTCATGCGTATATTTAGGAATGCGTCTCCAAATTTGCTTTAAGACCACTCCGTTAGAGTTCAAGTCGTCGGCACGCTTATAACAGAAAGGTTTGATGTGTCCCTTCTTCCCACAATAATGACACACATAAGTTCGCTTGTAGTGGGTAGAAGAAGTCTTCTTTTTCTGAGTGGTCATGCCCGTAGCAGGGTTCAGTAAGCGATGCGATCGAGTAGACCCGGACGATCGATCCTTTTGAGTGGATTTAGTAGTGGCGTTGTGTGCCTTGGATCGATTCGAGACATTTCGTGTAAAATTTTTCTTGTCATGGATAGACTCGAATTTAGTCACGGGTAGAGCAGCGTTGAAGATCGGTGTCAACGAGGACAATGAAGCAATTTTGGGTTGAGGAACAATATTTGCACGTTTGAGAATTTTAACCTTTGAGGTAGAAGTCACATTGCCTTTGGATGTATGAGCATCCTCCGGCTTGACCCCATTCGTTTCAACGATAGTTTTGTTTTTAGCATGCACAAACTTAGAAAGCGTATAAGGAGAGTCAGAGTAGACGGAATCAAAGGTTTCCTTAAACCCAAGCCCAAAATGCTTGGTGTTAACACAACCCAACATATTATCAAGCTTAGAAGTGCCAGTGTTTAATTTTTTGAAAAGACAATCAGCAACATCAAGTTTATCTTTCACTTGGTAGAGTTCCTTGGTGCGCATGGCATAGCCTTCCTCCATCTTGGCAAGAGAATCCCTCAGGAAGTCTTTCTCTGCATTGTCCTTCTTCACAATAGCCTCCAGCTCACTTGCCTTCTTCAACGCTCTCTCCAGCTCCAGCTTCACAATCTCAAACTCCCTCTTGCTCACCCTCTCAGCATCAAGGGTAGAGTCAGATTTCTTCTTCGTCATGCCCCCAGCCAGAAAATTGGGGGTAGAACTAGCACCCTTCTCAGTTAAGCCTGCAACCACAGAGGTATAGCAAAAAATATTTTCATGAGTAGCCAAGTCAGCTTGATCTACCTCGAACTCATCATCATCACTCTCATCATCAATAGCACTTAGGAGTGCGTTAAAAACTTGGCTGACCAAAAAACAGCCTTTCGGCGGTCGCCGTTTCCAAAACGGCGCCCGCCGAATCCATTCGGCGCCCGCCAGAGAACAAACGGCGCCCGCCGTTTTGTTCCAGCAGCCCGGTTTTTGCCCGTTTCGCTTCGTTTTGCTTCGTTTCTTCTCGTTTTCGCCGGAGAGCCGATATCCAATGTCGATCCATGGATTCAATCCATTGCTTACACATTGAACAATACATATTGAAATAGAAAAAACCTATCTATTACAAAAGATTCCAAGGGACGCAGCCCTCCAAAACTATGGCCAATCGTACGTAAAAAACGACAATTCCATCCACCCGACCACTAACGGTGGCCGGCCTTACATCTACTCACATAAGCACAAATAAACATATAAGTCAATTATGTGATATAAACCATTGTGTCCAACACAAAAGTGTGCACGAGCCCTAGGCTCTGATACCAATTGAAGGTTTACGATACCGATCCAATCGCTCGATTACCTTATTCGTGTGTGCGGAAGCGTGTAAAACAATAGAACACGAACAACAGGAAGATCTAGGCACACATTATATGTATAGACACGTTTATATATATACATCCAATATATATATATATATAGGGATTAACGAGAACACTTACAACCGGTGTAGCGTGCCTCGTTGATGTTGATGAAGGTGGCGTTGAGTCGATTGAACCACCTTCATGGATCAGTCACTAGATGCTCTCCTTGTGAATGACCTCGTCACTCTTCTTGTCTAGATCGCCCGGATGTTGAAGCCGCACAAATGGCCCGGCCTCTACGTGTTGCACACGAACCCGGATGACGAACACTTTGCTTGCTTGAGTCGGTTCTCTAAGAACACTCTCTGATTTTTTGTGAATCTCGAAATTGGTTATCAAGTCATTGTGAAAATCAGATTTTCACTCCTTAACACCTTCATTACCACCTCCATCACTCCCTTGTAACCCCCATATTGAATATGCACCATTATATCACATAATGGATGGTTAATGGGGAGGTGAAAGGTCATGTACACATCACTATGCCACAATGGCATAAGATGTGGTCCCTCTTGCTTGTGTGGCATGCCATGTCACACTATGTGACATGCATCCATGCAAGCCATGCAATGCATCCCATGCATGCATATAAATTCACGTAAATATTGATTCTAAATCAATATAATTAACAAGCATTGTACATCATCTACGAGTCCGTGTGTGACCCTGTAGGTATGATTTATCGATCAATATTATATTGTTCCCAACAATTAATATTATCGAATAATCATTAAACATCCAAAGACGACCTTATGACTTTATCGATTGCACACGTAGGATCGAAGGACATATCCCAACAATCTCCCACTTGGCCTTCAGAGCCAGTGTGCTGCCAATTTCCTGTTGTCTCTTTATGTCTAAGTTTGAACTTGAGGCAAGGCTCGAGTCATCCTCAATCGGTTCAAACCTTTCTTGGACTTTGAGACAGACTGTAAAACCAGATTTATCACTATGATACGAATCTGGACGTGGCCACGTATTTTCCACAGTCTCGACTCTCCAAGTGGCCGTTAAGACATGTATCCCATTATAAAATGGAGGACAATCCCATCTTGTCAATCCAAGCTCTCCCACTTGCTTCCTGATATACCCAATAACAAGTTTTATAACCTCCTTTTACGAAAGGCGTTTACTTGTATCAAAGTACACCATTTCACAATGGAATCACTCTGGACTACTCAGGTCAGAGGAAATTGCTCGACAGTCAATGAAATAGTATTATGACTCGAAATCTTAAATACTATTCCAGTCGGGTCTGTTTGATCATTAGCTCCCAGCTAATATCTATGTAATTGTACTTGATGTCCCACATCACTAGCCCATGAAGCGGCGCTATAGTACACATTATAATCTAGTTCTTTGTATTATCGGTTTGTCCGTACTCGATTATACGAACCAGGAACAGCTATATGATTCAAGTATATCAGTTCAACCATTGGGACTTCATTATGCGGTAAGTCGACCTCATAACCCAATTGATATAACTTAATCATTTGGACAATTCATATAAATTAAACCATATTTATATGAAGAATTATGTATTATACATATGAGTGAATGTTTACCAAATCTCCAAAAGTATCTAATACAGTAATAGAAATCACAACCCATCTCTAAGATGTCTGATATCTATTGCAGTCGTGAAAGCCTCAAGCTTAAACTGCTGGAGAGGTTTAGAAAATGGGTTTGCAACCTTACCAAAAGTTGCAACTTTATTATCTCGATGTCTCCACAAAACTATCTCCCAGATAATGTGGAACTTCCTGAGCACCAGTTTTAGACTTGTGGTGCTATCTAGCTCATTGACTTGCGCGATAACTCTACTATAAATAGAGAACTATCGGATGGGCTGAGCTAGTTACGCCACCTAGTTCATTCAAGAACTTTCAAATCTTAACTGCCAACATTATTGCATCCAATGCAATACTGTGCTCAGCTTCTGTAGTTTAATCAGCTATATTGCATTGCATGGAACTATTCCAGCAAATTTCACCTCTAACCAGACAAAAGATATAACCAGATTAAAATCGGAAATTATCTTAGTCTGTTTTGAAGTTAGCATTCAAACAGCTTGTTAATATCAACTCTTTTTGTCTTCCAAAGACAACAAAATATTCTTTAGTCCATCTAAGGTATATAAGAATATTCTTGGCCGCAGTCTAATGCGCCTCACCTGGGTTTTCTTGAAACCGAATCGTCATGCTCAAAGCATACGATACGTCCAGTCGTGTACATATCATGGCGTACATTATAGACCCTATTGCCGAAGCATAAGGAATGTTTTCCATCTTCTTTTGCTCATCAGGTCCCGTAGGACATTGCATCTTGCTAAGAGATGTGCCATTAGTTATTGGAATGAGACCCTTTCTGGCGTCTTTCATTTTGAACTTATCAAGCACCTTATAGGTCGCTTTACTAAGCCCAAACATCCTTTTCGATCTGTTCCGACAGATCTTGATGCCCAATATGTACTGTGCTTCTCCAAGATCCTTTATTGAAAAACAATTTCCAAGCCATTCTTTAATAGAATTAAGCATAGAAACATTGTTTCCAATAAGGAGTATGTCATCGACATACAACACAATGTATACAACGTAACTCCCACTGTTCTTCTTGTAAAACAAGACTCTTCCGAGTTCCTCTGAAATCCAAAACCCAATATGGATTCATTGAACTGAAGATTGCTACTCCGATATGCTTTGCTTTATTCCATAAATGGAATTATAAGATTGCATAATTTCTCAGCCTTATTAGGATCGATAAAACTATTTGGCTGTGTCAAAACACATTCTCTTCTAGAATCCAATTCAAGAATTTAGTTTTAACATCCAATATTAACATAACTCATTATCAAGATGAGTAGCAATGGCTAAGATAATCTGAATGATTTAATCAAAGCAACTGGTGAAAGTTTTTCCATAATCCACCTCGTGAATAAAACTTTTACCATCAACCTTGCTTTGAAAACCCTAGGTTTTCCATCTGCCTGTTTAGATCTTAAAGATCTATTAGCATTCATTGGGTCTAACCCCGTGATGCAAATATATCATGTTCCAAACTTGATTATCAGATATTGATATCATCTCAGATTTCATGGCACCATGCCAATTTTCAGTAGCTGGACTCGTCATAGCTTGGAATTAAGTCGAAGGTTCACCGCTTTCCAAAAGCATGAATTCATATCTCTCATTGGTCACAATACCTAAGTATCTGACTAAACGAGATATATGCCTTCTTGACCTACAAGGGCTGGTATGGTTTCCAAAACCATAGGAATACTCTCAACCCAGTCTTGAGTATTCATCATTGGTTGTTCCACTTGAACCTCGTTCAAGATAACCGAGCTCCCACTGACTTTCTAGGAAAGATTACTCTTTTCAAGAAAATCACTATCTCGAGCAACAAAATATTGTTCTCAGATAGATCGTAGAAGTTGCACCCTCGAGTTTCTTATGGACACACCATAAGGAAACTTTTATCCCATTTGAGTTCAAGCTCTATAGAGATAAATCTCGTCAGAGAAGCTTTTAGAACCTCAAATCTTGATGAAAACAATTTAGGGACCCTCCCTTTCCATACCTAGTATGGTGTCTTATCAACAGCTTTTGACAGCGTCCTATTCAGTGTATAAGTTGAAGTCAAGAATTGTGTGTTCCCAAAAGAGACCAGTAGTTCATTTAGACCCATCATCGATAGATTGAACTCTATCTAATAGAGTTAGTTTTCTCTTTTCCGAAACATAACCTTCATGTGCTTGTGAAATAATAGGTTCCACATACATCAGTATGGATCATCCCTAATTAATTACTGACATGTACTCCTTTCTCCAAGAAAGATGACATTGTTATCTTGTCTATCACACATCATTCACATGTATCAAATGACTCCAAGTCAAATGATTTTAGAATGCCTTCTTAAAGAAGCTTCGTTACATGTTTAAAAGTTGATTTGACCTAATCAACAATGTTATAGTTATGTCTCATTGAGACTTATTCGATTCGGCCCTTGGTGTTAATGTTATATATGATTTGTCTAGTTAAAGTATACATAAACAATATAATAATCGTACCAAAACAAAGAATAATTCACAATTAAAATAGTTACCAAACTATTTAATAGTGAAAAACTAATCCATCAGTATCCAATACTGAACCAATATTCATTGTTTATTGAAGGTACGAAATTACATGGTTATAATACTAAAACAAGTCCCTAAGGCAAAACAACATCATATGATCATACGGCTAATGCAACGACCTTCGCTCCATTTCTCGCCCGTAGATCGACATCTCTACTCACCAAACTTATACTTCTATGTAGTTCCTCCACATACAAATGTGAGAACCACATTTGGCATCCAATACCCAAGAAGTAGAATTTGTGAAGTTTAATGTCTATATCATTAATACCTGAAGATGAAGCAACCCCGTTCTTCACATCTTCATTGAACTTTGGGCAAATTCAATTATTCCCAATAATCGAGTCTCATTCAAATTTCCCATTCAAAATTATCTCAATATCAAAACGTGATAAATCGTAAGTGAAAAATCGAAGTTTTCTAACCAGCGATATTATCATGCAATTGAAGCCCTATCTCTCATAAAATATGAGGGAGCCAACCAGACAATCGACTAACGCCATCCCATGGGTCGAAAGTCTCTAATTTGTGTTATTGATGAACTAAGTGTTTTGGATTAGATCACTCCCCGAGGTGAAAATAATCTTAACTTTAGAATCCATCATATGAAAGACAAATTAGGCATTTGTTTTGAAATTGAATAAAATATGATCTTCTACATATTTGCAATTAGTGTCCAACACCTTTTGCAGTAGATGCATTCAGATTCCCTAGGAACCTTAGTAGCCTTCTTGCCCATGCTCTTTTGAATACCTCATCCTTTATCATAAGAATATCCCTCTTAGAGTCCATTTTTAATTGACGACTCATCATCTTAGAAAAATTTAGGAGATCACTAAAGCAAATAATCCAATCATTTGCTGCACATGTGGTCCCTATAGGTTTCTCCTTTTCCAGCCTAGCTGAAGCGATGACCCTAGTCATTCAGAATTGCTCAATCTTAGCATATTCCCCGAACATGCTATTGAGTTGTTCAATGATATCTTAGGATGTGATTATCTAACACATTTTCATTGTCTTCGTATTTGAGGACCATCCTCAAATTACGTTGTGAATCAAGAAAATTTATGTTGTTCAATTTTTCATAATCAAGAATTGAACCAAACTTGAATTGAGTTGATATTTAACATGATAAACTATAAAAGAAAGATAACTAAAGTATGTAAACATCCACAAAGCGGTAAACAAATAAGGTTGTCTAACAATTGTACTTATTTATTTCATTTTGTTCAATTGATATCCAATATCATTATCCCTTAGAACAAAACAATCCCGAGATCCTCATCTTGCAAATCTTTAAGCCGACTGAGTCCGCACTTAAGTATTTCAAGATAGGTAGACATACCCATGTCAATGATATCTAATATCACTCTCGGCCGACGAGAATCCCATTCTCATCTCATGTCTCGATAGCCACGCCTGCAGTGGATCTATCGATGAGAAAACCAAACTCACGTGTAAAGGTCTAACCTTTACTCCCACTTATCCCAAGATAACAAGTAGTACCCCGCTGAGGCGGACCTACCAACTTATGATCGAGGGCTTCATGAGTGTGATGTTTTTGGACAAGACATTATACTCATTATTTTGGGAACTTGCATGCATAGGTGTTTATATGTAAGTTGAACATTTATAACATAAAACATCCTATAACTAGCAAAGCAATTAAATACGTAATCGAAAGGCCCCTAGAACCTCACAACTCTCAAACGTAAAGATTAAAAGCAACAAAATAGGCCTTGAACATCTTCTGGACTGGTCCACGCCCGCCGTTTCAGTTCCGCGCCCGCCGATTTAGGTCAACCTTAGTCCTTACCCCAAAAACCACGAACGGCGCCCGCCGTTTCACAAACGGCAGTCGCCGAACACCACTGGCGGTCGCCGTTTCCAAAACGGCGCCCGCCAAAAGGGTCCAAAACTTGGCTGACCAAAAAACAGCCTTTCGGCGGTCGCCGTTTCCAAAACGGCGCCCGACGAATCCATTCGGCGCCCGCCAGAGAACAAACGGCGCCCGCCGTTTTGTTCCAGCAGCCCGGTTTTCGCCCGTTTCGCTTCGTTTTGCTTCGTTTCTTCTCGTTTTCGCCGGAGAGCCGATATCCAATGTCGATCCATGGATTCAATCCATTGCTTACACATTGAACAATACATATTGAAATAGAAAAAACCTATCTATTACAAAAGATTCCAAGGGACGCAGCCCTCCAAAACTATGGCCAATCGTACGTAAAAAACGACAATTCCATCCACCCGACCACTAACGGTGGCCGGCCTTACATCTACTCACATAAGCAAAAATAAACATATAAGTCAATTATGTGATATAAACCATTGTGTCCAACACAAAAGTGTGCACGAGCCCTAGGCTCTGATACCAATTGAAGGTTTACGATACCGATCCAATCGCTCGATTACCTTGTTCGTGTGTGCGGAAGCGTGTAAAACAATAGAACACGAACAACATGAAGATCTAGGCACACATTATATGTATAGACACGTTTATATATATACATCCAATATATATATATATATAGGGATTAACGAGAACACTTACAACCGGTGTAGCGTGCCTCGTTGATGTTGATGAAGGTGGCGTTGAGTCGATTGAACCACCTTCATGGATCAGTCACTAGATGCTCTCCTTGTGAATGACCTCGTCACTCTTCTTGTCTAGATCGCCCGGATGTTGAAGCCGCACAAATGGCCCGGCCTCTACGTGTTGCACACGAACCCGGATGACGAACACTTTGCTTGCTTGAGTCGGTTCTCTAAGAACACTCTCTGATTTTTTGTGAATCTCGAAATTGGTTATCAAGTCATTGTGAAAATCAGATTTTCACTCCTTAACACCTTCATTACCACCTCCATCACTCCCTTGTAACCCCCATATTGAATATGCACCATTATATCACATAATGGATGGTTAATGGGGAGGTGAAAGGTCATGTACACATCACTATGCCACAATGGCATAAGATGTGGTCCCTCTTGCTTGTGTGGCATGCCATGTCACACTATGTGACATGCATCCATGCAAGCCATGCAATGCATCCCATGCATGCATATAAATTCACGTAAATATTGATTCTAAATCAATATAATTAACAAGCATTGTACATCATCTACGAGTCCGTGTGTGACCCTGTAGGTATGATTTATCGATCAATATTATATTGTTCCCAACAATTAATATTATCGAATAATCATTAAACATCCAAAGACGACCTTATGACTTTATCGATTGCACACGTAGGATCGAAGGACATATCCCAACACTACCATCTTTCCCTTGTCGTCTTCGGAGGAGTACAAGGCATCATCACCATCGAACACCAAGTAACTCACATCCATGTTGTTCTTCCGATGCAAGTTAGGACATTCATTCTTCACATGTCCCATCCCCTTGCACTCAAAACATTTAATTCGTGACATGTCCTTGCTGGGGGCGCCACTAACAAATTTCCGACTCGGGGTAAACCCACTGCGGTTGGTGGCGGGTGGAGTGGAGAAGGAATTTCCAGAGTTCCTCTGGTTCCGGAATTGCTTGAACCTCCTCTTCCTCTTGATGTCTTGACGAACAAGGTAGCTCACGGCATCTTGAATGGCGGTGAACTTATCTGGATTTGGAGAGTCAAGAAGGGAGAGGGCCTCACTTTCATCATCGGAGTCTTCGGCAAGAAAAGCATTGCTCTCGGTAGAGCGAGGAGAGTAGGTAGAGCTGGCCTTGTTGGAGGTAGAGCTAGATGCATTCTGTGAGATTGCAAGGGCCTTCATGGAATTTTCAAATGGAGCCATAGAGTAAGACTTGTCCTTCAATTTCAAGTTCAACTCGTAGTTCTTCAAGTGGCTCATGATCTCGTTGTAATCGCCCGATAGACCAAGTTTCGTGTCTTCCATCGTGGTGACCTTGACGCTAAACTTTTCGGTAACACCTCGTAGTACCTTGGTGCAGATGAGTGGTGGAGGGATAGGATCTCCAAGTTCTTGGCATTCGCTCACGATAGCCATGATTTTGTTGAAGAAAGAGTCAAGGTCTTCATCTTCCCTCATTTCAAGTCGATGGAAGGTGGTGGTGAGTCCTCTGATCTTGGACCTCTTGATACTATCACTCCCTTCACACATCCGTTCCAACGTGTCCCACACATGCTTGGCCGAAGTGAGGTGCCTCACGACTGAGAACATATGAACATCGATGAGGTCGGTGATGATGTGAATGGCCTTAGAATTGAAAGTGGCAGCTTCATGTTCGGCCGTGGTCCATGTAGATTCTTCCTTCGCGACCGTGTCACCATCCTTATCCACAACAGTTGGTGGTTGGCAACCGTTCAACACAGCACCCCACACTCGTGAGTCCACGTTCTTCAACTTCAACCTAGTTTTGCTCTTCCAGTAAGAGTAGTTTGTAGAATTGAGAATGACGGGCTTGACAACGGTGAATGACTCCATCGTAGAATCTCTTCCTAGGATCACACCAAAGGTGGTGAACTCGCTCTGATACCAATTGAAATTGTGTATTTAGTACTTGGTTCTACCTTGAACTAGAATGTAAAGGGTAGAGTACAAACAATTAACACAATTTGGAGATTCTAAAAGAAAACTCTTATATATATCTTGTAAAGGGTGGAACCACTTACAAACACATCTACAAAATTCTAGCGAATCTTGTAGAAAGGTCAACACGACCAAAAACTAAGTCTACGTAGAACTAATCTAGCGACGCGTACTACTAAGACTAAACTGAGGGTAGAACCGGAGCTTTCTAGCGAAGTCTCTCGGTCTACAAATTTTCTCTCTCTAGAAAATGTCAAATCAATGCATGAATAGTGAATTCCAACAACCCGGTATTTATAGGAGTCGAGAATTAGGGTTTCCGGAATTCACGCTTAATGGGCCGAGCCCAAAACATCTCCATGGAATATTCGAGATTCCATTTTTCCGTACTTGACGAACCCAGCTCTACGCACCGCCACACTAGCGTGTTCTTCGTGCTTCGAGCTAGTGGTGGGCATAGCTGGAATACTTAGTGTTATTCATTGGACTATCATTCTTCTAGCGAAGTCTTCTAGTCGCACCCGCAGCTGGCTTCATTCCTTAGCAGTCAATCGTCCAGCTCTTGTGTGTAGATATGCTTGCACCGCGTCCGTCAAGATGTTAACACTGATTCAAGGTCTTCACGGTAAGCCTTGAACTCTCTGATTGGTAGTGTGTTTGTGAACTCGCATTTCACACTGATCAACGTTGAAACACATTGATGAATTAGCTCGTTCAACGCTGACGCACTGATGTAACTCCATGATACTTGTATAGCCCAAGTCTGCTTGTTCCACGCTAATGAACCGTGGTCACGCGTTGAGCCACTTGTTAATTCCACAGTTCATACAGCTCGTTCTACGTTGACCTAGCAGACTTGTATGAATTAATGAATATAAATCATACAAACATAAAACATGAAGTTACTACAAAACAAAGTGTATAGTTCAACGTAGTTCAAACAAGAACAACGTGGTTCTATGTTGAACTAGGAAGAACTTCACACTAACAACTCCGAGCAATGTACACCATTTTTTTTAACTTATTTCACTATTCAGAACAACAACATAAACTCCAACTTACTAAATTTATTGACATAATGGATATTCATTTTAATCATGCCGATAATTCTCATTATGAAAATTATACTAGAAATGCACTTAATCCACAAAGTACTGGTATTTCTCGTGGTAAAATTACTCGTTTTATGAAAACCCTTTTGGGGGAATAAAAATTGAAAATTATTTCCGACTTTGATGATTTGCAACATTGTGTGTCTATTTGTGTGGATATTTTGAGTGATCATTTCAGTTATAATAATTATATAGGAATTACTTGTCATTGGATTGATGCTACATGGGCACTACAAAAACGTTTGATTGCATTTGGAGTGTTTAACATGGTACACACGACACAAAATATTGCACACAAAATAAAATCTATTTTGAACGAATGACATTTGATTTAAAAAAAAAATTACAATCTTATTTGACAATGTCATGTCTACCTATTTGTGGTGGTAGGTTCTTTCATGTTAGATGTGTATGCCATATTCTCAATTTGTGTGTTCAAGATGGTTACAAATGTTTAAACCATGAAATCGGTTTCATAATATACATTACCGCATCTTTAATCGGAGTAAAATTCACGGTTTAAACATTTGTAGACAAGAGGCTTTAATATCATCTAAACTAGCCGTATTAGACAAGACATTGTCAAACGAGATTGTAATTTTTTTTTAAATCAAATGCCATTCGTTCAAAATAGATTTTATTTTGTGTGCAATATTTTATGACATGTGTACCGTGTTAAACTCTCTAAATGCAATCAAACGTTTTTGTAGTGTTCATGTAACATCAATCAAATGACAAGTAATTCCTATATAATTATAATAATTGAAACGATCACTCCAAATATCAACATAAATAGACATACAATGTTGCAAATTATAAAAGTCGGAAATAATTTTCAATTTATATTTCTCCAAAAGGGTTTTCATAGAACGAGTAATTTTACCACGAGAAATACTAGTACTTTGTGGATTAAGTGCATGTCTAGTATAATTTTCATAATGAGGATTATCGACATGACTGCAATAAATTTAGTAAGGTGGAGTTTATGTTGTTGTTCCTAATAGTGAAATAAGTTAGAAGATAGTTTCTCAGAGCCGGGGAATGTTGTGTCGGAGCTGTCCGAATAGTTGAGTTGAGTTTGTGTGGTAGAGAGACCCTTCTTGTCGGGATGCTTGCTCTTCAAATGACGATTCAACGACCCGTAGTCGGAGTTAGCGCCGCCCCAAACGTATTGTTGTGTGCAATGGTTATAGTCCGCCTTTTGAACCACATCGTCGATGAAGATTTGTTTGAAATGCACCATGAAGATGGGGAATTGTTGCGCCTTCAACTTCCTTCAGGGTGGCAACCGAGAGGAGTTTCCCATCGGTGGGATCTTGATCTTGTTCTTCGTCGGGTCGGAGTAGGGAAGTTCTTCCTCGAAGTTCGCTCGACGGAACAACTCGTCGACTTCATGCGGCGGAACTTCATCGGGGACATATGGACTTCGTCTCACACCACGACCTCGAGAAACTCCGGATCCGGAACCACTTGCCATTCAAATGATTATATTTAGATAGAATTTGTATTAATATTATTAATATGAAGCAAAATATAAATAAAAAACAAAATATAGTTGGAATTACTATAAGAGATTAGATGAAAAATGTATAAGATGTGTGGAAAGTGAAGAATGGTGAGGAAATATTTGTAGGAAGCAAAATAACAGCTAGTTAATTTAGACCGTTTGATCAAATAACTGTTAGTTTTTCAAATTTGATTGAATCTAGACTGTTGGATCAAATAATGACTAATTTTTTCAATTTTCAATTTTCAAATTCAAATTTAAAAATTAATCGTAAGAATATTGTAAATAAGTTTATTTTTAATTAGTTTCTATAAATATATAAATGTTTCGAACCGACCGGTAGTTCAGGTTCGGAACTGGACCGAATAACCTTGAACCTGATCCGGAGCGATTAAAACCGGTACAAGGTTCAGGTTCGGAATCGGCCATTCCCATTTTTTCCGATTCCAGTTCATGTTTCGAATCGTCTGTTTCTAGGTCGAACCGGACCGAATGTACCGTTCTACCTATGACATGTTCACCGATACATATATTGCCACGTAAGCTACATGTGCATTTTATGGTCAACCGCAAATGACTACATTTTATTTTTTAAGAATTAAAAGATAAATTTTGAATTCCACTCTATTTACAAGAACTTTCGCTAAATTATTTCCTAAATCTTCACTTAGAGTTCACCCTCTTAGCCTATGAACCCCTTATCCTCAAATTCCTTAACTTCCAAACCTTAATTTTTAAATTCCATCCAAATAACATAAAATGATTTTCATTGCAAAATATAAAAATAAAAAGATTAAAACAAAATATCTAAAACTAAAAAATGTTGAGCACCCAATTTTGAGAATGACAAAAAATAAAAATACAAAGAGCCTAAGAAGGCAGCAAATAAATTAAGAAAATGTCTTCACGACCAATTACATAAACAGAGCTCTGAATCCCTCATTATGCAAAGTACACTTGACAACAAACCAACCACAATGGAGTTGTGGGAAACATCTCACGAAACCACCATCACCATTCTTCATGAACCCACCAGATTGCATGTGTCAATTTTGCAAATAAATGAAATGTTGGAATTAGGGTTCACACAGGAAGGGGAAAGGCAAGGGTGATAAATGAAAACGAAATTTACATGTGAGCCCAATGTGAATATATATATATATACTAGTGGGGCTCGTCTTGCGAAGCAAGACGAACGCCCATGAGTCTCGATACAACCTGAGTACAAAATATATTGCAAAATGTTGCAATGTATGAAGAAGTGAAATCCTAAACAAAATCTATAAAATATTACAACTATTAATAGAGTATAGCAAAAGTAGAGGTCAAAAATTTAACCATGGCGTCATTGATATTAATAAATCTTCACAACACTACAATGTAGTATAGTAATATATTACAGGTAAGGTAAATGGTGTCGTATACACACATTTATCCCCACCCCTGAAAAAATAGGAAGGCAGAAGTTAAATAAAACATCCCGCACGAGAGCTCATCAACCCTTTAAGATGAGCATATAACACAAATTACAATATACACACTCTAAACAAACATCGGACCAAAAGACGAACGAAAAACACTGTGTATTTCAGTTGATGGGTACACATTTGACATTTTTTAATTTTTACAAACGATAATTTCCTCCGAAAAGTTTGCAAATCACTTCCTGATAGAGAGGAACTCAAACCTTCTAAGAGGGTCATCACAGTTACCTTTAGACTTTAGTAACTGCATCACAGGAAAAGGAGGAAGGCTTGGGATGGATTCTTTGAGTGGTGGGCGAACAACCATTACTCGACAGCAATCTGCTAGAGCAGCCATCTGATGTAGCCTCTCCGGATGAGCTCGGCCTGGTGCTTGAAATGGCTGCTCTCTTTGAAGCACTGACACACAGTAATGTATTAAAGAATAAACAGAAACACAAACACATACACAAACACTAACCTAGCCAACTATGTTTCTAAGTTAGTTAAGGTATTAACAAGCATGTTTTGAGTTTAATTTGTATTTAGATACAATTATCAGGGAGTAGTTTTATCTTCTCTTTTTAGATGTAATAGTTACGCCTCAAGGGTACTTTGTAATTATGAACAGAAACTTAAAAGCAGCATAATGATATGTCAAAATCAATATTTAGAAATAAATGTCAGGTAAGATAGAGCTGGAGGGGAAAATTAAGTATAAAAAAAATTAATAAACACTTCTGAAACTAACTTCAAGAGATACCAGATTTTTTAACACATGTTCGTATGTCCTGTTTCTTGGATGATCACGATGACGACCAGAACTTGAGACATTTTTTCTAGAGAAAGCTTCAACTGCATCTGAGATTTTTTCTCTAATATCCTGTCCCACTGCAGAAAAAAAAAAAAAAAACCAAACCAGAAGAGACTAAGTCTATTTATTACAGTATATTATTCGAAGTTCTCTACGAGTTTTCTTCTCTATTTCAGGAATAGTAGTATCCTTTGGTTTAATGCTAGACCTCTCTGGTCTCTGGTTGTGATAATACATTCTTAACACTGTATTATTTGCTTTTTCGGATTTAAAATATTAAGAAAGAGTCGGAAGGGTAAAAATAATCAAACCATCGTCCTTTCTTTTGATTCCAAAGGATCGATTTTATCGAAACTTCTTTAGCCTCAAATGCCTTTCTATATTGTTCGGATGTGCTTGTATTTCCGATCGCATTCACCAAACACATTATTTCGAGTTCCATCTGCACCTAAGAAAGTTCAATAAACACAAACTTAAGTTAGTTAATGAAAATGGAGTTTGTCGTTTTTCTCCGCCCTCTGCTTGTGCCTTTAGGATGAATGCATTCAAGTCTACAAGCAAAATGGATGTTGTAGCTAGTGTTATTAAATCGGATTCGTTCCTGAAAACGCCACAATGAAATAATTAATGACTATAAAATTAAGACTTCAAACTGTAAAACTCACATTAAACGAACCTCATCCATCGGGTGCTGAAATCCTACCTAGATTCAGCAGTGGAAGCAATTTCACGATACAGTTGGGCTTTAGAACAGTTACTTGAGAGTGTGGAAGTTGTTTCCTTGTCCTGCAAGATTCGAACCTCAGTTTTAAGAAAATAAAGTAATAGAAGCAGTAAGTTATATAGATAGATTAATAAGTAGTCCATACGATAGTGAATTACTCCGGCCTCGATTGATTCCACATTGCGTAATATCGACTCAAACTATGGGTTGAACCTTTAGAATCCTGAACAATTACCTCATGGTACCCTTCGAAATTCATCGAACGTCAGAGTAAAATAGACGAACATCATTATTCAATATTGTACGACTTTCGTTTTGAAAATTGAAATACCTGTAGTCCAAAGACCATGCTCCTTCACCAAAGCAGGGGGCACTTTCTTAACTAAGTCCTTGTCCCCTGTGCGATTGAATATATCTATGACCATTGAACATAGCAGAGGAGGTTGACTGCAAAACATGATCAAACAAACCTCCTAATAGTGTCGACGTTCGAATCCGGATTCATGTCGAGGGCCTTGACGAGGAGCTTGGAGTCGCAGACATTGTACGCGACGATGACCGAAATATTCCCAGCCGTGCGTAGATAATTAACCGTGGCTCTGACATCATCTTTCTGTGAAACCAATACCACATAGTATAACGAGAACATGTCCGAGAGGTTTTGCCTTCAGATAACTTTATTGGTGGGGCAGCTTACTTTATTCCATTCCAGAGTGACACGCTCTCCTCCAGAGTGTCCAGAGTCGAAAAATCCAGAGTAAAAACCGTGATGTTCAATGGCAGCAATATAACAACAGCTTCACTGGCATATGTTCGGCAACTGCTGGCAAAATGGACAAAATAAACAAATAAATGGATTTTATAAACTTTTGAATGCACAAAAATGAAATCCAACTGTTCAGAATTTTAAAAAACGGCAAGATGAAGGCATCCTAATTATAAATCTCTAACTTATCAGAGTTTAATTCAAATACAACTGTGGAACACTGCATTAGAGTAACATTACAATAATTATTAATACAACCCAACTAATGCATACAAACAAATTCAGCAGTTGATCACATTTCGCTCGTTTCAAGTTTGTAAAAGGTTCAAGTTTTTTTGTTTGCCTAGCTTTATTCACACAATGTGATTTGCTATTTCATGTATGAGTCTGAAGCTAATGAATTGCAAAAGTCCTTCCAAATCCAAGTCTTAATGATATACCGATGTCCAAAGTTTCACAATTAGAGTTGGTTTCCCACTCGACAAAAAATTACAAACCTATTCCGGTGGCAGCAGATTAGTACATGGAAGTTTAATCCCTTCAGGGAGGATAACAGGCATGTAATGGCTACATTGAAGAACATATCCACGATTATTTACAACTTGTAAAATAAAAAAAAGCACCTACCTCTATATCTTTCCTCATGCACCCCTTGCCTTTGAGCACAAACTGTGGGTCAAACAAACTGAAATTTGAATATGGTCCTTAAAAAAATAGTCTGGTAAATTAAAAATGTAAACTAACAAAAACAAGTATATTCTTCATGACACAAAACTTTAAATGATTAAGGCAACATAGATAAATCATAGATAAACACCTTAAACTTGCTTTCAGCAGCTGAAGTAACCCTGACTACTATTCTCGACTTTCCCTGACTACTATTCTCGGGGTCGGCGAAGGTATTTTTGTACAGGTCCTTGTCCTCGAACCCTCCGAATACGAGCTCAAATGAAATAAGCAGAGAAATTAAAAAACACATTGAAGTAACAAATGAAGATATGAAGGAATACAAATGAGATCTAGAACTATATCAAATTTGAAGAGGAAAATCAACAAACAAAGCGCTGCACAATGAAAGAATGTAAGCCCTTGCCTTTTCTCATTATAATCGTTGGTTTATATACAATTACAATCAGTATCTCAAGGCTATTAATTAGGAACTAATCAAGCTAATCATATTCTAAAATATGCTAAGGATATTTACTTACAAATTTAAGAGATATACAGAATTATAGAATATATGATATATATTCTAACACACACCCGCAGTCGAAGCGGGAGGTTCACGAACACTGAGACTGTCTCTAAAATCTTCAAATAAGATACGAGGTAGACCTTTTGTAAAAATATCTGCGATCTGATAACGGGTGGGGACATGAAGAACTCGGACCTCGCCTTTTGCAACTTTTTCTCTGACAAAGTGAATGTCCATCTCAATATGTTTGGTACGCTGATGTTGTACCGGATTGCCTGATAAATAAATGGCACTTACATTGTCGCAATGAACCAGAGTAGCTTTATGGATAGGACAATGAAGTTCAAGTAATAAATTTCGGATCCAACATGAGTCAGAAACAACATTAGCGACCCCTCGATATTCAGCCTCAGCGCTGGAGCGTGACATAGTTGGTTGTCTTTTGGACGACCAAGATACTAAGTTGTCACCCAAAAAAACGCAATAGCCTGACGTAGATCGTCTAGTATCGGGGCATCCTCCCCAATCAGCATCTGTATAAGAAACAAGCTTTTTGATGGAGGATTTATATAGGTGGAGACCAAAGGATAATGTGCCCTGCAAATACCGTATAACGCGCTTAAGCGCGCTCATATGCTCATTCCTGGGATCATGCATGTGGAGACAAATCTGCTGAACTGCATAAGTTATGTCTGGTCTAGTAAATGTCAGATACTGTAAAGCACCTGCTAAACTGCGATACTTGGTGGGATCCTCATACAATGAATCGTTCGAAGCACCCAGTTTTGGTTTGGTGTCGACAGGGGTAGGAGAGGGGCTGCAATTTGCCATACCAGCTCGTTCGATGATCTCTGTGGCGTACTGTTGCTGAGATAAAAATAATCCATTAGCATTACGGGATACAGCGATCCCTAGAAAAAAACTTAGCGGACCTAAGTCCTTCATGGCGAACTCGTCACCTAAAAGGGTCATTAACTGCTTTCTTAACCTGTCGGAAGATGCTGTGAGAATAATATCATCAACATACAATAAAATATACGCCATATCTGAGCCCTGTCGGTAAATAAATAGAGAGTTGTCAGATTTACTGTGAGAGAAACCAATGGTGGCAACGAAATCAGCAAATCGTTGATACCAGGCTCGTGGAGCCTGTTTAAGGCCATATAGTGATTTCTTCAGTAAACACACATGATCAGGGCGACTTTTGTCGCGAAAACCCATGGGCTGATGCATATAAACTGTTTCGTTGAGATGACCGTGTAAGAAAGCGTTTTTGACGTCTAACTGGTGAATGGGCCAAGATTCAGAAATAGCAATGTTAAGTACAGTACGAATAGTAGTCGGTTTGACAACCGGGCTAAATGTCTCACCACAATCAATACCTTGTTGCTGAGTTTTCCCATCACCTACAAGACGGGCTTTATACCGCTCAAAGGAACCATCAGAATTACGTTTATGACGAAAAATCCACATGGACCTGATCACATTCACATTCGTTGGTCTAGGTACCAATTCCCACGTATTATTATCAATAAGAGCATTAAATTCATCTAACATTGCATCTTTCCAATTCGGGTCACGAATAGCACTAACTGGGTCTTTAGGTAAAGGGGATATATTAGTGTTAGTCATGGCCGAATGGTATTTGGGATTTGGTCTGAAGATGCCATTTTTAGCTCTAGTGGTCATTTGATGTGGGTTGGGACTAGGTAACGGAGTGAAATTATGTGTAGGCCGGGGGGGTGATGGTTGTGGAACTTGTTGAGGTGAAGAGGCAGGTCGTATTGGTGAAGAGGGGGGGGACGTAGATGTTGTCTGTGAATCAGACCTACTGGGTGTGGCCGCAGGTGGTGGTGATGCGGTCTGGCGAGCAGAACCGGGAGGTGTGACAGCCTCGGGTGAAGGAGGGTTGGGTGAATTTTCGGTTTGTAGCTCCAGGTTTGGATTACAGTCGCGTTGGTGATGTAAGTGATGGAAAATTGGGTTATAGTTCAGAAACTCATAGTCGTTTTTGTGAGGTGAGGGAGGTTTAGAGAATGGGAATTCGGTTTCCACATATTTCACATGACGACATATGATAATTTTACCACTAGACATATCAAAACATTTCGAGCCTCGATGATTTGGTGCAGGTCCAAGATAGACACATGGGGTGGATCTTTCTTGTAGTTTGTGAATGGAGGTAGCTGGAAAAAGAGGAAAGCAAAGGCAACCAAACACACGTAATTCCGAGTATATAGGATCACAATGGTATAATATTTGTGTTGGGGATTTAAAGCCTAGTACTTTGGTTGGGAGAATATTCAGGAGATAGGTCGCCATCTCTAATGCATGGTGCCAAAACGATAGAGGTAAAGAAGCATGAGCAAGTAAGGTTCTTATGATGTTGTTTATGGATTTTATGTGGCGTTCGGCTTTTCCATTTTGAGGTGATGTATAAGGACAAGATAAACGAAAAATCATGCCATGGTCACGAAAAAATTCTGTTAGGGTGCCATTAATGTATTCTGTTCCGTTGTCACATTGGAAGGTTTTAATATCACGGGTAAATTGTGTACGAATTTGGTTATGGAAGTTTTGAAACAAGTGTTTGACTTGAGATTTCTTTGCAATGGGAAAAGTCCATAAAAATTTACTGTAATCATCAAGAAAAAGAACATAATAGCAATGGCCAGAAGAACTCATGACAGGTGAAGTCCAAATATCACTATGAATTATATCAAAAGGAGAAACAGTTTGCGACATAGAAGCAGAAAAGGGTAGTTTAGAATGTTTCCCAAGAGGACATGAGTAACAATAACTATTACAAGCCTTAATTTTATCAATAAAACGATTGCTACTAAGGGACCTAAAGACAGCATCACCAGGGTGTCCTAAGCGATTATGCCAAAGACTGGAAGAAATAGCAGCAAAGGCGGAATTATTGACAGGAGGTGTGGCTTGTATATTTGAGAAGAGGGGATAAAGGTCACCGGTGCTGTCACATCTCACGATTTTTGCTCCCGTCTGTAAGTCATTAATAGAGAAACCAAGGGGGTCAAATTCGATTGAAACGGAATTATCTTTGGTGAATTTACGGACAGATATTAAGTTTTTGATCAATTTAGGAGCATGTAAAACATTATTTAAGTGAAAAGGGGGATAAGGGTAAGGTAAAGTTGTACTACCGTGACCACAAACAGGAATGAGGTGACCACTGCCTACAACAATGTTATTGTTTTTAATGCTCGAATTGAAATAAGAAGAAAAAATACCTTGATTCGCGGTCATATGAGATGATGCACCAGTGTCCATATAGAAATTACCGTCCTGATTAGGGTAGGAGAAAGCGTGCATTGCCGCTTCAATGTCAGTCGGAGTATACGACGCCGCGTATGCTTGAGGCCGAGCACCCAGGACGCCTTGTCCAGTGGGTCGTGTTCCAGCGGCAGAAAAGCCAGGAGGGCGTGCAGACCAGGGCGTTGCTGGATAAGGACATGGTGGTTGAGTAGGCCATTGTCCAAACCACGGAGCCCATGACGACCAATTATATGGTCCAGACGAATTATTTCCCGCAGCCTGCCCGTTACCACGACCTTTTCCACCCTTTTTGTTCGAATTTTTATTGTTCTTGTTTCCTTTGTAATTATTGTTAGAATTACTAGGATTAGAAATATTATTAGAGGGGGAGTGACCGTCGGTGGTAGACACCAGAGCAGTGGTTGGGCGAGTGGACGATAGTCCTTCCTTGGCCAAACGGTTTTTGATTGTTCTCTCCGCTAGCTTTAGACGAGAGCGGCAACTCTCGAAATATTGCAATGGTTCTTGATTCTGAATGATATCAACAGTACCGGCATATGCTTCTGGGAGACCGGCCGTGAGTTTAAGGACCAGTCTATTGTTCGAGATAGGGGCGTCGACGTCAGCAAGCCTGTCCGCAAGGGATTTGATTTTGGTACAGTAGCTATCAATAGATGTGAAGCTTTCGAATGTAAGATCAGAAAGTTCTTCCTCAAGATGTGTCGCTCTGGACACTTTGTTGTCCTGGAACATGGACTCTAGACGAGCCCATGCCGCTTGAGCGGTGTCATCGCGTAGCAGGATAGCGTTGAGAAGATCAGGGGAAATTGTGGTATAAATCCACTGAAGCACTAAAGCATCGAGCCGTTTCCAGAGGGAGAAATTCGCCTCCTTCTCGGTCTGATATGCCGCGGCTTCCTTTGCGTCCTTAGGAGGGACGATGTGATAGTAAAGATCATGGATCTTTACGAGCACCGTGAACAGGGCCGCCCAATTGTGGTAGAGATCATTTTCCGCTTCTAATGTGACGGGGACAAGAGATTTCACATTAGTGATAGATAAAGCAGGATGATATTTTGGGTCGGAAGTTGTTTCTGGTGCCATTGCAGCGGAAGAAAAATAAGGTTTTTTTTTTTTTTTAGAATCGTAGGGTTTCTGATACCATGAAAGAATGTAAGCCCTTGCCTTTTCTCATTATAATCGTTGGTTTATATACAATTACAATCAGTATCTTAAGGCTATTAATTAGGAACTAATCAAGCTAATCATATTCTAAAATATGCTAAGGATATTTACCTACAAATTTAAGAGATATACAGAATTATAGAATATATGATATAACTAATCAAGCTAATCATATTCTAAAATATGCTAAGGATATTTACTTACAAATTTAAGAGATATAGAGAATTATAGAATATATGATATATATTCTAACACACAACAAGCTCAAAATGAGAGAAATAAACGAGCGGGAAAACAAAGGAGCTTGAAATTTTATTTCTGAAAAGCTGAAAATACAAAATGTCAAAAGTCTACTTATATACCTCAACAACTTAACAAAAGCGCTGAGAATATAAAAGCAACTATGTAACCCAACTATTTACAAAAATGCCACTGAGGCAAATAACAAAGAAATAAAAGTGCGCGCATCCTATTTCAAATACTGCTTCCATCTTTACTTTCAATACACCCCTTAAGATGGAGAATGGATGCTTCCAAATTCCATCTTGACCAAGATCCCCTTCATCTCAGCTTCTGCAAGAGGCTTAGTTAGTATATCTGCAACCTGAAGATTGTTCTTGATATGCAAAGGTTTTATCACTCCTTCAATGAACTTTTCTCTCACTGTATGGAAGTCTATTTCAATGTGCTTAGTCCTCTCATAGAAGACTGGATTAGAAGATATATAGATGGCAGCCTGGTTGTCACAGTACAAGGGTATAGCTCTGGTTTGATCAATCCCAAAATCAGAGAAAAGCCCTTTTAACCAGACAACTTCACATGTTGCTTGAGCCATTGCTCTATATTCTGCTTCAGCAGAAGATCTAGATATAGTGTGCTGCTTTTTGGACTTCCATGACACCAATGAAGATCCAACAAAAACACAGTAACCTGTCACTGATCTTCTTGTATCATTACATCCACCCCAATCAGCATCTGCAAATAGGCTCAATTCCAGTTTGTTTTCTTTGGAGAAAAATAATCCATGACCTGGACATCCCTTCAAATATTTCACTATCCTTTCTGCAGCCTTCATGTGAACATCAGTAGGAGAAGCAAGAAATTGACTCAATGTATGAACTGAATAAGTGATGTCAACTCTTGTGATGCACAAGTAAAGCAATCTACCAATGAGTCTCCTATAAGAACTGATATCAGAAAGAGGAGTTCCATCAGTCATACTCAAGTGATGTGATGAATCCATAGGAGTTTTAGCAGGCTTACATCCCAAAAAACCAGTTTCATTTATGAGATCAAGTGTATACTTTCTCTGGCATAGAAAGATCCCAGAAGAATTTCTGGCAATTTCAAGACCAAGAAAATACTTTGAAGTTCCAAGATCTTTGTACTTGAACTGTGTACCCAAAAATTCTTTAAACTGAGCTATAGCTGTATCAGAATTGCTGGCAATCAATATGTCATCTACATAGACAACTAAGCCCAGAAAGATGACCTTATCATGTTTAAAGAACAGTGAATGGTCATAAGATGATTGCTGCAATCCAAAATGAGATAATGCAGTGGAAAAAGTGATGTACCACTGCCTTGATGCTTGCCTTAGGCCATATAAAGATTTCTGCAATTTGCATACTGAGCCAGCTGGATATGGCACCCCCTGATTGAGCAAACCAGGTGGCAAAGCCATGTAAATCTCCTCATTTAAAGTCCCATACAAGAAGGCATTGTTGATGTCTAAGTGACCAAGTGACCAGTTGTTAACTGCAGAAATAGCTAGTAACATTTTGACTGAAGTTAATTTAGCCACTGGTGAGAATGTATCCAAGAAATCTAGTCCAGCTTGTTGAGTATAACCTTTGGCCACAAGTCTTGCCTTATACTTGTCAACTGTACCATCTGCCAGAAACTTCACTCTATATACCCATTTGCACCCAATTGCAGTTTTTGAAGGAGGCAGCATAGTAACATACCAAGTTTTGTTGCTTTCAAGTGCATCTAACTCTGTTTGCATAGCCTTGCACCATTCTGGATAAAGTATGGCTTGAGAATAAGAGGTAGGCTCAGGAACAGCAGTAATGGAAGCTAGATAGTGTGAGTAAGAGGGACTAAGATGATTATATGTGAAATGGAAAGAAATAGGATGAACACAGGTAGTCTTGGTAGTTTGACAAACAAAATCATTAAGGTGAGAAGGTTTCTTAATGATTCTGCCTGAAGTAGTGGAAGTGGGAATGACAGTGGATGGTGATGGATTATCAGATGAGGTAAGAAGAACTGATTCATGATGATCAGATGGGGTAAGAGTAACTGATTCATCATCAGAACCAATATGGGGAAAAAAATCTTGTGAAGGTAAATGAGAAAAGGGAAAAATGGTTTCATGAAAAATGACATCTCTGGAAATAAAGGTAGAATGATCTGAAAGATTAAGGAGTTTATACCCTTTATAGCCAGGTGGATACCCCAACAAAACACACTTAACAGCTCTAGGAGAAAATTTATCTCTGTTTCTGTCAAGTGTGGATGCAAAACAAAGGCAACCAAAAACTCTGAGATGCGTATAGGTTGCTGTTTTGTGAAAAAGAGCAGAAAAAGGGGTTTTATGAAGTGGTAGCACAGATGAAGGGATTCTATTAATGAGATATGAGGCAGTAAGAATACAATCACCCCAGTATTGCAAGGGTAGATGAGATTGAAATAGGAGACTTCTAGCAACATTCAACAGGTGTTGATGTTTTCTTTCCACCCTTGCATTTTGTTGTGGGGTACCAACACAAGATCTTTGAGCAAGAGTACCAGTATGAGAAAACAAATCAGTGAGATTAAACTCAGGTGCATTATCACTTCTCATACATTTAATATGCCTCCCAAACTTAGTATGAACAGTTTTAAAAAACTGGTTGAGAACAGGGCCTACATCAGACTTATGCTTCATCAAGAAGGTCCAAACAAACCTACTATGGTCATCCACAACAGTAAGAAAGTAGCAAAAACCTTCAACTGTTGGGGTATGAAATGGTCCCCAAACATCACAATGAATAATATCAAAAGGATTTTTAGAATGTGAAATGGAATAAGGAAATTTCAACTTCTTTTGTTTGGCTAAAGGACATATCTCACAAACAAAATTTTTATTACAGGTGGTATGCAAAACATCAGATAACAGACTCAATTTTCCAGGAGAAAGATGCCCTAATCTGGAATGCCAAAGATCAGAAAAAACTGAAGAAGCAACAAAAGTAGAAGAAGAAACAGAACCTGAGGCTGTCAAGATATAGAGATTACCAATTCTTCTACCCATCCCAATCTGATTCCCCTTTGAAATTCCCTGTATGACACATGAATCATGTGTAAAGGATACTGAACAATGGGAATTTAAGGTCAAAGCACTAATGGAAAGGAGATTATGGGTGAAGGAGGGAACAAAAAGAACAGATTGTAGAATAATGTGTTCATTCAGCTGAATAGATCCTATTTTGATAACATCAACAGTAGAACCATTTGGAAGACTGACATGAGTATTGGACACTACATGAGACTCCAGAAACATAGTATCAAGACAGCATACATGGTGAGTAGCACCAGTATCAATTAACCATTGTCTGTCAGAATGAACCACAGAACCAGCAAAAGGTATAAGGGACAATGAGATAGTACCACTTAAATTTGCTGATGAATTAGCTGAAGCAGCTGTAGGAGTGGTAGATTGCTGAGGTGGAGTTTGCAACTGAAGCTGTCCCTGAAGCAACTGAATAAGCTGCAAGGTCAACTGATCACTGGAGATAGATGCAGAAGGTGCAGCAGCAGCAGGAACACTATTTTGAACTGAAGCATCTCCAGTTCCAACTGATCCTTGAGCAGAATTGGCCTGACTAGGCTGATTTTCAGGTTTACCTCTTCCTCTACCATATCCAGGTGGAAAACCATGAATGCCAAAACATCTATCAATAGTATGACCCAAATTTCCACAATGAGTACAATGAAATCTCTCTTTGCCTCTATTATAAGCAGCTGCATTAACCAGACTTCCTGGTTGTTCACTGGCACCAGAATTAAAATTCTGTGAACTTCCTCCAATACCTCTTTGTCTTTCCTCCTGTATCACCAAAGCAAAAATCCTAGGCAGTGGTGGAAAAGGCACCATAGCCATGATTTGAGACCTCAACTGCGTATAAGAAGGATTTAAGCCCAACAAAAACTGCACAGCACACTCCTGCTGTTGATACTCACTCCATTTCTTACCACTGTTACTACAAGAACACCAACTCACAGGTTGTAGGTTTTTGAACTCATCCCAGACTCCACGCAATTTAGTATTGTTGGAATTCGATATCCCGGGTTATTTAAATTTGCGGAAACCAATAACCCGATCAAACCCTTCGCCGGAGATCACAAGAACACGACACACGTGCCGGGATACGGCCGAAGCGCACAGCGAGGCCCGAAGGCCGCGCACGCCCCAGCCGCACCCCCACGGGTGCGCGCTTGCGATCGATTGGGGTGGGGCTGCCCAGCAGCCCCCGCGGCGAGTCCGGCGACTCGCCGCCACCTGGAGGTCGACCACCTTCACGGTGGGGAGGGGCGGCACCAGCCCGCGCCCTCCGCGATCGATCATGAGGATCGATCGCACGCCCTCGGCTCCAGCCGAGGGTTCGACCCTCTCGCCCCTCCGAAACCCTAGGCGGCGATCCCGCGGTCCGGTGGCTTCGCCACCACCGCGTGATCGTTCGTCTAATCTGGGTTCGACTTTCGGATCTTGTTTTTCGATAATTGATCAATAAACTAGAATTAAATTGCGGAAATTTAATTCACCTTTCGATTCGTTGTGCGGAGAAACGAGATCGTATTGAAGACCTTGAGATCTTCCCACGTATTCCTTGCACTTGTTCGAACGTCGGGTGGGCGACGATCCTCCGAACACTATGGATCTCCTTCTCTCCTTTCTCTCTCTAGAATTGTGATCTTCAAGTTATGAGAATAGAGAAGACCATGTAGTGCTTTTATAGGCTACGTAGGGGATCTTAAGGAGGTGGAATATTGGGCTTCCAATATTAATGATTAAATTGAGCCCAAGCCCAAATCTATTAATCCATTAATATTAATTAATTCTATTTTCCACTATATAAAATTAATTGCACTCCCAATATTAAACCATATTATATCAAATAATATTTCTCTGGTAGTATTTATTTATTCCGTGTATTTAAGATATAAATGTCCATGAATAAATTTAAATTAATTGCGTAATTAATTTATTCATCTCTTGTATCCGAGACTAGTACCATTCAACCTTAATTATTATGCGGAACGAATCCACCTGCAGGGTTTACATAATAATTCCTTATAAACTCATCTCGGGGACATTATCAACCCTTCCGGGATACACTTTCCCGTCAAGTATTCACGGCATGTCATATATAAAATATAGTGACCCAACTTAACCGGTAATTAACCCAATAATTAAATCGGTTAATTCCTTTGGTAAATCAAAGTCACTTATATTAAATATACACACCCGCAATAGTTTCGGGGATTAAGAATAAAATACACTGAGACTTAAATCGATTATCGCCGGCAATCCTAATCGATAAATCTCAAACGATCCGCCCAATACACCAAGTGTACAAGTGTGATAAAATAATTAAGATAAATTATTTTCTCTCTCACACAACGACTATACCGATGGATTGGTCCGTGTCCATCTAGGTCGTGAGCTACTGTTCGATTAAATACGAGTAACCGATAGTATGATCTTCTGTGCGCCCATGCAGCACCATACTAACTACAACGTATAAAATCCAGGACTATGATTTGCATATATTTAATTATAAATAATTAAACGCAAATAATTGTTTATTTAATTAAATAGATTAGTGGCAATTGATCGTGAGTTTCCGTTACTTAAATCTAGACATTAAGTACACAACTCCAACAATCTCCCACTTGTACTAACGTCTAGTCATTTCCTCCAAACTCCCGACTCCCATACTCATCACGTGCTTAAGTTGTACTTCCAAGAAGTACTATGTGAATGAGCAATCTAGGTTGCCGCTCTGAAGTTATCTTGGTGACTACAGCGTCGTCTCCCTTGACGATGACTCGTATCAGGTGGTACTTGCACTATGTGTTATCTTACACTTATGGACTTGTGACTTCTTACCATTTGCCATCGCACCGCTATTTACATAGCCTTTGGCAAATTAAGAATCACATCCAAGTCCCAGAGATTATCCCGGAGTTATACCAAAACTTCCGCTGCCTCTGAGGCCGCTTATTTGGTTACCCATGGCAGAGTCCGAAAAGCATCGTGCTTATCACTCTTCCATGTTAAAACTCCTTCTCCTTCAATAGTGAAACACATAGCCTGATATCGACTTACACCGGTCCTTATTCGATTAGAAATCTAAGAGAATGTAATCCAAAGGAAATGTTTGTCTGCTCCGTAATCCAGAACATAGTTTCCAGTACTTCGAAAGTACTTAAAATGTTCATTACAGCAGTCAAGTATTCCTTTCCAGGATTACCTTGATATCCTCCCACTATGCTAACCGCATAGCCGATATCAGGTTCTCGTTTTCAACATTGCATTTATCAAGCTTTCCACACTCCAAGTGTAGGAAACCGATTTTTATTGCTTCTATCTCCTTTTGTGTTTCCAAAACACATATCCTTAGATAGATGCATTCCTTCTCTGAAAGGTAACGAACCTTTCTCGGAATCTTGCATGTTAAAACGAACCATAATCGTATAAGATATCTAGAGAAGTACAATGTTCTTTTCTTGAGATACTAGATCTTAGGAACATGCTCTAACTTCTTCTTTATCTCATATATCGATTTTTCTAGACAACCATCATTTTATGTCTGACAACATCTCTACATTGTTACCAATGATAAAATGCTATCTACATAAAACCTCCGAGAAACACCACCTTGTTTTCCATCACGTTTCCAATACACACAATTCGTTTATGCTTTGATGAATCCATAAAATGGACTATCTCATCAATTTGCAAGTACCACGAACTCAATGCTCTGTTCCAATCCATAAATGGATCAACTAAGCTTTTACTCTAAATGATCTTGCCTCTTAGCAATAATCTTATTGCTTTCCAAGAAGGCACATTTAGATCTAGTACTGCCTCTATGTAGATCCAGGGATCGATTTCATGTATACTAGGTCCAGAGTCCGAAAACTCTCATAGTGTTATGAATATCTCCGGTTGTCAAACAACCTCCCACTACAACGGCATTCCGGTGTATAAACAGTAATAACAGTAGGTGCAGTTAGTGGTGTACCGCTACTCGGTTCGGCTGGTTCTAAGTCTTTATCGTTTTCTCTCTTTCAAAAAGTATTACGTCACTTTGGGCTTGTGGTTCATCTAATAGTCTTCCTCTAAGAACCGGGCGTTAGAACTTATAACGTCCTTCTGGTTCATAGTACTATTCGAACACACACCTTTTGTTCTTCTAGGATATTCTAAGACATATCCATAGAACATAGGTAGTTCCGTTTAACTCATCTTTTACTATTTCTATAAGAGTTCCATTTCTTATTTCCGACACACCAATCCTACAGAAGACTGTATGGTGTAGTCATTTGGGATCCAATCCCAAGCTCTGATCATAAATCAGAGTTAATCAATTCTAATACTTGTCCGGATCTTATATCTTATATCCATAAAGGATTGCTTAGTCGTATTATCTTCCAAATTAGATTCTTAGGTCGGAAGGTCCACTCCTTCAACTTAATTGATCTTACAATCAATTTTCGACCTTTGAACTTCTTATTTGAATAAATATGACTTAGCATAAGAATCCACAAGTATAAATGATTTAATAAAGAAATCTCTTATTAGTAAAACGAGTTATGTAAAACGGTTCGTCGCATCGTGGTGGACTCAGGATTCATCATTTATATATTGCTAGCTAATGTACCACAATAGATAATATCATTATTTCTTCTTATAACCATCAAATGATTAAAAGAAATAAAATATCCATTTATTAGAAATCCATAACAAAGTTCTTTCTAATTTGAAAGGTACATAAAAGCAATAACCAAAAACGAAATCCTATAATGTCCTCCACTGCAACTGCTGCCTCCTCCACAGCATTGCCCATGTAGACTACGATTTCTTCTTTTCCAAGTCGTCGGGTTTCCTGGAACCCTTGCATTTAGAATGCACATACCGTCAGTGGTTCCATATCTACACACCAGGTTCCGGTAGATAATACCACTGACTATGTTTCACGACTAAAGAAAATTTCGTACTTCTTTTGAGAGGATAATCAGACTTCCAGTACCCAGACTGTTTGCATTGAGAACACTAGCCTATTGGCTTTCTCGTCCCATCTCGTGGTTCAAGTAATCTTAGAACCACTGGGTTTCTTTGCTTTTTTTTCCTTTCCCCCGATTCATGCCTTTAGGTTCGAAACCTTTGGCATTGGCTACAAGAGCTTGCGATTTCCGTTTCAACTCGTCTAAAAGGTCAATCATCTCAAAAACGTGTTTAAGCATTTCCTCGAATCGACTGCCCTTTATGAGTATCCACATCGCCTCTTGTCTAGCCGCCTATGTCAATAGGCTCGGGAGGACAAAGCTCACTGAGTACAACCTTGTACTCTTTAACAGTCTGGGCAATGTCTAGATCTCTATTCCAATCAATACATTCAGGGACCAATGAGTTTAAAATTCCTTACGTATCACAGAAAGTGGGTTCAAAGCCATATCCTAATCTATGAGCACATATAACAACAAACAATTGATTTAATCTCCGATATTATCTCCCTCAAATAATATCATTAAACCACTAATCACATCTAAAATCCCATCAGGTAAGGCAAGCCACGTGGTGTGGACGTTTACCCACCCAAATGATTTAGCAATTAGATTTGCTTCGGTCATACATCACTTATAGCGGAACCTCGTGGGGAGGAATACTATAATGCGTATCTAAGTGTAAACCATTACTCAGTACCAAAGTAAATTACTTGGAATTGCTACATCACCGCAAGCCACGTGGTGTGGACGTTTACGATAACTTCACAACTCTTCATAATTACTTACAACTGTCTACATCAATTAATCCAAAGTCCGTCAGTATAGCAAGCCACGTGGTGTGGACGTTTACTACACTAAGAGACTTTTATAATTGACTCCCAATTACTTGATCCATTTAACCTTGTAAATCAAGACGTGGAGAATCATAAGTGAAACTCGAAGTTTCTAACCAGTGATTCGCCATGCGAACGACCCTATCTCTCATAAATGAGGGAGCCGAGCAGACAAGCGACCCATCTATCAAAGAATGGCACGGAAGTCTCTAATTTGTGTCCTCTACATGACCAAGTGGCTCTGGCTCCATTCCACTCCCCGGGGTGAGAATGAGTCAACTTGAAGTCAGCTTTGGAAAGACAAATTAGGCATTGTTTGATAAACTTAATCAATGTTTCTCGTAAGAGGAATTACAAGAATTCTCCTCCAATGGCTTATCTATATGAACTTCGAAAGTTCATAAAAGTCACCAAGAGAACAGCAATGGAGACCATGGATATGTTTCCATACCCTCTCCCACTTAGCTTTTTATAACAAAGGGATACGCTATCTAATGCATAATTAAATACACATAAGCATAATAATAAGCATACATTTCATGCAAGTACGTTCACAAATAATCAAATAATTACTCAAGTAAAATTATTTCTCGACTATTCGTACCTTGATGAATTCCAGCATGCTTGTCTTGAGTCTTCATTCTACGTCTTGAATACTTTGTCGAGTGACGGAAAAATTCTTTGATTCTCATATTTAATTTATTTTAAATAAAATCCAAGATTCCAATTCAAAATAAATTTGAATCAATCTAATGATTTTAAATAAAATACTCCAATTAAATAAAATCAATTCCATTGATTTCCATATTTAATTCTATTCTAAATAAAATCCAAGATTATCCAATCCAAAATAAATTTTGAATTAATCTAATGATTTTAAATAAAATACTTAAATTAAATAAAATCAATATTATTAAAATCCATTGATCTCCATATTTAATTCTATTCTAAATAAAATCCAAGATTATCCAATCCAAAATAAATTTTGAATTAATCTAATGATTTTAAATAAAATACTTAAATTAAATAAAATCAATATTTTAATAATTTCTCAATCATATTTAAATTAGATCTCAAGAATCCTAATCAAAATCGAATTTTGATTCTTCTTAAGACTTCTAATCCAAGTAGGTATAGGATATCTAGAGAAACTAGGATTTTCTTTCCTAATTTAACTCTCCATCTAATTCCATTATTTAATTCCATAATTAAGAAATCTAATCCAAATAGAATTTGAATTAATTCCAAAATTAAATTAAATAAAATTAGAAAGATTAAATTATTTCCGAAAAGATCGGATTTACCGGGACGAACCGAAACAAGTTCCGGCCATCCCAATCGAACCATGAACATGTAGAACATGCATGCCCGTGTATCTCATACACAGCACCATAAAAAAAAAACGCATGCCCACACATCATGCATGGCCACGGCATTAATTAGCAAGTGCACATCTAGCATTAGTCAAAAGACCATGCAATGCAAAGTTTAATTAATTCATGTGGTCGCACATGCATTAGGCCATGCACCATGAATTAATTTATGCATCCAGCGAGAACAAAATTCCCAGCAGCATGAATTAATTCGATCGATCGTCTTTTTCGGCAAGGGGCACACCAGCAGCAGCGGCCTGGTCGATCTCCGGCACGGCGTCTCCCTTGACGACGCATGCCATCGACCCACTGCGACCATGTGGCCTCACCTCACGAGCAACCCGCGATCGAGCCGAACGAACGTGTCGTTCGATCGATCGCGCCGGCACCCACGTGGACCATCGCCGGAGAAGTCGACTCCCGGTATGACGCCGCCAACGACGTTACACCATCGACTACGCTCCATCGACGCTACACGCAGCCAAGCCGCGACTCACGTCGGTGCGATGGCGCGACGCCGCCGGTACCATCGAGCAGAACCGCCGGCTGCCGGCGAACCACCACCACTGGTGGCACACGCCGACATGCCCAGCTATGCTCAGTCGACGTCCAGCAGCCCGCACATCCGCACAGCAGCCTGCTCCAGCCGTTAGTGATGCCGAAACCGTGACCGTCGAACGTAGCCGCCGGCTGCCGGCGAACCACCACCACTGGTGGCTCACGCCGGTATGCCCAGCCACATTCGAGTCACTCTCAGCAGCGCGCACAGCCCGTTTCGAGCCCAGGCGTACCAACAGCCCGCTCAAAAACTTGTCCACGGTCGAACGATCTCCTCCGGTTCGATATCCGAAAAAAAAAACTCGATTTTTAATAATTAATTTTTCCGACAAACACAATTCATACGAGAGATAAAATCAAGTACGTAGAACAATATAGCACAATAATTTAACAATTTAAATTAATCTATGGCTATAAACAACGACAATCGATTATCGAAACAATTAACGAAAAACGTAACCGTACGCTCTGATACCAATTGTTGGAATTCGATATCCCGGGTTATTTAAATTTGCGGAAACCAATAACCCGATCAAACCCTTCGCCGGAGATCACACGAACACGACACACGTGCCGGGATACGGCCGAAGCGCACAGCGAGGCCCGAAGGCCGCGCACGCCCCAGCCGCACCCCCACGGGTGCGCGCTTGCGATCGATTGGGGTGGGGCTGCCCAGCAGCCCCCGCGGCGAGTCCGGCGACTCGCCGCCACCTGGAGGTCGACCACCTTCACGGTGGGGAGGGGCGGCACCAGCCCGCGCCCTCCGCGATCGATCATGAGGATCGATCGCACGCCCTCGGCTCCAGCCGAGGGTTCGACCCTCTCGCCCCTCCGAAACCCTAGGCGGCGATCCCGCGGTCCGGTGGCTTCGCCACCACCGCGTGATCGTTCGTCTAATCTGGGTTCGACTTTCGGATCTTGTTTTTCGATAATTGATCAATAAACTAGAATTAAATTGCGGAAATTTAATTCACCTTTCGATTCGTTGTGCGGAGAAACGAGATCGTATTGAAGACCTTGAGATCTTCCCACGTATTCCTTGCACTTGTTCGAACGTCGGGTGGGCGACGATCCTCCGAACACTATGGATCTCCTTCTCTCCTTTCTCTCTCTAGAATTGTGATCTTCAAGTTATGAGAATAGAGAAGACCATGTAGTGCTTTTATAGGCTACGTAGGGGATCTTAAGGAGGTGGAATATTGGGCTTCCAATATTAATGATTAAATTGAGCCCAAGCCCAAATCTATTAATCCATTAATATTAATTAATTCTATTTTCCACTATATAAAATTAATTGCACTCCCAATATTAAACCATATTATATCAAATAATATTTCTCTGGTAGTATTTATTTATTCCGTGTATTTAAGATATAAATGTCCATGAATAAATTTAAATTAATTGCGTAATTAATTTATTCATCTCTTGTATCCGAGACTAGTACCATTCAACCTTAATTATTATGCGGAACGAATCCACCTGCAGGGTTTACATAATAATTCCTTATAAACTCATCTCGGGGACATTATCAACCCTTCCGGGATACACTTTCCCGTCAAGTATTCACGGCATGTCATATATAAAATATAGTGACCCAACTTAACCGGTAATTAACCCAATAATTAAATCGGTTAATTCCTTTGGTAAATCAAAGTCACTTATATTAAATATACACACCCGCAATAGTTTCGGGGATTAAGAATAAAATACACTGAGACTTAAATCGATTATCGCCGGCAATCCTAATCGATAAATCTCAAACGATCCGCCCAATACACCAAGTGTACAAGTGTGATAAAATAATTAAGATAAATTATTTTCTCTCTCACACAACGACTATACCGATGGATTGGTCCGTGTCCATCTAGGTCGTGAGCTACTGTTCGATTAAATACGAGTAACCGATAGTATGATCTTCTGTGCGCCCATGCAGCACCATACTAACTACAACGTATAAAATCCAGGACTATGATTTGCATATATTTAATTATAAATAATTAAACGCAAATAATTGTTTATTTAATTAAATAGATTAGTGGCAATTGATCGTGAGTTTCCGTTACTTAAATCTAGACATTAAGTACACAACTCCAACAAGTATAATATTCATTGACATCCAAAACACCTTGACTCAGAGTCATAAACTGATGACGAAGCTGGTAAAACCTAGCAATATTACCTTCCAAAAATCTGTCTCGAAGATCTAACCAGATCTCCATCGCATCTTCAAGGTACATGAGACTTGAACAGATCTGAGGAGTGGTAGCATTTCGAATCCACGAAACCACCATGGAATTGCATCGCTCCCAAGCTCCATACAGCAGATCGTGCACATCTGGTTGAGAGATCGATCCATCGACAAAACCTAATTTGTTTTTCGCCTTCAACGCTGTGATCATAGATCGGCTCCAGATGTTGTAATTCGCACCATTCAAAGGCTGAACAACAAGTACAACTCCAGGATTATCACTCGGATGCAGATAGAATGGATGACCATGGTCGTCTGCACAATTAACAATATCTCTGCTCGTATTTCCTCTCACCATTTTCAATTAGGCAAAAAACACTCAGACAAAATCAAAACAACAAATCGAAAAATTAACAGAGGCGGAAGCTTTTCTTTGATACCATATCAAATTTGAAGAGGAAAATCAACAAACAAAGAGCTGCACAGCAAGCTCAAAATGAGAGAAATAAACGAGCGGGAAATGTACTATTTCATACGTAAATTAGGCTCTAATTAAATAAATAAAAAAACTTTAGGTAATAGGTCTACTTCAGATCACAGGACACGTGTTTGTTCACCGCTTCATACCCGTAGTAATAGTTGAGAATTACCGTAGAAAAGTAAAAAAAAAAAAACTCCTAGCTTGTCTTCGTCTTCAGAATTCACAAATCGCCTTCTGCAAAAGCTTCAATCTGGAAACGGTAAAGAGATAATTTTATTCAACATTCTTTTATCTTCTTCTATCACTTTCTGAGAATCGATTTTTTTCTAATTTCCCATTGTGTTCGATTTGGTTGCCGTTTAGGAATTGTATCTGAATTTCAGTGTTTAAACCTTGTTTACCCTAAGCTACTTCGGTGTCGTTTAATTCCCGGGATTTTGCCTTGGGGTTAGGGTTTCGTTCTGCTTCATGATTGGGAAAATCTTTAGTTGTCTACAGATTAGTCGAGGTTTTGCTGTGTGTCTTACTTTTGAATTACCTTCTATATTTCACTTTAGGACATGTGATAGAGCTGTGAAGTTTACTTTGTATGTTGTCTTTGTTATGTGCCTTGTGAGGAAAATTTATGTTATTGTTTCTGCTACAATTAGAAAACAAAATAAAATTGCATAACTAATATTTTGTGTTACTCAAAAATTTTAGGAGCTGCTGCTGCTATTGCTACCACTACTAATATTTAGCTTCCTGGAACAAACTTTTTTAGAAAATCATAAAAACTTTTAAGAGTTACACGTTTAATGAGGGATATCTTTTGTCTGCTATTGCTACCACTACTACTATTTAGCTTCCTGGAATAAGCTTTTTAAGAAAATCATACAAACTTTTAAGAGTTAAATGTTTCATGAGGGATATCTTTTGTTGCCCTGGCTGTTGGAAAACTATTTGAGAAATTCCTAAAACCTCGCGCATTGATTAGGTATTTGTTGTCGCAATGATTGTTGGAAGAGTTGTAGTTTATTTTTTCCAGAAGTAGTTGAAGCGAGTGTCCTCTAACCTGGTGGGAATCAAGGTACAAATTCGCTCTTGTTAATATTACGACTTTTTTAAGACTATGGTTGGTTGTACATTTTGTTGTTATTATGCTCCTTTAGATGAAAATTCAAGAGATGAGATTTTGTTTTTCCCTCGTTTTATCACCTCTGTCCTTTTCCTCGGTCAAAATCCTGTAGATCATTTGGAATGGCCAAGTCGAGGCCACATCCATTGGGAACCATAGATGATAATTTGTACATACTTTAAAATTTAGTTTATTGAACGTATGAGATGCCAGCTTATTTGGTGCCCCTAAATGATGGAGGTAACGAGTTCCCCAAGGATTTTGCAATCATACTATTAAAGATCTTATACATTTTGATTTCTCGCTCACGATATCCCTCTTATAAGACTTCTTGTTTTCTAGAGAATTTTGTTTTATTATTTTTTCTGATAATTCATAGTCACATAATTGATTGTTATTGTTAACTTCACAATTGTTATCTTCTGTTTTTTTTAATTGCCTCACCAAAATATATTCCTTGTTAATATGTGTTTTCGATCTTCAAGTCCACTTTGTATATTGCAGCTTCTCTGTTGGATCTGTTTTGGTGAGTTGTGCTTTGCCTTGGAAAATCGTTCACGCAGTCCTTCACTTTTCCTTAAAGTAAAGCTTGGAGCTTCTATTCATTTCTTACATCTGGGTTTCAAATTCAAATTAACTATCAAGGTACGTTCTTCCATATTTTGTTTATCTTGCTTCCTGCATCTGTTCTGTTTATTGAAATTATTTGTGGAATATGTACACGCTGTTTAGTCCTATGTGTTTGATAATTCCTTTTATATGTATTTCAGAATTTTTTATGAAACCAGCATCTGTTTTGCCTTGTCTCTTGTGTGGTTTATATTCAGTATCTCCTGATGGTATTGTGTGTGTTTGTACTGTGGCTCCTCTTCCCCCGCCTGTACCCAGTTTATTACCTCATCGTCCATCTGCAGTTTCTATTGTTGCCTCTATGGTGGATTCCTTTAAAAAAATGGAGCTTCTTCAAATGCTATTGGTGTTGATTTTCCTCCTGTGACAAACTCTATGCTCAGTGTAGGACTTTCTGAATTCACTAGGTCACCTTCACAAGTTGCACCTCCTGATATTATTTCTGATAGTCGCGTAAATAGAGCCCTAGCCTATGAACGTTACAAATCCAAAAAAAAAAAAAAAAACATGTCCAGCATGAATTAATGCATGGTTTCCCTAATCATAGTTCTTCTCTTTTTGATGCCTTATTCCCGCACCCTCTCCTCGTCTACCCTGATGACAGTTCTCTTGCTTCTTCGTCGGCGTCTGGACCTTCCCTATCTACTTCAAAGACGTTATTGTATTCTACGCCGTCCACCTTTCGAAATACCCCTCGGCGTTGTCCCAGAGGTCGCGGCCTTCTGCTACACATTTCAACATCTACAGTTATGTTGCCTTTGGTCTCAAGTTGTCGGCACTGTCATGCCGTTAAATTTTTTCATGAATCTGTGTATTTCTTCATCGCGCTCTCTGGTTTTATTTTGCCTCAACCGTTAATTACTCTACTCACCGACCCTTCTGCAACAGGTGTATCTTTTGGTGAATGTATACGAACTTACAATAATCACCTCGCCTTCACTTCTTTAGGTGTTACAGCAGATAAATCTTTGCAGAGACGCAACTGCGGTATTTACATGTTCAGAGTTCAAGGACAAATTTATCATTTCCTTAATAGTTTAATTCCCAAAATCTACTGTTTCAAATGCTCAACTCTATTTTTACGACACAAATTATGAAATTGACCATAGGCTCCAAGATTGTGAAAGATTAGTCGAGTCAACCCTAGATATTTTGGTTGCGCTTCTTCTTGTGGATCCTTATGCGAGATTTTTTAGGAACTTGAGAAAAATTCCTAATCTTCCAAACAGACAATTATACTAACACGGAAATCCATCTGTGAACCAGAAAACTTATAACTGTCCAACAGTTGATCAAGTCTGATATACCTTTGTGTAAGTGATATATCAAAGTATGTACACATTCCTTAGTCTCACACCCAATAAGCTATTTTTATGGTTGCTACGACCCCCTGCAATATTCGCTCCTTTTCCCTCATGGTGAAGTTGGCTGGCACCAAGGAATTGAGAAAACTGGCCTCTGACCCTATGTCCCTTCGAATTGTGCTTATATTTGTACACCTATTCCTTCAAACCCAAATGTTGCTTCCACAGCATCAACTTTACTTCAGTCTGAACAGAATGGTATGCATTTACCTCTGTTCTATTTATTTTATGTTCCCTCTTACTTTTTTTGTTCATGCCCGCTATTTTTTCAGCCCTCAAAACCTCAGCTCAAAAAGGCCACTTCGTGTCTGTGAAGGAATATTATGCTTACGAATTTCAAATCAGGCCTTTTAATAATTCTTATCTTCTATCCTTTGGTCGTCTATTCTAACAGAATATTGTTGACATGTACATTAAGTTAGAAACTCAAAGGTTGGATTATTATACTTCTCAGCAAAAAGAAATTCGTCAGGAGTTCTTGCAGGGAGTTGTTGATGCGGTTGCATCCGGGGAATCTGATAGTTCTCAAATTGGCTCGCGTGTCGTGCTCCCTGCGAATTTCACCGGTGGCCCTCGTCATATGCACAGAAAATATATGGATGCAATAGCTTTAGTCCAGAAGTTTGGTCGTCCTGATTTTTTTATAACCGTAACTTGCAATCCAAATTGGCCTGAAATTACTGCGTTGCTTTTGCAAATCGAGGAAGCGCAGAACCGACCTGACCTCCTTGTTCGAGTGTTTAAGGCAAAATTCGAAGTGCTAAAGAAAGAACTTCTTCAAAGACATTGCTTTGTAGAGGTGCAGGCCTACATCTACGTTACTGAATATCATAAACGAGGTCTGCCTCATGCACACATTCTTCTCATCATGAAGTCATCGTTTAAAATTTACAGGCCCGAAGAATATGATTCTATAGTATCTGCTGAAATACCAGATGCGAACCTCCAACCATATTTGTATAGCCTTTTAGTGAAACACATGTTTCACGGTCCTTGTGGTGTCCAAAATCCCGCTAATGTCTGCATGGATGAGAGTGGTAGTTGCAAGAATTACTACGCAAAAAAATTCCAACCTGTAACAACTCATGCGTCTGACGTTTACCCTACTTATAGACTGTTGGAAATCGATATCCCGGGCTATTAAAATTTATGCGGAACCGATAACCCGACCGAAATCCCTTCGCCGGAAAACCAACCGCGAACGCCGTGCGATCCGGAGCCCGACGAGAGAATCGCCGCCGCGGGATAAACCCGCGGTCGAAACCCTAGCCGAGCCCCCGCCGGGGCTCGCGATCGATTGATCGCGTGGGGTGCACGATCGCACCCCTGGGGCTGTTCGGAACAGCCCCCGGCGGTGAGTCCGGCGACTCACCGCCACCACCTTAGGAGGCAGGGGGCACCCGCCGCGGCACCAGCCCGCGGCAGCCCCCAGCGATCGACCCTACGGGGTTCGATCGCTCGCCCCGGCTTACAGCCGGGGTCTCCTTTGGTGCGCGCCGCCGTCGAGGGGCGTAGGGGATCCGCCGCGGCGCCAGCCCGCGGCATCCCCGACGATCGACCCCCGTCGATCGTCTGCCCCGGCGTCCAGCCGGGGCTCCCTTCTCGACGCACGCCGGCGGTCGAAGCCCTAGGGCTCGACCGCCACCCTCGACTCGGTTCGAGGGTTTCTCGATCTTCGCCGGGGATCTCGAATCCCCGTCCCCGAAGTTCGTACGTTTACCCGGATCGTGTGTTCATGTATACGCTACAATTAATACACATAAAATCATAGAAGAGTTTATGATTTTACCTTCGATTCGTTGTGCGGAGAAACGAAATCAAAACCTTTGATGACCTTCGGATCTTCCCACGTATTCCTTGCACTTCGTTCGAACGTCGTGTGGGCGACGATCTATCGAACTCCTATGGATCTCCTTCACTCTTCAAGACTTTATGATTGGCGTATCTTAGGTTAATGAATTGTGAAGACCATGTAGTGCTTTTATAGGCTACGTAGGGGATCAAAAGGAGATTAAATATTGGGCTTCTAATATTGAAGATTAAATTGGGTCCAACCCAAATCCATTAATCCTTATCAATATTAATTTTATTTATTTTCCACTATATAAATAAAATTGCACTCCCAATATTAAACCATATTATATCAAATAATATTTCTCCGGTAGTATTATTTATTCCGTGTATTTAAGATTTAAATATCCATGAATAAATTTATTTATTGCTCAATAAATATTATTCATTTCTTTTATCCGAGAATAGTACCGTTCAACCTTAATTATTATGCGGATTAAATCCACCTGCAGGGTTTACATAATAATTCCTTATGAACTCATCTCGGGGATATTATCAACCCTTACGGGATACACTTTCCCGTCAAGTATTCACGGCATGTTGTATATAAAATATAGTGACCCAACTCAACCGGTAATTAACCCAATAATTAAATCGGTTAATTCCTTTGGAAAATCAAAGTCACTTATATTAAATATACACACCCGCAATAATATCGGGGATTAAGAATAAAATACTCTGAGATTTAAATTGATTATCCAAGGCAATCCTAATCAATAAATCTCAAGCGATCCGCCCAATACACCAAGTGTACAAGTGTGATAAAATAATTAAGATAAATTATTTTCTCTCTCACACAACGACTATACCGATGGATTGGTCCGTGTCCATCTAGGTCGTGAGCAACTGTTCGATTAAATACGAGTAACCGATAGTATGATCTTCTGTGCGCCCATGCTTGCACCATACTAACTACAACGTATAAAATCCAGGACTATATTTTGCATAATTAATTAATAATAATTAATTGCAAATAATTGTTTATTAATTAAATAGGTTAAATGCCATGACCGGGAGTTTTTCCGATACTTAAATCTAGACATTAAGTACACAACTCCAACAATCTCCCACTTGTACTAAGGTCTAGTCATTTCCTCCAAACTCCCGACTCCCATACTCATCACGTGCTTTAGTTATACTTCCCAGAAGTATTATGTGAATGAGCAATCTAGGTTGCCGCTCTGAAGTTATCTTGGTGACTACTGCGTCGTCTCTCTGACGATGACTCGTATCAGGTGGTACTGGCTCTATGTGTTATCATCACCTTTTTGAACTTATGACTTCTTCCAGTTCTCCACGCACCGCTATGTACATAGCCTTTGGTGAACCAAGAGTCATATCCAAGTTCAGAGGTCATTCCGGAACCTAACCAAAACTTCCGCTGCCTCTGAGGCTGCTATTCGGTTTATGATAGAGTCCGAGAAGCATCATGCTTATCACTCTTTCATCCTTAGGTTCCACCTCTTCTAAAAGTGAACACATAGCCTGATATCGACTTACACTGGTCCTTCTCTGATTTTGGATCTGAGAAACTGTAATCTAAGAAGATTTCGTTTTACCAGTAATCCAGTACTTCCAAGTACTTTTACAGCATTCGAATATTCCTTATCCAGATTACTTTGATATCCTCCCACTACGCTAACCGCATAGTTGATATCGGGTTCTTGTTTTATAACACCGCATTTACAAAGCTCTCTACACTCGAAGTGTAGGAAACTGCTTTGTCTATATCCATCTCCTTTATGCGTTCGAAAACACATACCTTTAGATAGATGTATTCTGTTCCTGAAAGGCAATAACCTTTCTCAGAATTGTGCATGTTTAAAACAAAACATAATCGTATAAGATATCTTAAGAGAAGTACAAATGTTCTTATCTAGAGATCGAAAGATTTCTAAGAACATGATCCAACTTCTTCTTAATCTCATATCTCGATTTATTCAGACAACCTTTATTTTATGTCTGACAACACTTTTACATTGTTGCCAACGATGAAGTGTTATCTACACAAAATTCCGAGAAACACCACTTTGTTTCCATTACGTCTCCAATACACCAATCTTGTCTATGCTCCTTAATGAACCCATAAAATGGATTATCTCATCAATTTGCAAGTTCCACAAGTTTCAGCTTTGTGATAATCCATAAATGGATTTACTAAGCTTGTACTTCTAAATGATCTCGCCTCTTTAACAATAAAATATTGCTATCCAAGTAGGCACATTTAGATTAGTACTGCCCCCTATGCAGAACTAGGGATCGATTTCATGTCTACTAGATCCAGAGTTTAAAACTCCTCCAGTCTTATGAACATCTCCGGTTGCTTAACAACCTCCCACTGCAATGGCGTTCCGGTGTATAACAGTAATAACATTAGGTGCAGTTAGTGGTGTACTATTACTCGGTTAGGCTGGTTCTCAGTCTTCTCTTTCCTCATTATAAAGTACCTTGTTCGTTAGGGCATTTGCAGTTCATCTAATAGTCTTCTTCAAGAACCGGGCGAAGACACCCTTCTGTTGGAATTCGATATCCCGGGTTATCAAAATTTGCGGAACCGATAACCCGAACGAACCCTTCGCCGGAAATCACACGAACGCCGACTCATCCGCCGGAGCCCGGGCTTTGGAGACCACGCGCCCGAAGGCGCGCAATCCGCCCCCACCCGAACCCCCGCGAGTGCGGGGTTCGCGCGATCAAACGATCGCGTCTCACGCGATTGGGCGGGGCTGCCCAGCAGCCCCCCGCGGCGGGTCCGGCGACCCGCCGCCGCCTGGAGGTCCCCACCATCGAGGTGGGGTGGGGTGCGGCACCAGCCCGCGCCCCAGCGGTCGATCGTCGTGATCGACCGCGCGCCCTCGGCCCAGCCGAGGGTCGCCTCCTCCGTGCCCGTCGAACCCTAGGAGGGCGGTCCACGCGGTCCGGTGGCTTCGCCACCACCGCGTGGTCCTTCGTCTAATCCGGGTTCGATCCTCGGATCTTCGTCCTACGGTATTCTCGATAAATCAAAACCGAATAATATCGAGGGTGTTAGGATATCATACCTTTCGATTCGTTGTTCGGAGAAACGGAATCAAGATGACCTTTGAATCTTCCCACGTATTCCTTGCACTCCGTTCGAACGTCGGGTGGGCGACGATCTATCGAACTCCTATGGATCTCCTTCAACTCTCTAGAATATCAAGTGTGATAATCTTGTCTTATGATTTATGAAGGCCATGTAGTGCTTTTATAAGCTACGTAGGGGATCTAAAGGAGGTGGAATATTGGGCTTCCAATATTGAAGATTAAATTGAGCCCAATGCTCAAGTCCATTAATCCTTATCAATATTAATTAATTTATTTTCCACTATATAAATTAATTGCACTCCCAATATTAAACCATATTATATCCAAATAATATTTCTCCGGTAGTATTATTTATTCCGTGTATTTAAGATATAAATATCCATGAATAAAATTTATTTATTGCTTAATAAATTTATTCATCTCTTTTATCCGAGACTAGTACCACTCAACCTTATTTATTATGCGGAACAAATCCACTCGCGAGGTTTACATAATAAATCCTTATGAGCTCATCTCGGGGATATTATCAACCCTTCCGGGATACACTGTCCCGTCAAGAATTCACGGCATGCCATATATAAAATATAGTGACCCAACTCAACCGGTAATTGACCCAATAATTAAATCGGTCAATTCCTTTGGAAAATCAAAGTCACATATATTAAATATACACACCCGCAATTGTATCGGGGATTAAGAATAAAATACACTGAGTCTCAAATCAATTATCGCCGAGCAAACCTAATTGATGAGTCTCAATCGATCCGCTCAATACACCAAGTGTACAAGTGTGATAAAATAATTAAGATAAATTATTTTCTCTCTCACACAACGACTATACCGATGGATTGGTCCGTGTCCATCTAGGTCGTGAGCAACTGTTCGATTAAATACGAGTAACCGATAGTATGATCTTCTGTGCGCCCATGCTTGCACCATACTAACTACAACGTATAAAATCCAGGACTATAATTTGCATATATTTAATTAACAATAATTAAAAGCAAATGAATGTTCATTATAAATAGGTAAATTAAAGTGCATACAGAGTTCAGAATACTCAAATCTAGACATTAAGTATACTACTCTATCACCTTCTGGTTCGTAGTACTATTGAACATACAATTACTTGTTCTTCTAGGATATTCTACAACCATATTGAATGTGTCGTTGTATCCAGAAATATCCATAGAACACAGGTAGTTCCGAACAAACTTGTCCTTTTACTATTAGAATTCCATTTCTTATTCCTGACACACCATGTCTACACATCAGTGTATGGTGCAGTCGTTTGAGACCTAATCTCAATCCTTGATTTATGCTATGTGCTCTTTAGATAGGTAGTGGCCTCCGCGAACAAGTTGCAGGCTTCCAACGGATTTACTTTGAAGGTTCCCCATAATAGCTTTGTGTTTGAAACACTTCGCTTTTATGGCACATCAAGTATTCTAATCCATCTTCAAGTATTCCTTAAAAGGAAACTACTCATACCTTTCTATTTACACATATGTCTGCATATATCATCTTTGATCATTCTCAATACTTGTCCGAACTCCATCCTTTATCCAGAAAGATTAACTTAGTTGTATCTTCTTCCAAAATTTGATTCTTAGGTCGGGAGGTCCATTCCTACAACTATAATTGAATAAATCAATTTCGACCTTTTGAATCCCCTTTTGAATAAATACTACTAAGTTCAAGAATTCACAAGTATAATGATTGATAAAGAAATACATCTAATAAGTAAAACAAGTTTATATATAACGGTTTGTTGCATCGTGGTAGACTAAGGATTCATCATTCATATATTGCTATCTAATGTACCAGAATAGATATCGCTATTATTTCTTATCTAAACCATCAAATGATTAAAGAAATAAAATATCCATTAATAATAGAAAACCAGAACAAAAGTTCTTTCTAAAATAAAAGGTACAAAGCAATAAACTTGAAATCAAATCCTATAACTATCAAACAGATAGATAAATGTCTTCCACTGCAACCGCTGCTTCCTCAACAGCTTTGCCCATGTGGACTCGAACTCTTCTTATCTAAGTCGCTGGGTTTTCTGGAACCCCTGCATTTAGAATGCACATACCATCAGTGGTTCCATATCTACACACCAGAATTCTGGTAGATAATACCGCTGACTATGTTTTACGACTAAAGAAAAAAATTCGTACCTTTGAGAGGACAAGATGTAGACCCCCAGTACTCAGACTGCTTCCCTTGGGGATATTTGCCAGAATGCTTCTTTATCCCACCCTTTGGTCCAAGTCCCTTAGGACCACTGGACCCCCTTGTCTTCTTCTCCTTTCCCTTGCCTTTAGGTCCGAAACCTTTGGCTTTGGCTATAAGAGCTTGCGATTGTTTCAACTCGTCTAAAAGATCCATCATCTCAAAAACATGATCAAGTGTTTCCTCGAAGTAACAGATCTTTATGAGTATCCTCATCGCCTCTTTTCTAGCCTCCCCATCATGTCCAAACATCAACTTGAATTTAAGCATGACATCATGATTAGCGGCTAATGCACGAGCACTACCCCACTTTTCAAAGTCAAATATTTCCTCCTCAGTTGAGTTAATGGTGAGTCCAGGAGGACAAGTTTCACTGAGTACGTCTTTGTACTCCTTTGCAGTCTGAGAAATGTCTAACTCTTCTTTCCATTCAACACAGTATGGAACCAGTGCGTTAAATTCCTCAAGTATCAACGAAAGTGGATTCATAGCAATTCTCTAAACCTATAAGCACATTTAAACAAACAATTAATTTAATATCCGACATTATTTCCCTGGAATAATATCATTAAATCACTAATTACATCTAAAATCCCATCAGGTAAGGCAAGCCACGTTCGTGTGGACGTTTACCCACCCAAATGATTTAGCAATTAGATTTGCTTTGGTCGTACATCATTATAGCGTTACTTCGTTGGGAAGAATACTATAAAGCGTACCTAAGTGTAAACCATTACTCAGTACCAAGGCGAATCGTTTAGAATTGTTATGTCACCGCAAGCCACGTTCGTGTGGACGTTTACGATAACTCGCAATCCCTCACAATTTCCTATAACTGTCTACATCAATTATTCTAAAATCCCATTCAGTATAGCAAGCCACGTTCGTGTGGACGTTTACCATACCAAAATATTTATATAATTGAAATCCAATTACTTGATCCATTTGATCTTGTAAATCAAGACTCGGAGAATCATAAGTGAAACTCGAAGTTTCTAACCAGTGATTCGCCATGTGAGCGACCCTATCTCTCATAAATGAGGGAGCCGAGCAGACAATCGACCCACCTTTCAAAGAATGGTACGAAGGTCTCTAATTTGTGTCATCCACATGACCAAGTGGCTTTGGCTCCATTCCACTCCCCGAGGTGAGAATGAGTCGACTTGAAGTCAGTTTCAGAAAGACAAATTAGGCATTGTTTGATAAACTTGATCAATGTTTCTCGTAAAAGGAATTACAAGAATTCTCCTCCAATGACTCGTCTATGCGAACTTTGAAAGTCCATAAGAGTCACCAAGAGAACAGTAATGGAGACCATGGGAATGTTTCCATCCCCTCTCCCACTTAGCTTTTTATAACAAAGGGATACGCTATCTAGTGCATAAAGTAAACACATATAGCATGCATACAAGCAATAAAGCACATAGTATCACATAGTCAAAATAATGCTAGAAAATTATTTTCCGACTATCATGGCTTTATCCCATCTCCGTACGCATCTTCTAGTCTTCAATCTTCGTTCTTGAATGCTCCATGTGACGAGAATATTAATCTCTAATATTTAAATCTATTTATTTTTAATTAATCCAAAAGTTACTTAATTCGAAAATTAAGTCAATCGAATATATCAAAAATAAAATTAAATATTATTAATATTTTTATTTATTTAATTTCCCATATAATTCTATTAAATCTTTAGAATAATCTATCCAAGTCAAACTCGAAATATTCTAGAAGACTTCTATAATAGAATAAGGAAATAAAATAAACTTAGGACTTTTTTACTTTCCATAATTAATTAATTTCCATCTAATGAAAATTCCCAAATTAGGAATAATCAAATAGGAAATAAATTAATACCAAATTAATTAAATTCCTAATCCATGAATATCTCCATAATGGAAATAAAACAAATAGGAATAAAATTAATTCAATTAATTCTTTTCCTAATCTATGAGAGTTTCCTAAAAGGAAGATACTCAAATAGGAAAGCCGAATTAATTTAGGAAAGTCGGATTATGGTAGGAGTAGCGCGGGTTGGGAGTCCCCGCACCACCCCCACCGTCGACCGCCGCCCGGGAGGAGCACCGCCGCCGCCCCCAGCCCACGCGCCACCACCACCGGTGGCCGGCGTGGCCGGAAGCTCCCGCGGACAGCCCCTACGCCGGCGATCAATTCATGGGGTCGATCATGGGGTTGATCGGCCCCTTCGTCCATCGTCTTCTTCGTCACACCTTCTTCGTCTTCCGGCGATCGTTTCGGCATTGATCCAACGTAATTAAAATTACAAGAATTAAATTACAATATCCGGTATCGATTCTATACATGAAATCGACCCTATACACTTTCCGGAAAAATAAAGAACGTAATAATAAATCCTAAATTCGGTCAACCCCCGAATTTTTACTATTACAAACATTCAACCACACAAAACGAATCTCGACATGTCCGAGAGTTTAATAAACGAATAATCATGATAATTAATTAAGCAATAATTAAATCAACCATGATAGCCGGAAATCCTGCAAGGTAGAACAATAATCGAACATATACATGAACACGAAACCAAACGCTCTGATACCAGTTGTTGGAAATCGATATCCCGGGCTATTAAAATTTATGCGGAACCGATAACCCGACCGAAATCCCTTCGCCGGAAAACCAACCGCGAACGCCGTGCGATCCGGAGCCCGACGAGAGAATCGCCGCCGCGGGATAAACCCGCGGTCGAAACCCTAGCCGAGCCCCCGCCGGGGCTCGCGATCGATTGATCGCGTGGGGTGCACGATCGCACCCCTGGGGCTGTTCGGAACAGCCCCCGGCGGTGAGTCCGGCGACTCACCGCCACCACCTTAGGAGGCAGGGGGCACCCGCCGCGGCACCAGCCCGCGGCAGCCCCCAGCGATCGACCCTACGGGGTTCGATCGCTCGCCCCGGCTTACAGCCGGGGTCTCCTTTGGTGTGCGCCGCCGTCGAGGGGCGGAGGGGATCCGCCGCGGCGCCAGCCTGCGGCATCCCCGACGATCGACCCCCGTCGATCGTCTGCCCCGGCGTCCAGCCGGGGCTCCCTTCTCGACGCACGCCGGCGGTCGAAGCCCTAGGGCTCGACCGCCACCCTCGACTCGGTTCGAGGGTTTCTCGATCTTCGCCGGGGATCTCGAATCCCCGTCCCCGAAGTTCGTACGTTTACCCGGATCGTGTGTTCATGTATACGCTACAATTTGCTGGAAATCGATATCCCGGGGTATCAAATAAGTGGAACCGATAACCCCGACCGAAATCCCGTCGCCGGAGATGAAACCGCGAACCACCGTACGAGCCGGAGCTCGACCGAGCACCGCACGGGTGAACCCGCGCGCCCAGCCGAGCCCCCGCACGGGGCTCGCGATCGCTAACCCTAGCGATCGCCGGGGATGCACGCGCATCCCCGTGGGGCTGTTCCGAACAGCCCCCGGCGGTGAGTCCGGCGACTCACCGCCACCGCCGAGGAGGGCGGTGCGCCCAGCGCACCAGCCGCGGCCCAGCCGCGGCTCGCCCGGCGATCGACCACGCGGTCGATCGCATGCCCCGGCTCCAGCCGGGGCGTCCTCGTGTGGGCCCCGCGATCGACGCCCCTAGGGCTCGATCGCACCCCTCGGCTCCCAGCCGAGGGTCCTTCGAACGTTCGCCGGGGATCTCGAATCCCCGTCCCCGAAGTTCGTCGTTTTTCCGGATCTTGTGTTCATGTACGTATCACAATTTAATTCACATAAAATCACACGAAGGAGTTTATGATTGTACCTTTTGATTCGTTGTGCGGAGAAACGAAATCAAGTTGAAGACCTTTTGGATCTTCCCACGTATTCCTTGCACTTCGTTCGAACGTCGGGTGGGCGACGATCTATCGAACTCCTATGGATCTCCTTCAACTCTCTAGAATATCAAGTATGATAATCTTGTCTTATGATTTATGAAGGCCATGTAGTGCTTTTATAGGCTACGTAGGGGATCTAAAGGAGGTGGAATATTGGGTTTCCAATATTGAAGATTAAATTGAGCCCACTGCCCAAGTCCATTAATCCTTATCAATATTAATTAATTTATTTTCCACTATATAAATTAATTGCACTCCCAATATTAAACCATATTATATCAAATAATATTTCTCCGGTAGTATTATTTATTCCGTGTATTTAAGATTTAAATATCCATGAATAAAATTAATTTATTGCTAATTAATTTATTCATCTCTTTAATCCGAGACTAGTACCATTCAACCTTAATTATTGTGCGGAACGAATCCACTCATGAGGTTTACACAATAATTCCTTATGAACTCATCTCGGGGATATTATCAACCCTTACGGGATACACTGTCCGGTCAATTATTCACGGCATGTCATATATAAAATATAGTGACCCAACTCAACCGGAAATTAACCCAATAATTAAATCGGTTAATTCCTTTGGTAAATCAAAGTTACTTATATTAAATATACACACCCGCAATAATATCGGGGATTAAGAATAAAATACACTGAGACTCGAATCGATTATCGCCGGCAATCCTAATCGATGAATCTCAACGATCCGCTCAATACACCAAGTGTACAAGTGTGATAAAATAATTAAGATAAATTATTTTCTCTCTCACACAACGACTATACCGATGGATTGGTCCGTGTCCATCTAGGTCGTGAGCAACTGTTTGATTAAATACGAGTAACCGATAGTATGATCTTCTGTGCGCCCATGCTTGCACCATACTAACTACAACGTATAAAATCCAGGACTATAATTTGCATATATTTAATTAATAATAATTAAACGCAAAACAATTGTTTGTTAATTTAATAGATTAAATGCTATGATCGGGAGTTTACAGTTACTTAAATCTAGACATTAAGTACACAATTCCAACAATCTCCCACTTGTACTAAGGTCTAGTCATTTCCTCCAAACTCCCGGTTCCCACACTCATCACGTGCTTAAAGTGTACTTCCGAGAAGTACTATGTGAATGAGCACTCTAGGTTGCCGCTCTGAAGTTATCTTGGTGACTACTACGTCGTCTCCCCCGACGATGACTCGTATCAGGTGGTACTTGCACTATGTGTTATCATCACTTTTAGACTTATGACTTCTTCCGGTTTACCATGCACCGCCATAAAATAGCCTTTTGGCAAACTTAAGAGTCATATCCAAGTCTTAGAGGTTATCCCGGAACCTAACCAAAACTTCCGCTGCCTCTGAGGCTGCTGTTCGGTTATGAGAGAGTCTGAGAAGCATCCTGCTTATCACTCTTTACATATTAAAGGTTCCACCTTTTCCAAAAGTGAACACATAGCCTGATACCGACTTACACTGGTCCTTCTCTGATTTGAAATCTGAGAATATGTAATCTAAGAAAATTTCGTCTTGCTTAGTAATTCAGTACATCCAAGTACTCTTACAGCATTCGAATATTTCTTATCCAGATTACTTTGATATCCTCCCACTACGCTAACCGCATAGTTGATATCAGGTTCTTGTTTTCTAACATTGCATTTAAGCTTTCCACACGAGGTGTAGGAAACTGCTTAGTATCATCTATCTCCTTAATGTGTTCAAGACACATAACCTTAGATAGATATATATATTCTGTCTCTGAAGGGCAACGACCTTTCTCAGAATTATGCATGTTAAAACAAACCATAATCGTATAAGATATCCAGGAGAAGTACAATGTTCTTATCCCTAAATCATAAGATCTCAAGAACATGCTCTAACTTCTACTTAATCTTATATCCCGATTCATTTAGACAACCATTATTTTATGCCTGATAACATCTTTACATTGTTGCCAATGATAAAATGTTATCTTCATAAAATTCCGAGAAACACCACCTTGTTTCCATTACGTCTCCAATACACCTATCGTCTCTGCCTTTTGATGAATCCATTGAATGGATTATCTCATCAATTCGCAAGTTCCACGATTCATAGCTTTGTAACCATCCATAAATGGATTTACCAAGCTCGTACTCTAAATGATCTAGCCTCTTAACAATAATCCTTATTGTTTTCCAAGCAGGCTCATTTAGATCTAGCACTGCCCTTATGCAGAGCTAGGGATCGATTTCATGTTTACTAGATCCAGAGTCCGAACTCCTCTAGTCTTGTGAATATCTCTGGTTGTTCAACAACCTCCCACTGCAATGGCGTCCCGGTGTATAACAGTAATAACAATAGGTGCAGTGTGTGGTGTACTTCTACTCGGTTTGGCTGGTTCCTAGTCTTTTGTCCCTTTCCTCATTCCAAGGTATTAATTCAGTTCAGGCTTTGTGGTTCATCTAATAGTCTTCCTCTATGAACCGAACGAAAGTTCTTCTGGCTCATAGTACTATAGAACACACAATACTTCGTTCTCCTAGGATATCCTACAATTACACAGAATGTGTTATTGTCTCCAGAAATATCCATAGAACATAGGTAGTTCCGAATAACTCGTTCTCTCTTACTTTTAGATTTCCATTTCTTATTTTCAACGCACCATCTTTACACGTAAGTGTATGGCGCGGCCCTTTGGGATTGAATCCCAATCTTTGATTATGCTATGTGTTATTTAGATAGGCGATGGCCTCCGCGACCGAGTCGCAGGCTTCTAATGGATATACTTTAATGGTTCCCCATAATAGCTTTGCGTCCATTGACTAGTCAAAACACTTTTGCTTTTATGGCACATTTAAGTACTCTAATCCATCATTGAGTATTCTTGAAAGAACTACTCGTGCCTTTCTAATTCACACATGTGTCTGCATATCTAATCATTTCCAATACTAGGTCCGAATTCTATCCTTTATGAAAGGTTTGCTTAGATGTATTATCCTCCAAATTCAATTCTCAGGTCGGAAGGTCCATTCCTTCAACTATAATTGATCAAATCAATTTCGAACTTTTGAATCTTATTTGAAAATACTACTGAGTACAAGAATTCACAAGTATAATGATTTAATAAAGAAATATATCTAATCAAGTAAAACAAGTTACAGAACGGTTCGTTGCATCGTGGTAGACTTAGGATCTATCATTCATATATTGCTATCTAATGTACCAGAATAGATAATGCCATCATTTCTTATCAAAATCATCCAATGATTAAAGAAATAAAATATCCATTCATAAAATAGAAATCCAGAACAAAACGTTCTTTCTAAAATAAAGGGTACATTAAGCAATAAACTTGAAATGAAATCCTATTTAACTACTAAAGCAGATAAATGTCTTCCACCGCAACAGCTGCCTCCTCTACAGCTTTTGCCCGTGTAGACTCGAACTCTCCTTCTCTAAGTCGCCGGGTTTTCTGGAACCCCTGCATTCAAAATGCACATACCGTCAGTGGTTCCATATCTACACACCAGATTTCTGGTAGATAATACCGCTGACTATGTTTTTACGACTAAAGAAAAATTCGTACCTCTGAGAGGACATTCAGACTTCCAGTTTCCAGACTTGTTGCATCGGAAGCACTTGCCCCTTGGCTTCGCAGCCCCCACTCGTGGCACAGACTTCTTGACACCACTGGGTTTCCCGGCTTGCTTCCTTCTCTTGCCCCTACCTCCACCAGGCTTAAAGCCTTTGGACTTGGTAGCTACAAGCGCTTGAGACTTGCCCTTCTTGTAGATCCCCTCTGCCGCCTTTAGTTCAGTCAGGAGTTGCGCAAGAGTATAAGATAGTTTACCCATATTATAGCTCATACGAAACTGCTCAAAACTAGGGGTCAGAGACTGGAGTATGATGTCGACTTGCGTCTCCCCATCAATAGAAGCTCCTAGGATCTCAAGCTCATTCAACAGACTCATCATCTTAAGAACGTGCTCCCCTACGGGCGTTCCTTCAGACTGAGTAGTTGTCATGAGGACTCTCATGGCTTCTTGCCTTGCCGCACGATCTTGCTTCCCAAACATCTCCTTGAGGTTAAACATCATATCATAGGCAGTGTCCATTGACTCATGTTGGGTTTTGAGTACATTTGACATGGAAGCCAAAATATAACACCTAGCCATTTCATCAGCCTTTTTCCACTTCCGATATTCCAGTTTTTCCTCATCAGTTGAGGCAGTCAAGGGCTCAGCAGGGCATACTTCATGGAGTACAAACTTGTACTCCTCCGAAGTCAGGACAATGTCTAAATTTCTCTTCCAATCAATATAGTTGGGGCCAGTGAGCTTATGCTCCTTGAGTATCATAGAAAGTGGGTTCATAGCTATTCTTTAAACCTATAAGCACATTTAAACAAACAATTAATTTAATATCCGATATTATCTCCCTCAAATAATATCATTAAATTACTAATCACATCTAAAATCCCATCAGATAAGGCAAGCCACGATAGTGTGGACGTTTACCCATCCAAATGATTTAGCAATTAGATTTGCTTTGGTCGTACATCACTATAGCGTTACTTCGATGGGAAGAATACTATAGAGCGTACCTAAGTGTAAACCATTACTCAGTATCTAAGAAGATTGTTTGGGACTCGCATATCACCGCAAGCCACGATAGTGTGGACGTTTACGTTAACACACGATCCTTCGCTTTCTTCTATAACTGTCTACATCAATCGTTCCAAGATCCCATTCAATGCAGCAAGCCACGATAGTGTGGACGTTTACTACACCAAAAGATTTTTACAATTGACATCCAATTACTTGAAGCATTCGATTTCGTAAATCAAGACGCGGGGAATCATAAGTGAAACTCGAAGTTTCTAACCAGTGATTCACCATGCGAACAACCCTATCTCTCATTAGATGAGGGAGCCGAGCAGACAATCGAACTGATGGAGTAGTATACTTAATGTCTAGATTTGAGTATTCTGAACTCTGTATGCACTTTCATTTACCTATCTATTACAGACATTCATTTGCTTTTAATTATTGTTAATTAAATACATGCAAATTATAGTCCTGGATTTTATACGTTGTAGTTAGTATGGTGTTGCATGGGCACACAGAAGATCATACTATCGGTTACTCGTATTTAATCGAACAGTTGCTCACGACCTAGATGGACACGGACCAATCCATCGGTATAGTCGTTGTGTGAGAGAGAAAATAATTTATCTTAATTATTTTATCACACTTGTACACTTGGTGTATTGAGCGGATCGATTGAGACTCATCAATTAGGATTGCTCGGCGATAATTGATTTGAGACTCGGAGTATTTTATTCTTAATCCCTGAAACAATTGCGGGTGTGTATATTTAATATAAGTGACTTTGATTTACCAAAGGAATTAACCGATTTAATTATTGGGTTAATTACCGGTTAAGTTGGGTCACTATATTTTATATATGGCATGCCGTGAATTCTTGAAGGGGCAGTGTATCCCGTAAGGGTTGATAATATCCCCGAGATGAGCTCATAAGGATTTATTATGTAAACCTCGCGAGTGGATTTGTTCCGCATAATAAATAAGGTTGAGTGGTACTATTCTCGGATATAAGAGATGAATAAATTTATTAAGCAATAAATAAATTTTATTCATGGATATTTAAATCTTAAATACACGGAATAAATAATACTAAGATGGAGAAATATTATTTGGTATAATATGGAATAATATTGGGAGTGCAATTTTATTTATATAGTGGAAAATAAATAAAATTAATATTGATAAGAATTAATGGATTTGGGTTGGACCCAATTTAATTTTCAATATTGAAGCCCAATATTTATTCTCCTTTTGATCCCCTTCGTAGCCTATAAAAGCACTACATGGTCTTCACTTTTACTAACCTAAGTTACGCCAACAATAAAGTTCGAAGAGTGAAGAGGATCCATAGAGTTCGATAGCTCGTCGCCCACCCGACGTTCGAACGGAGTGCAAGGAATACGCGGGAAGGTCACGAGGTCATCATCGATTTCGTTTCTCCGAACAACGAATCGTAGGTACAATTCTCAACGCACTTGTTAATTGTTCGATTTATTTTATCGAGAATACCGTACAACAAGGATCCGAGGATCGAACCCCGGGACGAGGGTCGAGCCGGGCGGTGGTGGTTGGACCACCGGACCGCCGGCGGCTCGTGGATCCCTCGCGGGGATCGAGTGCGCGAACCCTCGGCTGGACGCCGAGGGTCGATCGAGCCCTACGGGGCTGATCGCTAGGGCTACGGGTTTTACCCGTAGCAGCTCGTAGCGAGCTGCGGGTTTCCCGCAGCGGCTCGCTGGACGCGAGCCCTAGCCGCGAGCAGCGGATCGCCGGATCCGCTGCGGGGATGCTGCGAGCATCCCGGGGATGCCGCGAGGCATCCCGTGCGATCGCTGCGAGCGATCGCGAGTCCCCTCGCGGGGACTCGGCTGGGCGTCCGCGTGCCTCGTGCACGCGACGCGTTCGGTCGGGTCCCGGTTCGCGTGGGCTCGTGGTTTCTCCGGCGATTGAGGTTGTCAATTGTACGAACCTCGGCTCGCGGGTTTTCGGGTGGGGGCGGATTACGTGCCTTCGGGTGCGTGGTCTCCAAAGCCCGGACTCCGGCGGATGAGTCGGCGTTTGTACAATCTCCGGCGAAGGGTTCGTTCGGGTTATCGGTTCCGCAATTTTGATAACCCGGGATAGCGAATTCCAACAATTGGTATAAGAGCGTGGTTTACGTTCGCGGTATTTTCGATAAAATTGTTCTACCTTGCAGGGTTCCGACTATTATGGCTTGATTAATTATTCGTTTAATTTATTTTGTCATGATTGTTGGTTTTATTAAACTCTCGGACATGTCGAGATTCGTTTTTGGTGGTGAATGCTTGTAATAGTAAAAATTCGGGGGTTGACCGAATTTAGGATTTATTATTATGTTCATGTTTTTCCGGAAAATGTATAGGGTCGATTTCGTGTATAGAATCGATACCGGAATTGTAATTTAGATTTTTGTAAATTTAATTTTACGATTGGATCGACGTATCGAAGACCGCCGGAGAAGATGAAGTGACGAGGTGGACGAAGGGCTAGGGATCGATTGGATCGATCCCCATGATGCCCGATCGAAGGCGATGGGCGAGGGGCTTGCTGCCCTAGCCGCGGCTGCCACCGGTGTGGGGGTCGGCGGCGTGGCTGGGCGGCGGCGCTCCTCCCCGTGGCTGGCGGTCGGACGTGGCAGGGGTGGTTCGGGGTCTCCCAACCCGGGCTACTCCTACCGGAAATATACTTTCCTAATTAATTCATTATTTCCTATTTTGATTATTTTTTTATGGAATATTCTAGAAAAATAGAAAAAGAATTAATTTAGTACTAAATTTATTTTTCCTATTTGATTATTCCTACTCATGGGAATATTCATGGATTAGGAATAAAATAAATTTGGAAAAGTATAATAGTCCTAATTATTTTATTTCTTTATTTCATTATGGATATCATCTAGAATATTCCAAGAATATCTTGGATAGATTATTCTAGAGATTTAATGAAGTGGAAAAAGAAAATAAAAAAAAAATAAAAAAATAAAAATATTAATAATATTTAATTTTATTTTTGATATATTCAATTGACTTAATTTTCGAATTAAGTAACTTTTGGATTAATTGAAAATAAATAGATTTAAATATTGGATATTAATATTCTCGTCACTTGGAGCATTCAAGAAACGAAGACTGAAGACTAGAAGATGCGTACGGGGATGGAATAAAGCCATAATAGTCGGAAAATAATATTCTAGTAATTATTTTGACTATGTGATAATACTATGTGCTTTATTACATGTATGCATGCTATATGTGTTTATTTTATGCACTAGATAGCGTATCCCTTTATTGTAAAAAGCTAAGTGGGAGAGGGTATGGAAACATACCCATGGTCTCCATTGCTGCTCTCTTGGTGACTTTTATAAACTTTTGAAGTTTATATAGATAGGTCATTAGAGGAGAGTTCTTGTAATTCCTTTTACAAGAAACATTGATTAAGTTTATCAAACAATGCCTAATTTGTCTTTCCAAAGCTGATTTCAAGTCGACTCATTCTCACCCCGGGGAGTGGAATGGAGCCAGAGCCACTTGGTCATGTAGAGGACACAAATTAGAGACTTTCGTGCCATTCTTTGATAGATGGGTCGTTTGTCTGCTCGGCTCCCTCATTTATGAGAGATAGGGTTGTTCGCATGGTGAATCACTGGTTAGAAACTTCGAGTTTCACTTATGATTCTCCACGTCTTGATTTACGAGATTGAATGGATCAAGTAATTGGGAGTCAATTATAAAAGTCTCTTAGTGTAGTAAACGTCCACACCACGTGGCTTGCTATGCTGACGGACTCTGGATTAATTGATGTAGACAGTTGTAAGTAATTATGAAGAGTTGTGAAGTTATCGTAAACGTCCACACCACGTAGCTTGCGGTGATGTAGCAATTCCAAGTAACTTACTTTGGTACTGAGTAATGGTTTACACTTAGATACGCGTTATAGTATTCCTCCCCACGAGGTTACGCTATAATTGATGTATGACCAAAGAAAATCTAATTGCTAAATCATTTGGGTGGGTAAACGTCCACACCACGTGGCTTGCCTTACCTGATGGGATTTTAGATGTGATTAGTGATTTAATGATATTATTTAAGGGAGATAATATCGGATATTAAATTGTTTGTCTGTTTTATGTGCTTATAGGTTAAGTATGACTGTGACCCCACTTTGTGATATACTTAAGGATGAAAACTCACCGGTTCCACATGGTGATGATTGGGAACGAAATCTGGACATTGTCCAGACTGTTGAGCTTTCCGAATCCACTGTTGTCCCAACTGATGAGGACATTCGAAATGACCTCAGGATGATGTTGAGACATAGCGTGGAAGCCGGGCAAGAGGTGATTAACATACTCACAGAATTCTCTCTCAATAAGTCCCTTAAAAAGGAATCAACGAGAGCGGAGTTTGTGCGTAAGTTAAGAGAATCACAAGCTTTTGTGGCAAGGCTAGAGGAAAAGCATGCAAAGAAACCCAGTGGCTCAAAGCCACGGATTGGGAAAGGCAAGCCTTTGGGCAAGTGCTTTCGATGCAAGCAGTTTGGGCACTGGAGGTCTGATTGTCCTCTCATCAAAGGTACGAAATTTTCCTTAGTCACTGAAACATTGTCAGCGGTGATATCTACCAGCACCTGGTGTGTAGATACGGGTGCCACTGACCATGTCTGCAATTCATTGCAGGGGTTCCAGGAAACCCGGAGACTTAGAGAGGGAGAGATCGTAGTCTACATGGGCAATGCCGCGAAGGTGGCGGCTGTTGCAGTGGGAGACGTTCACTTACGCTTTAGTAGTGATAGGGTTTTGGTTTTACAAAATTGTCTTTATGTACCGAATTTTAGAAAGAATTTAATTTCAGTTTCTAAGTTAATTCTGAATGGATATTCTATTTCTTTTGATCACTCTGTGGTCATAAGAAGAAATAGTGAGATTGTCTGTTCTGGTACATTGGTAGACGATTTGTATATTCTGAATCCTGAGTCTAACACGATGCAACTAACCGAGAGTAATAACACATCTACGAACACCAATAAGAGAAAGGAACCTTCTAAAATGAATCAATTATACTTGTGGCATCTAAGGCTAGGTCATATTAATTCGAATAGAATTCAAAGGTTGAAAGCTGATGGTCTCATTAGCGGCATAGAAGGAGAGGACCTTCCAACCTGCGAATCCTGTTTGGAGGGTAAAATGACCAAGCGTTCTTTTTCTGGTAAAGGACGTAGAGCTGAACAAGTATTGGATTTGATTCACTCTGATGTATGCGGACCTATGTCTACTCAGGCAAGGGGAGGGTACGAGTATTTCATCACCTTTACTGATGATTACTCAAGGTATGGATATATTTACCTGATGCGCCACAAGAGTGATTCTTTTGACAAGTTCAAGGAATTCAAGGCTCTTGTGGAGAACCTTCGTGGTAAATCCATAAAATGCCTGCGATCTGATCGCGGAGGCGAGTACCTGTCAGGAGAATTCAAGGCATACTTGGCAGAGAATGGGATTGAATCCCAGCTGACTTCACCATATACTCCTCAGCAGAATGGTGTGTCAGAAAGAAGGAATAGGACTCTTATGGAGATGGTGCGATCGATGATGAGTTACTCGGATTTACCTGTTATGTTCTGGGGACTTGCCTTGGAAACAGCGGCGTACATTCTGAACAGGGTTCCGACCAAAACGGTACCAACTACACCCATGGAATTGTGGAGTGGGCGTAAGCCTAACTTGAGACACATTCGGATCTGGGGATGTCCAGCACATGTGTTGCGACATGGCGCCGATAAGTTAGAACCTAGATCAGAAATACGGCTCTTTGTAGGATACCCGAAAGGAACTAAGGGTGGCATGTTCTATAGTCCTACGGACCAGAAGATCGTTATAAGTACTAACGCTCGGTTCTTAGAGGAAGACTATGTCATGGACCACAAGCCCAAAAGTGACATAATACTTGATGAGTTGAGAGGTAACGAGGAAGACCTGGATACAGCCGAACCGAGTATAGATACACCGCTAGAACCTGCACCTAATACTGTCACTGTTAATACACCGGAACGCCGTCGTAGTGGGAGGGTTGTTAAACAACCGGACAGATGGATTGGACTGGGTGAGTCTTCGGACTCGGCACCCGGAGTTCATGAAGTCGATCCCTGGACCTATGATGAGGCGGTACAAGATATAGATGCGCCTTCTTGGAAGAAAGCGATGAAATCCGAAATAGAATCTATGGATTCTAATAAAGTCTGGGATCTTGTAGAACCACCAAGCGGCGTAAAGCCAATTGGGTGTAAATGGGTCTACAAGAGAAAGAGAGGATCTGACGGAAAGGTTGAAACCTTTAAAGCTCGGCTTGTTGCGAAAGGATATACTCAGAAAGAGGGAATCGATTATGAGGAGACCTTCTCGCCGGTAGCCAAGATAAAGTCGATCCGGATTCTCTTATCCATAGCAGCTCATATGGATTATGAGGTGTGGCAAATGGATTTCAAGACAGCTTTCCTTAATGGAAGTCTTGACGAGACGATTTATATGAAACAACCAGAAGGATTCATTGCTAAGGGGCGAGATCATCTAGTGTGCAAGCTTAATCGATCCATTTATGGATTGAAACAAGCCTCGAGATCGTGGAACCTGCGATTTGATGAAGTAGTCCAATCTTTTGGATTCATTCAAAGCATGGACGAATCGTGTGTGTATTGGAAACGTGATGGAAAGAAGGTGGTGTTTCTCGTGCTTTATGTAGATGACATACTTCTCATTGGCAACAATGTAAAGATGTTATCAGACATAAAAGGATGGTTGTCTAGACAATTCGATATGAAAGATTTGGGAGAAGTTGGACATGTTCTAGGGATCAAAGTTATAAGGGATCGCCGGAATAGAACATTGTGTCTTTCCCAGCAATCTTACATAGACACGATTCTAGCTCGTTTTAACATGCAAGATTCCAAGAAGGGCGATCTGCCCTTCAGTAAAGGAACTTATCTTTCTAAGGATATGTGTCCTCAGACACAGAAGGAGAAAGATGACATGAAAGCGGTTCCCTACGCTTCGGCTGTGGGAAGCTTAATGTATGCAATGTTATGCACGAGGCCTGATATCTGTTATGCCGTTGGCATAGTAGCGAGATATCAGAGTAGCCCTGGAAAGGCTCATTGGACTGCCGTAAAGAGCATTTTCAAGTATTTGCGAAATACTAAGGATTATGTTCTGAGATACAGTGCAGACAATCTGATTCCTTTGGGTTACACAGATTCGGATTTCCAAGCTGATAAGGACCGGCGTAAGTCGACATCAGGCTATGTGTACACTTTGGGAGGTGGAGCCGTATCATGGAAGAGGGCTAAGCAAAAGTGCATTTCGGACTCTACCATGGAAGCTGAATATGTTGCAGCCTCAGAGGCAGCGAAAGAATCAGTGTGGTTCCTTAATTTCCTCCAGGACTTAGATGTGATTCCGAGTTTGCCCAAGGCTATGAAAATTTATTGTGACAATAGCGGTGCAGTGGCAAACAGTAAGGAACCACGGTCCCATAGTGCTACAAAACACATAGAGCGCAAGTACCACCTGATTCGAGACATCGTCAAGAGGGGCGATGCGATAGTCACCAAGATAGCTTCGGAAGACAACCTAGCGGACCCTTTCACCAAGATACTTCCTAAGGAAGTATATTACAAGCACTTGGAGGGTTTGGGAGTCAGAAGTTTGGAGGATAAGACTAGACCTTAGTATAAGTGGGAGATTGATGGAGTAGTATACTTAATGTCTAGATTTGAGTATTCTGAACTCTGTATGCACTTTCATTTACCTATCTATTACAGACATTCATTTGCTTTTAATTATTGTTAATTAAATACATGTAAATTATAGTCCTGGATTTTATACGTTGTAGTTAGTATGGTGTTGCATGGGCACACAGAAGATCATACTATCGGTTACTCGTATTTAATCGAACAGTTGCTCACGACCTAGATGGACACGGACCAATCCATCGGTATAGTCGTTGTGTGAGAGAGAAAATAATTTATCTTAATTATTTTATCACACTTGTACACTTGGTGTATTGAGCGGATCGATTGAGACTCATCAATTAGGATTGCTCGGCGATAATTGATTTGAGACTCGGAGTATTTTATTCTTAATCCCTGAAACAATTGCGGGTGTGTATATTTAATATAAGTGACTTTGATTTACCAAAGGAATTAACCGATTTAATTATTGGGTTAATTACCGGTTAAGTTGGGTCACTATATTTTATATATGGCATGCCGTGAATTCTTGAAGGGGCAGTGTATCCCGTAAGGGTTGATAATATCCCCGAGATGAGCTCATAAGGATTTATTATGTAAACCTCGCGAGTGGATTTGTTCCGCATAATAAATAAGGTTGAGTGGTACTATTCTCGGATATAAGAGATGAATAAATTTATTAAGCAATAAATAAATTTTATTCATGGATATTTAAATCTTAAATACACGGAATAAATAATACTAAGATGGAGAAATATTATTTGGTATAATATGGAATAATATTGGGAGTGCAATTTTATTTATATAGTGCAAAATAAATAAAATTAATATTGATAAGAATTAATGGATTTGGGTTGGACCCAATTTAATTTTCAATATTGAAGCCCAATATTTATTCTCCTTTTGATCCCCTTCGTAGCCTATAAAAGCACTACATGGTCTTCACTTTTACTAACCTAAGTTACGCCAACAATAAAGTTCGAAGAGTGAAGAGGATCCATAGAGTTCGATAGCTCGTCGCCCACCCGACGTTCGAACGGAGTGCAAGGAATACGCGGGAAGGTCACGAGGTCATCATCGATTTCGTTTCTCCGAACAACGAATCGTAGGTACAATTCTCAACGCACTTGTTAATTGTTCGATTTATTTTATCGAGAATACCGTAGAACAAGGATCCGAGGATCGAACCCCGGGACGAGGGTCGAGCCGGGCGGTGGTGGTTGCACCACCGGACCGCCGGCGGCTCGTGGATCCCTCGCGGGGATCGAGTGCGCGAACCCTCGGCTGGACGCCGAGGGTCGATCGAGCCCTACGGGGCTGATCGCTAGGGCTACGGGTTTTACCCGTAGCAGCTCGTAGCGAGCTGCGGGTTTCCCGCAGCGGCTCGCTGGACGCGAGCCCTAGCCGCGAGCAGCGGATCGCCGGATCCGCTGCGGGGATGCTGCGAGCATCCCGGGGATGCCGCGAGGCATCCCGTGCGATCGCTGCGAGCGATCGCGAGTCCCCTCGCGGGGACTCGGCTGGGCGTCCGCGTGCCTCGTGCACGCGACGCGTTCGGTCGGGTCCCGGTTCGCGTGGGCTCGTGGTTTCTCCGGCGATTGAGGTTGTCAATTGTACGAACCTCGGCTCGCGGGTTTTCGGGTGGGGGCGGATTACGTGCCTTCGGGTGCGTGGTCTCCAAAGCCCGGACTCCGGCGGATGAGTCGGCGTTTGTACAATCTCCGGCGAAGGGTTCGTTCGGGTTATCGGTTCCGCAATTTTGATAACCCGGGATAGCGAATTCCAACACGACCCACCTTCAAAAGGATGGTACGAATGTCTCTAATTTGTGTCATCCACATGACCAAGTGGCTCTGGCTCCATTCCACTCCCCGGGGTGAGAATGAGTCGACTTGAAGTCAGTTTCAGAAAGACAAATTAGGCATTGTTTGATAAACTTAATCAATGTTTCTTGTAAGAGGAATTACAAGAATTCTCCTACAATGACACATCTATACGAACTTCAAAAGTCCATAAGAGTCACCAAGAGAACAGTAATGGAGACCATGGGAATGTTTCCATCCCCTCTCCCACTTAGCTTTTTATAACAAAGGGATACGCTATCTAATGCATAATTAAACACATAAGCATGCATACAAGTAATAAAGCACATAGCACATAGTCAAAATAATGCTAGAAAAAATTATTTTCCGACTATCATGGCTTTATTCCATCTCCGTATGCTTCTTCTAGTCTTCAGTCTTCGTTCTTGAATGCTCCATGTGACGAGAATATTAATCCCAATATTTAAATCTATTTATTTTTAATAAATCCAAAAGATACTCAATTCGAAAAATTAAGTCAATCGAATAAATCAAAAATAAAATTTAAATATTATTAATATTTTTTTTTATTTATTTATTTTCCTATCTAATTCTATTAAATCTCTATAATAATCTATCCAAGTAAAACTTGAAATATTCTAGAAGACTTCTATAATAGAATAAGGAAATAAAATAAATTAGGACTCTTCTACTTTCCAAGATTAATTAATTTCCATTACTATGAAAATTCCCATAAACTAGGAATAATCAATTAGGAAATAAATCAATCCTAAATTAACTATTATTCCTTTCTAATTCTATTAAATCTCTAGGATCCTATTCCAAGTAGAACTCGAAATACTCTAGAAGACTTCTATAATAGAATAAGGAATAAAATTAATTCCAATTAATTCTTTTCCTAATCCATGAGAATTCCCAAAAATAGGAAAAACTCAAATAGGAAAACCGAATTAATTAGGAAAGTGAATTTATGGTAGGAGTAGCACGGGATGGGGATTCCCGCACCACCCCACCATCATCGGCCGACCACCGGGAGGGAGCACCCGCCGCCGCCACTCCAGCCGGCCAGCCGCCACCGTCGCCGGCGACAGCCCACGGCCGAAGGGGCGCGACGCCCCCTTCCCTTGGGTCGATCGATTGGGGTCGATCAAGGGGTTTGATCGATCCCGGTCCTTCGTCCTCTTCGTCTTCTTCGTCACACGCGTTCTCCGGCGGTCGTCTCGGCATCGATCCAACGTAAATAAATTACAAGAAATAAATTTACAATTCCGGTATCGATTCTATACATGAAATCGACCCTATACACTTTCCGGAAAAACATAGAACAATAATAATAAATCTAAATTCGGTCAACCCCCGAATTTTTACTATTACAAGCATTCATCCACACAAAACGAATCTCGACATGTCCGAGAGTTTAATAAACGAACAATCATGGTAAATTAAATAGCAATTAATTAAACGAATAATTAATAATCAATTAAACCATGATAGTCGGAATCCCTGCAAGGTAGAACACAATTGAATACATACATGAACACGAAACCAAACGCTCTGATACCAATTGCTGGGATTCGATGTCCCGGGGTATCAAAAATTGCGGAACCGATAACCCCGACCGAAATCCCGTCGCCGGAAACACGCGAACCACCAAACGGAGCCGGGCTCGACCCGAGCATCGCCGCGGGATAAACCCGCGGCCGAAACCCTAGCTGAGCCCCCGCCGGGGCTCGCGATCGTGCGCCGATCGCTGGGCTGCTCCGATCCCGGGGTATCAAATAAGCGGAACCGATAACCCCGACCGAAATCCCGTCGCCGGAGATGAAACCGCGAACCACCGTACGAGCCGGAGCTCGACCGAGCACCGCACGGGTGAACCCGCGCGCCCAGCCAAGCCCCCGCACGGGGCTCGCGATCGCTAACCCTAGCGATCGCCGTGGATGCACGCGCATCCCCGTGGGGCTGTTCCGAACAGCCCCCGGCGGTGAGTCCGGCGACTCACCGCCACCGCCGAGGAGGGCGGTGCGCCCAGCGCACCAGCCGCGGCTCGCTCGGCGATCGACCACGCGGTCGATCGCATGCCCCGGCTCCAGCCGGGGCGTCCTCGTATGGGCCCCGCGATCGACGCCCCTAGGGCTCGATCGCACCCCTCGGATCCCAGCCGAGGGTCCTTCGAACGTTCGCCGGGGATCTCGAATCCCCGTCCCCGAAGTTCGTCGTTTTTCCGGATCTTGTGTTCATGTACGTATCACAATTTAATTCACATAAAATCACACGAAGGAGTTTATGATTGTACCTTTTGATTCGTTGTGCGGAGAAACGAAATCAAGTTGAAGACCTTTTGGATCTTCCCACGTATTCCTTGCACTTCGTTCGAACGTCGGGTGGGCGACGATCTATCGAACTCCTATGGATCTCCTTCAACTCTCTAGAATATCAAGTATTATAATCTTGTCTTATGATTTATGAAGGCCATGTAGTGCTTTTATAGGCTACGTAGGGGATCTAAAGGAGGTGGAATATTGGGCTTCCAATATTGAAGATTAAATTGAGCCCACTGCCCAAGTCCATTAATCCTTATCAATATTAATTAATTTATTTTCCACTATATAAATTAATTGCACTCCCAATATTAAACCATATTATATCAAATAATATTTCTCCGGTAGTATTATTTATTCCGTGTATTTAAGATTTAAATATCCATGAATAAAATTAATTTATTGCTAATTAATTTATTCATCTCTTTAATCCGAGACTAGTACCATTCAACCTTAATTATTGTGCGGAACGAATCCACTCATGAGGTTTACACAATAATTCCTTATGAACTCATCTCGGGGATATTATCAACCCTTACGGGATACACTGTCCGGTCAATTATTCACGGCATGTCATATATAAAATATAGTGACCCAACTCAACCGGAAATTAACCCAATAATTAAATCGGTTAATTCCTTTGGTAAATCAAAGTTACTTATATTAAATATACACACCCGCAATAATATCGGGGATTAAGAATAAAATACACTGAGACTCGAATCGATTATCGCCGGCAATCCTAATCGATGAATCTCAACGATCCGCTCAATACACCAAGTGTACAAGTGTGATAAAATAATTAAGATAAATTATTTTCTCTCTCACACAACGACTATACCGATGGATTGGTCCGTGTCCATCTAGGTCGTGAGCAACTGTTTGATTAAATACGAGTAACCGATAGTATGATCTTCTGTGCGCCCATGCTTGCACCATACTAACTACAACGTATAAAATCCAGGACTATAATTTGCATATATTTAATTAATAATAATTAAACGCAAAACAATTGTTTGTTAATTTAATAGATTAAATGCTATGATCGGGAGTTTACAGTTACTTAAATCTAGACATTAAGTACACAATTCCAACACAATTAATACACATAAAATCATAGAAGAGTTTATGATTTTACCTTCGATTCGTTGTGCGGAGAAACGAAATCAAAACCTTTGATGACCTTCGGATCTTCCCACGTATTCCTTGCACTTCGTTCGAACGTCGTGTGGGCGACGATCTATCGAACTCCTATGGATCTCCTTCACTCTTCAAGACTTTATGATTGGCGTATCTTAGGTTAATAAATTGTGAAGACCATGTAGTGCTTTTATAGGCTACGTAGGGGATCAAAAGGAGATTAAATATTGGGCTTCTAATATTGAAGATTAAATTTGGTCCAACCCAAATCCATTAATCCTTATCAATATTAATTTTATTTATTTTCCACTATATAAATAAAATTGCACTCCCAATATTAAACCATATTATATCAAATAATATTTCTCCGGTAGTATTATTTATTCCGTGTATTTAAGATTTAAATATCCATGAATAAATTTATTTATTGCTCAATAAATATTATTCATTTCTTTTATCCGAGAATAGTACCGTTCAACCTTAATTATTATGCGGATTAAATCCACCTGCAGGGTTTACATAATAATTCCTTATGAACTCATCTCGGGGATATTATCAACCCTTACGAGATACACTTTCCCGTCAAGTATTCACGGCATGTCGTATATAAAATATAGTGACCCAACTCAACCGGTAATTAACCCAATAATTAAATCGGTTAATTCCTTTGGAAAATCAAAGTCACTTATATTAAATATACACACCCGCAATAATATCGGGGATTAAGAATAAAATACTCTGAGATTTAAATTGACTATCCAAGGCAATCCTAATCAATAAATCTCAAGCGATCCGCCCAATACACCAAGTGTACAAGTGTGATAAAATAATTAAAATAAATTATTTTCTCTCACACACAACGACTATACCGATGGATTGGTCCGTGTCCATCTAGGTCGTGAGCAACTGTTCGATTAAATACGAGTAACCGATAGTATGATCTTCTGTGCGCCCATGCTTGCACCATACTAACTACAACGTATAAAATCCAGGACTATATTTTGCATAATTAATTAATAATAATTAATTGCATATAATTGTTTATTAATTAAATAGGTTAAATGCCATGACCGGGAGTTTTTCCGATACTTAAATCTAGACATTAAGTACACAACTCCAACATAGACATCGTGATAATGGTGTTAAAGTAATTGTCAGAGGTCATTCTCTTGATAATAGGTGGGTCGTTCCTTACTCTCCTTATCTTTTGTCCCAGCTTGATTGCCATATTAATGTTGAAGTATGTTCCAACGTTAAAGCTGTGAAGTATATTTATAAATATATTTTTAAATGCCACGATAGAATTAGCTACCAAGTTATTGATTCAACTCAGCATCTTCCTTTCAATGAGATTTCTGATTTCCAGTCAGCTCGTTGGGTGTCTGCACCTGAAGCATTATGGCGTATCTTCTGTTTCCCTATAGGAGATATGATTCCTTCAATTATTAGGTTGCCATTGCATCTTGAAAACTACCAGCATATAACCTTTAATAAGAATCAGCGCCTTCTAAATGTGTTAGCCACCACACTTCAACGACATACTATGCTCACAGAATTTTTTCACACTAATAATACATGTCCCCAGGCAAAAAACCTCTCTCTAACTTACAACGAATTCCCTGACCATTTTGTTTGGGTTGATACTTATCGTAGATGGAAGCTTCGTGAAAGAGGCTCATCTATGGGTCGTATTGTGACAGTTCATCCCACAGACGCCGACAGATATTTTCTTAGGTTTCTATTGCGAAAAATTCGCTGCCCATTATCTTACAAATATTTACTTACATACAATGGTGTTGTGTCGCCTACTTTCAGAGATGCTGCTTTATCTCAAGGTTTTATGGAAACTGATGACACTCAAGAATCATGTTTGAGAGAGGCCTCCCTGTTTCGCATGCCTTATGAATTAAGGCGGTTGTTCTCTACCCTACTTGTACATGCTTGTCCATCTGATCCTAAGAAGTTGTGGACTATTTTTGAACCTAGCATGTCAGAAGATTTTAGCCGTGATTGCCTTCTAACACGTACCGAAGTAAGAATGAAGGTTCTTCAACAACTAAACAATTTCCTACAATCCATGGGTAAAGATATCAGCTCCTTTGGAATTCTGCCTTCTGATTTCCACTTAAATGTTGTGTCGCCTTTAACTAGGGAGTTAGACGATGAATGTTCTATTCCAGTCTCTTCCTCTGATCTTCATTCTACGCAATTTCTTAATGCTTCTCAGTTGAGAATTTTCACTAAAGTCCTGGAGAGAATATCAAGTAATGAACCAGGTGCTTTTTTTGTTGATGGACCTGGCGGAACAGGAAAAACTTTCTTATATCGCGCGTTGTTAGCTGATGTTCGTTCTAAGGGGAATATTGTCTTGGCAACAGCCAGTTCTGGAATTGCAGCCTCCATTCTCCCTGGAGGACGTACGGCTCACTCTCGTTTTATGATTCCATTAGACATCAGCAATGGCTCGACTTGTCGTGTTACTAAGCAAAGTGGTTTAGCTCTTCTAATTATAGAATGTAAACTCATTATTTGGGATGAGGCCCTTATGAGTAATAAAGATTCCATCCAGGCTTTAGACAACCTTCTTCGTGATCTGATGTCTTCTGATCTCGTTTTCGGAGGTAAGGTAATCGTTCTAGGCGGTGATTTCAGACAGACTCTGCTTGTTGTTAGAAACGGGTCAAAAAATGCAACTATAGGCGCATGCCTGAAATCCTCGCATCTTTGGCCCAAGCTAGAAAAAATTAGCCTGACTGAAAATATACGCTCCCTAACTGACCCAGCTGTTCGTGCCAATTTTATCTCGTTTGAACATTACTTGCTGGAATCGGATCGGGGGTACATAAAACGACACAAAGCTCATTTATTTTTGTAGAAAGGTAATAAAATCAGTAATAGAAAAGACACAAAGACTAGGCCTCAAAGCCCCCTTATTCAGGTTTTTATTTCTCTCTTTGGAGTATTTTGGCAATAGCCATTTTTGGGGAATAAGTTTCCCTCATTTTTTACAAGTGTTTTTTTTTCTCCCCTTTTTTACATGTAAGAGCACCTATTTATAGGCAAGGATGCATGTCCTCACTCTCTCTCCATTTGACACCTATTTAGCCACCTAGCACCCCACATGACAAGTATTTCACATGCACTAGACATGTGCTAAACATGCATTGGACCAAATATTCCACTAACTATAGTGACCCACTTGCTGCATCTCACCAGAGGTGCACCGCCTCTTGCCTGGAGCCTTATCTGACTGATCCCTCAATCTGGCACGGAACTGTCTGCCCGGGGCTACCGTTGAGCTCGCCTGGTACCTTCTTCATACTTGGCTTCAAAATTGACTTTTGTTTACCATTTGACCACCTCATTGATGACGTGGCTCCGGTCGTCTGGACACGTGTCGGTGTCGGATTTTTATGGTGTAACATTGTCCCCCAGGAAAATTGATGGATTATATCATCTTTTTTCCTGAAGCTTGGTCTTGGATCTCCTGGTAATCGACTCTTAATACTCTTCGGAGTTGGTTATTTGGCTTGTGGATTTTGCCAGTAGTGGCTTTTGGCAGGGGGTCTTCCCGGGATGGATCAACATGTGAGTGGCTATCGGGTGGCATCAGGGTTGATGGAGAGGAGGTTACGGGCTTCTTTGTTTGCTCGATTAGATCTGACTCGAGTCTTTTACCTGTATAGGATAAAAATCTTGGAATATTTTTCCTGTTAGGTACCATTGGACTTACTTGTAATTTTTCGGGGCCTTCCTTAAGGATTCGCCCGAGGAATTGCTTTTGCAGTCTCCTGAGACATAGATTTATCTATCTCTGTTATACAGAAATAATTAATCGGTGCCAATTAAATTGGTCTTATCTGAATAATTATAATAGTGGAACTTATTCGGAAGATTACTCATCTAATTCCGAATTTAGGGAATCACCTTTTCTGGTGTTAGATCCAGGGAGTCTTAAAAGATCCCCCGTGACTAGTAGATTTACTCTACCCAAGTTTTTTTTAGGTTTGCATAGATGTAATTTCACCTTGCATTTTCCCTGGGGAATAAAGATCGACTTTTCCAGTTTGTTCCCATTTGTTTTCCTGTGAGGGATTTTCAATTTTTCCCAGTCCTTTTATTAGGATGCCCCGGGAATAAATGTAATCGCCTACGGAAATTTCATTAATATATCAAGTCTCTTGGACTGTGTTTGTTCAATGCCTTTTATAAGGTCTTTTCGCGTCCTGACCTCGGACAAGTTCAGATACTTGTTCTCGGATCATCCCCGCTCAAATTTATACTGGGCATCGGTCTCTTAAAGACTCTTTGGATGGCCCCAGTGTATGTAACTCCTCATCGGGGAGTGTCCCTTACATTTGGGATGCTTGGCTAGCTCTTGGCCTTTGCCAATTTCGGAATAATGGTTTAGGCCCCTCTTGATATTTCAAATATCTTGGGCTTTTTTCGTATAGTGTCGCACCAATATTAGAGGTCTTGTCACTTAGAATTTCACCGTTACACGGTGTATTTTGTTTAAAATCTGCACCGGATAGACGGTGTCTTTGGATTAAAGTTAGCACCGGATAGACGATGTCTTTGTATAAAATCCGTACCGGATAGACGGTGTCTTTGTATCAAAGTTAGCACCGGAGAGACGGTGTCATTTTTTATAAAATCTGCACCGGATAGACGGTGTCTTTGTATTAAAGTTGGCACCGGATAGACAGTGTCTTTGTATTAAAGTTAGCACCGGATAGACGGTGTCTTTGTATAAAATCTGCACCGGATAGACGGTGTCTTTTTTTATAAAATCTGCACCGGATAGACGGTGTCTTTGTATTAAAGTTAGCACCGGATAGACGGTGTCTTTGGTTTAAGAAAGTTTGCACCGGATAGACGGTGTCTTTGTATTAAAGTTGGCACCGGATAGACGGTGTCTTTGTATTAAAGTTTGCACTGGATAGACGGTGTCTTTGTATCAAAGTCTGCACCGGATAGATGGTGTCTTTGTATAAAAGTTAGCACCGGATAGACGGTGTCTTTGTATAAAATCTGCACCGGATAGACGATGTCTTTTTTTCAAAGTCTGCACCGGATAGACGGTGTCTTTGTATAAAAGTTAGCACCGGATAGACGGTGTCTTTGTATAAAATCTGCACCGGATAGACGGTGTCTTTTTTTATAAAATATGCACCGGATAGACGGTGTCTTTTTTTATAAAATCTACACCGGATAGACGGTGTCATTGTATTAAAGTTAGCACCGGATAGACGGTGTCTTTGGTTTAAGAAAGTTTGCACCGGATAGACGGTGTCTTTGTATTAAAGTTGGCACCGGATAGACGGTGTCTTTGTATTAAAGTTTGCACCGGATAGACGGTGTCTTTGTATCAAAGTCTGCACCGGATAGACGGTGTCTTTGTATAAAAGTTAGCACCGGATAGACGGTGTCTTTGTATAAAATCTGCACCGGATAGACGGTGTCTTTTTTTATAAAATCTGCACCGGATAGACGGTGTCTTTGTATTAAAGTTAGCACCGAATAGACAGTGTCTTTGGTTTAAGAAAGTTAGCACCGGATGGATGGTGCCTTTTGTATTTATAAAGTTTGCACCGGAGAGACGGTGTCTTTGTATAAAATCTGCACCGGATAGACGGTGTCTTTGTATCAAAGTTAGCACCGGAGAGACGGTGTCTTTTTTTATAAAATCTGCACCGGATAGACGGTGTCTTTGTATTAAAGTTAGCATCGGATAGATGGTGTCTTTGGTTTAAGAAAGTTTGCACCGGATGGATGATGCCTTTTGTATTTATAAAGTTTGCACCGGAGAGACGGTGTCTTTTGTATTTAGAAATCTTGTGTTTCCGGAACAAAGAAAGCATTAGAGTGGCAGTTGGGATTTTTTGCCCTTCGTACGTCGAAGATCGCAATTATCCAGGTATTTTTCTAAGTATTAATTCTTCCCTGAAAGATTTGTGCAATCCTTTGTTACTCTGTTAATACTGAAAATAATATTTCCCTGGGAAGTTATTTCAAACTCCCTGGTACTATAGTATATTTTACTTTTAAATGAGTTTTCCCTGGGATATCTAAAAAGACTTCCCGGTACTCCATCGTATACTATAAACTAAAACTTCCCTGGGATATCTATACAGACCTCCCGGTGTAATAGTTTAAGTGTTTCCTGTGCAGAGTATTTCAACACTGTCTTCACTGAAAAACCAGACGGCATGGCTGACAACCAAGATATTTTTGGCACACTTGGCATCGTGGACGCTGCAGTTTTCACCAAAGGGCGAAAAGCCAAATCTGGCACATCTGCTGGCAGAGGGAGGAGCTCAGTGAAAACCCGGGGTGGTTCATCAAACACTCCCGCGGGCCGAACCCGATCCCACAATCTGTCCAACCCGGGAACGGAAACCGATCCTCACGGGTTGATGAATGCGGTGGATTCTTACAAGGAAACTCCCCTCACCTCTGAAACTGTGATGTCTGAAGCTGTCCCGAGCGCTAGTTTGCCACCCTCCGGTGCTACCTCACTGCTGAAAATTAAACAAAAAGAAGGGAAAAAACGCAAGGGGTCCCAGGGACCTATAATTTATGTCACAGACTCTCCACCACGTTCCTCAAACACCAGCAAAAACGCCATGTATGGGATTCATGATGAGCTGTTCTCCAAGTAAGTAATTTACTTGTTTTGTTTATACTCTAAAAATAAATATAATTTATTCTGAGTCTTCTACTCTACACTCATTCTTTTCACTGCACCATTCTTTAGATTGTCCCTGCACGATCCTCCAATTCCTCAAGTGCTCGTATCATTCTATTCCGGGCTGGGTCCCATCCCTCCGGTGTGTACTCAGAACAGCCCTGTGGGTGAGGCTATTAATGCAGTTGGCTGGTGCTGGACTACTGAGTTCAATGACTTGATGGACCACGACAACCATGCGCTTTCCCTGGCGCTCAAGCTAACCAGTCAAGCTACAGTGGCTATCGCCGGTGCACATACTCGTACAGAGAGAATGCTCGAAGCAATCGTAGCACACGAAACCAATGCAAAAAAGCTCGAACAACACACCAAGGAGATCAATGAGGCATATAAATCTGCAGCCGGGGATCGGGACACCTGCCGGAAAGTCATTGACACTGAGCGGACTGAAAAGGCAAAACTGAAATCTAAGTTGGAGGAGGCCCTGAATACTGTCAAAGAGGGTGAAAAGATGATGGAGCATGCCCTGGACGAGACGTCCCGGGAGATAAAAGAACTGAAAGCCAAACTGGCCCAGACCGAAGAAGATCTGAAGGAGACTACAGATAACTTCGATAATGCTTGCGAGATGCTAGAGTCTCTAGCGCATAACCCTCAAATCTTATCCAACCTTCTTTATGTGACTGCTTATGTTGGAATGGCCAGGTCAGCGGCTAAAGAGCAGAATGAAGTTGTCAAGGACTTTGCCCTCGAGAAACTAAAAAAATACATGAAGGCGGACACACTCGATGACCGGGTGCCGCAGCCATTCAAGGATCTAGAGGTCGAGTTCGGCATAGACATGAAGTGGTGGCCCACTTATGACAAGCTCTGCATGCCTGGTGAACTTCCCACTGCTACAACACAAAAAGTTAACAAAGAAGATGAATAGATGAAGGATGGGGAGGCACAGGATCAAGTTGGTGACGGGCCCGAGGGCATGCCAAAAGATTCTACCGTGACTCCTCCCTGTGATGGTAATTCCACCTCTTGAGTGTCAAAACTCAAGATTTTGCAAAATTTGAAGACTTCCCTGGGTGTGAAAAACCCAGGGGTATTAACCATTTTAGTTTTCATAAGTATTATCTTTAGGCCTTCGGCCCCAGACAATTTCTTATTACTCTTCTGGTTTGTAATAGCTTAAAACTTTAAGTTTTTGCTAGTTTTTGTTAGGATCCTCTCATGGGGACCTCTGAACAATTTGGATGCGTTTGCACCTCTTTATTATTTGCTAGTTTTTGTTAGGATCCTCTCATGGGTACCTCTGAACAATTTGGATGCGTTTGCACCTCTTTATTATCTAACATGGCTCTTTTCATAATATGTCAGCCTTTCAAAGTCTAGATAATGTGGCTCTACCCTTTGTTCTAGGTACTTTGAGCTCTTAACTTCGTAGAGCGATTTGAAGGTAAATGTTCTCTTCCTAATGGTACTCTCTTTCGGCCCTGGTCCCATTTTCTTACCCCAATCGCATGCCTACGAAGCCCGATCTGGTTCCAGTGGACTTTATTTAAGCCTCTTGGGTTCGCCAGATAATTTCTTATTCTCTCCCCGAGGGATTCAGAGTCTTCTGAATTCTAATCCCCGAGAAGAGAATTCGTCGGCCCTCAAGTCTTATAAGCTTTTATAGGGATACCGGAAATTTATTTCCTTTTAAGGAATCATCCCTTATTCAGGGGTTACCTGGGTGAAACTTTAAGTTCTTCCCGGCAAAGATATATTTCTTACCTGGGTACAGCTTTAAGCCTCTTCCCGGTAAAGATACTTTGTAGTATTTATTATATATTCATCCCTTAATAAGGGGTCGCCTGGGTGAAGTTCTGACTTCTTTCCGGCTTATTTATATTTATCACATGGGTTTGACTTTAAGCCTTTTCCCGGAGTGATTTATTATTGAAATAAAAATGAAGAAGGTAAAAAGATATTGATAGTGGTACACTACCTCAATCGATTTCCTACAAAGTTTAGTTTGGCACCAGTGGACTTTTTCTAAGCCTCTTGGATCTACCAAACAATTTCTTAATCCTCTTCCCGAGGGATTCTGAATCATCAGAATTCTAATCCCCGAGAAGAGAATTCATCGGCCCCGGGTCTTCAAGACTCCTCTGGGGATTCCGGATTTAAATTTCCTTTACAGGAATCTTCCCTTGTAAGGGGTTCGTCCGGGAGAAGCTTAAAAGCTCTCACCGGGATAGTATATTTATTTATTATATCATCATCCCTCATGAAGGGGTTACCTGGGTGAAACTCTAAGTTTTTCCCGGCAAAGATATATTTATTACCTGAGTACAGCTTTAAACCTCATCTCGGTTAAAAATATACATTATAGTATTTGTAATCATCCGATAGAGGGTTCATCCGGGAGGATATTAGATCTCTCCCAGGATCATATTATTTATTTCACAGTCAAATATCAGAAAATTATAATATAGCGCATATAAGGCAAATAGGAGTAAGAAAAAATATAATTATATTTGACTTCAAAAGCTTTTTGCGTGAATGATATTCGGCCAAAAAGGCTACAATAATAGAAAGAGTAGAAGAAGTTATCATTTTAGACTTCTAAGATTTCTGCATATAAGCATGAATTCGCCCAAAAAGGCTTCAAATTAGTTTCCAAATCATAATATTTGCCAAGGAAGGCTCAAAGATTTTGTTTTATAAAACATAATATATGCCATGAAAGGCTAAATAATTTTGTTTATTATAACATTAGAATTCTGTCATATTAGACTATAAAAAGTAGGATTCTAACCTTTTTTCTTTCCAAGAGATCGAAATCTCCCCTGGGCACTCCGTCAATCTCCTCGGTGAAGGTCCGAGCAGTCTAGTGCGAAGGCACAATGACTTTAGCTGGGATTTCGGGTTTTGCACCGAATGCTAATGAATAAAGGGTTTCCTTTATGGTATTTCTAGTTAGGGTTATGTATGACCAACATACTTCCAGGATCTTCGTTCGCCCATTCGAGCTACACGGCCTGGGTAAATGTATACTCTTCCGGTTCTAGTATTACCACTCTGGCCCCAGGTCAAAACTGCACTGAATGTATATTCAGAGGTTGCCAGGTACCGGGATAATACTTCTCTGGGTTTTATTTGTAAATTTCCATTACTTGTGCACTGAGAGCTCTAGATGCCTCAGGCTTCACGCAGGGAAGGTGTAAGACCCCGCACAGGGGAAACCTAAAAACTCGCACAGAGATAGACTGAGACCTTACTCAGAGAGGTCTGGGGCCTCACACAGAGAGGGCCCCGGGCATTTAGCCTATGACTCCGAGCAGAAGGTACTAGCGGCGTCATGTCTCATGCACAGAGAGTTATAGAGGTCAGCGCACATGAAGTTTTGGAGATTAGTAACTTTTCAAGGTATCGGGCAGAAAAATTCATGCCCGTCCCGAGAGACTTTAAAGGAGGATCAATCTTACTCCGATGTAGTCATCTCTTCGAGGTACCAAACAGAGGTTGTTGCGCCGATAGTGAGAGACGCCGGGTGAGTTAAACTCAAACCTCGGGGCGATCATCTCTTTTAGTTACCGGGCAAAACACGACTCGCTGGTCACGAGAGGCTTCAGAGGAGGATAAATCGGACTCCTATATAGTCGTCTTTTCAAGGTATTGAGTAGTGCATGTTGTTCCGGTTCCAAGAAGCTTCGGAGGAGGATAAATCACTCTCCGGTAAAATCATCTCTTCAAGGTATCAAGTAGAATGTTGTGCCGGTCCTGAGAGGTACTGGGGGAGTATACCTCAAGCCCCAGAGAAATCAAATCTTCAAGGTACCAGGCAGAACATGTCATCTCATCCCGAGAAGCACCGGGGGAGTATAACTCAAACCCCGGAGGAATCATCTGTTCAAGGTACCAGGAAAATCATGTCATCTCGTATGTAGAGTCACCAGGGGAGTATAACTCATGCCCTGGTGAAATCATTTCTGGATGGTTTCGGGTTGTACATGTCTTGCCTGTCCAGAGAGGCCTCGGGGGAGGATTCCTCACGCCCCGACGGGATCATCTCTTATAGTTTCCAGGCAGATCATGTTTGGCCCATCTATAGAGGCTCCAGGGCCTTTTCCCAGCCGATTGGTTGAGGCTACACCTACACAAGAGTCTTATGTCCGTGAGATTATCTCTCGTCAACGGAATTTGCTCTTGCTTGGTTATTCCAGCTACAGGCCTTTCTGAGATATTTTCCCTGGCCGTTCAGGTTTACTTACCCCGGCCGCTCTGGGTACTTGCCCTGGGCTTCGGGTGCTCACCGATATTACAGGCCTCGGGGTTGATTTGTATTTTATTTTGGAGTTCTTTTTCCCAATCTCACCGTGTTCGTCCGGCGTTAACTTGCATTCTAGCTTTAAGTTTGTTTAATTTGTATAAATTTCAAAGTATAAACATGAGATAAATACAACAAACACAGCTTAATAATTAAAAGACCGCCCTTCACCGTGCAATCTGCTCTGGTGGGGGTCATAAATTTGATACAAGAGAATTAAGGCGAGACCACTACCTCAAAGGGTCTTATAAATGGTCTTCCCAAAGGAGCGTTATAACGCTTAAATTCTAGCATTTATTTTGGCCGGTGACGTTAAGAATGGCCCGGGCTTCATCCGTAGATTTCCCCGGCCAACTACAAAAGTCTCCCTGGCCATCTGCCAAATAGTTGATGGACTACGTCCAGTCTTTTCGAGGGTTTGATCTTATAGATTCTGACCCCGTCCACATCTTGGTTTGAATGAGTTGAATTTCTGGTTGCACGGACGCATGCTCGAACACCGGGGCCAGGGGCTCTCTTAGATAGCCGGACGGTGTAGGCAAGATCTGACTCTCATTCAATGAGAATTGGTGGAACAGATCTGCTATCACCGGGTTATCACCTAGGGCTGCTGAAGCTCTTCCCGGTGAAAGGCCTCCTGGGCACCCATGTATGTCGTTTTGATCGCCCCGCCTTCGCCTCTCCGACGAAGTGGCAACAAATTCAACTATTCATTTAGATGAAAATAAGTCTTTGCCAGCGATCCGATCTAGGAGCGCGGCTGGACTTTCCTGGGCCCCGGCTATACTGCCTCGGACAACTCCTTGGACTTTCCCGGGGCCTCTTTCAGAGGCTCGCCTGGGCAGTCATCTGGGAGTGCATGCATTTTATTTGCATGTCTAACTAGAGTATTAAACATATATTCTCTATGAAGGAGATAAAATCTTTATATTTTATAAAAATATATTGGGGACGAAAGGTTGCATGTCTTACCTCAATGTCGTTTTTTCGATCTATGGGTGCATTGTAGCCTTCCCCCTTTCATGTAGCTGGATCTGAGCTTCCCGGGTCGATGTTGCTTGCTAGATCATGGATCTTCCTAGAATCCGAATCTGGATCCTCCTGGGGGCTACTGCCTTCTGGATCTTGATTTTCGGATCAGGATCTTCCTGGATCTGTTGGCAACTTGTCCCGGGGTCATCTGCTGCTCCTTCTTCATCGACCATTGTTGCCTTTGAAGCTTTCCTCGACCTGATTTCTTTATACCCTTTCTCCTTCTAGCGCCATTGTTCGTGCCAATTTTATCTCGTTTGAACATTACTTGCTGGAATCGGATCGGGGGTACATAAAACGACACAAAGCTCATTTATTTTTGTAGAAAGGTAATAAAATGAGTAATAGAAAAGACACAAAGACTAGGCCTCAAAGCCCCCTTATTCAGGTTTTTATTTCTCTCTTTGGAGTATTTTGGCAATAGCCATTTTTGGGGAATAAGTTTCCCTCATTTTTTACAAGTGTTTTTTTTTCTCCCCTTTTTTACAAGTAAGAGCACCTATTTATAGGCAAGGATGCATGTCCTCACTCTCTCTCCATTTGACACCTATTTAGCCACCTAGCACCCCACATGACAAGTATTTCACATGCACTAGACATGTGCTAAACATGCATTGGATCAAATATTCCACTAACTATAGTGACCCACTTGCTGCATGTCACCAGAGGTGCACCGCCTCTTGCCTGGAGCCTTATCTGACTGATCCCTCAATCTGGCACGGGACTGTCTGCCCGGGGCTACCGTTGATCTCGTCTGGTACCTTCTTCATACTTGGCTTCAAAATTGACTTTTGTTTACCATTTGACCACCTCATTGATGGCGTGGCTCCGGTCGTCTAGACACGTGTCAGTGTCGGATTTTTATGGTGTAACACCAGCTTTCACGGCCTTCTTGCTGAATGTCGGCAATGGTGCTTCACATACCCAGGATTCTGAATCTATTGAAATTCCATCTTCTATACTACTTCCCAGTTACGACGAAGAAATATCGCTAGAAAATTTAATCTTTCGGGTTTTCCTGATTTCAGTGATTTCTTTACAGCTGCAACACAGAACCGAGTAATCCTCACAACAAAAAATTCCTTTGTGGATGAAATTAATAACCTACTTATTAGGAAGTTCCCTGGTTCTGTTTCTTCATACTCAAGTAATGATCGAGTCTTAGATGACTCTAATGAAGGCCAATATGAAGACCTCATAAATACTCTTACACCTAACGGTCTGCCTCCCCATAATTTGGTATTAAAATTATATGCCCCAATTATGTTGTTAAGAAATGTGAATCCTCTAGAAGGGTTATGTAATGGAACTAGATTAACGTGTTTAGCCTTCGAATCAAATCTCATTAAGGCTGAAATTTCTTTTGGCGACTTCAAAGGTAAAGTTCTTTTCATACACAAAATACCTATGCACCCTTCACCTGATGACAACTACCCAGTTCCTTACAAAAGGACACAATTCCCAATTCGATTATGTTTCGCCATGACAATGAATAAATCTCAGGGCCAGACCTTAGATACAGTTGGAGTTTACCTCAAAGAACCCGTGTTCTCTCATGGCCAATTGTATGCCGCCTAGTCGCGCGCGAAATCATCTTCCAAAATTTATGTGCTTATAAAACCTGCATTATGTGATGTAAGTATTTCTAATCGAACATTAAACGTGTTTATAAAGAGGTATTGTCTGATATTCAGAACATTGAATTATGAGGTAATGTAGATGCCAGCTTATGTTCTTAGTTATGCAATAATAATGTTTTCTGAATTACACTGTGTGCATAAATATATATACTGAGTCCCCTTCTTTCCCTATTTCAGAATGGCTCCTAATTTCTGCAACGCTAAAGTCTTGAAGACAGGAAGTTCAGGTTGGATTGTGAATGTGCAAGTCCTTCAACGATTTCCGCCTATGCTAAAAAAAGGCTATGCAGCAGGGAATAGAAACAAATATCAGAGACTTGTTCTACTTGATATGGAGGTTAAAATTCTATCACTGTGTAATTTATCAGTCTTCGTTTAATTCAGTTTGCATAAAAATTTTAAACAAATTATACTCTTGCTCTCCACACAGGGAACACTAATAAGCGCAGTTATGTATGATGACGCAATGCAGGCATTTCCCCACCTCTTGCATCCTTGCAAGAGGTACAAGATCAACAACGCCCTCATTGGTCCTGTTTTTGAACAATTTCGCCTAAGCGACTATGACCACACATGGACTATTTCCCATCGCACACCGATTGAACTGCTCGAGGATGTCGTGCCACAACCAGTGAAATGCCATTCCAGTTAGTTCCGTTCACAGAACTCTATAAACATGCTGACAAACAAAATTCTATAAGTAAGTTCATGTATTTTTATTTATCTATAAATTCCTCTACTGAATGAATTCTCGTATTAAATACATCTTATGCTGCAGATATCATGGGCCTTGTTGTGCATATATTCCAAAAAACTACGAGTTCTTTGAGTGCTCCAATTAGAAAAATTACAGTGCTTACTCCAGAGTAAGAGCTATAACTTCTTTTACAAATATACATTTTTTGTTGTTTATATGTCTTATTCTTCTTTTTAGGAAAATTCCGGTTAATTTGGCAATATGGTTCAACGCTGAGAAGGACTGTTCGGTTGGTATTGATGACGCCATGATCCTGCCTGTCTGTATACTGGCGACGAATTTGCGAGTTTCCACTTATGATGGTTTGTAATTAATTTAAAATTCTTTCTATCGTTTAAATCATCCTACCGATAATTTCACGTTTCATTATTTAACCTTTATTTTGCTACTTCATATAGGGATATCATTTAGCACGCAAAAGTTCTCGTACCGTATGCTGAATCCTCCAATTGTTGAAACTGCTTCCCTGCTCCAGTGGTATATATGTTATTTATGTTCCGTATTCAATCATCAATGCCTGGTTTCTGAATTTTCTATTTGTCTCCTTGATTACATATTGTTCTTTATTTGCGCATTGACTTATTGATGCGTTAATTGTATTTCTCCACTTTCATCTTCCCATGTACACGTGTGCATAACCTCGACTTATCATGATATTTTTAGGTTTGCTGCTTCTGAAATCGACAGTTCTTTGTGCCAACCGGACATTATGCATGAGAACCCACATCGCTTTTTTCGTGTGCCACGAGAGGACGAGATCCTGCTGTTAAAGGAAGCATTTGATAACGTATTTAAAGTAAGCATCACATGGACTTTGCAAAGTGTGTATATTATTTGTTCTTTAATTTCTTCTCTACTACAATTGCGCACTGTTTGGGTGAGGGGCGAGCTCCGGTATAACAATGGCTCTAGAGGTTCGTGCGCTGTGATTTGTGGCAACGGTAAGAAGGCCTTAGACACAGAACCAGCTTCTCTGATGACTTGCATGTTCTGCCAGAAATATTGCCTTACGGAACATAGGTAATCAATCAAGTGTTAATAATTAAAATGTTACACCAATGCTTTATTATAAGCAGCCATATTTTATGAAATAACTGCAAGGTTATCAAACAAATCCCCAGGAATCTTTCTTGATGAACATGAAGTGTATATAATTCATTTGTGCACAATATTTTCTACTTCAAGTTCGACGATCCTTTTCTTACTTGTGTGTTATTATTATTTTTTTTTTGCCTATTTAGTTCACGCTAATTGGCTCGGTTGTTGATTTTGGCTCACTCCGAAAATTATATATATAATTTATATTTTTGGTTATTCATGTTTATTGCTTTTTGTTTACTTGTGAGTTATTTTCTTTGTGCATATTTACTTCACACTAATTGCCTCGGTTTATTGGTTTTGGCTCATTCCGAGAATTATATATATATATATATATATATATATATATATATATATATATATATATATATATATATATATATATATATATATACTGGTTCTGGCTCATTCCGGTTATTGGTTTTGGCTCATTCCGTTCAATTAGCGTGCACTCTCCTGGTTGTGATTTATAATTAATTGTCCAAAACTTATCTCGTGTTGCTCTTATAACCGCACTTTTTCCTTAAATTACAGCCTCCCGATTAACTTCAAGTTATCGGACAAATCCCACAGCATTTTGGTATCAATGACTTCTCCTGTGCCGGATCAGATCTTGTCCATGTCCGCTGAAGAGATGCTACGCAATAATGATCAGGTAATAATAATGTTCTATTTACACTATTACACAAACAATTTATTTCTTCTTTGAAATTTTACTTATCGGAAATATCAACTATTTCTCGCAGAACTTGCTACCAACAAAGATTGAACAAGCCATCAATAATAGACACTACACATGCTTAATGAAAGTGTTCTACACAACATTCAAAGACCACATAATCCCACACTACTCGATACTCCAATTCTACGCAGGTGAAGTGTATGGTCAATCATCAAGTTCCCGCGAGTTTGAAACCATAGAAACTCCAACCTCCAGCCTACCATATACGAAATGCAGCACTCCAGAAACACCATCACTTGTGAACCCAACAAATAAAGCATCTGGTAAATCGAACATCTCTACAACGGAAGTACGGAAGCGTTTGGATTTCAATTAGATGTCGGTTGATGAATTTGATTCAAAAGCCGACGCAGCAAGTTCTGGAAGGAAGAAGGGGAAAATTGAATGAGGTTCAATATTTGCTCCCAAATAGTCTACATCTCGTTTTGCGTACAGCCTCCAACTAATCAACACTACTTTTTCCAATGTCTTGTTAGTAGCTTTCATATTTTATAACTTCTTTTGCATGAAAGGTTAGGTTGTAGCTTTAGTATTTTGTAACTTCTTTTGCACAGAAGGTTAGGTTGTAACCTTAGTATTTTGTAACTTGTTTTGCAGGTTGTAGCTTTAGTATTTTGTAACTTCTTTTGCAGAGAATGTTAGTTTGTAACTTTAGTATTTTGTAACTTGTTTTGCATACAAGATTAGGTTAAACTTATGACTTATCTACGTTGTACTTTGAACACTACCAGTTTTCCTGTTGCCTTGTGCATCGAGAGTCAATAAGGGCCTTCGTTATATATATATATATATGATTGGTGCATTTTTGGTGCTCATTTCGGTTTAATTTCATAGCATATTATATTCTCGGTGGTTTGTTTTACCCGTTTAGTGGAGAAGAATGTTAATATTTGATTAAACGGTGTGATCGAGATAAGTTTCATGACATGTAGGTGAAAAAGGCATTAAAATGGAGCTTTGAGATGTAGAGATGGAGAGACGAAGAAGCATGTCGGCGACCATCACTGCGCAGATTTGGGAAAACGGTCATTACGGCTTCGTTAACCATTGGATCACCCTCAAATTTGAACTGTGTGTGCCTAGCTTCAACCTATACAAGTTCAACGGTCAAGATCGTGTTTGGATGCTCGAGCAAGGAGTTATGAATCGACGAATGCACCAGCAATTTCCTTAGGCGAAATTTAGAAGGAATAAATTGTTTGACTTTTGTTTGACCCTTTTACTAAGGGTCTAAATAGGATTTTAGCATGAGGCATGTAACTAACCCCTCACAACCTTTCATTCCACAACATTCCACATTCCATTTCTAGCTTTCTCTCCAAGCAATATATTTTACAATTGTTCTTCATTTTAATCCAACATAAATTCTAGATCTATTCTTCATGCGTTGAGAATTTGATTAAATCTCCTTCACAAACATTGTTCATCTCATCGAGCCCGACGTTTTTATCGGATTAGTTTCTTCGTGTGACAAGTTGAAGCTCGGTTCCGATTTTGGAAGCTCGGTTCGATTGCCTCGTTCATCCATCGCCTTCTCGATTCCCGTGGTGAGATTTCTTTCGTCTTTTCTCGATTATGGATTATTCGTCTACGGATTATTGAATTGAGTGCTTGATCATGGCTAGCTAAACCTTTTGTAAGGGTGTTTGATGAAATTCCTCAATGAGTTAGAGTTGATTTCTTAAGTAGCTTAATTTCTATTAATTGGATAATTACATCTCGATTTGTGGTCTCGTGTTGAACAACCTTCATGTATATCACTAGTGGACCATACGGTTGATTGTATAATGTTGAAGCTTGAGATACCGGCACGCCGAGTAGAGGACCTCGAGGGGTGAAGCTCTCGTGTGTGTCGTGATCGAGTGTAGACGATCATTGGTGGAGATCTTAACCGACAACACATTGATCTCGAGTTCGACTCTTAGGTAATTGAGTGTTTGCAAATCCTATTCAACTCTAGCTCGTTAGGAAGAGTAATCGGAACACCCTTGCATTCCAAACACACTTGTTACAACTCTCTTTAATTACTTGCTTTTAATTACTCGTTTTAATCCCTTATCCGTTTTGAAACTCCAACTAAACACACATAAAAAGATATTCACGTGCCGATAGCATTGCTCTTCGAGAGATCGACTCGGGGTTTACGTTAGTAAATCTTTCGAATTTTATAAATAACTTTTGAGCAATCAATATATATATATACATTGTGTAAATGACATGGATTTAACACCTGTAATATAATTTTTATTCTACTTTTTTTTATTAAGCACAACCAATCATAGAAAGACACGTGGCGCAAAATTATGAAAAATCGTTGGAAAACACAAAATTAATAGTCACGTAGCTTTCTAAAAATGAAATTTCCGACCAAATTGAATCATTTTTTATAGTTTGTGAGACTTAATTGAAAACGAGTCAATTTATGAGACCAAATCGAGAATAACCTACTTTTGTGGGACCAACAAAATCTATTAACTCTTATTTTTTTATTAAAATTGACATAGTCGCTCCAATTTTTTATATTTTTTGTCGTGGGTGTTTTCATGTGTTTTAGGGTGTTTTTTTAAAATCATATTCATCTAAATTGATTAATTATGATGTTTGCTCGTGGATTGATAGAGAATCGAGCAAGAACGAGAAAAAAAATTAAAGAAGTGTATATCAGTGTCAGTGTGCATGTTTGTGTGACGATTGAAAAACCGTCATCCCAACTTTGTTAGCCATTTGATCATATTGTTTAGTTCGATTTTAACAAAATTTTAATTAAAAAATTAAAAAATATATATTTTTTAATATTTTAATTTAGAAAATTAAGATAAAAAAATATATATTTATCTTTCATTAAAACAATTAAAAAGAAATATAAAAATGTAAAAATTAATTTTAATTAAAATAAAATGTTATTATTAAAAAATATAAATTATATATAAATTATTATTATATACATTATAAATAATATATATTAATTATTTTTTATTTTATTTTTATTCGGTTTGATTTAGTTTTTATCGGTTAATCGGTTAAAAATCAAACCAAACCGAAAACCGAAAATTCAAAAAAATGAAAACTGAAAACCATATTAAATTAGTTTGATTCGGTTTGGTTTGGTCTGGTTAACAAAACTTATGACACCCCTAATAGGCCGTGGAAAAAGCAAGGATATTAATTATTACGGTAATTCTTTTTTAGCATAATTTAGCCCTGAATCTTGATTTTAAGTATAAAAATTGTAAAAATAAATAAATATATATATATATATATATTATTTTAAAATTAAAAAATTATTTATTATTTTTAAAATAACATTATATATAAATTTATTTATTTTAAAATATAAAGAGTATATAGTTGTCCAATTTATATGTGAGCTCAATTTTTTTTTTCTGCTTAATTTTTTTCTTTCAATCGAGGTGGTCGAAAATTCCATCGAAATAGGCACCTACATTGTTTTGGGTCTGACCTGCTCAAATATTATATCAAAGTTGAGTTAATAACATCTTAAAAACAATAAAGAAATTAATAGTGTCTAAGAGGGAGTTTGACAGAGCTTATAAGCTGTCTAAGAGCTTAGGTCATCTCCAACAGAACACAAAAACTAAAACTCAAATATAAATTTAGTTTTAAGTTTACAGTAATTTAGCTCCAACCGAAATTTCAATACTCATACTTAAAAGAATATTTTCAAAATATTCTTCTAATGCCAAATTTTATATTATTTTTATAAAGAACCAATATCTTTACAAATTTTCAATTTAACCCCATAATTTTTTACATTAAAAAAAATTAATATTCTTTATTTTCAATTTAAAATTTCAAACATAATAAAAAAAATATTGTGATATCCCAATTGTGTTATTTTAATTTTTAATTTCACTTAAATAATTTTATATATTTAATTATATTTCATATTATGATATTTAATTTTGTTTTATTATTAAAAATATTTTTATTAAAATTTGTTTTAATTATTAATGATATGATCATTAAAACAATTTACATTATAAAAAATATTAAATAAAAAACTAAAAAAATAGTTTTTGAGAATTTGTAAAGATATTTGTTACTCCCTCTCTCACATAATAGTTGCACTACTTTTCGTTTTGGGGTGTCTCAATAGTAGTTGATACACCCTAAAAAAATTATACTTTTTCATTTTAAAATACAATTTATTTCATACTTTATCTACATATTTTTTAAACTTCACTCACAACTATTTTACTTTTTAATTTAAAAATACATTAAACGCTTTGCTTTTTAGTCAAAAATTAAATAAAAAATAACAATATTTTTATTAATCTCAGTGAAAAAAATATTGCATGATACCGTATTTATATAGTTGGAGGGAGTATTTATAAATAATCTGAATGTTCGTCCCAGAAAAGTTGTTGGCGAGGATTAAAGTCGTGTCACAACGCTCTCTAGGATACCGTAATAACCCCGTGCACACTAATTTGACATGATGCAAGAGAGCAATTATTTATGAGTGCAATAAAAATATAATGAATATTTTTATTAATCTATTATAATATAGTAAATTGCACGTAAATTGAACACAATTAATTATATTATAATAAATTGTACATTAAATTAAAATAAAAATATCTAAGAATGATGAATAAAAATAAAATTGTTTAGAAGTGATGAATTAATTATTTGACCAATAATATGCACATAATCATTTATAATATATTAAATTACACGTAAAATGCACACAATTCATTATATTATAACAAATATAATAATGCACCTAATGAATTTATTTTAACCTTGATATCATCACGAGAGTCTCCATATCAAGCTGAGCTCCTCCCTATATGGAATAATACAATATGATGTTATTTGCCCACATCCTATGAAGCACCCAATTTCATTGGGATACTTCAAAGTTTATAAAACAAAAAGTTATAAAAATATAATACAAATTGATATCTCTAAATCAATTTAACTTACTACAACAATACATATATCATGCACCTAGGTATATGATTTATTGTACACTTAATCTAAATCTTCATTATAAATATACAAAAACATTATCGAAAATAAATATATCATCATTAAAACATTTCAAGAAAATATTTACTAGTAACACTAAAATCATCATTATAAAACATTTCAAAAAGATAATCATTAAGTAACTTTAAAATCATTATTATAATTGACATTAGGAGAAAGTGGGTACATAATTCTCCTTTTACTCCCGGGTGTAAATTATAAGTTGCCTTACTACAATGAACATGTCGGGAGCAAGCAATCCTAAAATGGTCCAAAAGAGCTGCAAAGCTGCTACCGCACATTTCAATTGTAATGACATTTGCTCAATATATAGTATGGCCCCTCCAAGCTCGGACCGTGGGTGCAAGTAGTGCACATGTGATCAGTACACTACATGAGGCGCCGATACACTCCACAACCACGATTTTCAAAGTACGGTGGGTGGGATATATGTAGCCCCTACAATGATAGTGTAGCTGACCAATGCAACAATAGTTCTCGTACCGACAAGAATCTGTATATGTTATAATATCAAAATTTATCGATAAAAAAAATAAAGAATTAATACCATATAAAATCATCAACTACCACATTTGCAAAAATAAATCACATTTTTAAGATTTCGAAAAATAAATCATCATTTTTATTAGGGTGATTTTTATAAAAGATTACATTTTTAAGATTACTTAATGAATAATCAAACATACCCAAGCATGCCGTGCAGAATAGTATAGGAAGACGACGATGTAAATAATCTGAATGGTCGCCCCAGAAAAGTTATTGGCGCGGATGACAGTCGTGTCCTTCAAATCGCTCTCCAGGATACCGTAATAACCCCACAGCAAAGTGCACACAAATGTGACGACATGTGGAGTCATGTCGTATCCTGCAGTAATCCGAGTTTGTCTCATCCGCAAAAAAGAGGGGTTGAAGAGAACAAAAATATTCAAGAATAAACCTTGATTAATTATTGAGCAAGCAAATTTTCCAGTAAATGTCAACAATGAAGTTCAACAAAACTATGGGTCTGAAATTGAATTTGCATATTAACTGAAATCCGAGGAAGGAGAATCATCTCAAGTACATCAGGATATTGTTGATAATGTTCTTGAAATTAGAGATGCTATTACAACACTGGTTTTAATGAAAAGATCAAAGAAGAACTTAACAATGACATAATAATGGATGGAGGTTCCAGAGATATATGTTACATATTTGAATGATGACTTGGTCAACGAAGCTGATTCAAATTATGTTGAAAGCAGCTTAGATGTGCTTTTTCAGTCCAACCAAAATGATGCTATTGAAGTGTAATCTCCTCAACCTGAAGAAATTGAAAAGGCTGTTGCTGATCCATTTGAGTCCAAGTAAAGAGTCTGTTTCGGTTACAATGAAGAGTGTTGTTTATTCAGAGAAAATTGAAAATGGAACTATATGTTACGATATTAATATCATTATAAATTTATGGATCAAAACAATTATAAATCTGCACACATCCTATGAAGCACTAAATTTAATATAAAATATAATAAATTGTGTGCATTTTACGTGTAATTATAATAAATTATATGCATACTAATGGTTAAATAATTAATTAATCACTTATAAACAATTTTATTTTTATTCATCACTTTTAAATATTTTTATTTTAATTTAATGTGCTAATTATTATAATATAATAAATTATGTGCATTTTACGTGCATTTTATTATATTATAATAGATTATGTGCTTACTAATGGTTAAATAATTAATTCATCTTCTAAATAATTTTATTTTTATTCATCACTTATTTTTATTTTAATTTAATGTGAACTATTATATTGGTTAAGGTGACCTTAAAGATAGATAATATACAATTTATGTTATTTTTATATTTATATTATTTTTTATAAAAAAAAATTATTTTTATTTTGTAAAACTCTATAAGAATAACTCATTTTTTTATATTTATATTATTTTTTATAAAAAAAAAAATTATTTTATAAAACTTTATATAAGAATAATTCTCTATACTAATTTTTTTTTCTTGATCCCTCCATATTTAGGAAATAGAAGAAAAGCAATTGAATAATACTCCTTATTGAGTTACAAGTTACTGTGCCTTATGACACGTACTCCTGATTTTGTTCACACGAGTATTGTAGAACTTATATGTAAAGATTCTACAATAGTTTTAAAAAAATAAAATTGAAAACTTGATGTATTGAGTTACAAGTCAAATAAGAACAGAAATTTGCAAGACATACAACTTCAGTCTTCACAACATACATTTAATTAGTGGTTGTGTGTAGTCGTAATCTAAATCCAGTGAACGAATTATAAAATTTAACTCGAATGAGATATCGACCACAAACCTTACACCATCGAGGATCGAAGCAAAATCCTCATCGCTCTGTGCAACCGTGGAAGAATCGCCACCCAATTTCGTTAATCATCAGATTACCTTGAAATTTTTAGAAAATGTTTTCAACTTTCTAATGCGCATTCTGACCAAATGGATTAAAGAAATAACATTTGAAGAAAAATATATTAGCTTCATAATTGTAGAAATCTAGATTATTTTCATTTGAACGAAATTTTCCTGTGTCAATGATCTTCACCCTACCAATGCAATCAAGGATATGCCTGGGGAATTCTTCACCTCAGATCAATTATGTCCTCATTACTAGGAGGTTTTTTGGGATTACAATGACAATGTCAAGGTATTTAAGATGTCTTGCATGCATTTCAGATTCTAAGCAAATCAAGCTTGTCCGACATTCTGGGTTAATTTTTTTGTTACTAATAGGAAAAGTACATATGTTTAAAAGAACAAGGAAATGTAATTTACTTATGAATTGAGAATATTATGGTGAAAATTAATCTTTGCATAACCATTTAGAACTGTTTTTTCAGTCAAATAGTACACCACTTTAAAACACTAGAAAGGGAACAAACAAAATGAAGATAAGAAAAAGTAAGGCTTGTAGTCTGTAGGTCCAAACTAGAATAGAAAGATATCACAAATGAATAGATATAAGTTATCTAATTAGGAGGACATATGATCAATCGATTGAAGGGCTTGATTTGCGAAATAACGGACATCTACATCCGGATCCTCTGCAAGCTCTACCAAACTCGGGCGTATGCTGTTTTCGACCACCTAAGAAAAACGAACAATATAACATGATCCATGTTGCCTTCATTTATAAATCCTTGATGTTTTAGTTTCACGAGTATATTGATAAATTGCAAATAATGCCAAAAAAAATGGTGTTTGTTTATAAATACCCCACTCCGAATTTGATTTGCAATACATTACAGGCAAATATGGGGTGTATTTGTTAGTTTTGTATTTTACGTTATGTACATAAGAAATGAAGTGATGGAGACTTACAGACTGATCCACAATGGGGATCATGGATTGCAACACTTTAGCCACATTAAATTTGATGTTGGGAACCCTGAGAAACGACAGATATTATTCAGCCTATTTAATTGAGAGTATATTAATAAAAGAACAAAAAAAAAAAGTCTCAGAACACTTTGACAAACAGAAAAGGACCTGGCCCTTATACGGTAATGCAACTAAAGCCCATGTATAAAGGGGAACTACCTGTCCTTGGTTGCAGTGACAATAACTGGCAACAATTTAGAGCAAGTTATCTCAGAACCCATCACGGGAGCAAGTAATGAGATTGACTGAATCACGGTCATCCGGTACAAATAATGTGGATTGCTAACCATATCCAAAACCTGCATGCAGAAATTCCAATTAAGTTAAAAAATTGTTGTTCAAACATGTTAAAACTTTGAAAGTAAACGATGAAGCAATTTGCATATCTAAACTCAACAAAAAAACAAATTTCAGAAAGGGCCTTCAGAAACCTGAGGAACTATATGCTGCATTGCCCATTCTGGGCCGAATTCCTCGGCCAGGCGCTTCAAATTATTAGCTGCAGCATCCCGGATGGAGTAAACCTGTGTCCAGTCCCAACAATTAAGACATAAAGGTTACTATATTCAAATTTTCAAAAAAGACAAGGTTTTATATTGTCTTACATTTTCCTATCACAAGCAAAAAGACATTCAAAGTCCTTGCTCATTTATGAAAATCAATATTTAGCACTATGATGTTATCACGTGACCAAACTTCAGGGGTATCTTTCGCAATTTAAATGTTCTCTAGTTTGAGTAGTTTCTTAAAGTATGTAAGGTTACAACACCTCAGAATTATTCCCCACCTCGTTGTGCGTGCCCAAATAAGAATGGTAAAATATGTAAAAGGCGAAATATTATATCTTCATTGACTATGTCCATTTACAGAAATACAAAAAAGAAATGATAGTTAAGATTATTAACAATCCAAATAACAAATACCCCCCCTTTACTTTTGTTACTTAAGGGAGTGTCTAACACTATAAGTGATACTTGTAAATTCGAAAGATATACCGCAGCAGTACTTATGTTATAATCCCAACATATTTTTTGCAAAAGAAACACCAACCTTGTCCTGTAACCACTGCATGCAAAGGGCACCCAGCTTATCATCAAAAAACCCTACACCCAACTGACTAGCCAATAAAGGTATGTATTCAATGATGGCAAGACGAACCCTCCAATGCCTATCCTCCGCAAGCTCAACAATAGCTGGCAATAGAGATTGAGAGAGTAGATCAATTCCAATAACCTGCATGTGCAGAAAAGGAGAATTTAGTAATTAAAGTTAGAGGTGAATAAATTTATAATGGTTTGCATAGTAATTTAAAAGGGGAATGTATAAATGAGACGTTCAATTAACCTGATTAACTTGATCTAGTTTGCTGATAATGTTGAGGCGGACGTCGGGAAACTCGTCTTTCAGGAGGGAGAGAAATATAGGAAGAAGTTGTTCGATTGTTGCTTCCTGCTTGGACAAGAAGATTCAATGGTCAAAATTCATGTTCCAGTTTATTTATTTTAAAAAGTAATAATGATAACAAAATAAATATCTTGCACAATCCTGTGGGTAAGTAAAGAAAACTTCTATCCCTAAATATCTTGGTTATTAAGGCATTCTGAAAATAATTAAAAATATTGAAATAGTCCTCCTGTGACAAAATTGCTCATTTTCAAAATGTTGAGGGACAAGAAAAAGGAAACAAATAGAAAAAAATGGCAACTTGAAAATTACAGAGCTAATTTTGCGTTTTTTGTTTACCTTTCCCAAGACAGGAGCCATTCCCATAATTACAGACGCCAAAGCAGACCTCACATGTTGTGAAGAATCAGTTGACAATTCCTGCAAGCAATTATCATCTCCCATATTAAGATAGTCATAGGAAAATAATAAGGTCAATATATTCAGTACTTAACAGACAAATGATAAACCCAGACACATTTTGCTACCTTTACGCAGGGAAGAATATGCTGAATTGCAAGTTCTGGATTAAGAATCCGACAAAATTTTGTAACTTTTCCGGCAGCCGCTATTCGCACTTCTGCTTCATTATCTCGGAGTAGACGCACATAAGCAGGAACCAAATCGGTCCTTGAAACATAAAAAACCATAATAAATTAAACATTAACCTTGAATTTTTATTTATCAATTGTAAATTTATTACTGTCAAAAGTAACAGATTCAAATCTCAAGTAGTAGGGAAAAGAATAGCAACATATATCATATATCATAAATGCATACTATTATGGATAAATAAAAGAAAGTACCCTTGAGTTTTGACCTAATTAAAAAACAGCTAGCTTTCAAACTATACAGGAAATACCAATGGGTATGATTCAGATTTTAGAGTTAAAAATAAGGGGCTAACTGTAATGTTTTTATGCATGTGACAGGGGGCGAATATCCTTTTTTTTTTCTCCCTTGAGATGGGTATACAAGACAATAAAATCTCAAGCGTAATTGTTTTGATTTTTGGAAAGATAGCTAGGTTTTTTTTGTAATTGGGCCGAAATTCAAGGGGGCTCTTAGAACGAACCCTAATTATTCACAGCCTAGGCATACACAAGAATTCATTGCATAACAGGTCATCCCATAATAAAGTCCTCGTAATAAAATCACATTATCTATTATAAAGAGTCCAGACAGTATCATATCCACATCACAAGTGGATGCCACTACTTGTAACTTGTAACTTGTAACTTAGATAAGTCCCAACATAAAAATAGAAAATGCAAAAGTATTCTAAATTAATTAGCCACATATCATTGAAGAAAAAAATTGCCGGACTGAGCATATCCAAGAATGACAGAAGGCAATAGATAACACTTCAAGATCGTCATATGGGAATGAGGTGCAGTAACACTGACATTTAGAAGCATAAACAAAAATTACCTGGTAGGTTCAGGTCCGACAGCCTCACAAAGCTCATACAGCTGATTGGCAACCATGTAACGTACACGCCAAGACTTATCCTGTTGTGTACAATAAGAATGTAACATAGAAATGGAGGGGGTTAAGATACATAAGAAAGTAATCACAACAACCACTCGTCAGAAGAAATAAGCCTTTCCAGTTCAACACTTATTTGTACATATGGCAACCACATTGCAGGTTCAAAAATTTAAAAGATATAGAGAAGAAAATATATTTATAACAGTGAAAGAACACAGACTGACATATAGATCAAATTAAATAACAATTCTAATGTGGATAGCTACAAAAGTACCCTCGATGTTTGACTTAATAAACATACAAACCCGGCTAACCTTTTTTTATTAGGTTCGACTTCATGGGTACTTTGTATAATTATCCCTTCTAATAATAGGGAAAAAATTCAAACTAAATTTCACGACAACTCTGATGACGGAAATATAATAAATTAATGGTAAAAATTTGAAAATGTACCTGTGAGAAGTTGACGATTACAGGGAGGATATGAGCAGCACAATCTTGAGGCTCCAACAATTTCCCAAGAGAAGCACACCCTTCAACAGCCAGTAAGCGCACAGAATCTTGATCTGGAAAGAAGCATTTAGAAACTTATTTAGTTCTCACTTCTCAAACAGCAACACTTACTATATTAATTTCACAATAGTAACCTACTGTAGATCAACACAGTTTAGAACCCAGCTGTCACTCTTCCTTTACACCAAACAGATGATGTTTTAATAGTTCGAGCTAAAAGTATGATAGTTGAGAGAGAATTTTCTATTGATCAACTTTTATTTTTGTATTGCTATTTAATTCCTTGCAGAATGGCTCAAGTCATTGCAGTTGAGCAAAAAAATAAGTGGATGTCTGTTTCTAATTGCTACACACATTTGGTTATGATATCATAAGTGGAATTTTAAAGGATGAATTTATATATATATATATATATATATATATATATATATATATATATATATATATATATATATATATAGATGTGTGTGTTGTGTGTGTGTGTCTATAAAACCAAATAAAAATCATACTATGAAATCACATCATGCATTGGATAAGAGGCAACAGATGTGAGACATGTGCATATTAAATTAAGGTAAAAGTACATTTTTTAATTTGTTTGGCCTATTTGTCCTGTTAGAAATAAAATGTTTCAATATATTCATTATAAGTGATATAAAGGGCATTTCCTCCTATGACACAACAAAAAATAAAATACATGCTAAAACAATTAGTGTGAAAATTCATTTTAAAACTTTAATGGGGCACTACTAAGATTTCAAACTAATGACAGTAGTGTAACCGAATCCTTTTTAATAATATTTAAAAATGTTAACTATTATTGTCTAATTGTATATAGTCACTGAAAATCAAACGTGAGTGGGGGGTGAGGGGTAAGGTCAGAACTTGGTTACCATCCTGGGTAAGATCCTCAAACATAGCCATAATATCAGTCTTGAGATAAGCAGCTTCAATAGTGGCTGCAAATTTCCCCAAATTCGTTGCAGCAGCCCTTCTTACCATGGGCATATCATCTTGGCACAGCTGACTGTATATTGACCTTAATTCTGTCTTCAATGTATCTGGGGCACTCTGGTAAGCGATATGAAACAAACCACAAGCTGAGACACGGGCTGTGAACCACTCACCAGCTGCCAGCCTCTGTAGTTAGGTTAATCAAATTAATATATTATATTAATAACTAATGTAGAGGATTAGAATGTACAAAGGCTATGATAGTGAAAGAGCAATTATAATATAATATTCATACTGAACAATTAAGTTCAATTACACCCTATCCAGATTGGAGTATGTTTTAAAAAAGAGCACAACCTTACTGAGTGCAAAATTCGTTATAAAGGGGGGGGGGGGGGGGGGGGGGGGGGGGTATTTAATTAACTAAACCTTAAGGGTCCATTATAATGGAGGAATTTGAGGGAATTAGGGGTGAGAATTTGAAATTCCATCGGCAAAACAACCATATTCGGCTAAACAAACTCAATTCAATGTATTTCAAAACTCTCTTCAATTCTAGTACTTTTCGTGGATTTAAAATAAACCCTAGTAATTTGAAATACATCCTTCTACATCTTATATATATACCACACGAAATTACACTCTCCCTCTGCAAGCATTTCACTAAAAAAACATGCATTAAAAACATTTCACTCTCAAACACACGAAGATTCCAACACAAATCCACATTACAGCCAAACGAGAAATGTAAATGAATGGAATGGATTTTCAAATCCATCCATCATCGAAATGTAGCCCAAGGGCTTTGATCACCCCAACAAATAAAATGAAAGAACAAATAAAATCTGACAACTGACCTTCACAAGGGGAACAAACCAATCAACCAAATCACTCTCCCTCATCTGAGCCCCAATTTTGCACAATGACTCCACAGCTTTGTCCCTCACACATGTCTCCTCCACAGTACACAGTGTGTCCAGAGGAGGCAGCAACACATGCGCATGCTCGACTCCTCCGACATAAGGAATAAAAACACCCAATTCTTCAGCCATAGCAAGTAAAACCTCGTCGTCATCATCATTGTTCTCGCTCAGGAACGGAATCAACTCCTTCCGAGTCCTCTCCTCACCAAGTGCACGTGCAATTGTGGATAGTCTACGTATGGAGTTTAACCGGAGTTGGATGTCATCATTCTTTAACTCGTCTATTAGTATTGCAATTGGGTACAGTGGCTCTTCCACCATGGCCATTATATCACAAGATAATCACCTAGGAGCATCATTAAACATTTATGAAACAAAAAAAGTGAATATTGAATCACTAAACAGAACAAACGAAATTATATTCCTGCCTAAAATTTATCATTGCCCACAAAAAGCAAAATCAAACAAAAAAAAAAAAAAAAGATCAAGGTTTGCATATCCAAACCTAAAATTACCAAAGCAATGAAACGCATAATATACTAGAAAATAATACCATAATCAAGAGGCTGCATCCGAACATTTACAGTTTCACTGGTTGCAAATAGCTTACGAATGATACCAAATTAGAACGATGCGAACTCATGATTCTGAGAAAGTCTCATCAAAATATTTCCTTAATTTATTGAATTAAATTAAAACCAGGAAATCAGAAAAATTCAAGATCTGAGACACAGTAAAGAATTTGAATCCGGAAGAAATCAAACAAGCTAATTCATCACGCATAAACACGCAGAGAGAATTGAATAAATTAATAAAAAGAAGTTACCGGAGGCAGTGAGTTCTGCAGGATTCCTCAGATTCGAACCCTTCGAGAGAGAGACAGAGGAGAGAGAGCGTTCGTAGTTCGTACCATTCACAAATTAGACATTTACCATTATTGGTCTTTTAGTAATTGTACTCTATTTTACTCATTGTAGATTTGTAGAGTCTCAGATTATTTTTTTTCCAAAATTTTAAAATTAATTAATGTATTTTAATTATCTTATTTTTTGAAAAAAATATTAAAATTGTGACACATTGTTAGAGGAAATTGCACACAAAAAATGAAATTACAAATAAAAAGTTATTAAAAATAAGATGTTGTTTAAAAATAAATAAAATTAGAAATTTTCCTATAAATTTTTACTATTTACAAATAGATTTCTTAATCAAATAACAGTCAATCATTCACCACCCTCTCTTTCTCCTCTTTCGAAGATGTACCCACAACAACAAACACAAGTAAAAAAAATTACAGTCTCTTGTTTCTCACCGGAACCCTACGAACACCGTCGGAACCACGAACCAGATGAGTACTAGCAGACCAGTGAATAGGATACGGGACGCAGCCATGATAGAGGAGCTTGGGAGGAAGGCCGCGAATGACCGGCCGAGCGGATCAGGGCTGCCGAAATCGAAGACCGACGACATGTTTCATGTATGAAAATAGGTTCCTCGAACTGTAAATTAGTGTTTATAATGTGTTTAATTCGTATATGTTTCGTAGCTACCAGAATCGGAGGCCGACGACATGTTCCAGCTAGGGATTTCTTTCTTGCTCGACACGACAGGGAAGATGGCAGCAGCTGCTTTCCATCAGACCCTTTCACGGGAATGCGGGGTGCACTGATGAGACCAAGTTGTTCACCGTAAATGGATGGTGGTGCAGCTAAGCCCAGTTGATTTCAGCATGATTACAGGGGTGCGTTTTCAGGATAAGCGTACAAACGAAGATTGTCGTGCTCCCAAAGACCTGATAAAAATAGCGATGAGCACCCGAAGTTGTTGAATCTGGTTTACATTTGGTTGATATCAAACGTGTTTGTTGAGGATTCGAACAAGAACAAACAAACACAAACAATCGAGCCGCGCGTGCCACAAAAGCTTGACGCTGGGAGCTTCGAGCAACAATGGTGAAATCGGGAATCGACAACGAACACACGATCTAAGGATCCTAAAAGTATCTCTGAACTTCAAGGAACACAACACAAAAGAAATCACACGAAATGACACAAGATTTTACGAGCTTCGATCGATTGAAAATCGATCTACGTGCTCGGGTAGGGAGGTGGTTCTCTGGTATTATTCAAGCTCTCAAGGCTATGAAAATGAGTTCAGATTCAGTTCTCTATCACGCACACCACGTGAATTACATTTATACTCACACACACAAATATGCCCAAATCCGCGACGTATATGAACCCTACGATCAAACGAATTAGGCAAATCCACACCACACTTTTGTAACAGAAATTGTGATCGTCATGATGTGCGTGAGCTGGCGAGGAACTTGGAGCACTTGGAATCTCGCATTTTCATCCACTAACACGTGAGAGAGGATCGATCCACTGCTCCGCGGCTTTTCTGTGAACATAGGTGAAACAACGTCGCTTTGGCCAAAACTGCGTCGTTTTGCCACCTTGGCGGCAGATTCAAATATTTGCTGAAACGACCACTGTGCCCAAACTCAAAGCGCGATGAGATGGTTACTTTGCCCAAACTCCCAGAAAATGTAGAAACACTTCTAGAGTCAATTTTTTTGTACATTCCAACAGTGTTAGTATTCAGTCGGGGGACTTATTTCGCAAACGAGACATTTTATTTCGCATACGAGATATTTTTTTACTAATTGAATATTTGTAATTTAATCAATGACTTTTGTATGTACTTAGCTAGTGCACAGAAATGATAGATTTGATCAAATGCAATAAAAACAAAGAAACGATAGAGAATGACATAGACGCGTTTAGAAAAATGTTAGTTAGCGCACTTTTCCATTACATTGACTATTGATATGGAAATCGATCTCAATAAACTCTCGTATGTATTTTGCATTGAACACTTTTTATGTATTTGTATTAAATGTCATTGCAATATCCAACAATTTATGTTCCTTGAGCTATCTAATTATCAATTTTCAAACACTAGTCGTTGTTCGATCAAACGGTCTAGATTAACTAGAAACGCCTCAAATCTTAGTAATAAAAAATAGTAGTAAGGCATTTGAGGAGATTCTAACAACAAACGCCTCAAATGTCAAAATGGGCCCGCAAATACTGTTGGAGTAGTATACTTAATGTCTAGATTTGAGTATTCTGAACTCCTTGTACACTGTCATTTATCTATTATAAATAAACATTCATTTGCTTTCAATTATTGTTAATTAAATATATGCAAATTATAGTCCTAGATTATATACGTTGTAGTTAGTATGGTGTGCGCCGTCACACGGAAGATCATACTATCGGTTACTCGTATTTAATCGAACAGTTGCTCACGACCTAGATGGACACGGACCAAGCCATCGGTATAGTCGTTGTGTGAGGGAGAAAATAATTTGTCTTAATTATTTTATCACACTTGTACACTTGGTGTATTGGGCGGATCGCTTGAGATTTATCAATTAGGATTGCTCTGTGATAATTGATTTAAGTCTCAGTGTATTTTATTCTTAATCCCCGAAACAATTGCGGGTGTGTATATTGTTGGAAATCGACTACCCGGGATGCGTTCGTTCGATCACTCGAACATCCGAACACTCCCAGACGACCTCCAGGTAGCACTGCTCCGTTCACGTAACAGCCCTCGTGCCGATTCACGCCCAGCCATCGCCCCGAAGGACAACCGCGCGAATCAGCCGCTGATCTGACTCAAGCAGCGGGCGCTGCTAGTCAATCAGCGGCCGCTGAATAGGCCCCAAACAGCGGGCGCTAATTGGCCTTCAGCGGGCGCTGTTCGTCCGCGAACAGCAGCGCGACCTGCTGTTCCGAGCGCGTTTCCGGGCCGATTTTCCTCTTCCGACTACCGATCCGGAGGTCCTTGACCCCCCAGTAGTCGAGGAACATGATCCACGAAACCCGGAACCCGATCTAAGATTCGATGCATAATCAACGAGAAAGAAATCGAATTATTGCGGAATTAGGGTTTCAATTTCTTATGCCTTTGTCGCGTGATTCGGAGAAGCCGAATTGTTGAGACCACGAAGCCTTCCGGTGTATGTCTCTATCCCCGACGTTCAGTCGTTGAGTGGGCAACGATCCGCTGAGCCTTCCTTTTCTCCTTTCTCTCTTGAACCCACGGTGAGAATTTTATTCTGTCTCTCATAAATATATTTGCGCTAGCAAATTAATTTCTACAGAATTATTACTGCGCTAATCTAAATTAATTAAGCAGAGAAATAAAATAATTTCGCAATAATTTATTTTTCTCTGCAGAATTAATTATAGCGGCGTAAGTTAGGTTTAGAGAAAGGGAGGGTGGGGTATTTATAAAGCTACACCAGGGACCTTATGGAAATTAATTATTAGGCTAAATTGCAATTTAATTAACTCGGCGTCCTAAAAGGCAAACCTTAATTAAATTCCACAATTTTAATTATAATTAATTCCACTATAAAATTATAATTGAATTCCCAATAATTAATTTATAATATTTCAACAATAATAATTCCGCCGAATTACATATACGAATTTTCCCGTGTTTAAGATATCGTATGTCCATGAATTAACTTTAATTACTAATAATTAAAATAATTCGTTTCTTATTATCCGAGACTAGTACCACTCATCCTTATTATCATGTGGAACGAATCCACCTGCAGGGTTTACATGATAAACTTTATGAGCTCATCTCGGGGACATCATCAACCCAATAAATGGGACACGGTTTCCTGTCTATAATCTATAGCATGCCGTGTGTACAATTTCGATTCCCAATTTACCGAGAATATTGACTAATCAATTAGTCTCACTCACTAGTAAGTCAAAGAACCGAGAGTTGGACACACGCACCTATAATTATATAGGGATTAGGAATTCGTATATCCGTAATATCTGAGGTCTAGTTCGATTACTGCAATTAGTATAAATCGAACGTGTTGGGATTCGATGTCCCGGGCTATTAAAATTTATGCGGAACCGATAGCCCGACCGAAATCCTTCATCGCCGGAGATTGGATTCCCGACTCATCCGCAGGAGTCCGACCTTTGGAGACTACGCGCCCGAAGACACGCAGCCCGCCCCCAGCCGATTTTCTCCCGCAAGCCGAATCCATGAACGCGAACCATCGCACGAGCCGGGGCCCGACCGAACACCCAGCGAGGCTTGAAGGCCGCGAGTCATCCAGCTGGGCCCCCGCACGGGGCTCGCGATCATCTCGCGATGATCGCTGGGGATGCGCGAGGCATCCCCGGGGCTGCTCGTAGCAGCCCCGCAGCGGGTCGCGTGACCCGCTGCTCAACGCGCTGGGCTCGTCCCAGCGCTCCGCTGCGGGAAACCCCGCAGCACGCTACGAGTCGCTGCGGGTTACCCCCGCAGCTCCCAGCGATCGAGCCTACGGGCTCGATCGACCCCTCGGCCCCCAGCCGAGGGTGTTCGCGCTGAACGCGCCGCCGACGACGGAGGTCGGCGGATCCTCCCGCCGTGGCACCAGCCCACGGCGGATCCCCGACGATCGAACCCTAGGTTCGATCGTGTGCCTCGGCGTCGAGCCGAGGCTCGCCTCTCGCGTCGCGCGTTCCCGGCGGTTGAACCCTAGGTTCGACCGCTCCTCTCGATCCTCGCCGGGGATCTCGAATCCCCGTCCCCGAGGTTCGTCGTTTATCCGGATCGTGTGTTCATGTATATACTACGATTAATCACACAAAATCATAAAGGAGGGTTTATGATTTATTACCTTCGATTCGTTGTACGGAGAAACGAATTAACGCGTTGATGACCTTGCGATCTTCCCACGTATTCCTTGCACCTTGTCCGAACGTCGTGTGGGCGACGATCTATCGAACACCTTATGGATCTTCCTCACTCTCCAAGACTTTTAGTTGGCGTAACTTAGGTTCTCTTGTCTTGTGAAAAGTGAAGACCATGTAGTGCTTATATAGGCTACGTAGGGGATCATAAGGAGAATAAATATTGGGCTTCAATATTGAAAATTAAATTGGGTCCAACCCAAATCCATTAATTCTTATCAATATTAATTTTATTTATTTTCCACTATATAAATAAAATTGCACTCCCAATATTATTCCATATTATATCAAATAATATTTCTCCATCTTAGTATTATTTATTCCGTGTATTTAAGATTTAAATATCCATGAATAAATTTATTTATTGCTCAATAAATATTATTCATTTCTTATATCCGAGAATAGTACCGTTCAACTTTAATTATTATGCGGATTAAATCCACCTGCAGGGTTTACATAATAATTCCTTATGAACTCATCTCGGGGATATTATCAACCCTTACGGGATACACTTTCCCGTCAAGTATTCACGGCATGTCGTATATAAAATATAGTGGCCCAACTTAACCGGTAATTAACCCAATAATCAAATCGGTTAATTCCTTTGGCAAATCAAAGTCACTTATATTAAATACACACACCCGCAATAATATCGGAGATTAAGAATAAAATACTCTGAGATTTAAATTGATTATCCAAGGCAATCCTAATCAATAAATCTCAAGCGATCCGCCCAATACACCAAGTGTACAAGTGTGATAAAATAATTAAGATAAATTATTTTCTCTCTCACACAACGACTATACCGATGGATTGGTCCGTGTCCATCTAGGTCGTGAGCAACTGTTCGATTGAATACGAGCAACCGATAGTATGATCTTCTGTGTGCCCATGCCCCACCATACTAACTACAACGTATAAAATCCAGGACTATATTTTGCATAATTAAATAATAATTAATTGCAAATAATTGTTTATTAATTAAATAGGTTAAATGCCATGACAGGGAGTTTACCGGTACTTAAATCTAGACATTAAGTACACAACTCCAACAATCTCCCACTTGTACTAAGGTCTTGTCATTTCCTCCAAACTCCCGACTCCCATACTCATCACGTGCTTAAGTTATACTTCCCAGAAGTATTATGTGAGTGAGCAATCTAGGTTGCCGATCTGAAGTTATCTTGGTGACTACTGCGTCGTCTCCCTGACGATGATTCGTATCAGGTGGTACTGGCTCTATGTGTTATCATCACCTTTTGAACTTATGACTTCTTCCAGTTCTCCATGCACCGCTATGTACATAGCCTTTGGTGAACCAAGAATCATATCCAAGTTCAGAGGTCATTCCGGAACCTAACCAAAACTTCCGCTGCCTCTGAGGCTGCTATTCGGTTTATGATAGAGTCCGAGAAGCTTCACGCTTATCACTCTTTCTTCCTTAGGTTCCACCTCTTCTAAAAGTGAACACATAGCCTGATATCGACTTACACTGGCCCTTCTCTGATTTTTGGATCTGAGAAACTGTAATCTAAGAAGATTTCGTTTTGCTAGTAATCCTGCACTTCCAAGTACTTTTACAGCATTCGAATATTTCTTATCCAGATTACTTTGATATCCTCCCACTACGCTAACCGCATAGTTGATATCAGGTTCCTGTTTTATAACACCGCACTCACAAAGCCCTTTACACTCGAAGTGTAAGAATCTGCTTTGTCTATGTCTATCTCCTTTATGTGTGCAAGACACATACCTTAGATAGATGCATTCTGTTCTCGAAAGGCAACAACCTTTCTCAGAATTGTGCATGTTTAAAACAAACCATAATCGTATAAGATATCTAAAGAGAAGTGCAAGTGTTCTTATCTAGAGATCGAAAGATTTCTAAGAACATGATACAATTTCATCTTAATCTTATATCTCGATTTATTTAGACAACCTCTATTTTATGTCTGACAACGCTTTTACATTGTTGCCAATGATGAAGTGTTATCTACACAAAAATTCCGAGAAACACCACTTTGTTTCCATTACGTCTCCAATACACCAATCTTGTCTATGCTTCTTGATGAATCCATGAAATGGACTACCTCATCAATTTGCAAGTTCCACAAGTTTCAGCTTTAAACTTGTACCTCTAAATGATCTTGCCCCTTTAACAATAATAAATTATTGCTATCCAAGTAGGCACATTTAGTTTAGTACTGCCTCCTATGCAGAACTAGGGATCGATTTCATGTCTACTAGATCCAGAGTTAAAACTCCTCCAGTTTTATGAACATCTCTGGTCGCTTAACAACCTCCCACTGCAATGGCGTTCCGGTGTATAACAGTAATAACATTAGGTGCAGTTAGTGGTATGCTACTCGGTTAGGCTGGTTCTCGGCCTTCTCTTTCCTCATTATAAGGTACCTTGTCCGTTAGGGCATTGTAGTTCATCTAATAGTCTTCCTCTAAGAACCGGGCGAAGACACCCTTCTGGTTCGTAGTACTATTGAACATACAATTACTTGTTCTTCTAGGATATTCTACAATTACATCGAGTGTGTCATTGTATCCAGAAATATCCATAGAACATAGGTAGTTCCGAATAAACTTGTCCTTTTACTATTAGAATTCCATTTCTTATTCCTGACGCACCATGTCTACACATCAGTGTATGGTGCAGTCGTTTGAGACTTAATCTCAATCCTTGATTTATGCTATGTGTTTTGTTTTTAGATAAGTGACAGCCTCCGCGAACGAGTCGCAGGCTTCTAATGGATATACTTTGAAGGTTCCCCATAATGGCTTTGTGTTGAAAACACTCCGCTTTTATGGCACATCAAGTATTCTAATCCATCTTCGAGTATTCTTTAAAGAACGACTCGTACTTCTCTAATTACACATATGTCTGCATATATCATCTTTGATCATTCTTAATACTTGTCCGAATTCCATCCTTTATCCAGAAAGGTTGACTTAGTTGTATCACCTTTCAAGATCGATTCTCAGGTCGGGAGGTCCATTCCTCCAACTATAATTGATCAAATCAATTTCGACCTTCTGAATCCCTTTTGAATAGATACTACCAAGTTCAAGAATTCACAAGTATAATGATCGATAAAGAAATACATCTAATAAGTAAAACAAGTTTATAATACGGTTTGTTGCATCGTGGTAGACTAAGGATTCATCATTCATATATTGCTATCTAATGTACCAGAATAGATATCGCCATTATTTCTTATCTAAACCATCAAATGATTAAAGAAATAAAATATCCATTAATAATAGAAATCAAGAACAAAAGTTCTTTCTAAAAGGTACAAAGCAATAAACTTGAAATGAAATCCTATAACTATCAAAAGATAAACGTCTTCCACTGCAACCGCTGCTTCCTTAACAGCTCTGCCCATGAGGACTCGAACTCTTCTTATCTGATGGAAATCGACTACCCGGGACACGTCCGTTCGAACCATCGAACATCCGGACGTCCCCAATCGACTTCTGGAGGTCACCCTTAGACAGCCATGGCCGCCCGCCCAAGAGATCGCGCGTCCGCCGCAGCCGAAGCCGCGGCTCGCGATCTGCCCGGAGCAAGCGGCCGCTTGCCTACCAAGCGAGCGCTCGCGCAGCAGAGCAAGCGAGCGCCTGCTGCCCAGGCGAGCGCCTGCTGCCCGTCGCGAGCGGGCGCTTGCCCCTCAGGCGGGCGCCTCGTCGCTGCGAGCAGCGACCCCGTTCGCCCGTTCCGGCTGTTCCGACGCGATTTTCTCGATCCGACTGCCACGCCGGAGGTCATAAACCTCCCAGCAGTCCGAGAATATCACATCCAAGCCACGGGAACCGATCTACGTTCATGTATGTTCAACGAGATAATTGAGATCGAATAAATGCGGAATTGAAAGTTCCGATCTCATACCTTATCGGTCGATTGTTGAGACCTTAGAGCTTCTAACGTATTCTCTGACCCCGTCTCCAACCGCTGTGTGGGCAACGATCCGCTGGAGTTCTCCCGTCTATACTCTCTCTTTCTCAACCACGGTATAATTATTCTCAATGAGAGAATAAAATTATAATTGCGTTAACTCTATTTTTCACACAGAGAAAAATATTTTTGCGCTAAGCAAAATAATTATTCTCAGATGAAAAATGAGAATTGCGGCGAATGTTAGGTTTAGAGAGGGTAAGGGAGGGGGTTTAAATAGAGCTACGTTAGGGACCTAAGGATAAATTAATTAAGGGCTAAATTGAAATATTAATTAACTTGGAATACGTAAAAGCAATTCCTTAATTAATCGATTTCAATTTTAATTATTATTAACTCCACTATAAAATAATAATTGAATTCCCGAAATTAATTTTAATATTATTTCAACAATAATAAATCCGCCGAAATTACATATACGACTTTCCCCGTGTTTAAGATATCGAACGTCCACGAATTTATTTAATTACTAATAATTAAATTAATTCGTTTCTTATTATCCGAGACTAGTACCACTCATCCTTATTATCATGTGGAACAAATCCACCTGCAGGGTTTACATGATAAACTTTATGAGCTCATCTCGGGGACGTCATCAACCCGATAAACGGGACACGGTTTCCTGTCTATAATCTATAGCATGCCGTGTGTACAATTCCGATTCCCAATTTACCGAGTATCTCGACTAATCAAATAGTCTCACTCATTGGCAAGTTAAAGAACCGAGAATTGGACATACGCACCTATAATTATATAGGGATTAAGAATTCGTATATCCGTAATTCTGAGGTCTAGTTCGATTTCGTCGATTAGTATAAATCGAACGCCCTCCCGTGGTCCTGCTCAATACACCAAGTGTACGAGTGTAACATGATAGTCAAGACCGACTATCTACCAGTCACACAACGACGTACCGATGGATTGTCCCTGTCCATCTAAGTCGTGAGCCACTGTTCGATAATATACGAGTAACCGACAGTATGATCTTCTGCGTGTCTCCTCACGCCATACTGTCTACAACGTATATATCTAGGACTATAGAGCACAGAGTTATAATAAACAAAAATGCAGACTGTTTGATTAATAGATAATAAAACACAGATAAGGAGTTCCATATTGTCACTAAACTAGACATTTAGAATATAACTCCATCAATCTCCCACTTATACTAAAAGTCTAGTTGCCCTCTCCCATACATCCGATACCCATCCCCTTCACGTGTCTCTTGAACGCTTCCGCTGGAAGTGCCTTCGTAAAGGGGTCTGCCAGGTTATCTGCTGATGCAATCTTGGTGACAACTGCATCGCCTCTCTTGACGATGTCTCTAATCAGGTGGTACTTGCGATCTATGTGTTTACTCGCATTGTGGGCTCGTGGTTCCTTCGCATTTGCCACTGCACCGCTATTGTCACAATAAATTGTGATAGCTCTGGGCAAATCAGGAATCACATCCAAGTCCATTATGAAGTTCCGGAGCCAGACCGATTCTTTAGCTGCCTCAGAGGCTGCTACATATTCGGCTTCCATGGTGGAGTCCGAAATGCATTTCTGCTTAACACTCCTCCATGAAACTGCTCCACCTCCCAATGTGAACACATAGCCTGATGTAGACTTTCGCTGTTCCTTATCAGATTGGAAATCCGAATCTGTGTAACCAATAGGAATCAACTCGGACGCTTTGTAACTCAGAACATAATTCCTAGTCCTTCGCAGGTACTTAAGTATGTTCTTTACAGCAGTCCAGTGACCCTGTCCAGGGTTACTCTGATATCTAGCTACCATGCCTACGGCATAGCAGATATCAGGTCTCGTGCACAACATAGCATACATGAGACTACCCACTGCCGAAGCATAAGGAACTGTCTTCATGTAATCTATCTCCTTCTGTGTTTTGGGACACATATCCTTAGATAGATGAATTCCATGGCAGAAAGGTTGAGAACCTCTCTTGGAATTCTGCATGTTGAAACGAGCTAGAATCGTATCAATGTATGAAGCCTGGGACAAGCTCAATGTCCTTTTCTGGCGATCTCGTATAACCTTGATCCCAAGAACATGCCCTACTTGTCCTAAGTCTTTCATATCGAATTTCTTGGACAACCATCCCTTTATGTCCGACAACATCTTCACATTGTTGCCAATTAGAAGAATGTCGTCTACATAAAGCACGAGAAACGCCACGCTGTTTCCGTCACTTCTCCGGTATACACACGACTCGTCCATGCTTTGAATGAATCCATAAGACTGGATAACCTCATCAAACCGCATGTTCCAAGATCTAGAAGCTTGCTTCAATCCATAAATGGATCGCTTTAGCTTACACACTAGATGCTCTTGGCCTTTCTCGATGAAACCCTCTGGCTGTCTCATATAAATGGTCTCGTCAAGATTCCCATTCAAGAATGCTGTCTTGACGTCCATTTGCCACACCTCATAATCCATATGAGATGCTATAGACAAAAGAATCCGGATCGACTTTAGCATAGCTACCGGCGAAAAGGTTTCCTCATAATCGATCCCTTCTTTCTGAGTGTACCCTTTCGCAACAAGCCTAGCTTTGAAGGTTTCCACCTTCCCGTCAGATCCTCTTTTCCTCTTGTACACCCACTTGCAACCAATGGCTTTTACACCTTTGGGCGGTGCTACAAGATCCCAGACCTGATTTGAATCCATAGATTCAATCTCAGATTTCATCGCCTTTTGCCAAGACTGAGCATCTTGATCTTTAAGCGCCTCGCCGTAGGTCCAGGGATCGGCTTCATGTTCTCCAGGTAACAAGTCCGAAGACTCACCTATAAACATGAACCTATCGGGTTGTCGAACAACCCTCCCACTACGACGACGCTCCGGTGTAACCTCAGTAACTACAGGTGCAGACTGTGGTGGCGTATCACCCGGTTGGGTTGGATCTAAGCCTTGATCGTTCCCTCTCAGTTCGTTAAGTATTATCTCACTATTGGGCTTGTGGTCCATTATATAATCCTCTTCCAAGAACCGAGCGTTGGTGCTAACAACGATCTTCTGGTCCTTAGGACTATAAAATAGACCACCTTTCGTTCCTCTAGGATATCCTATAAACAACCGAATATCTGATCGTGACTCCAACTTATCAGCCCCGTGCTTCAGCACATGTGCTGGACAACCCCAGATCCGAATGTGTTTCAAGTTTGGCTTACGCCCGGTCCACAATTCCGAGGGTGTCTTAGGGACTGATTTGGAAGGAACTAAGTTCAAGATATAAGCCGCTGTTTCCAAGGCATATCCCCAGAACGAAACTGGTAGTTCTGAATAACTCATCATAGATCTTACCATTTCCATAAGAGTCCTATTCCTTCTTTCTGCTACACCATTCTGCTGGGGCGTGTATGGTGCAGTCATCTGGGAGTCAATCCCATTCTCTAATAAGTACGCTTTAAAATCTCCCGAGAGGTACTCTCCTCCACGATCAGATCGTAGAGTCTTTATGGTCTTACCATGAAGGTTCTCCACAAGAGCTTTGTACTCCTTGAACTTGTCAAAGCACTCGCTCTTGCGGCGCATCAGGTATATAAAACCATACCTTGAGTAATCATCAGTGAAGGTTACGAAATATTCATAACCTCCTCTCGCTTGGACAGATAAAGGCCCGCACAAATCAGAGTGAATCAATTCCAGTACTTCCTTGGATCTATACCCCTTATCACTAAAGGGTCGCTTGGTCATTTTTCCTTCCAGGCATGATTCGCAGGTTGGAAAGTCCTCATCTTTCACACCACTGAGTATTCCATCAGTTATCAACCTTTGAATCCTACCCAAGTTAATATGACCTAGCCTAAGATGCCATAAGTACTTTTGATTCATTCTAGAAGGCTCCTTTCTCTTATTGGTACTAGATGTATTATTTGACTCTACTCGTTGCATCGTGGAATAATCAGGATTCAGTATATATAAGTTGCCTATCAATGTACCAGAACATATATACTCACCATTCTTTTTGATAATAACAGAACTATCAAAAGAAACAGAATATTTATTCAAAACCAATTTAGAAACCGAAACAAGGTTCTTTCTAAAATTCGGTACATAAAGACAATTATTCAATACTAAAACTTTATTATTAAAAGATAAATAAATATCTCCCACTGCAACAGCCGCCACTTTCGTCGCGTTGCCCATGTAGATAGTGATCTCTCCCTCTCTAAGCCGCCGGGTTTCCTGGAACCCCTGCAAAGAATTGCAGACATGATCAGTGGCTCCCGTATCCACACACCAGGTACCGGTGGATAACACCGCTAAACATGTTTCAGTGACTAAGGAAAAGTTCGTACCTCCTTGTCTGAGAGGACAATTAGACTTCCAATGTCCAGACTGCTTGCAACGGAAACACTTGCCCTTAGGCCTGTTCACTCCATTCTGTGGTCCACCAACTCTGGGCCCACTGGGTTTCCGTCCTTGCTTTTTCTTCTTCTTAATCCCCGAAGGGCGAGGAAGAGTCGATTTCACAGCCACAAGTGCTTGAGAGTTCTTAAAGATTCCCTCTGCCGCCTGGAGTTCAGTCAGGAGTTCCGCCAACGTATATAACCTCTTGTTCATGTTATAGTTCAGGCGGAACTGCTCAAAACTCCTAGGCAGAGACTGGAGCACTATATCGATCTGGGTTTCCCCATCGATAGCACCTCCCATGATCTCTATCTCATTCAGATAGCCTATCATCCTAAGAACGTGATCCCTCACGGGCGTTCCTTCGGACATAGTGGCCGTCATGAGTTTCCTCATAGCATCTTGCCTGGCTGCCCTGTCCTGACTACCAAACATCTCTTTGAGGTTAAGCATCATATCATAGGCAGTGTCCATGGCTTCATGCTGATGTTGCAGCACATTTGACATAGATGCCAAAATGTAGCACCGCGCCATCTGATCAGCCTTGACCCACTTCCGATGAGCTTCCTTTTCCTCAGGAGAGGATGTTTCAGTAGGTGCAACAGGACATTCGACCTGGAGTACATACTTGTACTCCTCAGCAGTTAGGACAATGTCCAAGTTTCGTTTCCAATCAACATAATTTGGACCAGTGAGTTTGTTTTCTTTTAGTATCACAGACAGCGGGTTGAGTGCCATATCTATAAAAGAGACAAATCAAACCGTCAAATTTAATTCGATATTAACTCCCTTAATTAATATCATTAAATTTACCAATCAATCCTAAAATCCCATCAGACCAGCATGCCACGTTCATGTGGACGTATACTAGTCCAAACGATTTTATAACTGGACTTTTACTTCGGTCGTACATCATTACAGCAGTGACTCCGATGGGGAGGATACTGTAAAGCGTACCTAAGTGTGTACCATTTCTCAGTACTAAGTTAACCGCTCGGGAACTACATATCCACCGCAAGCCACGTTAGTGTGGACGTTTACGTTGACATGCGGTCCCTTTACGATTTCCTATAACTGTCGAGCCTCAATTAACCCAAAGTTCCGTTTCCGTCTAGTAAGCCACGATAGTGTGGACGTTTACTAAACAAACAACTTTGTTAATTGAATTCCATTTAATAAATTTCACAATTTCGTTAATCAAAGCTTGATATCTCGTAAGTGAAACTCGAAGTTTCTAACCAGCGATCAATCATGCAATTGAGCCCTATCTCTCACTAAGTGAGGGAGCCAACCAGACAATCGATCTAGTCATCGAATGACTCGAATGTCTCTAATCAGTGTCATTGACATAAGCAAGCGCTTTGGCTCCATTCCACTCCCCGGGGTGAGAATGAGTCGAGTTGAACTTAGTCTTTGAAAAACAGATTAGGCATTTGCTTTAAAAAACTTAAGTGTTCAATTCTATAAATGGAATTGAATTCGAATTTCGATCAAAGTGATTTCCGTGTATCGACTTTATCCGATAGGGAGGATGACACTAAAGCCAACTCGTAAGTCAATACACATCACTCTCGAAACAGAGAATGGAGACCGCGGGATTGTTTCCAATCCCTCTCCCACTTAGTATTTTACGATTTAGGGATATACATGCATAAAATAATAAGCATAATAAACACGTAAATCACACAAAAGGCAATTAACGTGGCCCGATTATTATGGCCTTAAAATCTCGAATGCACGTCTCTTGGAACTCGAACTCGTTGCTCGTCTCAACTTCGATTCTCGTTCCTCCGGGCTTCGATCTCGTCTCGATCCAATAGCAGAAAATTAATTACAAAATATTCTACTAAGTCCGGTATCGATCCTATACATTTGATCGACCCTATACAAGTCCCGGATGCAACGAAAAATTAAATAAACCTAACGACTCAACCCGTCGTTTTTATTTATTACAAACAAGCAACTTTCCAAAAATAAACCGATCTCGACAAGCCCGAGAGTTTAATCAAAACCACATACATACAGCACAAAATATAAAATTAAATTGGCCATAATAATCGGGTTCAACCTGCAAGGCAAAACTCGCAAACAATACAAAGAACGAACAAAACCTGGCTCTGATACCATTTGATGGAAATCGACTACCCGGGACACGTCCGTTCGAACCATCGAACATCCGGACGTCCCCAATCGACTTCTGGAGGTCACCCTTAGACAGCCATGGCCGCCCGCCCAAGAGATCGCGCGTCCGCCGCAGCCGAAGCCGCGGCTCGCGATCTGCCCGGAGCAAGCGGCCGCTTGCCTACCAAGCGAGCGCTCGCGCAGCAGAGCAAGCGAGCGCCTGCTGCCCAGGCGAGCGCCTGCTGCCCGTCGCGAGCGGGCGCTTGCCCCTCAGGCGGGCGCCTCGTCGCTGCGAGCAGCGACCCCGTTCGCCCGTTCCGGCTGTTCCGACGCGATTTTCTCGATCCGACTGCCACGCCGGAGGTCATAAACCTCCCAGCAGTCCGAGAATATCACATCCAAGCCACGGGAACCGATCTACGTTCATGTATGTTCAACGAGATAATTGAGATCGAATAAATGCGGAATTGAAAGTTCCGATCTCATACCTTATCGGTCGATTGTTGAGACCTTAGAGCTTCTAACGTATTCTCTGACCCCGTCTCCAACCGCTGTGTGGGCAACGATCCGCTGGAGTTCTCCCGTCTATACTCTCTCTTTCTCAACCACGGTATAATTATTCTCAATGAGAGAATAAAATTACAATTGCGTTAACTCTATTTTTCACACAGAGAAAAATATTTTTGCGCTAAGCAAAATAATTATTCTCAGATGAAAAATGAGAATTGCGGCGAATGTTAGGTTTAGAGAGGGTAAGGGAGGGGGTTTAAATAGAGCTACGTTAGGGACCTAAGGATAAATTAATTAAGGGCTAAATTGAAATATTAATTAACTTGGAATACGTAAAAGCAATTCCTTAATTAATCGATTTCAATTTTAATTATTATTAACTCCACTATAAAATAATAATTGAATTCCCGAAATTAATTTTAATATTATTTCAACAATAATAAATCCGCCGAAATTACATATACGACTTTCCCCGTGTTTAAGATATCGAACGTCCACGAATTTATTTAATTACTAATAATTAAATTAATTCGTTTCTTATTATCCGAGACTAGTACCACTCATCCTTATTATCATGTGGAACAAATCCACCTGCAGGGTTTACATGATAAACTTTATGAGCTCATCTCGGGGACGTCATCAACCCGATAAACGGGACACGGTTTCCTGTCTATAATCTATAGCATGCCGTGTGTACAATTCCGATTCCCAATTTACCGAGTATCTCGACTAATCAAATAGTCTCACTCATTGGCAAGTTAAAGAACCGAGAATTGGACATACGCACCTATAATTATATAGGGATTAAGAATTCGTATATCCGTAATTCTGAGGTCTAGTTCGATTTCGTCGATTAGTATAAATCGAACGCCCTCCCGTGGTCCTGCTCAATACACCAAGTGTACGAGTGTAACATGATAGTCAAGACCGACTATCTACCAGTCACACAACGACGTACCGATGGATTGTCCCTGTCCATCTAAGTCGTGAGCCACTGTTCGATAATATACGAGTAACCGACAGTATGATCTTCTGCGTGTCTCCTCACGCCATACTGTCTACAACGTATATATCTAGGACTATAGAGCACAGAGTTATAATAAACAAAAATGCAGACTGTTTGATTAATAGATAATAAAACACAGATAAGGAGTTCCATATTGTCACTAAACTAGACATTTAGAATATAACTCCATCATTATCTAAGTCGCCGGGTTTTCTGGAACCCCTGCATTTAGAATGCACATACCGTCAGTGGTTCCATATCTACACACCAGAATTCTTGGTAGATAATACCGCTGACTATGTTTTACGACTAAAGAAAAAATTCGTACCTTTGAGAGGACAAGATGTAGACCCCCAGTACTCAGACTGCTTTCCTTGGGGATGTTTGCCAGAAGGCTTCTTAATCCCACCCTTTGGTCCAAGTCCCTTAGGACCACCGGACCCCCTTGTCTTCTTCTCCTTTCCTTTGCCTTTAGGTCCGAAACCTTTGGCTTTGGCTATAAGAGCTTGCGATTGTTTCAACTCGTCCAAAAGATCCATCATCTCAAAAACATGATCAAGTGTTTCATCGAAGTAACAGATCTTTACGAGTATCCTCATCGCCTCTTTTCTAGCCTCCCCATCATGTCCAAACAACAACTTGAGTCTGAGCATGACATCATGATTAATGGCTAGTGAACGAGCACTCTCCCATTTTTCAAAGTCAAAAATCTCATCCTCAGTTGAGTTAATGGTGAGTCCAGGAGGACTAGTTTCACTGAGTACGTCTTTGTACTCTTTTGCAGTCTGAGCAATGTCTAACTCTTCTTTCCATTCAACACAGTGTGGAACCAGTGCGTCAAATTCCTCAAGTATCATCTCAAGTGGACTCATAGACATTTTCTAAACCTATAAGCACATTTAAACAAACAATTAATTTAATATCCGACGTTATCTCCCTGGAATAACATCATTAAATTACTAATCACATCTAAAATCCCATCAGGTAAGGCAAGCCACGTGGTGTGGACGTTTACCCACCCAAATGATTTAGCAATTAGATTTTCTTTGGTCATACATCAATTATAGCGTAACTTCGTGGGGAAGAATACTATAACGCGTATCTAAGTGTAAACCATTACTCAGTACTAAAGTAAATCGTTTGGAATTGCTACGTCACCGCAAGCCACGTGGTGTGGACGTTTACGACAATTTCACAACTCTTCACAATCACTTATAACTGTCTACATCAATTAATCCAAAATCCGTCAGCATAGCAAGCCACGTGGTGTGGACGTTTACTACTCTAAGAGACTTTTATAATTGACTCCCAATTACAAGATCCATTCGATTTCGTAAATCAAGACTCGGAGAATCATAAGTGAAACTCGAAATTTCTAACCAGTGATTCACCATGCGAGCGACCCTATCTCTCATAAATGAGGGAGCCGAGCAGACAAACGACCCACCTATAAAAGAATGGCACGAAAGTCTCTAATTTGTGTCATCCACATGACCAAGTGGCTCTGGCTCCATTCCACTCCCCGGGGTGAGAATGAGTCGACTTGAAGTCAGTTTCAGAAAGACAAATTAGGCATTGTTTGATAAACTCGATCAATGTTTCTTGTAAAAGGAATTACAAGAATTCTCCTCCAATGACTCGTCTATACGACCTTCGAAAGTCCATAAGAGTCACCAAGAGAACAGTAATGGAGACCATGGGAATGTTTCCATCCCCTCTCCCACTTAGCTTTTTATAATAAAGGGATACGCTATCTAGTGCATAAAGTAAACACATATAGCATGCATGAAAGCAATAAAGCACATAGATCACATAGTCAAAATAATGCTAGAGAAATTATTTTCCCGACTATCATGGCTTTATCTTCATATGCATTCTCTAGTCTTCAGTCTTCGTTTCTTGAATGCTCCATGTGACGAGAATATTAATCTCCAATATTTAAATCTATTTATTTTCAATTAATCCAAAAGTTACTTAATTCGAAAATTAAGTCAATTGAATATATCAAAAATAAAATTAAATATTATTAATATTTTTATTTATTTAATTTCCCATCTAATTCTATTAAATCTTTAGAATAATCTATCCAAGTCAAACTCGGAATATTCTAGAAGACTTCTATAATAGAATAAGGAAATAAAATAAATTTAGGACTCTTCTACTTTCCAAATTTATTTTTATTCCTAATCCATGAATATTCCCATGAGTAGGAATAATCAAATAGGAAAAATAAATAAATTTAGTACTAAATTAATTAACTTTCTAATCTATGAATATTTCCATGAAGGAAATAAATCAATAGAAATAAAATTAATTTAAATTAATTCTTTTCCTAATGCATGAGAATTTCCTAAAAGGAAAGTACTCAAATAGGAAACCCGAATTAATTAGGAAAGTTGGATTATGGTAGGAGTAGCACGGGTTGGGAGTCCCCGCACCACCCCCACCGTCGACCGCCGCCCGGGAGGAGCACCGCCGCCGCCCCCAGCCCACGCGCCACCACCACCGGTGGCCGGCGTGGCCGGGAGCTCCCACGGACAGCCCCTTGTCCGGCGATCGATCCATGGGGTCGATCATGGGGATGATCGGCCCCTTCGTCCATCGTCTTCTTCGTCACACCTTCTTCGTCTTCCGGCGATCGTCTCAATATCGAACCAACGTAATTAAAATTACAAGAATTTAAATTACACTATCCGGTATCGATTCTATACATGAAATCGACCCTATACTTTTTCCGGAAAATAATCGAGCATATACATGAACACGAAACCAAACGCTCTGATACCAATTGTTGGGATTCGATGTCCCGGGCTATTAAAATTTATGCGGAAACGATAGCCCGACCGAAATCCTTCATCGCCGGAGATTGGATTCCCGACTCATCCGCAGGAGTCCGACCTTTGGAGACTACGCGCCCGAAGACACGCAGCCCGCCCCCAGCCGATTTTCTCCCGCAAGCCGAATCCATGAACGCGAACCATCGCACGAGCCGGGGCCCGACCGAACACCCAGCGAGGCCCGAAGGCCGCGAGTCATCCAGCCGGGCCCCCGCACGGGGCTCGCGATCATCTCGCGATGATCGCTGGGGATGCGCGAGGCATCCCCGGGGCTGCTCGTAGCAGCCCCGCAGCGGGTCGCGTGACCCGCTGCTCAACGCGCTGGGCTCGTCCCAGCGCTCCGCTGCGGGAAACCCCGCAGCACGCTACGAGTCGCTGCGGGTTACCCCCGCAGCTCCCAGCGATCGAGCCTACGGGCTCGATCGACCCCTCGGCCCCCAGCCGAGGGTGTTCGCGCTGAACGCGCCGCCGACGACGGAGGTCGGCGGATCCTCCCGCCGTGGCACCAGCCCACGGCGGATCCCCGACGATCGAACCCTAGGTTCGATCGTGTGCCTCGGCGTCGAGCCGAGGCTCGCCTCTCGCGTTCCCGGCGGTTGAACCCTAGGTTCGACCGCTCCTCTCGATCCTCGCCGGGGATCTCGAATCCCCGTCCCCGAGGTTCGTCGTTTATCCGGATCGTGTGTTCATGTATATACTACGATTAATCACACAAAATCATAAAGGAGGGTTTATGATTTATTACCTTCGATTCGTTGTACGGAGAAACGAATTAACGCGTTGATGACCTTGCGATCTTCCCACGTATTCCTTGCACCTTGTCCGAACGTCGTGTGGGCGACGATCTATCGAACACCTTATGGATCTTCCTCACTCTCCAAGACTTTTTAGTTGGCGTAACTTAGGTTCTCTTGTCTTGTGAAAAGTGAAGACCATGTAGTGCTTATATAGGCTACGTAGGGGATCATAAGGAGAATAAATATTGGGCTTCAATATTGAAAATTAAATTGGGTCCAACCCAAATCCATTAATTCTTATCAATATTAATTTTATTTATTTTCCACTATATAAATAAAATTGCACTCCCAATATTATTCCATATTATATCAAATAATATTTCTCCATCTTAGTATTATTTATTCCGTGTATTTAAGATTTAAATATCCATGAATAAATTTATTTATTGCTCAATAAATATTATTCATTTCTTATATCCGAGAATAGTACCGTTCAACTTTAATTATTATGCGGATTAAATCCACCTGCAGGGTTTACATAATAATTCCTTATGAACTCATCTCGGGGATATTATCAACCCTTACGGGATACACTTTCCCGTCAAGTATTCACGGCATGTCGTATATAAAATATAGTGGCCCAACTTAACCGGTAATTAACCCAATAATCAAATCGGTTAATTCCTTTGGCAAATCAAAGTCACTTATATTAAATACACACACCCGCAATAATATCGGGGATTAAGAATAAAATACTCTGAGATTTAAATTGATTATCCAAGGCAATCCTAATCAATAAATCTCAAGCGATCCGCCCAATACACCAAGTGTACAAGTGTGATAAAATAATTAAGATAAATTATTTTCTCTCTCACACAACGACTATACCGATGGATTGGTCCGTGTCCATCTAGGTCGTGAGCAACTGTTCGATTGAATACGAGCAACCGATAGTATGATCTTCTGTGTGCCCATGCCCCACCATACTAACTACAACGTATAAAATCCAGGACTATATTTTGCATAATTAAATAATAATTAATTGCAAATAATTGTTTATTAATTAAATAGGTTAAATGCCATGACAGGGAGTTTACCGGTACTTAAATCTAGACATTAAGTACACAACTCCAACAGAACGCCCTCCCGTGGTCCTGCTCAATACACCAAGTGTACGAGTGTAACATGATAGTCAAGACCGACTATCTACCAGTCACACTACGACGTACCGATGGATTGTCCCTGTCCATCTAAGTCGTGAGCTACTGTTCGATAGTATACGAGTAACCGATAGTATGATCTTCCGCGTGTATCCTCACGCCATACTATCTACAACTTATACATCAAGGACTATTGTATTAAATACAATCATGCTTGAATCATATATCGAATTAAGGTATAGATAAGGAGTTCCGTATTTTCACTAAACTAGACATTTAGGATACAACTCCATCAATCTCCCACTTATACTAAAAGTCTAGCCGCCCTCTCCCAAACATCAGATTCCCATAACCTTATCACGCCCATCCAACGCTTTCGCTGGAAGTGCCTCTGTGAACGGGTTTACCAGGCAATCCTCTCGATGCTATCTAGGTGACAACTGCATCGTCTTACTAGACGATATCTCGAATCAAGTGCTACTTGCGCTCTATGTGTTATCTCCCACTGTGGACTCGTGGCATTTCAAGTTTGCCAATACACCGCTATTCAAAATAGCTTTGGGTAAACTAGAAACCACATCTAAGTCCCTCAGGAAGTTCTGGAGCCACACTGACCTTTTAACTGCCTCAGAGGCCGTTATCCTTTCAGTTTCCATGGTAGAGTCCGTAATGCATTGCTGCTTTACATTCTTCCATGTGACTGCTCCACTTCACAGTGAGAACACATAGCCTGACTTCGACTTTCGACTGTCCCTGTTTGATTGGAAATCCAATTCTATGTAATCCAAAGGAAACAACTTGACTGCTTTGTAACTCAGAACATAATTCCTGGTCCTCTGCAGGAGCCTAAACATGTTCTTTACATCAATCGAGTGATCCTTTCCAGGATTACTATGATATCTCACCACCATGCCCACGGCATAGTAGATATCAGTCTCGTGCATAGCATTACATACATTAAGCTTCCCACCATTAAGGTGCAGGGAACTACTTACTCTTCATCTATCTTCTTTATTGTGTCGGACACAAAACTTTAGATAGATGAATTCCACATCTAAAAGGTGAAGACCTCTCTTGGAAGTTTGTATGCTGCAACGAGCAAGAATTGTATTTATGTATGAGGCTCGAGATAAGTTCTATGTTCTTTTCTGGCGATCATTTATTACCTTGATACCAAGAACATTCTCGACTTCTCCTGAGTCTCTTATATTGAATTACTCGGACAACCATCCCTTTATGTCTAATAAAATCTTTCATATTGTTGCCAATTTAGAAGGATGTCGTCTACATAAAGAATGAGAAAACACCACAACTTTTCCGTCACTTATTTGTTACACACAGGACCCAAACATGCCTTGAATGAATCCATAAAATGGATTTTCTCATAGATCCACATGTGTCCAAGATCTTGAAGCTTCCTTCAATCCTAAGATCGATTAAGCTTGCTTACCAAATGCTCTTGGCTCTTTTCGATGAATCCATCTGGCTGTCCCACACAGATGGTCCCGTGAAGACTTCGATTTAGGAAATCCGTCTTGACTTCCATCTTCCATGTGAAGACAAAAGAATCCGGATCGACTTTAGCATAGCTACTGGCGAAAAAGTTTACTCATAATCGATCCCTTTCTTTCTGAGTGCACCCTTTCGCCTAGCCTTAAGGTTCACACCTTCCCGTCAGACCCTCTTTTCATCTTGTACACCCACTTGCAACCAATGGCTTTTACACCTTTGGGCGGTGCTACAAGATCCCAGACATGATTTGAATCCAAAGATTCAATCTCATATTTCATCGTCTTTTACCAAGACTGAGCATCTTGATCTTTCAACGTCTCGTCATAGATCCAGGGGTCGGCTTCATGTTCTCTAGGTAACAAGTCCGAAGAATCTCCTATAAACATGAACCTGTCGGGTTGTCTAACAACCCTCCCACTACGACGACGCTCCGGTGTATCTTTAGTGACTAAAGATTACAGTAGTGAACTACTCAGTTAGGCTGGTTCTAAGTCTTGATCAGTCCCTCTAAGCACATTAAGTATTACTCTACTCTTGGGCTTGTGATCTTGCATATATATAGTCCATGTCTAAGAACCGAACATTGATGCAATCAACGAACATCTGGTCCTTTGGACTATATTACATATCTCAATTCGTTTTCTTAGGGTATCCTATAAACATCCGAATATCTGTACAAGTTTCCAAAGGAATCAAGTTCAGGATAAACGCCGCTGTTTCCAAGCCATATCCCAAAACGAATTAGGTAACTCCGAATAACTAATTTTTTACTTTCCCATATCTATAAGAGTCCTATTCCTTCTTTACAACACATTATTTTGCCGAGGCATAAATGGTGTAGTCTGTTGGGAGTTAATCCCATTTTCTGATAAGTATGCCTTACTCCTCAAAGAGGTCTGTATATATCAGAGTGAATCAACTCTAGTACTTTCTTGGATCTTTTCCCTTTAACCGTAAAGGGTTGCTCGGTCGTTAAAACTTCCAAGTATGATTCGAAGGTTGGAAGGTCCTTTCCTTCAACCTAGCTGAGTGGTCCATCAGCTTTCATCCTTTGAATCGTACTCAAGTTAAAATGATTTAGCCTCAGATTCCATAAGTACATTTGATTCATCCTAGAAGGATCTTTACTCTTATTGGGGTTCGACAATGTGTTATTTTCTCCGGTGTGTTGCATCGTGGAAGAACACGGATTTAGTATTAAATTGTCTATCTATGTACCAGAATAGATAATATCCCCGTTTCCTACTCTGATAAGTATGAAACTATCAGAAGAAACAGAATATCCATTCTAAGTCAATTTAGAAATCCGAAATGAAATTTTCTTCTAAATGCGGGCACATAAAGAAAATTTATTAGAACTAAAATCCTACCGTTAAAACCATTTAACATCTCCCACTGCAACGGCTGTTACCTTAACAGTATTGCCCATGTAGGTTATAACTTCTTCCTTTCTAAGTCTCCGGGTTTCCTGGAACCCCTGCATTTAGGTGCAGACATGATTAGTGGTTCCCGTATCCACACACCAGGTACTGGTGGATAACACCACTGAGCATGTTTCGGTGACTAAGGAAAAGTCAACTTCTTGTTGCTTGAGAGGACAATTAAAACTCCCAGTATCCAGACTGCTTACAACGGAAGCACTTGCCCCTTGGGCTTGCTTGTCCCATTCCGTGGTCCAGATATATTAGGCCCACTGGGTTTCCGTATTTGCTTCTTCTTCCTTTTGCCGCCCGAAAGCCTAGGAAGAGCCAATTTCTCAGCCACAAGTGTTTTGAGAGCCCTTAAAGATTCCCTCAGCCGCTTGAAGTTCAACCAGGAGCTCCGCCAATGAATAAGACCTCTTATCCATGTTATAGTTTAGGCGGAACTGCTCAAAACTTCTCGGCAGAGACTGGAGCACAAAATCAACCTGGGTTACCCCATTGATAATTGTTCCCAGAATCTCTATCTCATTAAGATAGCCCATCATTCTAAGAACGTGATCCCTCACGGGCGTTCTTTCCGACATGATGGCCGTCATGAGTTGCCTCATTGCATTTTGCCCGGCTGTCCTGTCCTGATAACCAAAAACCTCCTTGAGGTTAAGCATCATATCAAAGGTAATGGTCATGACATGATCCCGATGTCGCAGCACATTTGACATGAAAACCATAATGTTGCTCCGCGTCATCTCATAGCCTTGATCCATTTCCAATGAGCTTCCTTTCCTCAGTAGTGGAAGCATCATTTGGTTCAGCAGGTCAATTGACTTGGAGTACATATTTGTACTCCTCTGCAGTTAGGACAATGTCCAAGTTTCCTCTCTTATCCATACAATCAGGGTTGGTGAGTTTGTTGACTTTTAATGGGAATAATACCATATAAAACAAACAATGAGTTTAATTCGATATCATTTCCCTCAAGTGATATCATTAAACTACCAATCATTTCCAAAATCCCATCAGACATAGCAAGCCACGTTCTTGTGGACGTTTACCAGTCCAAATGATTTTATGATTGGATTTCACTTTAGTCGTACATCATCATAGCAGTGACTCCGATGGGGAGGATACTATAAAGCGTACCTAAGTGTATACCATTTCTCAGTACTAAGTCCACCGCTCGGGAACTACATGTCCACCGCAAGCCACGTTCTTGTGGACGTTTACGTTGACATGCGGTCCTCCACGACTTTCTATAACTGTCGAGCCTCAATTAATCCCAAAGTTCCGTTTCCATTTAGCAAGCCACGTTAGTGTGGAAGTTTACTAAAACAAACAACTTTGTTAATTGACTCTTACATTTATTAAATTTAACAATTTTATTAATCAAAGCTTGATATCTCGTAAGTGAAACTCGAAGTTTCTAACCAGCGATCAATCATGCAATTGAGTCCTATCTCTCACTAGGTGAGGGAGCCAACCAGACAATCGATCTAGTCATCGTATGACTCGAAAATCTCTAATCTGTGTCATCGAAATAACCAAGCGCTTTGGCTCCATTCCACTCCCCGGGGTGAGAATGAGTCGAGTTGAAATTAGTCTTTGAAAGACAGATTAGGCATTGCTTTAAGAAATATAATTGTTCAATTCTATAAGTAGATTTTTAATTCGAATTTTGATCCAGTGATATCCGTGTGTCGAATTTATCCGATAGGGAGGATGACACTAAAGCCAACTCGTAAGTGACACACATCACTTATCAAAACAGAGAATGGAGACCGTGGGATTGTTTCCAATCCCTCTCCAACTTAGTGTTTTACGAAAGGGATAACATGCATAAACAATTTAAGCATAATAAAAGCACGTAAGCACATAAAACGCATTTAACGTGGCCCGATTATTATGGCCTTAAATATCTTGAATGCACGTCTACTCGGATCTTCATCTCGTTGCTCGTCTCGTTCCCGATCCACCACCGACTCGTCTAAATGCCAAAAAACGAACCCCTCCCACTGGAGTATCGCCCCAAGCCTCGACGAGCGTTCCGTGGTGTCCGTCGAACCCCCGCGGCGTTGCTGCCAAGCCTCGGGCAGTGGGCGCTGCCCCATATCCAGCGCTCGTTGGAGAAGCTCTGGGCAGCGGGCGCTGTTCATGCTCAGTCAGCCGCGGGTTTGACTTCTCGACCCTCGTTCATCCGGCCTTCGATCTTCTCTCGATCCACCAATTAGTAGGAACATTACATAAGTAAAACTAACTACTTCCGGCATCGATCCTATACAGGTTGATCGATCCTATACAATCCGGATTCAACGAAACATAAATAGAACCTAAACGACTCAACCCGTCGTTTTAACTATTACAAACAAGCAACGTATCAAAACAAAAGATCTCGACAACCCCGAGAGTTAAATCAAACCACAACATACAGTACAAACAATTGACCATAATAATCGGGTTCGAACCTGCAAAACAATTCTCGCAAAAATACAACGAATCGACAAAACCGGCTCTGATACCAATTGTTGGAAATCGACTACCCGGGATGCGTTCGTTCGATCACTCGAACATCCGAACACTCCCAGTCGACCTCCAGGTAGCACTGCTCCGTTCACGTAACAGCCCTCGTGCCGATTCACGCCCAGCCATCGCCCCGAAGGACAACCGCGCGAAGCAGCCGCTGATCTGACTCAAGCAGCGGGCACTGCTAGTCAATCAGAGGTCGCTGAATAGGCCCCAAACAGCGGGCGCTAATTGGCCTTCAGCGGGCGCTGTTCGTCCGCGAACAGCAGCGCGACCTGCTGTTCCGAGCGCGTTTCCGGGCCGATTTTCCTCTTCCGACTACCGATCCGGAGGTCCTTGACCCCCAGTAGTCGAGGAACATGATCCACGACACCCGGAACCCGATCTAAGATTCGATGCATAATCAACGAGAAAGAAATCGAATTATTGCGGAATTAGGGCTTCGATTTCTTATGCCTTTGTCGCGTGATTCGGAGAAGCCGAATTGTTGAGACCATGAAGCCTTCCGGTGTATGTCTCTATCCCCGACGTTCAGTCGTTGAGTGGGCAACGATCCGCTGAGCCTTCCTCTTCTCCTTTCTCTCTTGAACCCACGGTGAGAATTTTATTCCGTCTCTCAGAAATATATTTGCACTAGCAAATTAATTTCTACAGAATTTTTACTGCGCTAATCTAAATTAATTAAGCAGAGAAATAAAATAATTGCGCAATAATTTATTTTTCTCTGCAGAATTAATTATATCGGCGTAAGTTAGGTTTAGAGAAAGGGAGGGTGAGGTATTTATAAAGCTACACCAGGGACCTTATGGAAATTAATTATTAGGCTAAATTGCAATTTAATTAACTCAGCGTCCTAAAAAGGCAAACCTTAATTAAATTCCACAATTTTAATTATAATTAATTCCACTATAAAATTATAATTGAATTCCCAATAATTAATTTATATTATTTCAACAATAATAATTCCGCCGAATTACATATACGACTTTCCCCGTGTTTAAGATATCGTATGTCCACGAATTAACTTTAATTACTAATAATTAAAATAATTCGTTTCTTATTATCCGAGACTAGTACCACTCATCCTTATTATCATGTGGAACGAATCCACCTGCAGGGTTTACATGATAAACTTTATGAGCTCATCTCGGGGACATCATCAACCCAATAAATGGGACACGGTTTCCTGTCTATAATCTATAGCATGCCGTGTGTACAATTTCGATTCCCAATTTACCGAGAATATTGACTAATCAATTAGTCTCACTCACTAGTAAGTCAAAGAACCGAGAGTTGGACACACGCACCTATAATTATATAGGGATTAGGAATTCGTATATCCGTAATATCTGAGGTCTAGTTCGATTACTGCGATAAGTATAAATCGAACGCCCTCCCGTGGTCCTGCTCAATACACCAAGTGTACGAGTGTAACATGATAGTCAAGACCGACTATCTACCAGTCACACTACGACGTACCGATGGATTGTCCCTGTCCATCTAAGTCGTGAGCTACTGTTCGATAGTATACGAGTAACCGATAGTATGATCTTCCGCGTGTATCCTCACGCCATACTATCTACAACGTATACTGTTGGAGTTGTGTACTTAATGTCTAGATTTAAGTAACGGAAACTCACGATCCATTGCCATTAATCTATTTAATTAAATAAACAATTATTTGCATTTAATTATTTATAATTAAATATATGCAAATTATAGTCCTGGATTCTATACGTTGTAGTTAGTATGGTGTGTCGGGCCCACACGGAAGATCATACTATCGGTTACTCGTATTTAATCGAACAGTTGCTCACGACCTAGATGGACACGGACCAATCCATCGGTATAGTCGTTGTATGAGGGAGAAAATAATTTGTCTTGATTCTTTTATCATACTTGTACACTTGGTGTATTGGGCGGATCGCTTGAGATTTATCGATTAGGATTGCCTTGGATAATCGATTTAAATCTCAGTGTATTTTATTCTTAATCCCCGATACTATTGCGGGTGTGTATATTTAATATAAGTGACTTTGATTTTCCAAAGGAATTGACCGGTTTAATTACTGGGTCAATTACCGGTTAAGTTGGGTCACTATATTTTATATATGGCATGCCGTGAATACTTGACGGGAAAGTGTATCCCGTAAGGGTTGATAATATCCCCGAGATGAGTTCATAAGGAATTATTATGTAAACCCTGCAGGTGGATTCGTTCCGCATAATAATTAAGGTTGAATGGTACTATTCTCGGATATAAGAGATGAATAAATTAATTAGCAATAAATTAATTTTATTCATGGATATTTATATCTTAAATACACGGAATAAATAATACTACCGGAGAAATATTATTTGATATAATATGGTTTAATATTGGGAGTGCAATTAATTTATATAGTGGAAAATAAATTAATTAATATTAATGGGATTAATAGATTTGGGCTTGGGCTCAATTTAATCATTAATATTGGAAGCCCAATATTCCACCTCCTTAAGATCCCCTACGTAGCCTATAAAAGCACTACATGGTCTTCTCTATTCTCATAACTTGAAGATCACAATTCTAGAGAGAGAAAGTAGAGAGGGAGATCCATGGAGTTCGGAAGATCGTCGCCCACCCGACGTTCGAGCTAGTGCAAGGAATACGTGGGAAGGTCTCAAGGTCTTCATAGATCTCGTTTCTCCGTACAACGAGAACAAAGGTAAAATCGTTGAACCCCCTTCGATGATTTTTAATAATTAATTCGTATATGCATATGAACGAAGATCCGAGGGACGTACGAACCCGGGGATGAGGATCGACCTCGCGGTGGTGATCGAGGATCACCGGACCGCGGGAGGTCGAGAGATCCTCGCCGGGATCGAGAGGACAAACCCTCGGCTGGACGCCGAGGGTGGCGGTCGAGCCCTAGGGCTTGGACTGCCGGCGACGCACGAAGGACCCCGGCTGGACGCCGGGGGTGCGATCGAGCGCGTGCTCGATTGCGTGGGGTGGCGGGCTGGTGCCGCTGCTGGTCGCACGACGAGCAGCCCCCTCCTCCGCGAACGGCGAGTCGCCGGACTCGCCGTGGGGTTGCCGTGAGCAACCCGGCGATCGGTGCCATCGCGAGCCCCTCGCGGGGGCTCGGCTAGGGCAGCCGCGGGTTCATCCCGCGGCGGGTGTTCTCGGCCGGGCTCCGGCTCGTGCGGTGGTTCGCGGTGTTTTCCGGCGAAGGGATTTTGATCGGGGTTATGTTTCCGCAATTCCGTTAACCCCGGGATATCGATTTCCAACAATTGGTATCAGAGCGTTGGTTCTAGTTCATGTGTATATGCGATAAATTGTTCTACCTTGCAGGGTTTCTGACTATTATGGCTAGATATAATTTTTTCCGTTAATTATTGTCATAATATGTTTTGATTAAACTCTCGGACATGTCGAGATTTGTTTTATGTGTGGTGAATGCTTGTAATAGTAAAAATTCGGGGGTTGACCGAATTTAGGTTTATTATTACGTTCTACTTTTTCCAGAAAATGTATAGGGTCGATTTCATGTATAGAATCGATACCGGATAATTGTAATTAAATTATGTAATTTATTTTACGTTGGATCGATGCCGAAACGACCGCCGGAAGAAGACTTGTGACGGAGGAGACATAGAGAGAGAGGGCTCCGGATCGGCCAACCCCATGCCGATCCCGTAGGATCGATCGACCACAAAGGGGCTGCCCGCGAAGCCCTCTCGGCCTTGATGCCGCCGGAAAGGTGGCTGGCCGGATGGGGGCGGCGGCGGCGGTGCTCCGAGGCCGGCGATCGAAGGTGGTGGGGCGCGGGGACTCCCAACCCGTGCTCTCCCGCCAAGATCGAACAAATTCTCATGGAATAGGAAAAGAATAAATTTAGAATAAATTTATTTCCTTATTGATTATTCCTATTATGGGAATTTTCATGGATAAGGAAGGAATAAATTTAGAATTAATTTGGTCTTCCTAATTGATTATTCCTTTTGGAATATTCATGGATTAGGAAAAGAATTAATTCGGAATAAATTTATTTTTCCTATTTAATTATTCCTTTATGGAATTTTTAATGTATTAGGAAAATAATTAATTTGGAAAGTTTTTTGAAAGTCCTTAATTAATTTTTCCTATTTAATTATTCCTTTGTGGAATTTTTAATAGATTAGGAAAGGAATTAATTTGAAAGGATTAGGAGTCCTAATTTATTTTATTTCCTTATTCTATTATAGAAGTCTTCTAGAATGTTCCAAGTCTGACTTGGATGAGATTCTAAAGATTTAATAGAATTAGAAAGGAAAATAAAAATAAATAAAAAATATTAATAATATTTAATTTTATTTTTGATATATTCGATTGACTTAATTTTCGAATTAAGTAACTTTTGGATTAATTAAAAATAAATAGATTTAAATATTGGGATTAATATTCTCGTCACATGGAGCATTCAAAAACGAAGACTGAAGACTAGAAGATGCGTACGGAGATGCGATAAAGCCATAATAGTCGGAAAATAATATTCTAGTATTATTTTGACTATGTGATAATATTCTATGTGTTTTATTTCATGTATGCATGCTTATGTGTATTTAATTATGCATTAGATAGCGTATCCCTTTGTTATAAAAAGCTAAGTGGGAGAGGGAATGGAAACATTCACATGGTCTCCATTACTGTTCTCTTGGTGACTCTTATGAACTTTTGAAGTTCGTATAGACGAGTCATTGGAGGAGAATTCTTGTAATTCCTTTTACGAGACACATTGATTAAGTTTATCAAACAATGCCTAATTTGTCTTTCTGAAACTGACTTCAAGTCGACTCATTCTCACCCCGGGGAGTGGAATGGAGCCAAAGCCACTTGGTCATGTGGATGACACAAATTAGAGACCTTCGTACCATTTCTAGAAATGGATCGATTGTCTGCTCGGCTCCCTCATTTATGAGAGATAGGGTTGTTCGCATGGTGAATCACCGGTAAGAAACTTCGAGTTTCACTTATGATTCTCCGCGTCCTGATTTACAAAAATCGAATGGATCAAGTAATTGGGAGTCAATTATAAAAGTCTCTTGGTGTAGTAAACGTCCACACCACGTGGCTTGCTATACTAACGGATTTTGGATTAATTGATGTAGACAGTTATAAGGAATTGTGAAGGATTGTGAAATCATCGTAAACGTCCACACCACGTGGCTTGCGGTGACGTAGCGGTTCCAAACGATTTACTTTAGTACTGAGTAATGGTTTACACTTAGATACGCATTATAGTATTCTTCCCCACGAAGTTACGCTATAAGTGATGTATGACCGAAGCAAATCTAATTGCTAAATCGTTTGGGTAGGTAAACGTCCACACCACGTGGCTTGCCATATCTGATGGGATTTTAGATGTGATTAGTGGTTTAATGATATTATTTGAGGGAGATAATATCGGAGATTAAATCAATTGTTTGTTGTTATATGTGCTCATAGATTATGGATGGCTTTGAACCCACTTTATGTGATACTTAAGGATTTTTAACTCACTGGTCCCTGATTATATTGATTGGAATAGAGATCTGGACATTGCCCAGACTGTTAAAGAGTACAAGTTTGTACTCAAGTGAGCTTTGTTCTCCCAAGCCTACCAATGTCTTAACTGATGAGGAAGGGACTGATTTTAATATCATGTTCAAACTCAAGGAGATGTTTAGACATGACGTAGTGGCTAGACAAGAGGCGATGAGGATACTCATAAAGGTCATTCATTCGAGGAAGCGCTTAAACACGTTTCTAAGATGATGGACCTTTTGGACGAGTTGAGACGGAAATCGCAAGCTCTTGTAGCAAATGCCAAAGGTTTCGAACCTAAGGGCAAAACCGGGGGAAAGGAAAAGCAAGCAAAGAAACCCAGTGGTCCTAAGTTTCTTGGATCACGAGATGGGACGAGAAAGCCAATAGGCAAGAGTTCTCAATGCAAACAGTCTGGGTACTGGAAGTCTGATTATCCTCTCAAAGAAAGTACGAAATCTTCTTTAGTCGTAAAACATAGTCAGTGGTATTATCTACCGGAACCTGGTGTGTAGATATGGAACCACTGACGTTATGCGCATTCTAAATGCGAGGGTTCCAGGAAACCCGACGACTTGGAAAAGAAGAGATCATAGTCTACATGGGCAATGCTGTTGAGAAGGCAGCTGTTGCAGTGGAGGAAATTTTATAAGATTTCATTTTGAGTTATTGCTTTTATGTACCTTTCATTTTAGAAAGAACTTTGTTCTGGATTTCTAATGAATGGATATTTTATTTCTTTTAATCATTTGATGGTTATAAGAAGAAATAAGTATATTATCTATTCTGGTACATTAGCTAGCAATATATAAATGATGAATCCTAAGTCCACCATGATGCAACGAACCATTTTATATAACTCGTTTTACTAATAAGAGATTTCTTTACTTGTGGATTCTTATGCTGAGTCATGTTTATTCAAATAAGAAGTTCAAAGGTCGAAAATTGATAGTTTGATCAATTAAGTTGAAGGAGTGGACCTTCCGACCTAAGAATCTGATTTGGAAGATAACATGACTAAGCAATCCTTTATGGATATAAGGTATAAGATCCGGACAAGTATTAGAATCGATTAACTTTGATGTATGCAGACCTTTGTCTACTCAGACAATAAGGTACGAGTACTTCATTTTATGATTACTCGAAAAATGGATTAGCATACCTGATGTGCCACAAAAGCAAAGTGTTTTGACAAGTCAATGGACACAAAGCTATTGTGGGGAACCATCATGGTATATCCATTGAAAGCCTGCGATTTGATCGCGGAGGCAAGTGCCTGTCTGAGGAATGCATGGCATACTGATCAGAGATTGGGACTTGATCCCAAATGACTACACCATACACTCTTGTGTAGAAATGGTGTCAGAAATAAGAAATGGAACTCTTATAGAAATAGTAAAAGCATGAGAAATACGGAACTACCTGTGTTCTATGGATATGTCTGGAAACAACGGCGCATTCAATGCAGTTGTAGAATATCCTGGAAGAACAAAAGTCGTGTGTTCAATAGTACTATGAACCAGAAGGACGTTATAAGTTCTAACGCCCGGTTCTTAGAGGAAGACTATTAGATGAACCAAAAGCCCAAAGTGACGTAATACTTTGAATGAGAGAAAACGATAAAGACTGAGAACCAGCTGAACCGAGTAGCGGTACACCACTAACTGCACCTACTGTTATTACTGTTTTTACACCGGAACGCCGTTATAGTGGGAGGTTGTTTAACAACCAGAGATATTCATAAGACTAGGGAGTCTTCGGACTCTGGACCTGGTATACATGAAATAGATCCCTGGATCTACATGGAGGCAGTACTAGATCTAAATGTGCCTTCTTGGAAAGCAATCAGGATTATTGCTAAGAGGCAAGATCATTTAGAGTACAAGCTTAGTTGATCCATTTATGGATTGAAACAAAGCATTGAAATTCGTGGTACTTGCAAATTGATGAGATAGTCCATTTCATGGATTCATCAAAGCATGGACGAATAGTGTGTATTGGAAACGTGATGGAAACAAGGTGGTGTTTCTCGGGTTTTATGTAGATAACATTTCATCATTGGCAACAATGTAAAGATGTTGTCAGACATAAAATGATGGTTGTCTAGATAAATCATTATGAAAGATATAGGAAGAAGTTGGACATGTTCTTGAGATCTAGGATATCTAGAAAAGAACATTGTACTTCTCCTGGACATCTTACATATAAATGATTATGGTTCGTTTTAACATGCAAGATTCCGAGAAAGGTATGTTACCATTCAGATACGGAATGCATCTATCTAAGGATATGTGTTTTGGAACACAAAAGGAGATAGAAGCAATGAAAGCGGTTTCCTACACTTCGAGTGTGGAAAGCTTAATAAATGCGATGTTGAAAACGAGAACCTGATATCTGCTACGCGGCTAGTATAGTGGGAGGATATCAAGGTAATCCTGGAAAGGAAAACTCGTCTGCTGTAATGAAAATTTTAAGTACTTTCAAAGTACTGGAAACTATGTTCTGGATTACGGAGCAGACAAGCTTTTCCTTTGGATTACATTGTCTTAGATTTATAATCGAATGAGGACCGGTGTAAGTCGATATCAGGCTATGTGTTTCACTATTGAAGGAGAAGGAGTTTTTTAACATGGAAGAGTGATAAGCACGATGCTTTTCGGACTCTACCATGGGTAACCAAATAGCGGCCTCAGAGGCAGCGGAAGTTTTGGTATAGCTCCGGGATAATCTCTGGGACTTAGAGGTGATTCTTAATTTGCCAAAGGCTATGTGAATAGCGGTGCGATGGCAAATGGTAAGAAATCACAAGTCCATAAGTGTAAAGATAACACATAGAGCAAGTACCACCTGATACGAGTCATCGTCAAGGGAGACGACGCTGTAGTCACCAAGATAACTTCAGAGCGGCAACCTAGAGTGCTCATTCACATAGTACTTCTTGGAAGTACAACTTAAGCACGTGATGAGTATGGGAGTCGGGAGTTTGGAGGAAATGACTAGACCTTAGTACAAGTGGGAGATTGTTGGAGTTGTGTACTTAATGTCTAGATTTAAGTAACGGAAACTCACGATCCATTGCCATTAATCTATTTAATTAAATAAACAATTATTTGCGTTTAATTATTTATAATTAAATATATGCAAATTATAGTCCTGGATTCTATACGTTGTAGTTAGTATGGTGTGTCGGGCCCACACGGAAGATCATACTATCGGTTACTCGTATTTAATCGAACAGTTGCTCACGACCTAGATGGACACGGACCAATCCATCGGTATAGTCGTTGTATGAGGGAGAAAATAATCTGTCTTGATTATTTTATCATACTTGTACACTTGGTGTATTGGGCGGATCGCTTGAGATTTATCGATTAGGATTGCCTTGGATAATCGATTTAAATCTCAGTGTATTTTATTCTTAATCCCCGATACTATTGCGGGTGTGTATATTTAATATAAGTGACTTTGATTTTCCAAAGGAATTGACCAGTTTAATTACTGGGTCAATTACCGGTTAAGTTGGGTCACTATATTTTATATATGGCATGCCGTGAATACTGTTGGAGTTGTGTACTTAATGTCTAGATTTAAGTAACGGTAAACTCCCGATCATGGCATTTAATCTATTAAATTAACGAACAATTGTTTTGCGTTTAATTATCATTAATTAAATATATGCAAATTATAGTCCTGGATTTTATACGTTGTAGTTAGTATGGTGCAAGCATGGGCGCACAGAAGATCATACTATCGGTTACTCGTATTTAATCAAACAGTTGCTCACGACCTAGATGGACACGGACCAATCCATCGGTATAGTCGTTGTGTGAGAGAGAAAATAATTTATCTTAATTATTTTATCACACTTGTACACTTGGTGTATTGAGCGGATCGTTGAGATTCATCGATTAGGATTGCCGGCGATAATCGATTAGAGTCTCAGTGTATTTTATTCTTAATCCCCGATATTATTGCGGGTGTGTATATTTAATATAAGTAACTTTGATTTACCAAAGGAATTAACCGATTTAATTATTGGGTTAATTTCCGGTTAAGTTGGGTCACTATATTTTATATATGGCATGCCGTGAATAATTGACCGGACAGTGTATCCCGTAAGGGTTGATAATATCCCCGAGATGAGTTCATAAGGAATTATTGTGTAAACCTCATGAGTGGATTCGTTCCGCACAATAATTAAGGTTGAATGGTACTAGTCTCGGATTAAAGAGATGAATAAATTAATTAGCAATAAATTAATTTTATTCATGGATATTTAAATCTTAAATACACGGAATAAATAAATACTACCGGAGAAATATTATTTGATATAATATGGTTTAATATTGGGAGTGCAATTAATTTATATAGTGGAAAATAAATTAATTAATATTGATAAGGATTAATGGACTTGGGCAGTGGGCTCAATTTAATCTTCAATATTGGAAGCCCAATATTCCACCTCCTTTAGATCCCCTACGTAGCCTATAAAAGCACTACATGGCCTTCATAAATCATAAGACAAGATTATCATACTTGATATTCTAGAGAGTTGAAGGAGATCCATAGGAGTTCGATAGATCGTCGCCCACCCGACGTTCGAACGAAGTGCAAGGAATACGTGGGAAGATCCAAAAGGTCTTCAACTTGATTTCGTTTCTCCGCACAACGAATCAAAAGGTACAATCATAAACCCCTTGTGTGATTTTATGTGAATTAAATTGTGATACGTACATGAACACAAGATCCGGAAAAACGACGAACTTCGGGGACGGGGATTCGAGATCCCCGGCGAACGTTCGAAGGACCCTCGGCTGGGAGCCGAGGGGTGCGATCGAGCCCTAGGGGCGTCGATCGCGGGGCCCACACGAGGACTCCCCGGCTGGAGCCGGGGCATGCGATCGACCGCGTGGTCGATCGCCGGGCGAGCCGCGGCTGGGCCGCGGCTGGTGCGCTGGGCGCACCGCCCTCCTCGGCGGTGGCGGTGAGTCACCGGACTCACCGCCGGGGGCTGTTCGGAACAGCCCCACGGGGATGCGCGTGCATCCCCGGCGATCGCTAGGGCTAGCGATCGCGAGCCCCGTGCGGGGGCTCGGCTGGGCGCGCGGGTTCGCCCGTGCGGTGCTCGGTCGAGCTCCGGCTCGTACGGTGGTTCGCGTTCGTGGATCCGACTCGTGGGGGACTTCGGCTGGGGGCGGGCTGCGTGTCTTCGGGCGCATAGTCTCCAAAGGTCGGACTCCTGCGGATGAGTCGGGGATCCAATCTCCGGCGACGGGATTTCGGTCGGGGTTATCGGTTCCGCATTATTTTTGATACCCCGGGATATCGATTTCCAGCAATTGGTATCAGAGCGTTTGGTTTCGTGTTCATGTATGTATTCAATTGTGTTCTACCTTGCAGGGATTCCGACTATCATGGTTTAATTAATTGTTAATTATTCGTTTAATTAATTGCTATTTAATTTACCATGATTGTTCGTTTATTAAACTCTCGGACATGTCGAGATTCGTTTTGTGTGGATGAATGCTTGTAATAGTAAAAATTCGGGGGTTGACCGAATTTAGATTTATTATTATTGTTCTATGTTTTCCGGAAAATGTATAGGGTCGATTTCATGTATAGAATCGATACCGGAATTGTAAATTTATTTCTTGTAATTTATTTACGTTGGATCGATGCCGAGATGACCGCCGGAAAAACGCGTGTGACGAAGAAGACGAAGAGGGCTCGGGATCGATCATGAGATCGATCCCATGAGGAACGATCGAAAGGGGGGGGGGGGCGTGGGCTGTCCGCGGGAACCCTCGGCCACGCCGGCCACCGGTGGTGGTGGCGCGTGGGCTGAGGTGGCGGCGGCACTCCTCCCGGCCGGCGATCAAGGTGGGGGGCGCGGGATCCTCGTGATCTCGTGTTTCTCCTACCAAAGATTCACTTTCCTAATTGATTCGGTTTTCCTATTTGAGTTTTTCCTATTTTTGGGAATTCTCATGGATTAGGAAAAGAATTAATTGGAATTAATTTTATTCCTTATTCTATTATGGAAGTCTTCTAGAGTATTCCGAGTTCTACTTGGAATAGGATCCTAGAGATTTAATAGAATTAGAAAGGAATAATAGTTAATTTAGGATTGATTTATTTCTTAATTGATTATTCCTATTTTATGGGAATTTTCATAGTAATGGAAATTAATTAATCTTGGAAAGTAGAAGAGTCCTAATTTATTTTATTTCCTTATTCTATTATAGAAGTCTTCTAGAATATTTCAAGTTTTACTTGGATAGATTATTCTAGAGATTTAATAGAATTAGATAGGAAAATAAATAAATAAAAATATTAATGATATTTAATTTTATTTTTGATTTATTCGATTGACTTAATTTTCGAATTGAGTATCTTTTGGATTTATTAAAAATAAATAGATTTAAATATTGGGATTAATATTCTCGTCACATGGAGCATTCAAGAACGAAGACTGAAGACTAGAAGAAGCATACGGAGATGGAATAAAGCCATGATAGTCGGAAAATAATTTTTCTAGCATTATTTGACTATGTGCTATGTGCTTTATTACTTGTATGCATGCTTATGTGTTTAATTATGCATTAGATAGCGTATCCCTTTGTTATAAAAAGCTAAGTGGGAGAGGGGATGGAAACATTCCCATGGTCTCCATTACTGTTCTCTTGGTGACTCTTATGGACTTTTGAAGTTCGTATAGATGTGTCATTGTAGGAGAATTCTTGTAATTCCTCTTACAAGAAACATTGATTAAGTTTATCAAACAATGCCTAATTTGTCTTTCTGAAACTGACTTCAAGTCGACTCATTCTCACCCCGGGGAGTGGAATGGAGCCAGAGCCACTTGGTCATGTGGATGACACAAATTAGAGACATTCGTACCATCCTTTTGAAGGTGGATCGATTGTCTGCTCGGCTCCCTCATCTAATGAGAGATAGGGTTGTTCGCATGGTGAATCACTGGTTAGAAACTTCGAGTTTCACTTATGATTCCCCGCGTCTTGATTTACGAAATCGAATGTTTCAAGTAATTGGATGTCAATTGTAAAAATCTTTTGGTGTAGTAAACGTCCACACTATCGTGGCTTGCTGCATTGAATGGGATTTTGGAACGATTGATGTAGACAGTTATAGAAGAAAGTGAAGGATCGTGTGTTAACGTAAACGTCCACACTATCGTGGCTTGCGGTGATATGCGAGTCCCAAACAATCTTCTTAGATACTGAGTAATGGTTTACACTTAGGTACGCTCTATAGTATTCTTCCCATCGAAGTAACGCTATAGTGATGTACGACCAAAGCAAATCTAATTGCTAAATCATTTGGATGGGTAAACGTCCACACTATCGTGGCTTGCCTTATCTGATGGGATTTTAGATGTAATTAGTAATTTAATGATATTATTTGAGGGAGATAATATCGGATATTAAATTAATTGTTTGTTTAAATGTGCTTATAGGTTTAGAGAATTGCTATGAATCCACTTGAGTTAATACTTGAGGAATTTGACGCACTGGTTCCATACTGTGTTGAATGGAAAGAAGAGTTAGACATTGCTCAGACTGTAAAGGAGTACAAAGACGTACTCAGTGAAACTTGTCCTCCTGGACTCACCATTAACTCAACTGAGGATGAGATTTTTGACTTTGAAAAATGGGATAGTGCTCGTTCATTAGCCATTAATCATGATGTCAGGCTTAAACTCAAGTTGATGTTTGGACATGATGGTGAGGCTAGAAAAGAGGCGATGAGGATACTCATAAAGATCTGTTACTTCGATGAAACACTTGATCATGTTTTTGAGATGATGGATCTTTTAGACGAGTTGAAACAATCGCAAGCTCTTATAGCCAAAGCCAAAGGTTTCGGACCTAAAGGCAAGGGAAAGGAGAAGAAGACAAGGGGGTCCGGTGGTCCTAAGGGACTTGGACCAAAGGGTGGGATAAAAAAGCCTTCTGGCAAATATCCCCAAGGGAAGCAGTCTGAGTACTGGGGGTCTACATCTTATCCTCTCAAAGGTACGAATTTTTCTTTAGTCGTAAAAACATAGTCAGCGGTATTATCTACCAGAATTCTGGTGTGTAGATATGGAACCACTGACGGTATGTGCATTTTGAATGCAGGGGTTCCAGAAAACCCAGCGACTTAGAGAAGGAGAGTTCGAGTCTACACGGGCAAAAGCTGTAGAGGAGGCAGCTGTTGCGGTGGAAGACATTTATCTGCTTTAGTAGTTAAATAGGATTTCATTTCAAGTTTATTGCTTAATGTACCCTTTATTTTAGAAAGAACATTTTGTTCTGGATTTCTATTATTTATGAATGGATATTTTATTTCTTTAATCATTGGATGATTTTGATAAGAAATGATGGCATTATCTATTCTGGTACATTAGATAGCAATATATGAATGATAGATCCTAAGTCTACCACGATGCAACGAACCGTTCTATAACTTGTTTTACTTGATTAGATATGTTTCTTTATTAAATCATTATACTTGTGAATTCTTGTACTTAGTAGTATTTTCAAATAAGATTCAAAAGGTCGAAATTGATTTGATCAATTATAGTTGAAGGAATGGACCTTCCGACCTGAGAATTGAATTTGGAGGATAATACATCTAAGCAAACCTTTCTTCATAAAGGATAGAATTCGGACCTAGTATTGGAAATGATTAGATATGCAGACACATGTGTGAATTAGAAAGGCACGAGTAGTTCTTTCAAGAATACTCTATGATGGATTAGAGTACTTAATGTGCCATAAAAGCAAAGTGTTTTGACTAGTCAATGGACACAAAGCTATTATGGGGAACCATTAAAGTATATCCATTAGAAGCCTGCGACTCGGTCGCGGAGGCCATCGCCTATCTAAATAACACATAGCATAATCAAAGATTGGGATTCAATCCCAAAGGGCCGCGCCATACACTTACGTGTAGAGATGGTGCGTTGAAAATAAGAAATGGAAATCTAAAAGTAAAAGAGAACGAGTTGTTCGGAACTACCTATGTTCTATGGATATTTCTGGAGACAATAACACATTCTGTGTGATTGTAGGATATCATAGGTGAACGAAGTATTGTGTGTTCTATAGTACTATGAGCCAGAAGAACTTTCGTTCGGTTCATAGAGGAAGACTATTAGATGAACCACAAAGCCTGAACTGAATTAATACCTTGGAATGAGGGAAAGGACAAAAGACTAGGAACCAGCCAAACCGAGTAGAAGTACACCACACACTGCACCTATTGTTATTACTGTTATACACCGGGACGCCATTGCAGTGGGAGGTTGTTGAACAACCGGAGATATTCATAAGACTAGAGGAGTTCGGACTCTAGATCTAGTAAACATGAAATCGATCCCTAGCTCTGCATAAAAGCAGTACTGGATCTAAATGAGCCTACTTGGAAAGCAATAAGGATTATTGTTAAGAGGCTAGATCATTTAGAGTACAAGCTTGGTAAATCCATTTATGGATGGTTACAAAGCTATGGATCGTGGAACTTGCGAATTGATGAGATAATCCATTCAATGGATTCATCAAAAGGCAGAGACGATGGGTGTATTGGAGACGTAATGGAAACGAGGTGGTGTTTCTCGGAATTTTATGTAGATAGCATTTTATCATTGGCAACAATGTAAAGATGTTATCAGTCATAAAATAATGGTTGTCTAAATGAATCGGGATATAAGATTAAGTAGAAGTTAGAGCATGTTCTTGAGATCTTATGATCTAGGGATAAGAACATTGTGCTTCTCCTGGATATCTTATACGATTATGGTTTGTTTTAACATGCATAATTCTGAGAAAGGTCGTTGCCCTTCAGAGACAGAATATGTATATCTATCTAAGGTCATGTGTTTCGAACACATAAAGGAGACAGATGATACTAAGCAGTTTCCTACACCTCGTGTGGAAAGCTTAAATGCAATGTTAGAAAACAAGAACCTGATATCAACTATGCGGTTAGCGTAGTGGGAGGATATCAAAGTAATCTGGATAAGAAATATTCGAATGCTGTAAGAGTACTTGGATGTGCTGAATTACTAAGCAAGACGAAATTTTCTTAGATTACATATTCTCAGATTTCAAATCAGAGAAGGACCAGTGTAAGTCGATATCAGGCTATGTGTTCACTTTTGGAAAAAGGTGGAACCTTTAATATGTAAAGAGTGATAAGCAGGATGCTTCTCAGGCTCTCTCATAACCGAATAGCAGCCTCAGAGGCAGCGGAAGTTTTGGTTAGGTTCCGGGATAACCTCTAAGACTTGGATATGACTCTTAAGTTTACCAAAGGCTATTAAATAGCGGTGCATGGTAAACCGGAAATAGTCATAAGTCTAAGAAAGTGATGATAACACATAGTGCAAGTACCACCTGATACGAGTCATCGTCGAGGGAGACGACGTAGTAGTCACCAAGATAACTTCAGAGCGGCAACCTAGAGTACTCATTCACATAGTACTTCTCGGAAGTACACTTTAAGCACGTGATGAGTATGGGAACCGGGAGTTTGGAGGAAATGACTAGACCTTAGTACAAGTGGGAGATTGTTGGAGTTGTGTACTTAATGTCTAGATTTAAGTAACGGTAAACTCCCGATCATGGCATTTAATCTATTAAATTAACGAACAATTGTTTTGCGTTTAATTATCATTAATTAAATATATGCAAATTATAGTCCTGGATTTTATACGTTGTAGTTAGTATGGTGCAAGCATGGGCGCACAGAAGATCATACTATCGGTTACTCGTATTTAATCAAACAGTTGCTCACGACCTAGATGGACACGGACCTATCCATCGGTATAGTCGTTGTGTGAGAGAGAAAATAATTTATCTTAATTATTTTATCACACTTGTACACTTGGTGTATTGAGCGGATCGTTGAGATTCATCGATTAGGATTGCCGGCGATAATCGATTCGAGTCTCAGTGTATTTTATTCTTAATCCCCGATATTATTGCGAGTGTGTATATTTAATATAAGTAACTTTGATTTACCAAAGGAATTAACCGATTTAATTATTGGGTTAATTTCCGGTTAAGTTGGGTCACTATATTTTATATATGGCATGCCGTGAATAATTGACCGGACAGTGTATCCCGTAAGGGTTGATAATATCCCCGAGATGAGTTCATAAGGAATTATTGTGTAAACCTCATGAGTGGATTCGTTCCGCACAATAATTAAGGTTGAATGGTACTAGTCTCGGATTAAAGAGATGAATAAATTAATTAGCAATAAATTAATTTTATTCATGGATATTTAAATCTTAAATACACGGAATAAATAAATACTACCGGAGAAATATTATTTGATATAATATGGTTTAATATTGGGAGTGCAATTAATTTATATAGTGGAAAATAAATTAATTAATATTGATAAGGATTAATGGACTTGGGCAGTGGGCTCAATTTAATCTTCAATATTGGAAGCCCAATATTCCACCTCCTTTAGATCCCCTACGTAGCCTATAAAAGCACTACATGGCCTTCATAAATCATAAGACAAGATTATCATACTTGATATTCTAGAGAGTTGAAGGAGATCCATAGGAGTTCGATAGATCGTCGCCCACCCGACGTTCGAACGAAGTGCAAGGAATACGTGGGAAGATCCAAAAGGTCTTCAACTTGATTTCGTTTCTCCGCACAACGAATCAAAAGGTACAATCATAAACCCCTTGTGTGATTTTATGTGAATTAAATTGTGATACGTACATGAACACAAGATCCGGAAAAACGACGAACTTCGGGGACGGGGATTCGAGATCCCCGGCGAACGTTCGAAGGACCCTCGGCTGGGAGCCGAGGGGTGCGATCGAGCCCTAGGGGCGTCGATCGCGGGGCCCACACGAGGACGCCCCGGCTGGAGCCGGGGCATGCGATCGACCGCGTGGTCGATCGCCGGGCGAGCCGCGGCTGGGCCGCGGCTGGTGCGCTGGGCGCACCGCCCTCCTCGGCGGTGGCGGTGAGTCACCGGACTCACCGCCGGGGGCTGTTCGGAACAGCCCCACGGGGATGCGCGTGCATCCCCGGCGATCGCTAGGGCTAGCGATCGCGAGCCCCTTGCGGGGGCTCGGCTGGGCGCGCGGGTTCGCCCGTGCGGTGCTCGGTCGAGCTCCGGCTCGTACGGTGGTTCGCGTTCGTGGATCCGACTCGTGGGGGACTTCGGCTGGGGGCGGGCTGCGTGTCTTCGGGCGCGTAGTCTCCAAAGGTCGGACTCCTGCGGATGAGTCGGGGATCCAATCTCCGGCGACGGGATTTCGGTCGGGGTTATCGGTTCCGAATTATTTTTGATACCCCGGGATATCGATTTCCAGCAAATACTTGACGGGAAAGTGTATCCCGTAAGGGTTGATAATATCCCCGAGATGAGTTCATAAGGAATTATTATGTAAACCCTGCAGGTGGATTCATTCCGCATAATAATTAAGGTTGAATGGTACTATTCTCGGATATAAGAGATGAATAAATTAATTAGCAATAAATTAATTTTATTCATGGATATTTATATCTTAAATACACGGAATAAATAATACTACCGGAGAAATATTATTTGATATAATATGGTTTAATATTGGGAGTGCAATTAATTTATATAGTGGAAAATAAATTAATTAATATTAATGAGATTAATAGATTTGGGCTTGGGCTCAATTTAATCATTAATATTGGAAGTCCAATATTCCACCTCCTTAAGATCTCCTACGTAGCCTACAAAAGCACTACATGGTCTTCTCTATTCTCATAACTTGAAGATCACAATTCTAGAGAGAGAAAGTAGAGAGGGAGATCCATGGAGTTCGGAAGATCGTCGCCCACCCGACGTTCGAGCTAGTGCAAGGAATACGTGGGAAGGTCTCAAGGTCTTCATAGATCTCGTTTCTCCGTACAACGAGAACAAAGGTAAAATGGTTGAACCCCCTTCGATGATTTTTAATAATTAATTCGTATATGCATATGAACGAAGATCCGAGGGACGTACGAACCCAGGGATGAGGATCGACCTCGCGGTGGTGATCGAGGATCACCGGACCGCGGGAGGTCGAGAGATCCTCGCCGGGATCGAGAGGACAAACCCTCGGCTGGACGCCGAGGGTGGCGGTCGAGCCCTAGGGCTTGGACCGCCGGCGACGCACGAAGGACCCCGGCTGGACGCCGGGGGTGCGATCGAGCGCGTGCTCGATCGCGTGGGGTGGCGGGCTGGTGCCGCTACTGCTCGCACGATGAGCAGCCCCCTCCTCCGCGGACGGCGAGTCGCCGGACTCGCCGTGGGGTTGCCGTGAGCAACCCGGCGATCGGTGCGATCGCGAGCCCCTCGCGGGGGCTCGGCTAGGGCAGCCGCGGGTTCATCCCGCGGCGGGTGTTCTCGGCCGGGCTCCGGCTCGTGCGGTGGTTCGCGGTGTTTTCCGGCGAAGGGATTTTGATCGGGGTTATATTTCCGCAATTCCGTTAGCCCCGGGATATCGATTTCCAACATATACATCAAGGACTATTGTATTAAATACAATCATGCTTGAATCATATATCGAATTAAAGTATAGATAAGGAGTTCCGTATTTGCACTAAACTAGACATTTAGAATACAACTCCATCATATATTTAATATAAGTGACTTTGATTTTCCAAAGGAATTGACCGGTTTAATTATTGGGTCAATTACCGGTTAAGTTGGGTCACTATATTTTATATATGGCATGCCGTGAATTCTTGACGGGACAGTGTATCCCGGAAGGGTTGATAATATCCCCGAGATGAGCTCATAAGGATTTATTATGTAAACCTCGCGAGTGGATTTGTTCCCGCATAATAATAAAGTTGAGTGGTACTAATCTCGGATATAAGAGATGAATAAATTTATTGAGCAATAAATAAATTTTATTCATGGATATTTAAATCTTAAATACACGGAATAAATAATACTAACCGGATAAATATTATTTGATATAATATGGTTTAATATTGGGAGTGCAATTAATTTATATAGTGAAAAATAAATTAATTAATATTAATGGATTCATAGATTTGGGCTTGGACTCAATTTAATCATTAATATTGGAAGCCCAATATTCCACCTCCTTTAGATCCCCTACGTAGCCTATAAAAGCACTACATGGTCTTCACAAATCATAAGACAAGATTATCATACTTGATATTCTAGAGAGTTCGTGAAGGAGATCCATAGAGTTCGGAGGATCGTCGCCCACCCGACGTTCGAACGAGTGCAAGGAATACGTGGGAAGATTCAAAGGTCATCGATTGATCTCGTTTCTCCGAACAACGAATCGATGCTAAAAATCGTAAACACCCTTTATGATTTTTCGATTTAATTATTGAAAATACCGTAGAACAAAGATCTGAGGACGAACCCCGTAACGAGGTCGAACCGGGCGGTGGTGGCGAAGCCACCGGACCGCCGCGGCTCGAGGATCCCGTGGGGATCGAACCAAGAGCACCCCGGCTGGACGCCGGGGATGCACGATCGAGGAAACCCCGGCTGGGCGCCGGGGTGCGATCGAACCCTAGGTTCGATCGCGGGGTGGCGGCTGTTGCCGCCGCGGCTCGCTGGGCGAGCTGCCCCCTTCCCCGACGCCGGTGAGTCGTCGGACTCACCGCGGGGCTGCCCATGCAGCCCCAGCCGATCGATCGCTGCATGCGATCGATCCCATCGATCGCGATGAACGCGATCGTCGATCGCGTGAGCTCGCACCCGCGGCGGTGCGGCTGGACGTGCGCCGTCTTCGGACGTCGTTGTGCGTGCGGTCGTATCCCGGCTCGCGTGGTGGTGCTCGCGTGAACTCCGGCGAAGGGTTTTTGATCGGGCTATGGTTTCCGCAATTTTTAATAGCCCGGGATATCGAATTCCAACAAATACACGTCCAGAGTCGATAGCACATATTTGCGTCATTTGAGGCGTCTGTAGGCACAAACTCCCCAAATGACACAAACTCTCAAATTGAGTCATTTGCGGCTTTTCAGTTTACAAACGCCTCAAATGACTAGATTGATGTGAAATCGACTTTGGGCATGTATTTCAGTCCTTAATTGGATGGATCTGAACCGTTGGATGTTTTTGAAATATTTTTTGGCAGGCAAGGTCAAATTTTTGAAAAAACAAGAGCCGCGGAAGTGCTCGATCGGAGAAACCCCTAAACTCGTTGTTTCTCCGATCGAGCACTTTTGAGCCTCGTTTTTTCCCAAAATTTCACTCGACATGCAAATTCTCATTCCAACAACATCAAATGGTTCGGAATCGTCAAATTGCGGACGTAAACATGATTTGTAGTGTAAAAGAGTCATTCCAACTTAAAACAACTAGAAACCAAAAACAATAATAACCATAACATTTACCCTAAGGTTTAGAGTTACTATTTTTTTTAAGTTGGAATGACTCATTTACACTCACTTCCTATTTGTATTCGCAATTAGACAATTCCGAACCATTGGATGTTCTTGGAATGTGATTTTGCAAGTCGGGTGAAATCTTGGAAAAAAAACGAGGACCGAAAGTTCTCGATCAAAGAACCAACGTGTTTAGGGGTTTCTCCGATCGAGCACTTTTGAGCTTCTTTTTTTCCAAAAAATGGATCAAATAAGGAAAATCACATTTCTTGAACATCTAACAGTTCAGAATTTTTTTAATTGCAAATACAACTACCCGCTAGAGTCAATTACACATTTGCATCATTTGTAGGCCCAAACTCCCCAAATGACACAAACTCCTAGACTCGTTGTGTCTCCGATCGAGCACTTTCGAGCCTAATTGTTTTTCCAAATTTTCACTCGACATGCAAATTTCCACTCCAAAAACATCAAACGGTTCAGAATTTTCTAATTGCAGACGCAAATAGGAAGTGTAGTGTAAATCGACTTTGAACATGTATTTGCATCCACATTTAGACATTTGAGGCGTTTGTTATTAGAATCGCCTCAAATGCTTTAATACTATTTTTTTATTACGAAGGCATTCAAGGCGTTTCTAACTAAAAACGCATCAAATGACTCAAACCCTTAAAAATTGTTTTTTATGTTTTTTGATACTATAATGACATTTAACCATTTTATTTTATTTAGGTAAAGGTCAATCACATAGAAAGTAAAAAAGTGTATGATACAATCAGCGCATAGGGAATGAAATCCCCACCGCATCACTGAGCTAACAGACTAGCTCCCCAACTAACCAACTAAACATATAGTACTAAAGAATACAAAACCAATCACCAGGCTATATGCCATACTCTCTTCAGCGCACGTGCCTGAAGAGAATCAGGAAGTCGTAGCGAGCGGATCCTCTCCTGTATGATAGAAATCGCCTGAGAGGCCACCACTTCTGGCGACACCGAACGAGCCTAATGAATCCTAGTATTCCTCTCGAGCCAAATAAAATAGATCAGAGCAGCGAGAAGTCCACGATAAGCGCAAGATATCAAGTGTTTCCCACGCCATCGACTAGAAGCCCGTAATATAGCGTTATGCCAACTAGCACGTGGCCAAAGAAATCCCACCTCCACCTTTAATCTCCGCAAGCAATCCCGTGAGAATGGACACTCAAAGAAAAGGTGAGAGTGTGTCTCCGCGCTCTCCCCACCATAAAGCACACATGAGTCATCACCCCGACCAATCCAACGCTTATCCCTAGTCGGCAGTCGACCACGGATAGCCATCCAAAGAATGAAATAATGACGTGGGATACGTCCTGGGCCAGTCAAAAGGGCAGCCCATGGCACCTTGGGGCCCTCCGGGCGGAAAAGAGTATATGCCGAGTCAGATGTGTAGGTCCCCGATCGATGCAATGTCCACTGCACTGTATCTTTCCGCACATCTATACTTGGTAAGCCATCCATAAGATCAACGAACTCTGCCGCAAAGTCTGCAGGCCACCTCCAGACCCCATCAACTATGACCATGCTGAGTGACGCAGCCCTAGGAAGCCTCCTAATCCACGGTCCAAACTGGCACACCTCCTCCAATCGACCTAGGGGATGCCACGGGTCTCTCAAAAGAAAAAAATGTGATCCATCCCCGACCCGCATCTGTATAGCTGGTAACACAGCTGGGCGTAGCTTAAGAAGCTGTCGCCAACTCCAAGAGCATGTTTCCGGTACCTTAGCGCTCCAAAAAAGAATGCCTCCGCAGTCGATTCTCCTGAATCCAACTGACCCAAACGGATTTCGGGTCCTGACTCAGAATAGCCCAGATGTGTCTGGTCATAAGGGCCCGATTCTGAGCAGTGAGGTAACGGATACCCAGTCCACCCTCGCTAGCAGGCCGACATATATCAACCCATCGGACCTTGGCATACCCCTTGTTTCCCAACCCAAACCATAGGAATCTCCTCAGCCTCTTCTCAATCTCCTCGATAATCCCCTGGGGAAGTATGAACACACTGGCCCAGTAGATATGTAACGTACCAAGAACTGATCGGATCAGCTGTAATCGCCCTGCATAAGATAGAGTACGAGAGGTCAAAGAGCCCAGTCTAGCATCAATCCTCTGTATCAGGGGGGCACAATCCCTCAGACTCAATCGAGAGGTAATAAGAGGAACTCCCAAGTAGCGTACCGGAAGGGTCCCGACCGGGAAGTCAAAGACTGGCTGGAGTATCGACACATCACCCTGCGCCTGGATGGAGATATAAATATTACTCTTATCTACATTCGCATGTAAACCAGAGTACGCCGAGAAAATATGCACTCCCCGTCTGAGTGTAGCGATAGATACAGGGTCAGCGTGACAGACAAGTAGTAGGTCATCTACAAAACTCAGCATATAGGTCTGGGTCCTCTCACATCTCCAATGATACTGAAACTCCGGCTCAGCCTGAATCTGCCACTCCAAGATCCCATGTAAGACCTCCATCACTAGGAAAAAAAGAAACGGTGACATCGGGTCCCCCTGCCTCAATCCCCTAGCACCTCTAAAATACCCCTCAGCCGAACCATTGATGTTCACCGAGTAGGCCAGAGTAGTAAGGCACTCCATAATCCAACCGATGAACACCCGACGGAATCCCATGGTCTCCAACGTCGCCTGCACAAAGCTCCACTCCACTGTATCATAAGCCTTCATCAGATCGACTTTCAACACACATCTAGGTGGAAGTCGCCTCTGTCCGTACCCCTGCAATAGCTCCTGAGCAAGTAAGATATTATCCCCAATGCGTCTGCCAGGGACGAAGGCCGTCTGAGACCTATCAACCAAAAAAGCCATACTGGCACTCATACGATTCGAAATAATTTTCGCAATCACCTTGTACAACACATTGCAGCACGAGATGGGCCGAAAATCCTTAGGATGGTTCGGGGCAGCAACCTTCGGGATAAGTGAAATAATCGTCGAGTTAACCTCTCTAACAAGCTTCCCGGTACGGAAGAAATCTGAAATAGCTGTGAGACTCTTAGATTTAATAACTGGACAAGCTTGTTTGAAGAACGCCAAGGAGTATCCATCAGAACCCGGGGCTCTATCATCATCGAAAGCAAACAGGACATTCTGAATCTCCGCTGCAGTCACCGGCCGTACCATATACTCTGCTATCTCCCCTGTCAATCTTCTAGTCACGAAAGGACGTAAATCTCCTACCACTGGATTAGTAGACGTACCCAACAGCCCCTGAAAGAATGTCACTATCGTACTGCTAATTTGGGATGAGTCATGGACAAGCTCCCCGATAGCCGTCTCAACCTGTAATATACGCGACCGAGCACGTCGAGTCGCTATGCTCCTGAAGAAAAAGGTCGTACACTGATCATCGTCCCGTAACCATGACGTCTTCGCCCTCTGGCGTAAGTAAACCTGCTCTGACTCAACTGCCCGTGCATACAGACGACGACAGATACCATCCAACACCAGTAATGGCTCAAAGGTGGGATCAGTACTCAAACACGTCTGGACGGAGAGCAAGAACTCCCTTGCCCTTGTCACATTCGCTCCAAGATGCCCCTACCTCCTCCTCATCTGCCTGAAAACACCCTTAAGAAGCTTAAGCTTCTTAACTACTGAATACATAGGCATTCCATAAATCGGGTAGTCCCAGATACGCCTCGTCTGAGGAATAAAGTCATCCATATCAGTAATGTGGTTATCAAAACGAAACCACGCTTTGTATCCTTGACTAGCAGTCACCGGGTCCAAAAGCAAAGGCGCATGATCTGAGGTCCGGGGCGGCAACGTATGATAGATGCTCTCAGCACGATGCACAAACCAGGAAGGGTTAGCCACCACTCTATCCAGTCGACGCCACTTCCGGTCCCCCTCCTGCTGATTATGCCACGTGTACCACGGTCCGACCGTCGGTAGTGTGACCAAATCGGCTGCCGTCAGACAAGCTTTGAACTCGTCATCTGTCCCCATCGCCGCTCTACCTCCCAGAGCCTCACTCTCATCCACGATGGTGTTGAAATCCCCCAACACCACCCAATCAGTATCCTGCTAGTGCTCAGATATAGAAATAAGGTAAACCCATAATCCTTGCCTCTCGATAACCGTATTACAGCCGTATAAGAATGTGTAGAATCGTATAACCGTTGTCCTGAGCTCAGTGACTCGACAATGAATCCACTGATCAGACATATGAACCATCTGGACATCAGATAAACTCTGATCCCATCCGACCCATATACGGTTACCCGGTCCATCCACGTAATCAATAAGTCGACTCCACGAAGAAAACACCCGATCAGCTACATACGAAGACCTACTAGAAGTGACATGAGTCTCCAGAAGTGCAACGAGACCAACTGAGTTTTCCTAAATAAGATCCCGAACTGCTTGCTGATGATCCGGTTTATTCAGACCCCGAACGTTCCAACAGAGTGTACTACACATAAGGAACGACCGAAAGGGCTATTGTAGGACCCTGTGTAACTAGCTCCATAGTACCTGCCCTAGAATCTGGAGGTGCCGTGATAATCTCCTCTGCTGGAGGGCCTAAATCAATCGTTCTCGACCCCAAACTCAGATTCTCGAAACCAATCTTTCCCTCCATCCCCATACTCTCCTCAGTCTCCACATTTTTACTCGGTTCTGCTATCCCCAAATCTCTCGTGTCTTCCCCTATATTAATACCGAGGTCACCATGAATTTGCACATCAAGATCCTGAAGTGCATCAAAGGAGTTAGTAGAAGCACGCGCAGATACTACTTCCCGGATGGTCAATGGAATACCAGACAGAGCACTAGATTGTAATGAACTTCCCTTCGAATCTTTACGTTTTTTATTCCCCACTATTTTCCAGTCCGAAGCTAGCGATGTGTTTTTAATAGCAACCATTTCCTGCCGAGCTCCAGCCGGCCTATGTTGCTGTTGATTACGATTAGCGTTTTGCACCGGCTGCTTTGGTTCATAGCGAACCACTGGCTTGGTGGTAACCGGCTTTAACTTCCTTGGGCAGTTATCACCATTATGTCCGAAGGTATCACACTCCATGCACCGTGTCGGCCTCCATTCATATTCAATTCCTACACGACAACTACCTTTATAACCTCCCTCCTTCTTAGTTGGCTTTAAGAGCATCACATGGTCCCGAAACTCCGAATCAATATTCATCATAACGCATACACGAGCATAGTCCAACCGAGTAAAAGAGGCGGTAATAGCATCGGGGTACAACGGGATTCCGATCGCACTAACAACCCTAAAAAGACCAATCGATGTCCAGTATTCAAGTGGGAGGTTACGTAGTTTAATCCAGACAGGAATATCACGATGAGTGAGTTTATCCATCGACATACCTTCACGCCATTTTTGGAGGAAAAGTGTGTTGGAGTTGTGTACTTAATGTCTAGATTTAAGTATCGGTAAACTCCCGGTCATAGCACTTAACCTATTTAATTAATAAATAATTATTTGCATTTAATTATTATTAATTAATTATGCAAAATTATAGTCCTGGATTCTATACGTTGTAGTTAGTATGGTGTGCGACGCCACACAGAAGATCATACTATCGGTCACTCGTATTTAATCAAACAGATGCTCACGACCTAGATGGACCCAGACCAATCCATCGGTATAGTCGTTGTGTGAAAGAGAAAATAATTTATCTTAATTATTTTATCACACTTGTACACTTGGTGTATTGGGCGGATCACTTGAGATTTATCGATTAGGATTGCCTTTGATAATCGATTTAAATCTCAGAGTATTTTATTCTCAATCCCCGATACTATTGCGGGTGTGTATATTTAATATTGGAGACTTTGATTTTCCAAAGGAATTAATCGATTTAATTATTGGGTTAATTACCGGTAAAATTGGGTCGCTATATTTTATATATGACATGCCGTGAATACTTGACGGGAAAGTGTATCCCGGAAGGGTTGATAATATCCCGAGATGAGTTCATAAGGAATTATTGTGTAAACCTCATGAGTGGATTCGTTCCGCACAATAATAAAGGTTGAACGGTACTAGTCTCGGATATAAGAGATGAATATAATTTATTGAGCAATAAATAAATTTATTCATGGATATTTAAATCTTAAATACACGGAATAAATAATACTACCGGAGAAATATTATTTGATATAATATGGTTTAATATTGAGAGTGCAATTAATTTATATAGTGGAAAATAAATTAATTAATATTGATAAGGATTAATAGATTTGGGCTGGGCTCAATTTAATCTTCAATATTGGAAGCCCAATATTCCACCTCCTTTTGATCCCCTACGTAGCCTATAAAAGCACTACATGGTCTTCACAATTCATAACTTAACCTACGCCAATCATAAAGTCTTGAAGAGTGAAGGAGATCCATAGGAGTTCGATAGATCGTCGCCCACACGACGTTCGGACGAGGTGCAAGGAATACGTAGGAAGATCGCAAGGTCATCAACACGTTAATTCGTTTCTCCGCACAATGAATCGAGGTAATATAATCATAAACCCCCTCTATGATTATATGTTCGTTTAATTGTGATATATACATGAACAAGACGATCCAGGAAAACGACGAACCTCGGGGATGGGGATTCGAGATCCCCGGCGAGGATCGAAGGGGCGGCCGAACCCTAGGGTTCGACCGCCGCATACGCGCGACGAGGGGCATGCGATCGACTTCGGTCGATCGCTGGGGTGCCACGGGCTGGTGTCGTGGCGGACCCCAGCCGCCCTCGACGGCGGCGTGCGCTCGAAGGGGGCCCCGGCTGAAGCCGGGGCAAGCGATCGACATGGTAGTCGATCGCTAGGGCAGCCGCGGCTGGGCCGCGGCGGGTCAGCTGGGCTGACCGTCCTCCCCTCGACGGCGGTGGCGGTGAGTCGCCGGACTCACCGCCAGGGGCTGCTCCGAACAGCCCCGCGGGGATGCCGTGCATCCCCGGCGATCGCATGCACGCGATCGCGAGCCCGCGGTGGGGCTCGGCTAGGGTTTCGGCCGCGGGTTCATCCCGCGGCGATGCTCGGGTCGAGCTCCGGCCATCGTGGCGTTCGCGTTCGGTTTCCGGCGATGGGGTTTCGGTCGGGTTATCGGTTCCGTATAATTTTTGATAGCCCGGGACATCGAATCCCAACAATTGGTATCAGAGCGTTTGGTTTCGTGTTCATGTATATGTTCGATTATTGTTCTACCTTGCAGGGATTTCCGGCTATCATGGTTGGATTTAATTATTGTGTTAATAAATTATCATGATTATTCGTTTATTAATCTCTCGGACATGTCGAGATTCGTTTTGTGTGGTTGAATGTTTGTAATAGTAAAAATTCGGGGGTTGACCGAATTTAGGATTTATTATTACGTTCTATGTTTTCCGGAAAATGTATAGGGTCGATTTCATGTATAGAATCGATACCGGAATTGTAAATTTATTTCTTGTAATTTATCTACATTGGATCGATGCCGAGTTGACCGCCGGAGAACGCGTGTGACGAAGAAGACGAAGAGGGCTAGTGCTCGGGATCGATCATGAGATCGATCCCATGGAGATCGATCGCGGGGGCTGTCCGCGACGCTCCTTGGCCACGCCGGCCACCGATGGTGGTGGCGCGTGGGCTGGGGTGGCGGCGGCGGTGCTCCCGGCCGGCGATCGAGGTGGATGAGGGCGCGGGGTCCTCGTGATCTCGTGCTTCTCCCACCAAGATTCACTTTCCTAAATTAATTCGGTTTTCCTATTTGAGTGATCTTCCTTTTAGGAAACTCTCATGGATTAGGAAAAGAATTAATTGGAATTGATTTTATTCCTATTGTTTATTTTTATCATGGAGATATTCATGGATTAGGAATCTAATTAATTTGGTATTAATTTATTTCCTATTTGATTATTCCTATTTGGGAATTTTCATTAGATGGAAATTAATTAATCATGGAAAGTAGAAGAGTCCTAATTTATTTTATTTCCTTATTCTATTATAGAAGTCTTCTAGAATATTCCAAGTTTTACTTGGATAGATTATTCTAGAGATTTAATGGAATTAGATAGGAAAATAAATAAATAAAAATATTAATAATATTTAATTTTATTTTTGATATATTCGATTGACTTAATTTTCGAATTAAGTAACTTTTGGATTAATTGAAAATAAATAGATTTAAATATTGGGATTAATATTCTCGTCACATGGAGCATTCAAGAACGAAGACTGAAGACTAGAAGATGCATATGAAGATGGAATAAAGCCATGATAGTCGGGGAAAATAATTTTCTAGCATTATTTTGACTATGTGATACTATGTGCTTTATTGCTTGTATGCATGCTATATGTGTTTACTTTATGCACTAGATAGCGTATCCCTTTATTATAAAAAAGCTAAGTGGGAGAGGGAATGGAAACATTCTCATGGTCTCCATTGCTATTCTCTTGGTGACTCTTATGGACTTTCAAAGTTCGTATAGACGAGTCATTGGAGGAGAATTCTTGTAATTCCTTTTACAAGAAACATTGATCGAGTTTATCAAACAATGCCTAATTTGTCTTTCTGAAACTGACTTCAAGTCGACTCATTCTCACCCCGGGGAGTGGAATGGAGCCAAAGCCACTTGGTCATGTGGATGACACAAATTAGAGACTCTCGTACCATCTTTTGAAGGTGGATCGATTGTCTGCTCGGCTCCCTCATTTATGAGAGATAGGGTCGTTCGCATGGTGAGTCACTGGTTAGAAACTTCGAGTTTCACTTATGATTCTCCGCGTCTTGGTTTGCGAGAATCCAATGGATCGAGTAAAAGGATGTCAATTGTTGACGCTACCGTCGTTTGAGTAGCGCAAAATAAATTTATAAGAACCTAAAGCTTTTCACCAACAACAAGTATTAGTGGTAAGTATTAGGTGTCGATCCCACGAGGAGTTTATTGTTATTTTCTCACGGCGTTGCCCAATGTGGGTTGTCACGATTTTAGAAAGTGTTTTGAGTGAATGACCGAACAACTAAAATAACTAAAAACAAATAATAAATAAACTGAAAATAAAAGCAAGAAATAAAAATACTCAGCTACAGAACTTGACTAATAACGGAAATAAACTACTCAACTACTGAACTCGACCAAACTGTAAAACAGAGCATCTGGGCACAGTCGTCACCTTATCTACCTGATCAAGTTTCTACTGTTCATCGGCACGTAAGATTTTGCTAACAGCTTTATCTTTCGGTTATAGGTTTTCCAATTAAAGTATAAACGCCCCTATGTTGTCACGCACGCAAATACCCCAACCCTTATTCACTCTTTCGGTTTAAAGTCTCACTAGATCTCTCTCAGTAAAACCCCTAGTATTAATCAATTCGACACTATGTTAGCCGACATGAGTCTAAGTTGATCAAACCGCCTTAATATCTAAGCGAACCCAAAATGGCCAATAGCATGCCCGGACAGACCCGAGTCATACGACCACATCTCCAGCAACATGTAATACTATGCGGACGCCAAGTCTCCCTGCACGTTGATCCGCGTATGTGTGTGTTAGGTGAAAAGGGGTTCCTACTGGCTACTGTACGTTGCCCAAGTCCCTAACATGCCTGTAGATACTACCCTGTTGAATCGGGAATAAAACTAAGTTAGTTGCTATAATCAAAAGTCTCTCAGTATTTTAGAAATCAGGTCGACCAAGTTCAGACGTTGCCCAGGCGCAGATTAACTAGCTACGCATGAACAAACATAAAATAAATAAAATAAAATAAAAAGAGAACATGCTGGAATTAAACTAAGAATTCAAAGTAACAATTGTTTTGAATTAACAGAAATTAAAAAACAAAAATAAAAGCATAAAATAAATCGAAATTGCCCAGCTATGCCCGAAGGCGATAGCCGGCGAGAACTCGTCTTCCTCTTCCTCCAATCTTCTTCGTGCTCTTCTATGTATGGTGGTATATGATTCTATGTGTATAGCCTCGTGATTTCTAGGGTATGATATATATTTATAGGTGCTGGAAGTCTTGGGCTCCAAGTAAAATCGCTGCCTTGATCAGATTAATTGAGATAAGGAAATAAAAGATTCTTTCCTTATCCTTCCCTTAAAAATAGGGATCCTGTCGCGTCCTTGACCAATTCCGTGTAGATATAGGACTCAATCTGATGTAGAGACGTGTTGGACAATGACTCTAACGTTGGATGAGAGTCCATATTTGATACTTCTATGAATCTGGTCGCCTTTTAAGACTCCATAACTCCCAGGACTCTTTGTACACTACTTGCTCAACGTCCGTCTCTGGTCAACTCTGATCTTTGTCCAACTTCTTTACTTCGTACGGTACTTGGTCAAGCTTCGGTCTTGATCACTTCCTGACTTTGGCCAATATGACATGGGTGTTCGGGTCAGGCTAACTTGCTCAACCAGCATACTTGCTCAATGCGGCGATTTCTTTCCAAATGTGCGTCTTTTCACGTTTCACCTGCATAACTTGACCATACACTCCAAATGTGCCCTCCCAGACACAAGGAAAGTGAAAACAACTAAAAAGACTCGATTAACTTGACTCAAAAGTACTAAAAATGAGCCAAAAATATGGCTCATCACACGCACACACTTTAATTACGCTTGTCCTCAAGCGTGTGGTATGACTCGCGCTGCTCAAGTAGAAAACAAGGGAGGGAGGGAAAGAAATAAATAGAAGACACTAGCATGCTTTTCAGAATACAACATTGATCAAGTAAACAGATAGTCAAAATCATAGTCCAAGGGATGCATAAAAAAACAGTCAAGACGCTGCAATAGGATTTTTGGTTCTCTCCCTTAGTGTTTTTCTCATATAGTGTATGGGTAGTGTATCACTCAATTCTGTTTTGGAATGCGCTCTGCCCTGGGCTTGACCAATTTCTGACCTATGAAAATCTTTAGTTGAGCTGGGCATATCATCAGGACTTGCTCGGGTTTTTGTGTAGGCTGTATTGGGCATATCTCCATGTTGACCGTAGGCAGTGTTGCTTATTTTAGTTAGCAACTTTTTTCTACCTCTAATTCACTCCCCTTCTTACGGGCCTTAGCACACCCCGTTTATTCTGGCGTTGTTTTTTTTTTTTTTCTTTTTTTTTTTAACTTGATCAACCAGTTCGCAGGATTTGCTTGCTGCCACTGACAAGTTTTTTGTTTTTTTTTTTTGTGAAAACTTCTTTCTGACTTGCCCCTTTTATGTACTCGGGCACATTTTCATGTTGGTCAGAGTTTCCCCCAGGTGATCAAAGAACAGGCTAGACTCAAGGGGCTATCAAGGGTCTTCTTTATTTATTGACAAAAATGAACAAAAATTGCCTAAGTCATCTAATACCTCAACTCAACAATCAAATCACACAAGCAGAAATAAGGCAAACCTCAGCATTACGGCATTCCAAACAAACTCTCAAGAAAGAAATATATTCATAACGTTGGCTCAAATCTCACGGCTACCTAATTGCAGTTCCATCGTCCCAAATTTGATGCATAGACTAATAATTTTGAAAATTTGTTCAAATTGACCAAGTATATTCATCAAGCATACGACACGACCAAGGACAGGGGTTTCTCCTACCCGTTCCCCCACTCACACACTTTGCCTCCGGCAAAGTGGGTGAAATAGTAATAAGATTGGGCAGGGACTTCCCTTGACATAAAACTCCAACTCCAAACGACGTTGGCGCACCTCTCCACTCACACACTTTGCCTTGGGCAAAGTGTGTCAATGAAGAGATCAACCCTTGACTCGAAAGAAAAGAGAAGGGAAAGAAATAAAAGAAAAACAAGTGGGAGGGCAAGTGAGGAGGAGGTAAAGTTAAGGTAAAACCTGAATTGAGCAATGGGTGAAGTGGACCATTATGATTTCAGCAGCTCTACGTGGTCATCTTTGCATGTTGCCCTGATGCTTAGGACTACGCCTTCAGTCAGTAACTTGGGCATGACTACCCAGACCTTGACTTCTCTCCAGTGGTCATCCTTGCGACTTCAGGGAACTCATCCATCTTCTATCGTAAACTGTTGAAAGTTGATCAAGTAGCCTTGCGGTATGCTCAAGTAACTACCCTTATGCCTCCTTGACCTGCACATCAAAAAACAAACAAACCCTTTCTCCTTTCGGATTCAGACAAGTCAAAGTTCTCTATTCGATTTTATTTAAAATAAAAGAAAAGAAAACTAAAATAATATACAAGAAATACCAGGTTGCCTCCTGGTCAGCGCCTCAGTTATCGTCATGGGCATGACGTGATGTATGCTTACCATTCTTCACGAAGAAAGGGCTTGAGCTTCTCCTCGTTATGGCCATATGAGGCCTTCAGACACTTGAGTAAATCTGTGAAGTTTCTCATCATCCATCCATGTAAAGTGCCTTGTGGTTTGACCAAACCAAACTGTACTTGCACGTTGGTCAGGGGCGAATTGCTCTTCTCTTCTGAATATTGGGTGAACAACCCTTGTGTCTTCCTTTCTGAACCTTCGCTTGAAACATCACTATTGATCTCCCCGATAGTATTAACTTGTCCAAAGTAGAGATATTTCGTGTGCTTGGGCAATATCTTCGATTTTCGCTCGGGTGTCCGCTTAAAGGATGGCTCCAATCTCTCCCCTCGGACATCATTCTCAATTTGCCTCGTCTGCATTAAAATATCAGATGGTTGTAACATACCAATATGAAATACCTCGTGTTTCTTCACTTGGACAATATCAAGTTTCTGCTCTTGGGCAAGTTGCTCATCTTGGGCAGGTTGCTCTTCTGCTGCAGGTTGCTCTTCTGCTGCAGGTTGCTCCTCTTGGTGGTTGTAATGCCCATAACCAAAATTAGGTGTGTTGGTCAGGGCATACTGGTCGTAGTCATTCTGTTCGTCTTGACCATAACTGTGTATTGGCCAACCTACGTGTCTTCCCTCATAGTGTAGTAGTGGGCGCTGGTCATGATCAACTTCATTTGTTTCGACTGCTTTGAGTGGTCTTGTGGCCGTAATCTCCACGAGTTTCTCAATGGTCCCGCAAAGTTTATCAATTTTATCTTCGGCATACATGGGCATAGCAGTTGTCTGCTTGGGAAAGTAGTCTTCATCTTCACGGGATCCTTCGGCCAAGTCTTTCAATATTTTGAACGCCTCACTTGCAGTTTTATCAAGAATAGAACCTCCACATGTAGCATAAATCATCATTCTTTCTTGTCCCCTCAGTCCGGATCTGAAGAATTGGATCAATTCATGATCCAGAAATAGACGATATGGGCATAGTGCTTGAATCTCATTGAATCGTACCCAATAGTCGTAGAATGATTCTCCTGTGCCCATTTTGATGTTGTAAATCATCTTCTTGATCTGCATGATCCGAGATATGGGGAAGTGCTTCTTCAAGAATTGATGTTGGAGCTGCTTCCATGTTGTAATTTCGCCCCTGGGCAAGGTGTATAGCCATTCTCTTGCCTCATCAACAAGGGAGAAAGGAAAAGCTAATAGCCGGATGTACTCTGCCAGGTTTCCCATGGCAGGTATAGTCCCACATGCTAGCTCAAAATTTCGCACATGTAATTGAGGGTCCTCCCAGGGCATATCGCTGAACTTGGGCAACAGCTGCAGAAAACTGGGATTCATTGACCAATCTGTAGTGATGTTAGGCAAAGTTATGCCCACGAGTTTAAAGTCTAAAGAGTTAGGGAGCCTCGGTTCCCTCAATGTCTTCTCTAGGTTGTTCACGTCATCCATCATCTTTTTGTCCTCTGCTCAAGTAGTGATCTTGGGCAAAGGTGGTTCTATGGGCTGCACGTGCTGCTTGACCTGCTTTCCTCGTCCTGCTCCTTGCTGTCCTCTTTGGTCAACCTAGAACAAAAACAAAAAAAATTGCAAGTCAAATAGCACAAAGAAAATAACTAGAATATAAACTCCCCGGCAACGGCGCCAATTTTGACGCTACCGTCGTTTGAGTAGCGCAAAATAAATTTATAAGAACCTAAAGCTTTTCACCAACAACAAGTATTAGTGGTAAGTATTAGGTGTCGATCCCACGAGGAGTTTATTGTTATTTTCTCACGGCGTTGCCCAATGTGGGTTGTCACGATTTTAGAAAGTGTTTTGAGTGAATGACCGAACAACTAAAATAACTAAAAACAAATAATAAATAAACTGAAAATAAAAGCAAGAAATAAAAATACTCAGCTACAGAACTTGACCAATAACGGAAATAAACTACTCAACTACTGAACTCGACCAAACTGTAAAACAGAGCATCTGGGCACAGTCGTCACCTAATCTACCTGATCAAGTTTCTACTGTTCATCGGCACGTAAGATTTTGCTAACAGCTTTATCTTTCGGTTATAGGTTTTCCAATTAAAGTATAAACGCCCCTATGTTGTCACGCACGCAAATACCCCAACCCTTATTCACTCTTTCGGTTTAAAGTCTCACTAGATCTCTCTCAGTAAAACCCCTAGTATTGATCAATTCGACACTATGTTAGCCGACATGAGTCTAAGTTGATCAAACCGCCTTAATATCTAAGCGAACCCAAAATGGCCAATAGCATGCCCGGACAGACCCGAGTCATACGACCACATCTCCAGCAACATGTAATACTATGCGGACGCCAAGTCTCCCTGCACGTTGATCCGCGTATGTGTGTGTTAGGTGAAAAGGGGTTCCTACTGGCTACTGTACGTTGCCCAAGTCCCTAACATGCCTGTAGATACTACCCTGTTGAATCGGGAATAAAACTAAGTTAGTTGCTATAATCAAAAGTCTCTCAGTATTTTAGAAATCAGGTCGACCAAGTTCAGACGTTGCCCAGGCGCAGATTAACTAGCTACGCATTAACAAACATAAAATAAATAAAATAAAATAAAAAGAGAACATGCTGGAATTAAACTAAGAATTCAAAGTAACAATTGTTTTGAATTAACAGAAATTAAAAAACAAAAATAAAAGCATAAAATAAATCGAAATTGCCCAGCTATGCCCGAAGGCGATAGACGGCGAGAACTCGTCTTCCTCTTCCTCCAATCTTCTTCGTGCTCTTCTATGTATGGTGGTATATGATTCTATGTGTATAGCCTCGTGATTTCTAGGGTATGATATATATTTATAGGTGCTGGAAGTCTTGGGCTCCAAGTAAAATCGCTGCCTTGATCAGATTAATTGAGATAAGGAAATAAAAGATTCTTTCCTTATCCTTCCCTTAAAAATAGGGATCCTGTCGCGTCCTTGACCAATTCCGTGTAGATATAGGACTCAATCTGATGTAGAGACGTGTTGGACAATGACTCTAACGTTGGATGAGAGTCCATCTTTGATACTTCTATGAATCTGGTCGCCTTTTAAGACTCCATAACTCCCAGGACTCTTTGTACACTACTTGCTCAACGTCCGTCTCTGGTCAACTCGGATCTTTGTCCAACTTCTTTACTTCGTACGGTACTTGGTCAAGCTTCGGTCTTGATCACTTCCTGACTTTGGCCAATATGACATGGGTGTTCGGGTCAGGCTAACTTGCTCAACCAGCATACTTGCTCAATGCGGCGATTTCTTTCCAAATGTGCGTCTTTTCACGTTTCACCTGCATAACTTGACCATACACTCCAAATGTGCCCTCCCAGACACAAGGAAAGTGAAAACAACTAAAAAGACTCGATTAACTTGAATCAAAAGTACTAAAAATGAGCAAAAAAATATGGCTCATCAATTGTAAAAATCTTTTGGTATAGTAAACGTCCACACTATCGTGGCTTGCTATACTGGATGGGATTTTGGAACGATTGATGTAGACAGTTTTAGAAGGGAGTAAAGGATCCGTGTATCAACGTAAATGTCCACACTATCGTGGCTTGCGGTGATATGCGACTCCCAAACGAACTTCTTGGTACTGAGTAATGGTTTACACTTATGTACGCTTCATAGTATTCTTCCCATCGAAGTAACGCTATCGATGATGTACGACCGAAGCAAATCTAATTACGAAATCATTTGGGTGGGTAAACGTCCACATTATCGTGGCTTGCCTTACCTGATGGGATTTTAGATGTAGTTAGTAATTTAATGATATTATTTGAGGGAGATAATATCGGACATTAAATTAATTGTTTGTTTATATGTGCTTATAGGTTTAGAGAGTAGCTATGAATCCACTTTCTGTGATACTCAAGGAACATAAACTCACTGGTCCCAATTACATTGATTGGAAGAGAAATTTAGACATTGTCCTGACTGCTGAAGAGTACAAATTTGTACTCCATGAGTTATGCCCTGCTGAGCCCACGGCTGCCTCGACTGATGAGGAAAAAGAAGCATATCGGAAGTGGAAAAAGGCTGATGAAATGGCTAGGTGTTATATTTTGGCTTCCATGTCAAATGTACTCCAAACCCAACATGAGCCGATGGACACTGCCTATGATATGATGTTCAACCTCAAGGAGATGTTTGGGGAGCAAGATCGTGCGGCTAGGCAAGAAGCCATGAGAGTCCTCATGTCGACTACTCAGTCTGAAGGAACGCCCGTTGGGGAGCACATTCTTAAGATGATGAGTTTGTTGAATGAACTTGAGGTCCTAGGAGCTTCTATTGATGGTGAGACGCAAGTCGACATCATACTCCAGTCTCTGGCCCCTAGTTTTGAGCAGTTTCGTATGAGCTATAATATGGGTAAACTATCTTATACTCTTGCGCAACTCCTGACTAAACTAAAGGCGGCAGAGGGGATCTACAAGAAGGGCAAGTATCAAGCGCTTGTAGCTACCAAGTCCAAAAGCTTGAAAGCTGTTGGAGGTAGGGGCAAGAAAAGGAAGCAAGCCTGGAAACCCAGTGGTGCCAAGAGGAATGGACCACGAGTGGGGGCTAGTAAGCCAAGGGGCAAGTGCTTCCGATGCAACAAGTCTGGACACTGGAAGTCTGAATGTCCTCTCAGAGGTACGAATTTTTCTTTAGTCGTAAAAACATAGTCAGCGGTATTATCTACCAGAATTCTGGTGTGTAGATATGGAACCACTGACGGTATGTGCATTGTTTTAAATGCAGGGGTTCCAGAAAACCCGACGACTTAGAGAAGAAGAGTTCGAGTCTACATGGGCGAAGCTGTTGGGGTAGCAGCGGTTGCAGTGGAAGATATTTATCTGCTTTCAGTAGTTTAGGATTTCATTTCAAGTTATTGCTTTATGTACCCCTTATTTTGAAAAGAACTTTTGTTCTGGTTTTTCTTTATTAATGAATGGATATTTATTTCTTTAATCATTCAGTGATTTAGATAAGAAATAATGGTGTTATCTATTCTGGTACATTTTAGATAGCAATATATGAATGATGAATCCTTAGTCTACCACGATGCAACAAACCGTTATGTATAACTTGTTTTACTTATTAGATGTATTTCTTTACTAATCATTATGCTTGTGAATTCTTGAATTCGGACAAGCATTGAGAATGATTCATGATTAATGCAGTAACATGTGTAATTAGAAAGGTACGAGTCGTTCTTTCAAAGAATACTCGAAGATGGATTAGAATACTTGATGTGCCATAAAAGCAAAGTGTTTTTCAGTAGACACAAAGCTATTATGGGGAACCTTCAAAGTATATCCATTGGAAGCCTGTGCCTTGTTCGCAGAGGCTGTCACCTATCTAAATAACACATAGCATAAATCAAATATTGAGATTAAGTCTCAAAGGACTGCACCATACACTGGAGTGTGGAAATGGTGTGTCAGGAATAAGAAATGGAATTCTAATAGTAAAAGGACAAGTTTGTACGGAACTACCTATGTTCTGTGGATAATTCTGGATACAACGGCACATTCAATGTGGTTGTAGAATATCCTAGAAGAACAAGTAATTGTATGTTCAATAGTACTATGAACCAGAGGGGTGTCCTCGCCCGGTTCTTAGAGGAAGACTATTAGATGAACTACAATGCCCTAACTGACAAGGTACTTTAAAATGAGGAAAAGGAAAGACTGAGAACCAGCCTAACCGAGTAGTAGTACACCACTAACTGCACCTAATGTTATTACTGTTATACACCAGAACGCCATTGCAGTGGGAGGTTGTTAAGCAACCGGAGATGTTCATAAGACTGGAGGAGTTTTGAACTCTGGATCTAGTAGACATGAAATCGATCCCTAGCTCTGCATAAGGGGCAGTACCAATCTAAATGTGCCTGCTTGGATAGCAATAAGTATTATTGTTAAGAGGCGAGATCATTTAGAAGTACAAGCTTAGTGAATCCATTTATGGATTATCACAAAGCTGAAAATTGTGGAACTTGCGAATTGATGAGATAGTCCATTAGATGGATTCATCAAAGGGCATAGACAAGGAAAGGTGTATTGGAGACGTAATGGAAACAAGGTGGTGTTTCTCGTAATTTTATGTAGATAACGCTTTATCATTGGCAACAATGTAAAGGTATTGTCAGACATAAAATAGAGGTTGTCTAAATAAATCAAGATACAAGATTAAGATGAAGTTAGATCATGTTCTTAGAATCTTTCGATCTCTAGACAAGAACATTTGTACTTCTCTTAAGATATCTTATGCAATTATGGTTTGTTTTAAACATGCATAATTCTGAGAAAGGTTATTGCCTTTCGGGAACAGAATGCATCTATCTAAAGGTATGTGTCTTGAGCACATGAAGGAGATAGATATAGACAAAGCTGTTTCGTACACTTCGGGTGTGGAAAGCTTTATAGATGCAATGTTGAAAAAACAGGAACCTGATATCAACTATGCGGTCAGCGTAGTGGGAGGATATCAAAGTAATCTTGACAAAAGATATTCGAATGCTGTAAGAGTACTTTCGAGGTACTGGCTTACGAAGCAATGCGAATTCTTCATGGATTACAGTTTCTCAGATCCAAAATCTTAAAGAAAGACCAGTGTAAGTTGATATCAGGCTATGTGTTCACTTTTAAAAGAGGTGGAACCTAAAGATGAAAGAGTGATAAGCATGATGCTTCTCGGACTCTATCATAAACCGAATAGCAGCCTCAGAGGCAGCGGAAGTTTTTGGTTAGGTTCCGGAATGACCTCTGAGATTGGATATGATTCTTGGTTCACCAAAGGCTATGTATATAGCGGTGCATAGTAAACAGGAAGAATTCATAAGTTCAAAAGGTGATGATAACACATAGAGCAAGTACCACCTGATTCGAGTCATCGTCTAGGGAGACGACGTAGTAGTCACCAAGATAACTTCAGAGCGGCAACCTAAATTGCTCATTCACATAATACTTCTGGGAAGTATGACTTAAGCACGTGATGAGTATGGGAGTCGGGAGTTTGGAGGAAATGACTAGACCTTAGTACAAGTGGGAGATTGTTGGAGTTGTGTACTTAATGTCTAGATTTAAGTATCGGTAAACTCCCGGTCATAGCACTTAACCTATTTAATTAATAAATAATTATTTGCATTTAATTATTATTAATTAATTATGCAAAATTATAGTCCTGGATTCTATACGTTGTAGTTAGTATGGTGTGCGACGCCACACAGAAGATCATACTATCGGTCACTCGTATTTAATCAAACAGATGCTCACGACCTAGATGGACCCGGACCAATCCATCGGTATAGTCGTTGTGTGAAAGAGAAAATAATTTATCTTAATTATTTTATCACACTTGTACACTTGGTGTATTGGGCGGATCACTTGAGATTTATCGATTAGGATTGCCTTTGATAATCGATTTAAATCTCAGAGTATTTTATTCTCAATCCCCGATACTATTGCGAGTGTGTATATTTAATATTGGAGACTTTGATTTTCCAAAGGAATTAATCGATTTAATTATTGGGTTAATTACCGGTAAAATTGGGTCGCTATATTTTATATATGACATGCCGTGAATACTTGACGGGAAAGTGTATCCCGGAAGGGTTGATAATATCCCGAGATGAGTTCATAAGGAATTATTGTGTAAACCTCATGAGTGGATTCGTTCCGCACAATAATAAAGGTTGAACGGTACTAGTCTCGGATATAAGAGATGAATATAATTTATTGAGCAATAAATAAATTTATTCATGGATATTTAAATCTTAAATACACGGAATAAATAATACTACCGGAGAAATATTATTTGATATAATATGGTTTAATATTGAGAGTGCAATTAATTTATATAGTGGAAAATAAATTAATTAATATTGATAAGGATTAATAGATTTTGGCTGGGCTTAATTTAATCTTCAATATTGGAAGCCCAATATTCCACCTCCTTTTGATCCCCTACGTAGCCTATAAAAGCACTACATGGTCTTCACAATTCATAACTTAACCTACGCCAATCATAAAGTCTAGAAATATTATTTGATATAATATGGTTTAATATTGAGAGTGCAATTAATTTATATAGTGGAAAATAAATTAATTAATATTGATAAGGATTAATAGATTTGGGCTGGGCTCAATTTAATCTTCAATATTGGAAGCCCAATATTCCACCTCCTTTTGATCCCCTACGTAGCCTATAAAAGCACTACATGGTCTTCACAATTCATAACTTAACCTACGCCAATCATAAAGTCTTGAAGAGTGAAGGAGATCCATAGGAGTTCGATAGATCGTCGCCCACACGACGTTCGGACGAGGTGCAAGGAATACGTAGGAAGATCGCAAGGTCATCAACACGTTAATTCGTTTCTCCGCACAATGAATCGAGGTAATATAATCATAAACCCCCTCTATGATTATATGTTCGTTTAATTGTGATATATACATGAACAAGACGATCCGGGAAAACGACGAACCTCGGGGACGGAGATTCGAGATCCCCGGCGAGGATCGAAGGGGCGGCCGAACCCTAGGGTTCGACCGCCGCATACGCGCGACGAGGGGCATGCGATCGACTTCGGTCGATCGCTGGGGTGCCACGGGCTGGTGCCGTGGCGGACCCCAGCCGCCCTCGACGGCGGCGTGCGCTCGAAGGGGGCCCCGGCTGAAGCCGGGGCAAGCGATCGACATGGTAGTCGATCGCTAGGGCAGCCGCGGCTGGGCCGCGGCGGGTCAGCTGGGCTGACCGTCCTCCCCTCGACGGCGGTGGCGGTGAGTCGCCGGACTCACCGCCAGGGGCTGCTCCGAACAGCCCCGCGGGGATGCCGTGCATCCCCGGCGATCGCATGCACGCGATCGCGAGCCCGCGGTGGGGCTCGGCTAGGGTTTCGGCCGCGGGTTCATCCCGCGGCGATGCTCGGGTCGAGCTCCGGACATCGTGGCGTTCGCGTTCGGTTTCCGGCGATGGGGTTTCGGTCGGGTTATCGGTTCCGCATAATTTTTGATAGCCCGGGACATCGAATCCCAACAAAGTGGCTGCCCTGTAAGTATCCACGGTCCACCCCTCAAGTACTATTCGCATATCCTCCTCTGTCTGAAATTTAAAAAAGAAAAAGCCGTTCTCCATCGCCTTCACCTCTACCACTCCTTTCCATATTGAACTTACGAACCGCTTAGTAGTCTGATATCCAATTTTGTTACCCAAAAAGTATCCAACCAATGTCTGCTCCCATCGTCGACTACCCTCCTGAACATTTTCCCACGTAGGTCGGACAAAAACTTGGCCATTATTAATTTCCGGTGCTATGTATTGTAGTGAAATTCTGGACGGTTTAAGTGGACGCCATGGTTCAGCGATCTCATAAGGTTGCGATGTGTTAATTTTGATACCTCCAATAAACAATTGGTTCATCAAGGTACGATCCGTGATAGAGGTAGCGTCCTGCGTTTCAGAAGTCACAGGCGATTGATTCTAGAGAAATTTATACTCAGTCCTAGCTTCAGTATTCTCCACATCAGTATAAGGATTCAACTCAATCGGAGAAAACGGTTTGACCCCGCTGTGTGATTCAGTAGGTTCATGGACATGGTGTTCCCCGATTACGTTCATAAAATTGGGTTTAGGGTTCGAGTTACCCTCTTTCCAATTACTTCCATTAGAACAAGACATAATAGGGTTCGAGTCCCCCTCTGGTGTTTTGAAATCCGAATTAAAATTATTTAAAATAGTACCTGGAGTCGCATCCTTATAATTAACTGAAAAAGGGTTTAGCCCAGACCCTCCCAGAAAAGATTCGAGCAGCATTGGGTCAATCACACGTGACTTAATAGGTTTTGAATTGGCTTTCAATGTTACCATATTTGTATCCATGAAATCATCCGCATTAGTGTCCACACGCATGCAAAATAAGGAGTCCCCATCACCTCCTAATTTCTTGGAGTTTTCTAAAGGAAAACCACTCGTCAACCGCCCTTCCAAAGGAAACTGAATTATAGGATTCAAATTCAAATTCGTAGGCTGTGTTTGGCTGGAGACGAACACCGAATTATTCAAAAAAGGCACCTCCTCACGAACGAAAATCGAGTTCCCCGAAGTCGCAGCAAGAACATCAACCTGCATGTTTTTATTTTTTCCCAGATCTTTATTTTTATTCTCATTATGCGCAAATGGAAATCGAGAAGCTCCCTTCTTATTCCTTAATAGCTCAGTTGACGATTTAAGGGAGCTAAATTTCGTTTTGACTGGTTGCTCTCCCGGCCGTGGATTTCCTGGGATTTTACCCTCCGTTTCCCCTGCCGAAACCTTAGTCGCCGGATTCCTCGATTTTCTCAGATCCGGATTGGTATCACCACTTACACCCAGCTTAACCCCATGACCACTATTGCCTTCAATCTGACAAATATCTGTGGGTTCCCCCTCACCTTTCTGCAAACCCTTATCTGCCTCCACCTGCACTTCATCCTCTCGGCCATCAACCCTATTCGATAACCGATGAAAATCGACCACATCAAACTCTAACCCAGCATGTCGACGTTTGATAGTGTTTACCATTCCCTGCGAAACCTGGAACGGCTGCATCACCGGTGTGTGGATCGGAACTGACCCTGCGGACGAGGACGAACCACATGCAGTGGTGGAAGTGGACATCGCACAACGATCAGCCCTCAATAAACAGTAAAATAATGACCAGAAAACAGCCGTGAATCAATTATTGTACGAACACAAAATAAAAAACGAATCGGACGTAAAAAAATCAAGAAAAAATTCCTCCCTAGTGAGGAGAGAGAAGAGAGCTTTTTTCAGGAGAGAGAAAATTCATCGTGTTTTTTTTTGGTTGCTTCGCGACTCGCCCTTCCTTCCTTGTTGCGTCCTAAGCCCTTGGCCGCAATCGAATCCTTCTCCGCCGCGCAAAGAACTGTTGGAAATCGACTACCCGGGACAAGTCCGTTCGACTACTCGAACTTCCGGACAAGCCCAGTCGACCTCCTGTCTGCCCAAGGTGTTCACGACGAAGCCCCTGACCCGAAATGCACCCAGCCATCGCACCCGAGGCACGACCGCGCAAAACGAGAGGCTTCTGGCCTCTCTGTCGTCCGACACCAGAAGGTGTCGTCCGACAAGACCATCAAATGTCGTCCGACACCAGAAGGTGTCGTCCGACATGCCTGTCGGCCGACAGTAGAACCTGTCGTCCGACACCCGTCGCGAACAGCGGCGGGATTCGCCCGTTCTGGCTGTTCCGATGTGATTTTCTCGATCCGACTGCCATGCCGGAGGTAAGAAACCTCCCAGCAGTCCGAGAATGTCACATCCAAGCCACGGGATCCGATCTACGTTCAAAATATGATTAACGAAATATGAGATCGAATAAATTGCGGAAAAAAGAATCGATCTCATACCTTCTCGATCGATTGTTGAGACCTTAGATGCTTCTAACGTATGCCTCAGATCCTTTGACTCCAACCGTTGTGTGGGCAACGATCCGTTGGGTCTCCTTTTCTGCTTTCTCCTTTTCTACCAGCGTTATATTTTCTATTCTCTGATGAGAGAAAAATAATTGCGCTACACTGATTTATTTTTGCAGAGAAAAACTTAATTGCGCTAACGCAATAATGTTTTCTCAGAAAAATAAAAAGCTGCGGAATGTAGGTTTAGGATAGGCAAGGTAGGATATTTATAGAGTTACGTTAGGGACCTTAGGATAAATTAATTAAGGGCTAAATTGAAATATTAATTAACTTGGAATACGTAAAAGCAATTCCTTAATTAATCGATTTCAATTTTAATTATTATTAACTCCACTATAAAATAATAATTGAAATCCCGAAATTAATTTTAATATTATTTCAACAATAATAATTCCGCCGAAATTACATATACGACTTTCCCCGTGTTTAAGATATCGAACGTCCACGAATTTATTTAATTACTAATAATTAAATTAATTCGTTTCTTATTATCCGAGACTAGTACCACTCATCCTTATTATCATGTGGAACAAATCCACCTGCAGGGTTTACATGATAAACTTTATGAGCTCATCTCGGGGACGTAATCAACCCAATAAACGGGACACGGTTTCCTGTCTATAATCTATAGCATGCCGTGCGTACAATTACGATTCCCAATTTACCGAGGATCTCGACTAATCAATTAGTCTCACTCATTGGCAAGTTAAAGAACCGAGAATCGGACACACGCACCTATAATTATATAGGGATTAGGAATTCGTATATCCGTAATATCTGAGGTCTAGTTCGATTACTGCGATTAGTATAAATCGAACGCCCTCCCGTGGTCCTGCTCAATACACCAAGTGTACGAGTGTGACATGATAGTCAAGACCGACTATCTACCAGTCACACAACGACGTACCGATGGATTGTCCTTGTCCATCTAAGTCGTGAGCTACTGTTCGATAATATACGAGTAACCGACAGTATGATCTTCCGCGTGTCTCCTCACGCCATACTGTCTACAACGTATATATCTAGGACTATAGAGCACAGAGTTATAATAAACAAAATGCAGACTGTTTGATTAATAGATAATAAAACACAGATAAGGAGTTCCATATTGTCACTAAACTAGACATTTAGAATATAACTCCATCAATCTCCCACTTATACTAAAAGTCTAGTTGCCCTCTCCCATACATCCGATACCCATCCCCTTCACGTGTCTCTTGAACGCTTCCGCTGGAAGTGCCTTCGTAAAGGGGTCTGCCAGGTTATCCGCTGATGCAATCTTGGTGACAACCGCATCGCCTCTCTTGACGATGTCTCTAATCAGGTGGTACTTGCGATCTATGTGTTTACTCGCATTGTGGGCTCGTGGTTCCTTCGCATTTTCCACTGCACCGCTATTGTCACAATAAATTGTGATAGCTCTAGGCAAATCAGGAATCACATCCAAGTCCATTATGAAGTTCCGGAGCCACACCGATTCTTTAGCTGCCTCAGAGGCTGCTACATATTCGGCTTCCATGGTGGAGTCCGAAATGCATTTCTGCTTAACACTCCTCCATGAAACTGCTCCACCTCCCAATGTGAACACATAGCCTGATGTAGACTTTCGCTGTTCCTTATCAGATTGGAAATCCGAGTCTGTGTAACCAATAGGAATCAACTCGGACGCTTTGTAACTCAGAACATAATTCCTAGTCCTTCGCAGGTACTTAAGTATGTTCTTTACAGCAGTCCAGTGACCCTGTCCAGGGTTACTCTGATATCTAGCTACCATGCCTACGGCATAGCAGATATCAGGTCTCGTGCACAACATAGCATACATTAGACTACCCACTGCCGAAGCATAAGGAACTGTCTTCATGTAATCTATCTCCTTTTGTGTCTTGGGACACATATCCTTAGATAGATGAATTCCATGGCAGAAAGGTTGAGAACCTCTCTTGGAATTCTGCATGTTGAAACGAGCTAGAATCGTATCAATATATGAAGCCTGGGACAAGCTCAATGTTCTTTTCTGGCGATCTCGTATAACCTTGATCCCAAGAACATGCCCTACTTGTCCTAAGTCTTTCATATCGAATTGCTTGGACAACCATCCCTTTATGTCCGACAACATCTTCACATTGTTGCCAATTAGAAGAATGTCGTCTACATAAAGCACGAGAAACGCCACGCTGTTTCCGTCACTTCTCCGATATACACACGACTCGTCCATGCTTTGAATGAATCCATATGACTGGATAACCTCATCAAACCGCATGTTCCAAGATCTAGAAGCTTGCTTCAATCCATAAATGGATCGCTTTAGCTTACACACTAGATGCTCTTGGCCTTTCTCGATGAAACCCTCTGGTTGTCTCATATAAATGGTCTCGTCAAGATTCCCATTCAAGAATGCTGTCTTGACGTCCATTTGCCACACCTCATAATCCATATGAGATGCTATAGACAAAAGAATCCGGATTGACTTTAGCATAGCTACCGGCGAAAAGGTTTCCTCATAATCGATCCCTTCTTTCTGAGTGTACCCTTTCGCAACAAGCCTAGCTTTGAAGGTTTCCACCTTCCCGTCAGATCCTCTTTTCCTCTTGTACACCCACTTGCAACCAATGGCTTTTACACCTTTGGGCGGTGCTACAAGATCCCAGACCTGATTTGAATCCATAGATTCAATCTCAGATTTCATCGCCTTTTGCCAAGACTGAGCATCTTGATCTTTAAGCGCCTCGCCGTAGGTCCAGGGATCGGCTTCATGTTCTCCAGGTAACAAGTCCGAAGACTCACCTATAAACATGAACCTATCGGGTTGTCGAACAACCCTCCCACTACGACGACGCTCCGGTGTAACCTCAGTAACTACAGGTGTAGACTGTGGTGGCGTATCACCCGGTTGGGTTGGATCTAAGCCTTGATCGTTCCCTCTCAGTTCGTTAAGTATTATCTCACTATTGGGCTTGTGGTCCATTATATAATCCTCTTCCAAGAACCGAGCGTTGGTGCTAACAACGATCTTCTGGTCCTTAGGACTATAAAATAGACCACCTTTCGTTCCTCTAGGATATCCTATAAACAACCGAATATCTGAACGTGACTCCAACTTATCAGCCCCGTGCTTCAGCACATGTGCTGGACAACCCCAGATCCGAATGTGTTTCAAGTTTGGCTTACGCCCGGTCCACAATTCCGAGGGTGTCTTAGGGACTGATTTGGAAGGAACTAAGTTCAAGATATAAGCCGCTGTTTCCAAGGCATATCCCCAGAACGAAACTGGTAGTTCTGAATAACTCATCATAGATCTTACCATTTCCATAAGAGTCCTATTCCTTCTTTCTGCTACACCATTCTGCTGGGGCGTGTATGGTGCAGTCATCTGGGAGTCAATCCCATTCTCTAATAAGTACGCTTTAAACTCTCCCGAGAGGAACTCTCCTCCACGATCAGATCGTAGAGTCTTTATGGTCTTACCATGAAGGTTCTCCACAAGAGCTTTGTACTCCTTGAACTTGTCAAAGCACTCGCTCTTGCGGCGCATCAGGTATATAAAACCATACCTTGAGTAATCATCAGTGAAGGTTACAAAATATTCGTAACCTCCTCTCGCTTGGACAGATAAAGGCCCGCACAAATCAGAGTGAATCAATTCCAGTACATCCTTGGATCTATACCCCTTATCACTAAAGGGTCGCTTAGTCATTTTTCCTTCCAGGCATGATTCGCAGGTTGGAAAGTCCTCATCTTTCACATCACTGAGTATTCCATCAGTTATCAACCTTTGAATCCTGCCCAAGTTAATATGACCTAGCCTAAGATGCCATAAGTACTTTTGATTCATCCTAGAAGGCTCCTTTCTCTTATTGGTACTAGATGTGTTATAAGACTCTACTCGTTGCATCGTGGAATAACTAGGATTCAGTATATATAAGTTGCCTATCAATGCACCAGAACAGATATAATCACCATTCTTTTTGACGATAACAGAATTATCAAAAGAAACTGAATATCCATTCAAAACCAATTTAGAAACCGAAACAAGGTTCTTTCTAAAATCCGGTACATAAAGACAATTATTCAATACCAAAACATTATTATTAAAAGATAAATGAACATCTCCCACTGCAACCGCCGCCACTTTCGTAGCGTTGCCCATGTAGATGGTGATCTCTCCCTCTCTAAGCCGCCGGGTTTCCTGGAACCCCTGCAAAGAATTGCAGACATGATCAGTGGCTCCCGTATCCACACACCAGGTACCGGTGGATAACACCGCTAAACATGTTTCAGTGACTAAGGAAAAGTTCATACCTCCTTGTCTGAGAGGACAATTAGACTTCCAATGTCCAGACTGCTTGCAACGGAAACACTTGCCCTTAGGCCTGTTCACTCCATTCTGTGGTCCACCAACTCTGGGCCCACTGGGTTTCCGTCCTTGCTTTTTCTTCTTCTTAATCCCCGAAGGGCGAGGAAGAGTCGATTTCACAGCCACAAGTGCATGAGAGTTCTTAAAGATACCCTCTGCTGCCTGGAGTTCAGTCAGGAGTTCCGCCAACGTATACAACCTCTTGTTCATGTTATAGTTCAGGCGGAACTGCTCAAAACTCCTAGGCAGAGACTGGAGCACTATATCGATCTGGGTTTCCCCATCGATAGCTCCTCCCATAATCTCTATCTCATTCAGATAGCCTATCATCCTAAGAACGTGATCCCTCACGGGCGTTCCTTCGGACATAGTGGCCGTCATGAGTTTCCTCATAGCATCTTGTCTGGCTGCCCTGTCCTGACTACCAAACATCTCCTTAAGGTTAAGCATCATATCATAGGCAGTTTCCATGGCTTCATGCTGATGTTGCAGCACATTTGACATAGATGCCAAAATGTAGCACCGCGGCATCTGATCAGCCTTGACCCACTTCCGATGAGCTTCCTTTTCCTCAGGAGAGGATGTTTCAGTAGGTGCAACAGGACATTCGACCTGGAGTACATACTTGTACTCCTCAGCAGTTAGGACAATGTCCAAGTTTCGTTTCCAATCAACATAATTTGGACCAGTGAGTTTGTTTTCTTTTAGTATCACAGACAGCGGGTTGAGTGCCATATCTATAAAAGAGACAAATCAAACCGTCAAATTTAATTCGATATTAACTCCCTTAATTAATATCATTAAATTTACCAATCAATCCTAAAATCCCATCAGACCAGCATGCCACGTTCATGTGGACGTATACTAGTCCAAACGATTTTATAATTGGACTTTTACTTCGGTCGTACATCATTACAGCAGTGACTCCGATGGGGAGGATACTGTAAAGCGTACCTAAGTGTGTACCATTTCTCAGTACTAAGTTAACCGCTCGGGAACTACATATCCACCGCAAGCCACGTTAGTGTGGACGTTTACGTTGACATGCGGCCCCTTTACGATTTCCTATAACTGTCGAGCCTCAATTAACCCAAAGTTCCGTTTCCGTCTAGTAAGCCACGATAGTGTGGACGTTTACTAAACAAACAACTTTGTTAATTGAATTCCATTTAATAAATTTCACAATTTCGTTAATCAAAGCTTGATATCTCGTAAGTGAAACTCGAAGTTTCTAACCAGCGATCAATCATGCAATTGAGCCCTATCTCTCACTAAGTGAGGGAGCCAACCAGACAATCGATCTAGTCATCAAATGACTCGAATGTCTCTAATCAGTGTCATCGACATAAGCAAGCGCTTTGGCTCCATTCCACTCCCCGGGGTGAGAATGAGTCGAGTTGAACTTAGTCTTTGAAAAACAGATTAGGCATTTGCTTTGAAAAACTTAAGTGTTCAATTCTATAAATGGAATTGAATTCGAATTTCGATCAAAGTGATTTCCGTGTATCGACTTTATCCGATAGGGAGGATGACACTAAAGCCAACTTGTAAGTCAATACACATCACTCTCGAAACAGAGAATGGAGACCGCGGGATTGTTTCCAATCCCTCTCCCACTTAGTATTTTACGATTTAGGGATATACATGCATAAAATAATAAGCATAATAAACACGTAAATCACACAATAAGCAATTAACGTGGCCCGATTATTATGGCCTTAAAATCTTGAATGCACGTCTCTTGGAACTCGAACTCGTTGCTCGTCTCAACTTCGATTCTCGTTCCTCCGGGCTTCGATCTCGTCTCGATCCAATAGCAGAAATTAATTACAAAATTATTCTACTAAGTCCGGTATCGATCCTATACATTTTGATCGATCCTATACAAGTCCCGGATGCAACGAAAAATTAAATAAACCTAACGACTCAACCCGTCGTTTTTATCTATTACAAACAAGCAACTTTTCAAAAATAAAACGATCTCGACAAGCCCGAGAGTTTAATCAAAACCACATACATACAGCACAAAATATCAAAATAAATTGGCCATAATAATCGGGTTCAACCTGCAAAACCAATTTCGCAAAACATACAAAGAACGCACAAAACCGGCTCTGATACCATTTGTTGGAAATCGACTACCCGGGACAAGTCCGTTCGACTACTCGAACTTCCGGACAAGCCCAGTCGACCTCCTGTCTGCCCAAGGTGTTCACGACGAAGCCCCTGACCCGAAATGCACCCAGCCATCGCACCCGAGGCACGACCGCGCAAAACGAGAGGCTTCTGGCCTCTCTGTCGTCCGACACCAGAAGGTGTCGTCCGACAAGACCATCAAATGTCGTCCGACACCAGAAGGTGTCGTCCGACATGCCTGTCGGCCGACAGTAGAACCTGTCGTCCGACACCCGTCGCGAACAGCGGCGGGATTCGCCCGTTCTGGCTGTTCCGATGTGATTTTCTCGATCCGACTGCCATGCCGGAGGTCAGAAACCTCCCAGCAGTCCGAGAATGTCACATCCAAGCCACGGGATCCGATCTACGTTCAAAATATGATTAACGAAATATGAGATCGAATAAATTGCGGAAAAAAGAATCGATCTCATACCTTCTCGGTCGATTGTTGAGACCTTAGATGCTTCTAACGTATGCCTCAGATCCTTTGACTCCAACCGTTGTGTGGGCAACGATCCGTTGGGTCTCCTTTTCTGTTTTCTCCTTTTCTACCAGCGTTATATTTTCTATTCTCTGATGAGAGAAAAATAATTGCGCTACACTGATTTATTTTTGCAGAGAAAAACTTAATTGCGCTAACGCAATAATGTTTTCTCAGAAAAATAAAAAGCTGCGGAATGTAGGTTTAGGATAGGCAAGGTAGGATATTTATAGAGTTACGTTAGGGACCTTAGGATAAATTAATTAAGGGCTAAATTGAAATATTAATTAACTTGGAATACGTAAAAGCAATTCCTTAATTAATTGATTTCAATTTTAATTATTATTAACTCCACTATAAAATAATAATTGAATTCCCGAAATTAATTTTAATATTATTTCAACAATAATAATTCCGCCGAAATTACATATACGACTTTCCCCGTGTTTAAGATATCGAACGTCCACGAATTTATTTAATTACTAATAATTAAATTAATTCGTTTCTTATTATCCGAGACTAGTACCACTCATCCTTATTATCATGTGGAACAAATCCACCTGCAGGGTTTACATGATAAACTTTATGAGCTCATCTCGGGGACGTAATCAACCCAATAAACGGGACACGGTTTCCTGTCTATAATCTATAGCATGCCGTGCGTACAATTACGATTCCCAATTTACCGAGGATCTCGACTAATCAATTAGTCTCACTCATTGGCAAGTTAAAGAACCGAGAATCGGACACACGCACCTATAATTATATAGGGATTAGGAATTCGTATATCCGTAATATCTGAGGTCTAGTTCGATTACTGCGATTAGTATAAATCGAACGCCCTCCCGTGGTCCTGCTCAATACACCAAGTGTACGAGTGTGACATGATAGTCAAGACCGACTATCTACCAGTCACACAACGACGTACCGATGGATTGTCCCTGTCCATCTAAGTCGTGAGCTACTGTTCGATAATATACGAGTAACCGACAGTATGATCTTCCGCGTGTCTCCTCACGCCATACTGTCTACAACGTATATATCTAGGACTATAGAGCACAGAGTTATAATAAACAAAATGCAGACTGTTTGATTAATAGATAATAAAACACAGATAAGGAGTTCCATATTGTCACTAAACTAGACATTTAGAATATAACTCCATCAAGAACTGCTTTGCGCGAATCACTTGGGCTAAGTGATTCCTTGGTAGCCTTTTGGTTTGCTACCTCTTTTTCCTTGGAGCCTTGTTGCTCCGCTTGTTTCCAAAGTCTCGTGGGTGATGAATTCCCAAATTGACTCGCCCCTCTTCCTTGTACGAGTCTCGTGCCTTGCTTTTGGCAACGTTCTCGTAGCGGTCTCCTCCATAGGAGCTTAGCGGCTCCTTTCCCTTCCTTGGGTCACGTTGGATAGGGTTATCCAACTCACCCCGCCTTGTCCTAGCCGAGAGTTGCTGTTGACCAAAGTTAGTTAACGTCTTTGGTTTCCCTTCTCTCGTACCCTTGCCTCCTCACGTACCCGGGACTAATCCGGGATGACTCCGAATCTTAACAGTACTCACGGCGTCTCGCCTTAGCCGCGTACTCCCGGTTCTCCCTTTCCAAAAGTTCCTCAGAGTTGTGGTAACGCTGCCTTGGAGACATTCGGTACTTGGCTTCATCCTTGGCCCATCGCTCAATTGCGACGTCCTTGGACTCCACCCGCCCCAACGGTTTCCTCGTTTCCCGGTGCTCGAGCTCAACTTTATCCCTTTTGGACCCATACACGTGGCCTTTCGGTTCTTCGAGTTTTGCCTCCGCACGTCTTTCCCTTGTGATGCGGCCCGAGGTCCGTTAAGGAGACAAGATCTTCGTTTTCAGGCTGGAACGACGAAGAAGACGCCAGAACGGGGATCGGACGTGCGTCGGGATGAAGACGAAGATTTTGGCGGCATTTTTGGCTTGGTGTCGGCCGACACCAAGGCCTGTCGGCCGACAAATGGACCGAGGAAGAGTTTCTGTGGAACCCGATGTGGAACGCGAGGTGAAACCCGAAATTCGGGTTGAGTGTCGGCCGACACTCATTCCTGTCGGCCGACAGCTAGGCAATTTCAGCAGCGCGAACGTCTTTTATTTTCCAGCTTTTTATCTTTTATTTCCTTTTCGTTTTTAGGGTTTTCTATGCCTATTTAAGGCCCAAGACATTGTTTTTACATACAGACTTTGATATTTGAATAAATTATTTTCATGAGATATAATTCTCCTTGGGTTTTCCGAATTCTTCCGGGTTCTACCAAAAGAATTCACCGGCGAATCAACGAAGCTTCCATCCTTCGTTTGTGTGTCATTCATCGTCTCCGAATTGTTGAGTCGCGTTCCGTTGGGGTTTAGGTCGCCGAATCTAAATCATTTCGGGGGTAGATTCAAAGGTTTTGGGATCTCCACCAGGTATCCTTTCAATTATTCCGTTTCTTCTTCCCTTCCGATCGAGGTGCGTATCATCTGGTATCAGAGCCCAGGTTAGGGCTATTTTCTGATTTCATACCTCGTTTGTTCTTTTTTTTTTTTTTCCTTTTCGTAACCCTTCTATCTCCGATTTTTTTTTCGTTTCTTCTTCCCCTTTTACTGTTCATCGACCGCACACACAAAAAAAAAAAAAAAAAAAAATTCTTCAACCAAAATTTTGTGTGTGATTCCTGAGATTTCCGGCATCGTTTTGAGCTACTTTGGTACTATCGAAATTTTCGTGCCAAATTCTATCACGTTCCAACCGACCATCCTATTGAGTGTTTTCGTTGATATTGTTGGAGTGAATTCGGCTGGTAATTCCGGAAGTTCGATTCTTAAGGGAGAAAGTGAGAGAATTCTGAGTGACCTCCTATATTGAGAGACATACGAGAGCTGTGAGGGAAAGATTTCTTTATTTCTCTTGTTTTTGTTTTAACGTTGTTTTGCAGGATGTCTGGTGGGTCTTCGCCAAAGGTGGACGGCACAGTGGCCAACATCCAAACTAAGTTCATCATGGAGGCCTTGCGATCTGAGTTGAAAAAGTTCGTTACATTGGAAATGGAGTCAATGCATGACCGAATGACAGAAGAGATGCCTCGACATCGGAACGGTGGAGGTTACCACGGAAGGCGGAATGGCAATCATCGTCACCATGAACGACATAGGGATTTTGGATCCGATGATGATGAAGCTTTTGAAACTGATGGGAGGAGGCGAGGAGGTAGAGACCGGGAAGATGACAACTTGGGCAACATCAAGATGAATATTCCCTCATTCTTAGGGAAGAACGATCCCGAGTTGTATCTGGAGTGGGAGCGTAAGGTGGAGCTGATGTTTGACTGTCATAACTATTCTGAGCTCAAGAAGGTGAAGTTGGCAGCGATAGAGTTTTCTGAATATGCACTGGTTTGGTGGGATCAGCTTGTAACCAGTCGGAAGCGGAACCGAGAACAACCTATTGCAACATGGGCCGAGATGAAAGCTGTGATGAGGAAGCGGTTTGTTCCAACTCACTATTACAGAGAGTTGTACAACAAGTTGCAGAATCTGCGACAGGGGTCGAAGAGTGTGGATGAGTACTTCAAGGAAATGGAGGTGTCTATGATTCGAGCCAATATTGACGAGGACAGGGAGGCGACCATGGCGAGATTCCTGGCTGGTTTAAATTGGGAGATTCGTAACACCGTGGAGTTGCAGCCATACGTTGAGTTGGAGGACATGGTTCATGTGGCAATCAAGATTGAGAACCAGCTTAAGAGGAGGGGTAGCTTGAGCAATTCGAAGCCAATTCAGTCTACATGGAGACAATCCCAAGGCCCTAGTGGTTCATCATACAAGGGGAACCAATGGAAGGAGGAAACAACAACACGGGATGAGAAGAAGATCTTCTACAAAGATCGTCTGGAGGGTGCAGGTCCGACTACTCAGGCCAGTCCCGTGGTTACTGATAGTCGCAATCGGGATAAGAGGTGCTTCAAGTGTCAGGGATTCGGGCATATCATGAGTGAGTGTCCCAATCGGAGACTTATGCTCTTAAGAGATGATGGGGAAGTGGTGACTGATGACGAGGGTGACAAGCCGGAACCGAAGGCTAAGGAAGAGTCTGAGGAGGAGGATGAGATTCTCGCACCTGACGGGAAACTTTTTGTAGCGCGAAGAGTCTTGAGTGCACAAATTCAGCCCGATGTTCAGGAGCAGCGAGAGAACCTTTTCCACACAAGGTGTCATGTGCAGGATAAGGTGTGCAGTGTCATCATTGATGGAGGTAGTTGCACGAACGTGGCTAGTGCAACCATGGTTCAGCGTTTGGGTTTGGTTGTGGTGCAGCATCCTAGGCCATACCATCTACGGTGGTTGAATGCGACTGGCGTCATCAAGGTGACCAAGCAAGTGGAGGTTCCTTTCCGCATTGGGAAGTATGAAGATAAGGTACTATGTGATGTCATTCCCATGCACGCGAGCCATATTCTATTCGGGCGTCCGTGGCAGTATGATCGGCGAGCTATCTATAACGGTTTCGCCAACAAGTACTCTTTCGAGTATAAGCAGAAGAAGGTATCCCTTGTTCCTCTCACTCCTACACAGGTTTACGAGGATCAAGTGCAGTTGCAACGAGAGGCCGAAAGGGGAAAGTCTAAGGAGCAGCCCTTACCAAGTGAGGCTAGTGACATGACGCACGGAGTGGGGGCAAATACGTTGGCGATGTTGTGCGAAAAAGACCCGTTTCTCACTAACAACCTTTCTCCTCTACTACCTTCTCTTCAGTCTCTTTTGCAGGATTTTGATGACATCACTCCTGTTGATACCCCGCCTGGATCACCACACATGGGAGGGATTGAGGATGTACCGACTTTGTTTCGGCCAGTGGTGTTCGAGCCTGGTGAAGTCTTGGATTTGAGGGCAAATCCTCTTCAAGAGGAGGGGAATGATGCGGCCCGAGGTCCGTTAAGGAGACAAGAGCTTCGTTTTCAGGCTGGAACGACGAAGAAGACGCCAGAACGGGGATCGGACGTGCGTCGGGATGAAGACGAAGATTTTGGCGGCATTTTTGGCTTGGTGTCGGCCGACACCAAGGCCTGTCGGCCGACAAATGAACCGAGGAAGAGTTTCTGTGGAACCCGAGGTGGAACGCGAGGTGAAACCCGAAATTCGGGTTGAGTGTCGGCCGACACTCATTCCTGTCGGCCGACAGCTAGGCAATTTCAGCATCGCGAACGTCTTTTATTTTCCAGCTTTTTATCTTTTATTTCCTTTTCGTTTTTAGGGTTTTCTATGCCTATTTAAGGCCCAAGACATTGTTTTTACATACAGACTTTGATATTTGAAAAAATTATTTTCGTGAGATATAATTCTCCTTGGGTTTTCCGAATTCTTCTGGGTTCTACCAAAAGAATTCACCGGCGAATCAACGAAGCTTCCATCCTTCGTTTGTGTGTCATTCATCGTCTCCGAATTGTTGAGTCGCGTTCCGTTGGGGTTTAGGTCGCCGAATCTAAATCATTTCGGGGGTAGATTCAAAGGTTTTAGGATCTCCACCAGGTATCCTTTCAATTATTCCGTTTCTTCTTCCCTTCCGATCGAGGTGCGTATCACCTTGCCAGTTTCGCAATCAAGAATTGCATGTGCTCCGTCAACTTGTCCGAGACTCTGGCCTGCCTATCCGCACTTGCATAAATGCGACCAACCATCTTGTCGAATTTTTGCATCATTTCAGAAGTATCTTTGCCGCTATCACATGACATGGTAAAAGTTTCCTGCACACAACAATCACATAGATTAAACAATCTCTCAATGAGAGCACCAGTTAGATAGGGACCCCGGTCGAAGGTCCCGAATCAAATCGCCGATTCGCTCGAGGCGTTCGCGCGGAAATGCTAGTAGCTCGTGACTAGGTTCTTAAGTTCCCTTAAACACCGCACGCCTTGACTCTTAGTCACGAATGACTCGACCGAGTTACGAGTTGTGTGCTACTAGGGGTTGATCACGAAATTACTTAGTCAAAATGACTAAGTACTTCTCAACCCGATAACGCGAAAACAACAAGTATCTCCGAATTATTCGGATCAAACTTATGTTCTTCGGCGTTTTCGTCGTTCTTCGTCGTTCTTCGGCGTTCTTCGTCGTTCTTCGACGATCTTCGACGATCTTCGTCGTTCTTCGACAAACACGAGTATTTTCGAAGTTAAACGGATCAAAACTCACATTCTTGATAAGAACGAATAATTACTTAGTCCAAAAGACTTAGTAATTCATCAAACGGATTAAACAACCGCGTTTCTTCAATATTATTATGATCAAAATAACCTTAGTAATATTGGCCTTCGAACGGGTCTTTCTCCACGTTCGATCCTCGCAAAAGGTTTGAAAGTTCAAGCTTCTGCGGTCTTTACGAGTTCAAAACTCGTAGCCTTCCTTAGAATTGGTTTTTGGACCAATCTTCGGACCCTCGAATAGTGGTACCCGAAAGTTCAAGCCCTTCGGTCGACTATCGGCGGAAACACTATAATGCCGTGAATCTGGCGAGAAGACTTACTTGAAGACTCCGAAAGAAGAGAGAGCTCTCGAGATTAACTTCAAAAATGCTTTTTGATAAATGATTATTGATATGATTACAAATGAGGGGAGGGCTCTTTATATAGGCCACAATGCCCTTGTTTCCATACTAGAACCCTTCCAAAAATAATCCATCATGATCAATCTACCTAAGTATGATCAATCAATCAAACCTTAATCAAATCAAAGTTTATGGAAATGAAATAAAATTGAAGTATTTCTAAAATACTTATTTATTTATTTATTTATTAATTATTTATTTGGATAATGAAGGCTTCTAGAAGCTTCCCGGGAGCCTTCCACCGAGCGCCGCCCTTCATCTCCTCGGCCGCCTCTCGCTGCCACGGCCGCCGGCGGCCGCCGCCTACTCGTCGCCTCCCTCCGGCGTCTCGAACCTCTCATCGGCGCATGGTAGAGCATGCACAATTCCCCTTGGTGGTTCAATGATTCGGGGCTCGAGTGCATGACTCGCTGCATCACTTAGAAGTTGCCCGGGTGACTCGGGCATCACTTCGGGAGCGGTTCAAAACGGGGACTCATTGCTCGCGGCTACATCGCTTCCCGATCCAATGAACGCTTCGAGCACCGCATCGAAGTCATCATCAAAACTTAGGCCCATTTGCTCTAAGTTATCTTCGGGAATCAACTCCTCGAGTGGCTTGAACGCATCTGACTCGAGCGAGGCCTCATATCCTCCCGCATCAACCTCGTCAAACATCTTTAGCAAGGATGTTTGGAACTCCAAGTATTGATCCTCGTAGAAAATGGGCCCTAACTCGCTGTCCAACTCGAATTCCACTAAAGGGTAAAGTGGTACTTCGAGTGCTTCGACTCGAGTTTCGGGTACTAGTATAGGTCCCGAGTTAGGGGTCCTATCATTCCCCTCTCCTTTAAAATTTTCCTTAACCTCAAGGAAACTTTGATCAAGGGGTCCCTTTGGCTCGTCTCAGTTGGTCTCGGGGATCCCACTCCTCTGTCGCTTCGCGACTCGCCCTTCTCGTTGCCTCGATCCGCGTTTTAACCATTTTAACCACTAAATATGATGCTTAATCAATTTTTACACTTAAACCAATATGAAATTATAATGTTTAAACAGTAGACGAGCGTTTTTAATACAAATTCATAAGAAGTGCTTTCAAATTGAATAAAAATGATTGTGTATGTCACAAATATCTCCATTCATTAGTATTGTTATGAATAGTCATAATCGTACGCCAATTTTTTTCACGTAGAATAGGTTTGGGAAGTACCATCGGTGTTGATGTGCATCAAGTGATCAAAACTTCATTGGCAGACCGATCAATGCCAATTTCTTCATAAACATTGTCAATGAATTCATTCAACGAAATATCTCTATCAACCGTATATTTTTTTTGTCAAGTGCTTCATATCGTTCAGTGACCATTTCCAAGTATCATCTATACGCTCCCATTCTCCGCCATAATTTAGTGAGACAGACATATTCATGTCCCTGTAAATAAAACTTAACAATAAGGGTAAGAAAATCACATTTTCACTGGAAAATTATTGAAGTATGTTTGAATTAATATTTGTTTGTGTGTTGTGTCAATTTTTAATTTATAAGAGTTGACCCCACACTTCTTAATATGTGTTTATATAAAGCATGCATATGTACTTCTTTAATTAAGTTGAAAATAAATAATAAAATTTGGTTTTGTGTTTGTATCTTTCTTGTTTTTACTATTAATTTCTAAAAAAATGCTATTTTTACTGAAAAATACAAATTTTGCACTAGATAAGGGATTTGAAGCGTTTAGGTCTGGTAAATTTCTCAAACGCCCTATTGTGTAAATAATCGGTTTTTAGAAACAGGTTTGAGCTTTTTCACGCGAATTCAACTACATATAACATTCAAAACATTGAAAAGTATTGTAGGGACAAATGCTAACTTTCAAATGTAAATTGATGGAGTAGTATACTTAATGTCTAGATTTGAGTATTCTGAACTCTGTATGCACTTTCATTTACCTATTAATAACGAACATTCATTTGCTTTTAATTATTGCTAATTAAATATATGCAAATTATAGTCCTGGATTTTATACGTTTTAGTTAGTATGGTGCAAGCATGGGCGCACAGAAGATCATACTATCGGTTACTCGTATTTAATCGAACAGTTGCTCACGACCTAGATGGACACGGACCAATCCATCGGTATAGTCGTTGTGTGAGTGAGAAAATAATTTATCTTAATTATTTTATCACACTTGTACACTTGGTGTATTGAGCGGATCGATTGAGACTCATCAATTAGGTTTGCTCGGCGATAATTGATTTGAGACTCAGTGTATTTTATTCTTAATCCCCGATACAATTGCGGGTGTGTATATTTAATATATGTGACTTTGATTTTTCAAAGGAATTGACCGATTTAATTATTGGGTCAATTACCGGTTGAGTTGGGTCACTATATTTTATATATGGCATGCCGTGAATTATTGACGGGACAGTGTATCCCGGAAGGGTTGATAATATCCCCGAGATGAGCTCATAAGGATTTATTATGTAAACCTCGCGAGTGGATTTATTCCGCATAATAAATAAGGTTGAGTGGTACTAGTCTCGGATAAAAGAGATGAATAAATTTATTAAGCAATAAATAAATTTTATTCATGGATATTTATATCTTAAATACACGGAATAAATAATACTACCGGAGAAATATTATTTGGATATAATATGGTTTAATATTGGGAGTGCAATTAATTTATATAGTGGAAAATAAATTAATTAATATTGATAAGGATTAATGGACTTGAGCATTGGGCTCAATTTAATCTTCAATATTGGAAGCCCAATATTCCACCTCCTTTAGATCCCCTACGTAGCCTATAAAAGCACTACATGGCCTTCATAAATCATAAGACAAGATTATCACACTTGATATTCTAGAGAGTTGAAGGAGTTCGATAGATCGTCGCCCACCCGACGTTCGAACGGAGTGCAAGGAATACGTGGGAAGATTCAAGGGTCATCTTGATTTCGTTTCTCCGAACAACGAATCGAAGGTAAAATCTAAACGCGCTTTATGATTTGTTTTGATTCGATTATTGAGAATACCGTAGAACGCAAGATCCGAAAAGTCGAACCCGGATTAGACGAACGATCACGCGGTGGTGGCGAAGCCACCGGACCGCGCGATCGCCGCCTAGGGTTTCGGCGGTAGGCGCATGGGGCGATCCCCGGCTGGACGCCGGGGCGCGATCGATCACATGATCGATCGCGGGCAGCTGCTGGGCACGACGGCCCAGCTGGACGCGGGCCACCCCAGGCGGCGGCGGGTCGCCGGACCCGCCGCGGGGGCTGCTGGGCAGCCCCACCTCGATCGATCGCTCCATGCGATCGGTCCCCTCGATCGCGCGGTGGCGCGATCCTTTTGATCTCATGGACCCCGGCTCGCGGGGGTTCGGGTGGGGGCGGGCTATGCGTCTTCGGATGCATGGTCTCCAAAGCCCGGACTCCGGCGGATGAGTCGGCGTTCGTGTGATTTCCGGCGAAGGGTTCGTTCGGGTTATCGGTTCCGCAATTTTGATAACCCGGGATATCGAATTCCAACAATTGGTATCAGAGCGTGGTTTACGTTCGCGGTATTCTCGATAAAATTGTTCTACCTTGCAGGGATTCCGACTATTATGGCTTAATTAATTTTTTTAATTTATTTTGTCATGTATGTTGGATTGATTAAACTCTCGGACATGTCGAGATTCGTTTTTGGTGGTGAATGCTTGTAATAGTAAAAATTTGGGGGTTGACCGAATTTAGGATTTATTATTACGTTCTTCGTTTTTCCGGAAATTGTATAGGGTCGATTTCATGTATAGAATCGATACCGAATAGTGTAAAATTTATTTTGTAATTTATTTTGCGTTGGATCGATGCCGAAACGACCGCCGGAAAAGACGCGTGACGAAGGAGATGATCGAGAGGGAGGAGGGCTCGGATCGGCCATCCCCATGGTCGATCCCATGAGGACGATCGACCCACGCCCTAGAGGGCTGCCCGCGGGAGCTCCGGCCACGCCGGCCACCAAGGGAGGTGGCGCGTGGGCTGGACGGCGGCGGCTCGGTGGCGGCGGTCGATGGGTGGCGCGGGGATCCCCACCCCGTGCTATCCCCGTCCGGATATTCTCTTTCCTAATTGGTTCGGGTTTTTCCTATTTGAGAATTCCTATTTCTTGGGAAGTCTCATGGATTAGGAAAAGAATCAATTTGGAATTAATTAGGATTCCTAATTGATTATTTCTATTTTATGGAAATATTCATGGATTAGGAAACTAATTAATATGGAAAGTAGAAGAGTCCTAATTATTTTATTTCTTTATTTCATTATGGATATCATCTAGAATATTCCAAGAATATCTTGGATGGATTATTCTAGAGATTTAATGAAGTGGAAAAAGAAAATAAAATAAATAAAATATTAATAATATTTAATTTTATTTTTGATATATTCAATTGACTTAATTTTCGAATTAAGTAACTTTTGGATTAATTGAAAATGAATAGATTTAAATATTGGATATTAATATTCTCGTCACATGGAGCATTCAAGAAACGAAGACTAAAGACTAGAAGATGCGTACGGGGATGGAGTAAAGCCATAATAGTCGGAAAATAATATTCTAGTAATTATTTTGACTATGTGATAATATTATGTGCTTTATTACATGTATGCATGCTATATGTGTTTATTTTATGCACTAGATAGCGTATCCCTTTATTGTAAAAAGCTAAGTGGGAGAGGGTATGGAAACATACCCATGGTCTCCATTGCTGCTCTCTTAGTGACTTTTATAGACTTTGGAGTTTATATAGATAAGTCATTGGAGGAGAGTTCTTGTAATCCCTCTTACGAGAAACATTGATTAAGTTTATCAAACAATGCCTAATTTGTCTTTCCGAAGCTGATTTCAAGTCGACTCATTCTCACCCCGGGGAGTGGAATGGAGCCAGAGCCACTTGGTCATGTAGAGGACACAAATTAGAGACCTTCGTACCATTCTTTGATAGATGGATCGATTGTCTGCTCGGCTCCCTCATTTATGAGAGATAGGGTTGTTCGCATGGTGAATCACTGGTTAGAAACTTCGAGTTTCACTTATGATTCTCCACGTCTTGATTTACGAGATTAAATGGATCAAGTAGTTGGATTTCAATCGTATAAGTCTTTTGGTATAGTAAACGTCCACACTATCGTGGCTTGCTATATTGAATGGGACTTTAGATCGATTGATGTAGACAGTTATAGAAGGGAGTGGGGATCCGTGTGTCAACGTAAACGTCCACACTATCGTGGCTTGCGGTGATATGCGAATCTCAAACAAACTTCTTAGTACTGAGCGATGGTTAACACTTAGGTACGCTTAATAGTATTCCTCCCATCGAGGTAACGCTATTGATGATGTACGACCGAAGGAAATCTAATTGCTAAATCATTTGGGTGGGTAAACGTCCACACTATCGTGGCTTGCCTTACTCGATGGGATTTTAGATGTGATTAGTGATTTAATGATATTATTTAAGGGAGATAATATCGGATATTAAATTGTTTGTTTGTTTTATGTGCTTATAGGTTAGGAATGACTGTGACCCCACTTTGTGATATACTTAAAGATGAAAACTCACTGGTTCCATATAGTACTGATTGGGAACGAAATCTGGACACTGTTCAGACTGTTGAGCTTTCCGAATCCACTGTTGTACCAACTGATGAGGACATTCGAAATGACCTCAGAATGATGTTGAGACATAGCGTGGAAGCCAGGCAAGAGGTGATTAACATACTCACAGATTTCTCTCTCAATGAGTCCCTTAAAAAGGATTCGGCGAGAGCGGAGTTTGTGCGTAGGTTAAGGAAATCACAAGCTTTTGTGGCAAGGCTAGAGGAAAAGCGTGCAAAGAAACCCAGTGGTTCTAAACCACGGATTGGGAAGAGCAAGCCGCGAGGCAAGTGCTATCGATGCAAGCAGTTTGGGCACTGGAGGTCTGATTGTCCTCTCATCAAAGGTACGAAATTTTCCTTAGTCACTGAAACATTATCAGTGGTGTTATCTACCAGCACCTGGTGTGTAGATACGGGGGCCACTGATCATGTCTGCAATTCAATGCAGGGGTTCCAGGAAACCCGGAGACTTAGAGAGGGAGAGATCGTGGTCTACATGGGCAATGCTGCAAGGGTGGCGGCTGTTGCAGTGGGAGACGTTCACTTACACTTTAGTAGTGATAGGGTTTTAGTTTTACAAAATTGTCTTTATGTACCCAACTTTAGAAAGAATTTAATTTCGGTTTCTAAGCTTATTATGAATGGATATTCTGTTTCTTTTGATCACTCTGTGGTCATAAGAAGAAATAGTGATATTATCTGTTCTGGTACATTGGTAGACGATTTGTATGTTCTAAATCCTGAGTCTAACACGATGCAACTAACCGAGAGTAATAACACATCTACGAACACCAATAAGAGAAAGGAAACTTCTAAAATGAATCAATTATACTTGTGGCATCTAAGGCTAGGTCATATTAATTCGAATAGAATTCAAAGGTTGAAAGCTGATGGTCTCATTAGCGGCATAGAAGGAGAGGACCTTCCAACCTGCGAATCCTGTTTGGAGGGTAAAATGACCAAGCGTTCTTTTTCTGGTAAAGGACATAGAGCTGGACAAGTATTGGATTTGATTCACTCTGATGTATGCGGACCTATGTCTACTCAGGCAAGGGGAGGGTACGAGTACTTCATCACTTTCACTGATGATTACTCAAGGTATGGATTTGTGTACTTGATGCGCCGCAAGAGCGATTCCTTTGACAAGTTCAAGGAATTCAAGGCTCTTGTGGAGAACCTTCAAGGTAAATCCATTAAATGCCTGCGATCTGATCGCGGAGGCGAGTACCTGTCTGGAGAATTCAAGGCATACTTGGCAGAGAATGGGATTGATTCCCAAATGACATCACCATATACTCCCCAGCAGAATGGTGTGTCGGAAAGAAGGAATAGGACTCTTATGGAAATGGTGCGATCAATGATGAGTTACTCGGACTTACCTATCATGTTCTGGGGATATGCCTTAGAAACAGCAGCGCACATTCTAAACTTGGTTCCATCAAAAACGGTTCCTTCAACACCCATGGAACGATGGAGCGGGCGCAAGCCTAGCTTAAGGCACGTTCGGATCTGGGGGTGCCCTGCACATGTGTTGAAGGTAGGTGCCGATAAATTAGAACCTCGTACTGAAGTGCGGTTGTTTATAGGATATCCTAGAGGAACTAAGGGTGGCATGTTCTATAGTCCTACGGACCAGAAGATCGTTATAAGTACTAACGCTCGGTTCTTAGAGGAAGACTATGTCATGGACCACAAGCCCATGAGTGACATTATACTTGATGAGTTGAGAGGAAACAAGGAAGACCTAGATACAGCCGAACCGAGTAGTGATACACCACTAGAACCTGCACCCACCGTCACTGTTAATACACCGGAACGCCGTCGTAGTGGGAGGGTTGTTAAGCAACCAGACCGATGGATTGGACTGGGTGAGTCTTCGGACTCTGGACCTGGAGTTCATGAAATCGATCCCTGGACCTATGATGAGGCGGTACAAGATATAGATGCGCCTTCTTGGAAGAAAGCGATGAGATCCGAAATTGAATCCATGGATTCTAATAAAGTCTGGGATCTTGTAGAACCACCAAGCGGCGTAAAGCCAATTGGGTGTAAATGGGTCTACAAGAGAAAGAGAGGATCTGACGGAAAGGTTGAAACCTTTAAAGCTCGGCTTGTTGCGAAAGGATATACTCAGAAAGAGGGAATCGATTATGAGGAGACCTTCTCGCCGGTAGCCAAGATAAAGTCGATCCGGATTCTCTTATCCATAGCAGCTCATATGGATTATGAGGTGTGGCAAATGGATGTCAAGACAGCTTTCCTAAATGGAAGTCTTGACGAGACGATTTATATGAAACAACCAGAAGGATTCATTGCTAAGGGGCGAGATCATCTAGTGTGCAAGCTAAATCGATCCATTTATGGATTGAAACAAGCCTCGAGATCGTGGAACCTGCGGTTTGACGAAGTAGTCCAATCTTTTGGATTCAGTCAAAGCATGGACGAATCGTGTGTGTATTGGAAACGTGATGGGAAGAAGGTGGTGTTTCTCGTGCTTTATGTAGACGACATTCTTCTCATTGGCAACAGTGTGAAAATGTTATCAGACATAAAGGGATGGTTGTCTAGACAATTCGATATGAAAGATTTGGGGGAAGTCGGGCATGTTCTAGGGATCAAGGTTATAAGGGATCGCCGGAATAGAACATTGTACCTATCCCAGCAATCTTACATAGACACGATTCTGGCTCGTTTTAACATGCAAGATTCCAAGAAGGGTGATCTACCCTTCAGCAAAGGAACTTATCTTTCTAAGGAGATGTGTCCTCAGACACAAAAGGAGAAAGATGAAATGAAAGCAGTTCCCTACGCTTCGGCCGTGGGAAGCTTGATGTATGCAATGTTATGCACGAGGCCTGATATCTGCTATGCAGTTGGCGTAGTAGCGAGATATCAGAGTAACCCTGGAAGGGCTCATTGGACTGCCGTAAAGAGCATTTTCAAGTATTTGTGAAATACTAGGGATTATGTTCTGAGTTACGGGGCAGACAATCTGATTCCCTTGGGTTATACGGATTCGGATTTCCAAGCTGATAAGGACCGGCGAAAGTCGACATCAGGCTATGTGTACACTTTGGGAGGTGGAGCCGTATCATGGAGGAGTGTTAAGCAAAAGTGCATTTCAGACTCTACCATGGAAGCTGAATATGTTGCAGCCTCAGAGGCAGCGAAAGAGTCAGTTTGGTTCCTTAATTTCCTCCAGGACTTAGATGTGATTCCGAGTTTGCCCAGAGCTATGACAATTTATTGTGACAATAGCGGTGCAGTGGCAAACAGTAAGGAACCACGGTCCCATAGTGCTACGAAACACATAGAGCGCAAGTACCACCTGATTCGAGACATCGTCAAGAGGGGCGATGCGATAGTCACCAAGATAGCTTCAGAGGACAACCTAGCGGACCCTTTCACCAAGATACTTCCTAGCGAAGTATATTACAAGCACTTGGAGGGTTTGGGAGTCAGAAGTTTGGAGGATAAGACTAGACCTTAGTATAAGTGGGAGATTGATGGAGTAGTATACTTAATGTCTAGATTTGAGTATTCTGAACTCTGTATGCACTTTCATTTACCTATTAATAACGAAAATTCATTTGCTTTTAATTATTGCTAATTAAATATATGCAAATTATAGTCCTGGATTTTATACGTTTTAGTTAGTATGGTGCAAGCATGGGCGCACAGAAGATCATACTATCGGTTACTCGTATTTAATCGAACAGTTGCTCACGACCTAGATGGACACGGACCAATCCATCGGTATAGTCGTTGTGTGAGTGAGAAAATAATTTATCTTAATTATTTTATCACACTTGTACACTTGGTGTATTGAGCGGATCGATTGAGACTCATCAATTAGGTTTGCTCGGCGATAATTGATTTGAGACTCAGTGTATTTTATTCTTAATCCCCGATACAATTGCGGGTGTGTATATTTAATATATGTGACTTTGATTTTCCAAAGGAATTGACCGATTTAATTATTGGGTCAATTACCGGTTGAGTTGGGTCACTATATTTTATATATGGCATGCCGTGAATTATTGACGGGACAGTGTATCCCGGAAGGGTTGATAATATCCCCGAGATGAGCTCATAAGGATTTATTATGTAAACCTCGCGAGTGGATTTATTCCGCATAATAAATAAGGTTGAGTGGTACTAGTCTCGGATAAAAGAGATGAATAAATTTATTAAGCAATAAATAAATTTTATTCATGGATATTTATATCTTAAATACACGGAATAAATAATACTACCGGAGAAATATTATTTGGATATAATATGGTTTAATATTGGGAGTGCAATTAATTTATATAGTGGAAAATAAATTAATTAATATTGATAAGGATTAATGGACTTGAGCATTGGGCTCAATTTAATCTTCAATATTGGAAGCCCAATATTCCACCTCCTTTAGATCCCCTACGTAGCCTATAAAAGCACTACATGGCCTTCATAAATCATAAGACAAGATTATCACACTTGATATTCTAGAGAGTTGAAGGAGTTCGATAGATCGTCGCCCACCCGACGTTCGAACGGAGTGCAAGGAATACGTGGGAAGATTCAAGGGTCATCTTGATTTCGTTTCTCCGAACAACGAATCGAAGGTAAAATCTAAACGCGCTTTATGATTTGTTTTGATTCGATTATTGAGAATACCGTAGAACGCAAGATCCGAAAAGTCGAACCCGGATTAGACGAACGATCACGCGGTGGTGGCGAAGCCACCGGACCGCGCGATCGCCGCCTAGGGTTTCGGCGGTAGGCGCATGGGGCGATCCCCGGCTGGACGCCGGGGCGCGATCGATCACATGATCGATCGCGGGCAGCTGCTGGGCACGACGGCCCAGCTGGACGCGGGCCACCCCAGGCGGCGGCGGGTCGCCGGACCCGCCGCGGGGGCTGCTGGGCAGCCCCACCTCGATCGATCGCTCCATGCGATCGGTCCCCTCGATCGCGCGGTGGCGCGATCCTTTTGATCTCATGGACCCCGGCTCGCGGGGGTTCGGGTGGGGGCGGGCTATGCGTCTTCGGATGCATGGTCTCCAAAGCCCGGACTCCGGCGGATGAGTCGGCGTTCGTGTGATTTCCGGCGAAGGGTTCGTTCGGGTTATCGGTTCCGCAATTTTGATAACCCGGGATATCGAATTCCAACATAAATTTCACGGTTGAAAACATTCAATTTTGTAGCAGCTCGGAGCTTCTCGTTCTAGGGTTTTGGGAGAGAAATCACGAAAGAGTGAGAAGAGAGAATAAGGGTGTGTTGTGAAATTTTTATTTGGGTATTTTATGTAAATATTGTTTTTTATTAGTTTTATATTTATTAAATTGAAGGAAATAGTATTTTTAGAAATAAAGTTTGTTGAATGGTATTTTTATAAATTAGATTTGTGAGAGTGATATTTTAAAAATCAACATGCGAAAATGTATAATTATACTGTATTATATATTGAAAATCATAATTTTTATACGCCTTAATTGGTGGGCAAATTATACCATATTACTATGTATACAAGGTATTGTACGCGTAGTATTCAATAATAATTATTTTTGTAACTAATAATGTATATTTTACGTAATGATAATTTTAAGAGACATTTTCAAAAAATATAAATATCTTACTACATATTATACTATAATCTTAATGTTTTGTCTAACTATAAAAAAGAATGATTTACCAAATCAACTCCTTAATTATGTTAAACTGTTTAATATTTTTTATATAACTTAAATTATGTGAGATATCAAAATATTCACTTTCGACAACAAACTACTAAATAAGCAAACTGAAAATCACAAATCATAGATACACACATAATCGATTAACTCCCCCAAATCCCAAAAATCGCGAGTCAAGGGCATCGCACTTTATCATCAAAATCCCAAAAATCTCTGTGTGATTATATAAATCCGAAAACCTAGATTCCCAGGTTATGGGGTTGTTTAAGACACTCGCGGGATTGCTAGGGTTTGCTCGAGATGAAGAACAACACCACCACGATGATGCAGTTGCTTCCGACGTCATCGTTCCGCTTTCCTCGTTAGGGGCGACATTCGCTTCAGCTCAGCGCTTTCCGAGGAGAGGCTTTAGTGTTCCTGTTCAAGTCCCCGTCGAGCGGGACGCGCCTCCTCCTCTTCTCGTGTTCTGCCTGGCCAGTGACGGCGGAATTCAGGTATGTTTAGTTACGGATATAACTGTAGTGTTTGTTGAATTTCGGGGTGATATAGTTTAATGTACAAAATTGTCATTTTTTTCATGCCGGTAGTGGTTGAATTTTGAGGGGTCTAATTAGTTGTTGATTTGATACTCTACAACACACACTAGGTGGTTTAGTGTATTTGGTAGTTCAATATTAATCAATAGGATTAATAGTTTACAAGCAATTGTTTACAAACATATAAGATATTTTAATTATCATCTGTTCGTAGACAGATCACCTATCAGTTCCAATATTTTGAAATAGCTTATATGGTTGTGTTTCATACTCAATCAAGTGTACTATATCACAAGCCTTTATGTGATGGTTTGACTTCATAGTTTAGTGTGAAGTCATAAGGGAGTCTTGATTGTTTAACTGATTGGCACTAAAAAAATTTATGAGTTATCAATATTATTTGAATATGAACTTCAGTTTTGATAACTGAATTAAGTAGACATTGGTGATAGAAGTTGGTATTCTGCAACTTACAATAGTTTGTTTTAATTGTGGGTTAATAGTGTACAAGCAAGTGTTTTAATTGAGGAAGATCCAGTAATTATAATTTGATCGTAGATATAAAAAACTATTAGTTACAACAATTAAATAACAGGTCAGAATTTATTACAAACACTGTACTTTTTGCGCAGTGTATTTTGTAGTTCTAGATGCATAAAGTGGTTTAATCGTTTACGCACAATTAGATTACTATATTAATAGTTGCACTAACTAAAATATAATAACTAAAATAGTTACTATATTAATATGTCATAACACATATTAGTCTCAATAGATTAACCTTGATCACAGAGATGGCTTGGGTGTTAATTCATTAAAATTTTAACTGCATATTAGAATCTCTTACATACACTGTACCCAATTGGACAGTGTAGTTGATAGTTTAAAATTCATAAGTTGCATCATTAGTTTACGAACAAGTATTCTATAGTTTATTGGATAAATTTAAGAATATATTACAAACACTTTACCTTTTGCACAATGTATTTTGTAGTTCTAAATGTATAAAGTGGTTTAATCTTTTACGCAAAAGTAAATTACTAGATTAGTAGCTACACTAACTAAATCTTATTAATGAACATAACACTTATTTGTGTCAATAGTTTAAACATGATTACAGTGTTGTCTTTAGTTATGACAAAGTATCAGAGGCTGATGTCATTCGTGCTCGTAACCATGTAATCTTTATTCACGCCATGGTATACATTTTATGAGGTTTTCTGTTCAGAAACTATCAATTGATTTATTCGAAAAATATTTCTAATTTTCTATAATTATATGTGTTACAAAATACCATATGCAAATGCAAGGACGCTGATTTCCATTGTCAGGTTGCTGATGAAAGAGCAGTAGAAAGTTGCGAGTTCGCCTTCCTGGAAAAGCAAGGAAGCACCATAGGATAAGATCACGCCGGCTTCGTTGAACTCAGCGCCCCTTAAAGCAGTCACAATTTTCAGGAGTCTATAGTCTGCTGCCCATAAAATTACCCTGATGCAATACCAGCCGAAATCGCCTAATGAGCCGAGGGCGTCGATCTGGCTTCACTCGAATATCGTTATTGATAAAATCAGTGTCGTTGTTGCATGAGAATATGCACCTGTGAATGAATTTAGATGGAAATATCTCAGCAATCAAATTATCCTCTTTCAAATTAGGGTTTCATCTCAAATCCCAAATTCAGATCCAAAATCAAACAACAAATCAAACCATCTTCCCCTAAATTAGCAAAAACGATTTACTGAATATCAATTAAATTTATATTATTAGAAAGCGCCGCCATAGTTCCAGAACTTACAGCTTTCAGCCGGCCGCAATGCCTCATATCTGAGAGAGAGAGGCCTTCATCTCCGTCGTTCGTGGGTGGTGCATCCACATGGTAGCATCCATGAGCTGAACCCCACTGGATTCGCACGCCGCCAGAATCTCATCCAATTCGGCGACGTTCAGCACCACCGGCTTCTCCAGCAGGACGCGGCGGATTTCTCGAGGGAGCGTCTGCCAATGGCGACTACGGTGGAGTTCGGGGAGAGGATCATGGTGCGAGACACCTTGCGGCCTATGTTGGCGCAACCGATGATTCCGAAGCGCACCGGCGGGAGATCGGCGGCCATTTCTGTTTAGATCGCAGATAAATAGTAGTATATTGAAAATTTTAATATTTTAAAATTTTAGTAATCAATAATACAAAGGTCAAAAAAGACAATTTAAATTTGAAAAGCCTACCTAAATTATAATTACATTAAATATGAATATATTAAATTATATATATGCAATAAATTAATTACATTTTTTTAATAAAAAGCTAAAATATAGTAGTTTATTTTAAGGATAATTTAGAAAAAAAAAATAAGAATGGTTTTTTAATTTTAATTTTTTTTTTCATAGTTTAGCTTTTTATTAAAAAAGGTAATTAATTTATTGCATTTATATAATTAAATACCATGATCTTTAATATAATCACATTTTAGGTAGTGTAATAAAATTTGAATAGTCTTTTTTAACCTTTCTATTAAATCAATTGTATACTATTATTATTACATACCTTATATAATTTTATTGCATATGAAATCTTAAACGTTTTAGCTGAAGATTTTTCATATCAATCACCGAATCTTTTTTCGGTAAGTAGTTTAGGTTTGACATTTGAATTTTTTTTCAAATTTTCTTACTAACGTGGTCTTTGATCTTTAATTCGTAGGTAGTGTTTCTCTAGCTGTAGTATTTCTCTCAATCACGGAATTGATCTTGTTCTTGATCTAAGTAGTGTTTCCTCTTTAACCTTCAGGTAAATCGTTTTTTTCATTACTTTTGCTTGCTATGAAATTTTTACTGATCGGATCTCTCTAATATTTCAATCAATCAAATCAAAAGTGACATGAAATTAAGAATTGTGCAGTGGCTTGAAATTCGATTCAAATCTATGACCAGTGTTTTTTTATAGTTGTTTACTTCAATTCGATCATCAAATGTCAACTGTCATATATGAAAAAATTTAGGCCGTTGGTCGTTATTGGTTTCAGGTATTGGGTCGCTATTGAGACATAGTGTATTTGTTTGTTTGTTAAATTCAACACCATGAGTTCAACATTTGAGCAACAGACTATAAACTCCCGAAAACCGTGATTGCTTTAAGGGGCGCCGAGTTCAACGAAGCCGACGTGATCTTATCCTGTGGTGCTTCCTTGCTTTTCCAGGAAGGCGAAGTCGCTACTTTCTACTACTCTTTAATCAGCAACCTGACAATGGAAATCAGCTCCTTGGGGCCAACGGGTACATGATTTCGTAATACCTTTCTGAGAAAACGTGGGACTGTTTTACATGAATGCAAACACCAAATTTGTCGAGCTTTCGATTGGGATCGAGCCTGCACCGACCAAGCACCTTGTTCCTACAGGTTTTCATCAGGAAGTTCTCATGGTGAAGGAATTTTCGAGTTTAGTAGGGACGATGAAAGAACATGGCTCGGTTACAGAGAAGAAATGGCCGACTATCAGTCGGAAGACGCATGTGGTGGTGGATGTTGTCAAGGCATCGATCGAGAAAAGGTTCGAGCATGTTGAGGTCGCGTATTACTGGCTTTTGCGGAAGCTATGCAGTGTAGAACTTTGTTTATGATGCATTGAATAAAACAAATTTGCTCACCATGTTTTATTCAAATATTAAACACATACAGATAAGTAATCTACTACTACTAATAACAAAACATAGCTATTAAGAGTTTAATAGCTATGTTTTGTTAATACGTTTTGGTGGATATGGAAAGTTTTTATTTAATAAGTTTCGGTTTTTTCGTAGTGTATTGTTCTATACTGAAAGTGTATATTAAGAGATACTACATAAATTGTGTATAACAAAATATATTACATAGTTTTCAATAATTAAAAGGGTTGATTGGGTAAATCTAGTTTTTTTATAAATAGTGTAAAGATTGATCTTAATAATGTATAATATAGAGTAATATAATTATCCTTTTTAAAATCTCCCTTTAAAAATCTTAAAATGCTTCTTATTTTTTGTCTAAATTACTCTAAATTTAATGTATGATATTTTTTTATTGTTTAATAATGATTATTTAGTTTTACAATAAATATTTTTTCAAAATTTATTAGATTATGTGTACAATGTATCATACACTTATGTGAATGATAGAGACATTGATCTCGGTCAATGGTGGTAACTAAATGTCTTTTTTTTTTTGGTTACTCGGTGTGTATATATATGCGAAATTTGTTAACTACGGGTAATTTTAGACAATTAAAATCAATAAAAAATTAGTAAGAAAAAAAAAAGTCAGTAATATTAATGTTGAGTTTTGTCACAAAACCGAGAAAGAAGGATCGTTGAAGCATTCCGCGACCGCTGGTCTCAAACAGCGGTCGTCGGTGGACGTTCCGCGACCGCGAGAAGGCGGCAGCTGTTGGTATATGTCTTTCGATCCTACGTGTGCAATCGATAAAGTCATAAGGTCGTCTATGGATGTTAAATGATTATTCAATAATATTAATTGCTGGGAGCAATATAATATTGATCGATAATCATACCTACATGGTCACACACGGACTCGTAGATGATGTACAATGCTTGTTAATTATATTGATTTAGAATCAATATTTACGTGAATTTATATGCATGCATGGGATGCATTGCATGGCTTGCATGGATGCATGTCACATAATGTGACATGGCATGCCTCACAAGCAAGAGGAATCACATCTTATGCCATAGTGGCAAGGTGATGTATGGGATGCATTGCATGGCTTGCATGGATGCATGTCACATAATGTGACATGGCATGCCTCACAAGCAAGAGGAATCACATCTTATGCCATAGTGGCAAGGTGATGTGTACATGACCTTTCACCTCCCCATTAACCTATGATGATGCATATTCAATATGGGGGTTACAAGAGAGTGATGGAGGTGATAATGAAGGTGTTAAGTAGTGAAAATCTATTTTTTCAAAAACACTTCATCATCTATTTCGAAATTCACAACATAGAGAGAAAGGAGAGAGTGTTCTTGGAGAACCACTTCAAACAAGCAAGGTGTTCATCTTTCGGGTTCGTGTGCAACACGTAGAGGCCGGGCCATTTGTGCAGCTTCAACATCCGGGCGATCCAAAAGCGTGACGAGGTCATTCCAAAGGTGCACATTTCGTGGCTGGTCTATCGAGGTGGTTCAAGAAGAAACAACCGCTGTCCCTTCATCATCAACGAGGCACGCATTATATATATATATATATATATATATATATATATATATATATATATATTGAATGTGTATATATATATATATATATTTGTATGTGTATACTAAGATCATGGCATAGTAGATCTATTGCTTTACACGCTTCCGCACACACGGTTTATCGATCGAATCGGTAAACCGATACCTACAATTGGTATCAGAGCCTAGGGCTCGTGCACACTTTTGTGCTGGACACAATGGTTTAAATCACATAATTGGCTTAATTTTTAATTTGTATTTATGTGATTAGATGTAAGGTCGGCCACCGTTAGTGGTCGGGTGAATGATTTCGTCGTTTTTTACGTTTCGATTGGCCGTAGTTTTTTAGGGCTGCGTCTCTTGGAATAATTTGCTATATATAGGTTTTCTATTATATTTGTATTGTACTACTTGTAAGCGACGGACTTGGTCCATGGTTCGATGGTGGATCTCGGCTCTCCGGCGAAAACGAGAAGAAACGAAGCAAAGCGAAGCAAAACGGACGAAATTAGGCTGCTAGAGCAAAACGGCGGGCACCGTTTGTGCTCCGGCGGGCGCCGATCGGGGTTCGGCGGGCGTCGAATGACCTATTTTTTGGCCAGAATTTTCTGTACCCTTTCCGCGACCGCCGTTTTGGAAACGGCGACCGCGGGTGGTGTTCGGCGACCGCCGTTCGTGGTTTATTGGGTACGGACTAAGTTTGACCAAAAACGGTGAGCGCGGACCAGTCCAGAAGATGTTCAAGGCATTTTAAGTTGCTTTAATTCATTTCTTTAGAGAGTTGTGAAGTTCTAGGAGCCTTTCGAATGCGTATTTATATGCTTTGCTCTTTTAAGTTATGCATGTTAATATTGTTCAACAACATACACCTTAAAATTGCAAGTTCCCAAAATAATGAGATTATGTCTTGTCCAAAACATCACACCCATGAAACCCTCGATCATAAGTTGATAGGTTCGCCACAGCGGGGTATCACTTGTTATATTGGGATAGTGGGAGTAAGGGTTAGATCCTTACACGTGAATTTGGTTTTCTCATCGATAGATCCACTACAGGCGTGGCTATCGAGACATGCGATGAGAATGGGATTCTCGTCGACCGAGAGTGACATTATATGTCATTGACATGGGATGTCTACCTATCTTGGAGTTCTTAAGTGCGGACTCAGTCGGCTTAAGGATTCGCAAGATGAGGGTCTTGGGATCATTTTGTTCTAATTTATTCATTTAAAAAACAAATGCCTAATTTGTCTTTCATTTGATGGATTATAAAGTTAGGATTATTTACACCTCGGGGAGTGATTTAATCCAAAACACTTGAGTTCATCAATGAAACAAATTAGAGACTTTCGAGCCATTGGATGGTGTGAATCGATTGTCTGGTTGGCTCCCTCATTTCAATGAGAAATAGGGCTTCAATTGCATGATAAAATCGCTGGTTAGAAAACCTCGAGTTTTCACTTACGATTTATCACGTTTTTCATATTGAGATAATTGGTAACGACGATATTGGATATCGAATGAACAAAATGGAACAAATGAAGTAGTTATGCTAGACAACCTTATTTTTTTACCGCTTTGTGAATGTTTACGTACTTAGTTTATCTTTCTTCTGTAGTATACTATGTTTGTCTCAACTCAATTCCAGTTCAGCTTTATCTTGGATAGAGAAAAGTTGAAAAACACCAATTTCCTTGATTGACAACGTAACTTGAGGATAGTCCTCAAATACGAGGAAAAGGAAAGTGTGTTGGACAAACCCCTTATCGTACGTACTTCCCGCTGATGGGGGCACGGATGTCCAAAATGCATCATATGCCCTTGCTAATAAAGCCTCGAATGAGGTGATATGTTTGATGTTAGCATCCATGATACCCGAGTTGCAAAAACAATTCGAGTTCATGGAGGCCTATAACATCATAGAAGAGCTCAAAAGCATGTTCGGGGAACAGGCTAGGATTAAGTGCTTCGGTGTCACCCGGGCTATAGCTACAACTAGGCTGGAAAAGGGTAAACCTGTGGGACCACATGTGCAGCAAATGATTGGATTATTTGCTTCAAGTGTTCGCCTCGGTTTTGCATATGATGACGAGTTGGCTACCGATTTCATTCTCCACTCCCTTCATGATGGTTATGACGCTTTTAAACTTAATTTCCACATGAATGGTTTGAAGAAGTCGCTTCATGAGCTCCACGGGATGCTCAAGGCTGCTGATTTTTCAATGAAAATCTATTTTCATTAAGAGAAATTTTTAAAAAACAAAAGTATTTCTATTTTAAGGAGGAGAATCAAACAAAATTTATAGACTTTTAGGAGGGTGTATTGGTTAGAAAGTCTATTGGATTTTGTAAGACTTTTAAAATTTAGCGATATTGAATCAGGATTTTGAAAAGTCTTTAAAAATCTAACGGTATTCAATATTGATTTTAAAAAGTTTTTAAAAATCTAACGGTATTCAAAAGTTTATAGATTTTATAACTCTATGGATTTTGTTGGATTCTCTCGTAAAAACATGAATAGTTTACACTATTTAAAATCTCTCGTAATAATGAGAAGAGATTTCCATGGATTGCACTTTTAATAACATAAATCATTATAAAAAATAAAAAAACTTTAAAAAATAAATAAATAATTATATTTATATTAATTTGTTTTTTAATAAACTAAATTATTATAAAAAATAATAATACTTGAAAAATTATAAAAAAAATATACTTATTTTTATTTTATAAGTGTGTTGAGCTTATAGCGGAAGAATCAATACAATCAATAAAAATCATAAAAAATATATATATTACTCAATTCAATAAAGTCTATGAAAATTTATATAATAGAAATCACACCTTCAACCACCCTCTTTTTAGATACTAATGAGGATGTCGAACGAGAAAGATGACGAATGATGGATTAAAAGTTTATTTACTTTTTCGTTATTTCATTTGAGCATATTTATTTGAACGATATTTTGTTTTCAAAAATTCTTTTATGATAACCATTTGATTTAGGGTAGTGAAATTTGCACTCCTAAAATTACATTTTGCACTATCATTCATTATTTTAATAATAAATTATTCAATGCATATCATTATTTGCGCTCTCTTAATTTTATTTTATTTTTCTCTAATTGTTTACCTCATTCTATTCGCCGTTCTTGATAGAAATCTCTTTTCTTCAAGCCAAAAACAACTCCCCAATTTTAATTAAGATTAGGAAAATTTTCAAGTACTAGGGTCTTTAATTTTTTATAGAAATCTGATAACATGGAAGAAGAGTTGTCGTCTAATTATACGGGCTGTCTAAAAGCTCCTAAAAGTGAACCTTCTCGGAAGGCTTGACAGACTTCTTCGGTCGTCACATTCAGCACTGTGAGAAGAATCGACAAGTTTTGTGATTTTGTAGGATCGATGATTTGAATAAACTGCGGAGAGTCGTAGGAGGACGAGTCTTTCTTGAGGCCGTTTTTGTTCTTATTGGCCGGTGGTGCATATCCGAAGAGCGACTCCATCATCTCCTCGTTAAATCCAGAAAAAAAATAATCCCCGTAAAAAATAAACACGAATAACTAGCCAACACGGAAAAAAAAACTCTCACTAGAAAGACTCGAATTTTATCTCGTGCCACACCATGAATGGTTGGGGCTGGCGAGAACCTTATCCCAGAAGAAAGGTTGAAACATTGTCTTCGGAGCTTCGGAATCGTTAGAGCCATCGCTAGCCTCTCCTGTAGAAACACGTCGGTGATGGGGGCCGAGGGGGGGAGAGCTTCGCGGGCCTTGCCTGTAGGTGGCGCTGGATTTAGAAGGCGATGGAGCCGCGCCACCACTGTTCTTTCCCGCGGAAGTGGTAGTAACTGAGCTGCATTCCTCCCTTCGTTCGGCTCCGGTTCAGACAATTGATACGGACCGAGAGTTGAATGGCCAACAGAAGAAAGGGCTTTGAAGTCTTTTTCGCTCGACTTACTCATGGTGTGACTTGAAGAACCCAAATATATGATTATATGAAAACAAACAAAAAAGAAAGTCGAGACTTTGAAAACTATACTTGCAAAAGAATTACGGGAGCTGAGATCAAAATTGAAAGTAGGCTTCTCAAGTTAAGGGTAAACTAGGTATTAATGATATTTATTGAATAATTTATTACTAAAATAATAAATAGGAGTGCGAAATGTAATTTTAAGAGTGCAAATTTCACTCTCCTTGATTTAAATAAAGTTGGTTATGTTTTGTTGAAAATTTCTTTTAAAAATACTCAATGTTATTAATTTTGTAGCGCGTGCATGTAGAATTTTGAATAATTACATTATTCACGTGACTGCAATATTTTTTAATATTTTTAATAAGCAAAAATGAAAAGAATACCTTTAAAGAGATGTTTGATAAGTAATTCCAAGTGCACGGTTGAATATTTACTAGTCGGTGCACGAAGTAGTAAATACGGCCCCGGATTGGGGGTGCGTTTGTACCAAGCCAGCAATTATCTGAGTACTTTTATAAATATCAAAAGTAATTCAGAGCTAATATGCAATTAATGTTACTATACATTCCAATTACTGGGGGCTATTTTTCACTATCAGAATTTTTTAAACAGAGACAATATGCAATTAACCCAACTACAGGGACAAATCTAACAATACTAACCAAACCAATTTTATCTTTCTCAAGGTTTTCTAGGTTGTCTCCTATCAACCATGGCTGGAAAATTATGTAAAGACAAATATCCCAGACAAAGGCATACGCAAGCCTTTCGGACCCAAGATAACTTATCAAAAACTCCCACCTCTCTCGTAAATCTCCGTAATTACCATCTCCGCGGCCGTAGAGGGCCCACAGCACCGATACTAAACAAGCAAGCCCGCCAATGAGCCCGACAACAGGTGCTTTGCTTATCATAACTGAACCAAGCTGAGAGGTCTTTCTTGGAGTGTACTCCTCATCAGCCTCGTTCAGACGTATGGCCATGTAAGGAATTAAGAATGCTGCAGTGAAAGGAATTACACAAGCATCAATAATCAATCATGATAAACAATAATTACATTAATTACCCTTGAGGTTTGGTCAAATTACAAAAAGAAAATGCCCTTGAAGTCAGACCTGCCATACACATTACACATAGTAACGAAAATTGTTGGGGCTCTTTGTAATATTTCAAAAAGCTTAAAGGCATCACTGTAAAATCTCAACGAGTTTCGTCAGGTAAACTTACAGATGGGCCAAAATATAATCGGATATAAACCTCAAGGTTAGTGTTTAAAAATTTGTACCTCGCAATAACTAAAAATGCAGAATTAGCAAGTTGACAGGCTGCCAGGCTGGTAAATAGCAAAACCAATTATGAATAATTACAAAAACTACACATGATGCATAAAGCCTTATTATGAAAAACTCTAGTTACCATTCGAAACGCCCTTACAGTGTTACAGCTACATAGTTTTCAAAGAGAGTTTTTTTTTTTTAAATTATTATTGGAAGGAAGGTAAACGACAGGGATATTTTTTGTAATCAACATAACAGAATAATACAATGGCCAATGTCCAGATGAATGTCTAGTTATCGATAACTGATGCTATAAGCATTTGTGAAGTGGGATATATAATTGTAGGCAAAGTTATAAGCGTACTGTTTGTGAGGAACATCTGAAAGCCCCACAGTACATCGACTGATCCCTTAAATCTGCCTCTCATTTTATCCGTGAAAAGCAAAGGAGCAAACATGAATGTCCACCCAATTACGAAGTTGAACAAGCCTTCCGACATCTGAATAAATACACGACTGAACTTTCCGCAATCATTTACAGTTAAAAAGTCAAGAAGCAAAAGAACAACAACTTACCGGGTGGAGCACGGGTGCCTCGATTAGATGAAAACCAACTATTCTGCCAAGAGTTCCATTGCAAAAATGGTCAAGAAAACTAAAGACAAATCATTCTGCAAATACCAACTTATCTAAAGTATTATAACAGATGAAGATAGAAGCCAAGTTTACATACTTCAAAATCGATCACTACTTCACGGCATAAATCGATCAACACACAGACAAAATTTACAACATTACCAGAATTTGACAATGGCAGGATGAAGAAGAAATTGAGAGAAAGTCCTATCAGAGAGTTTATCGTTTCTGAGCTTATGGCCCACACGGGATCTCCCTGCAAAATTGTGCAAATGATTTTCTCAGTTTTAACTAGTAAAAAAAAGTACTACAATTAATTATATATACTCACCGGAGCATAAGGAAGTAAGAATAGCCAAATGATATAAACCCCCTCGGCAATCCACAATACAGCTTGCGCTAATTTCCTCACGCTACCGTCAAGTTCCGACACCGAGCCGCCGCCGCCGCCGCCGCTTGAGGCGGCACTTGTAATCCCGCCAGTGCTCAATCGACGACCGATTATGGCAGGAAATTGTGGATTTATTCGTATCGTCCGGTTACCGGCGCTGAAAGCGACGCCGCTCACTCGCATTTCTGCAGAAATCGAAGCGGGTTTCCTTGAATCGAAACGTCGCAAAGGTTTTAGTGAAGTGATATTCAGAGCCGGCGGAGGACGGCTGCTGCATAATGTTAATCCAGCGGATTGCATCTTCGCTACTATACTCCGGCGGCCGGCGTCGTTTTATAATTAATTGACTAAATATTATCGCGAAGCAGGCGATTATAGCAGGCCCTAGAGAAGCAGCTACGTGGAATGCTCTCATTCATTGAAAATCAAAGCCCGGCCCTCTTTTTTCCTATCCGGTTGCTTATCATCCGGTTCCTCCAATTTCATTAATACGGCGTCGTTTTATAAACTGCGCACTCTTTGGAATTATAAATCACGAAAAAACCACACTCGTGGGAAGCAAGCTTTTCTCCCGCCCTCGGAGCTCTGCGGAAATATGGCTCCCAAACCCGATAGTGCTGAAGGTAAGCTCGCTGAAATCCCAGATATTCACTTCGTATTTACTGTTAACGATTATTACTTTATTTACTTATTTTTTTTCCTTTTTTGTTTTCAGCAATCGTGCTCAACTTCGTGAACGAGGTGAAATTTGTTCGATCTTCTTTGCATTTTTTTCGTGATTTTTTTTATTGATTTACGGATATCTGTTTCTGATCGATTGAATCTGGGAGTGTGAAATTCTTAGTGCTGATTGCTTGAATTTTGTACTCTGTTATCTCATATGCTGCTGTGTAGATACAATGAATTTGGGTTGAAAATTAAAAGGAAAAAAAGGTTAGTTTACCATTTTATTTAGGGCTCTTAAATCTAATGGTGTGGAATGAACTTTGTCAGTAAAAATTGCTAGTTTGAAGGACTTGCTACTGTAAATCTTCTGTGTGGGAATGTTGTTTCGTTGTTCGTTTTTCAATATTTTCAATTCTTATTTTTGTAATTTTTTGGCCGTTTTGCAGCAAAATAGGCCTTTGAATTCGCAGAATGTGGCAGATTCATTGCAGAAGTTCAATCTTAAAAAGGCTGCCGTGCAGAAGGCGTTGGATAGCCTTGCAGATGGTGGGAAAATATCATTCAAGGAGTACGGAAAGCAGAAAATATACATGGCTAAGCAAGATCAGTTTGACATTCCGAACAATGACGAGCTCAATCAGATGAAAGAAGAGAATACCAAACTCCAAGAACAGCTCGGTGAAAAAAAGAAAGCTATTTCTGAGGTTGAAACAGGTGAATCTACTCTCTCCTTTGATCTCTCTGTTTTTTTCTCCAAAGAGCGAATGATGTTTTGTGTATTGAAATACTCGAGTCTCATTGTGCTGCAGCTATAACCATTTTGGGGCTGGTTTGAGAATTCTTACTTTAACTAGCGAAAGTCGTTTAGACTATTCTAGTGAATGCATGATGATGTTTATCATACTGATGTGGAATGAATCTGTGCTTGTATGATATTGATTAGGAAAAACTCCAAACTACCCTTTGAGTGTTGAAAACATTATAAAATCCAATTAGCTTTCAGATTACAAGTATTTGTCAGAAAACTCAATAATAATTTAAAAAACCCTCTAGAGGTTTCCATTTTTAACAAATATCACCCACTGAGTCTAAGGGTGCATTTGTGAAATAGATACAGATGTTAGGGAGTCGTTTGTACTTTTGAAAGGTTGATGGGTTGGTTTTCTGTAACAAGACTTCATATGATCATATCTATCTTTGTTAAAGTAATAATCCTCTAGCTTATTTTAAAATGGCGTGTTTTACCCTAAACAGAGATTAAGGCACTGCAATCAAATTTGACGCTGGCGGAGATACAAACCAGACACATCCAAATTGAAACTGAGGTGAGAGGACTAAGAGTTGAAAATCACATTTTCTCAACTGGACAGCATGGTCATAACTATAATACTAATATTCATGACATTGTAATGATTATTTATAGGCTAAGCAAATGGAGGAAAAGCTGATTAAGTTAAGGCAAGGAGTTACTCTGGTGAGCCCAGAAGAGCGTCTGGCTGTGGAAAAGACGTACACGGATATGATAAACCAATGGAGGAAACGTAAGAGGATGTTCAAAGATGTTTGGGATGCAATAACTGAGAACTCCCCCAAGAACTTGAAGGAATTTAAGGTATTATTCTGTAGGCTTAAGTGGTTTGTTTTTTCCAATTTAGTAAATCACTTTGAAATTTCATTTGCCAATCACAATATTGTGTGTTTCTTTGAAAAGGAGGAACTTGGTGTGGAGTATGATGAAGATGTTGGTGTAAGCTTGCAGTCGTTCGGTGACCTAGTGCAAAATGGAAAGAAACGACCCAGATGCAACTGAGCTTTATTTATAGCCATCACCATCAATTCTAGCAAGTTAAATATGTTTCAAGAGCTTGTAACTACTTGGTTTAAGGAAGTTCAGATCTTAGCAGTAATTATAGTTCAAACATAATTTTGATTGTGAATCTAATGTTTAACAGATTTTAAGATGCCGGCAGTTTCCATTTTCAGCAATAGCTATCTTCTCGGGCAAATGCTTTGATATGTCTCGGTTTTACTGGGCTCTATTTTATGCGTCTCTCTGTTGTCTTTAGGATAGAAAGAGGACACGTAGAACATTGTTTGCTCTTCGTAATTGTCCTTTTACTCTTAATTTTCCAATGATACACAAAATTGTTATTTCAAGATAATTTGCATGGGAGCATTTGAAGGTTTATTGAATGTTGAGAGACTGTTGATTTAGTAGGATCTAAATGAACATCTTTGTTGATTTTCAACGAAAAGTTTTAAAGGATATTTCTTAAAAGTGAAAATATAGGAAAATTTTATTGTGGCAATGAGTTACAAAACTGCCAAGAAGAAACATTAGCTCGTAATCAAATTACTGTTTGTTTGTTTATGCTTTTTCTATTTTATTTTTTGACTTCTTCAATATCATCGATTATTGTCTGATACACAAATAAAAATAAAATATACTCATATATTTTTATTATTTTGAAAAACAAAGGGACATTAAAAAAAAAGTAATTATCTTACTAAATATTACAACATAAAAAGTTATTATTTTAATATTACTAAATATTAAAACTGATATCTTATTTAAAATCAAAAAGTAAAATTAGTTTTATTTTAATGTGAAAAAATTAATATTCCTACGGTCTCTCAAAATTGTGCACACTTCAGTTCAGAGTTTTCAGGAATAGAAAGTAATATAATTTTATTGGAGATAAATTTAATATTAACATAGTCTAAGATAAATATTTGGTGGTTGGGGGTTTTATTTATGCTACTCCAGGTGGAGTACATCATTTACATCTTGACCGTATATTTAATATTATTATATTAAATACACACGCAATCACCCACACCCGACGTGTATGGCATAGACCGTGGTTGGGTACACTTTAGTTGTCTCATATCTATTTCAAAAGCAACTACTACTAATCAGATTTAAAATGGACAAAAATATCCTCGTAATCAATAGTCTTTCTCTGCAATTGCTATACTTTTTTTTTTCTCTTTTCAACAATAATGTTGAAGATCCTTACAAAATACAGTACAAAAATTAATATCCCATTTCAAAAAATATCACAAAACTTACAAAATCTTGCAGAGAAATAGTAAAATCAATACAATAACAAACTCAAAAATAAAAACAAAAAACTCATCGAAAAACTATTTCTTTTATTCTTTTTCAGCCCATATGCCGCCGCCGTCAGTATCATCCCACACAAAGTCCTCTACGATATCCTCACACGCTTCCTTTTACAATTTCCTCGAATTTAGCGTTGTGCCCTTCGACTACACTGCACGTCATTGTAAGCATCCCAAACGAGGTAATTTCCATCCACCAAACATACACTAATAAAAATATAGTACTAGAATATAAAAAATAACATTATTTTTATTGTAAATGCTAAAAATTTTACTAAATAAAATCACAAAACATCTTTTTTTACACTAAAATATAAAAAACCGCTTTCGTACACTAATTGACTTAAATACCCTTACTTTTAATTATTGATGGTATTCACTTGAATTTATATGCAAAGTATGAATCACCATTTTATTGTGTTGAATAAACATTAAATAGGATGAAGTTAGTAAAATAAAAGATCAAGAGTTTCAATTGTTTAGTAACTGCATGGCTAATAGATGTTAAGTTATGAAGTCATTTATGGTTTTAGAATTTATTGTTTTACGTTCTTACGAGATGCATTACTTTGTTCTTGCTTATATAAAGACTTTGTGGGTTTTGATAAAAGACCTGAGTTGAATAAAACAAAAAGCATATTAATTCCTCTTTCTCTCATCACTAGTATTAATATATTCTCCACAAATAAGAAATAGTCGTGAGTTTTATCTTTATTTCTACAAACTGGTATCAGAGCCGATTGTGAATGTGACGAGTAACAAAGACGAACTATGAAAATTGGAGCATTCAAATGAAAGCTCTTCTCGGATCTCAAGATGCGTGGGGTAAGGAGGTTTCGAAGAACCAGCGAATACCACGACATCTACGACGGCTGAAACTAAGGCGTTGAAAGAGGCGCGAAGGATAAAGCAGAATTATACATGTTCCGAGTTGTTGACGAGTCGGGTTTTGAGAAGATTTTCGGTGCAACTATTTCAAAAGAAGCGTGGGACATTTTAGAAAAAGTGTTCAAAGGAGCCGACCGAGTCAAGCAAGTGCGTCTCCAAACTCTTCGTGACGAGTTGGAGAGCATGAAGATGAAGGAGTCAAAGAGTGTGTCTGACTATATCACTCGTGTACAAGCCATGGCGAACCAACTCAATCGTAATGGCGAAGCGTTAACCGATGCTCGATTTGTGGAGAAAATTTTGAGATCATTAACTGACAATTTTGAGAATATTGTTTGTGCGATAGAAGAGTCAAAGGACCTTGCGATGCTGACAATCGATGAGCTTTCAGCTTCTCTCGAGTCACACGAACAACGAAAGAAGAAAAGAAAAGAAAAGAGGAGACGCTTGAACAAGCACTTCAAACCAAATTGTCAATCACAGACGAGAAGGTACTATATTCCCAAAATTATAGAGGAAGAGGACGTGGTCATGAAGGACGCGGAAATGGTCGCGGTGATCAAGGCAGGAGTCAAGAAGGGGACTTTAAGGAGATACGACAGTCGAGCCAACAAAATTGGCGTGGAAGAGGACGTGGTTGAAGAAGAGGTGGTCGATCGAACTATTCCAACATCAAGTGCTACGAATTGCAACTCCAACAAATGTTATAATTGTGGTAAAGAGGGAAATTTTGCAAAAGACTGCCGAGCAGATGTTAGCTTTTTTAACAAAGCTCTGAACGTCATACGATCAAGACCGGTGCCACTAGATACTACTTGATGCAGATCAACGATGTATAGTACGAATAATAATGCGGAACCCCGAAAATAACTGAACAGTAAAAGAGACAAGTATAGAAGACAAGGAATTTACGTGGAAACCCAATAGGGAAAAAACCACGGGAGGAACGACGAGAACTTTCATTATAATATTTCTCACGATTACAAGGATTGATATCCACTCTAAAATCCTATAATCTCACACAATATTATCTCTCTAATTGATTGTATTAACTCGTATTATTTGTATCCATGGAGAAGCTCTCTTTATATAGGAGGTAGTCCTAATTATTGTATAGAAACAATAATTCACGCCCATAAGAAGTCTTGGAGAAGAAGGAAACCAAAACGGTCCAAAATTAGGAAAACTTCCCAAATTCGCCTCTGGACAAAACGGCGACCGTCGTTTTCCACCGGCGGTCGCGGGACCCAAATCTTCGGGCGCCGATTGTCCATCGGCGGGCGGCGAAATGCCAAAAAACCGTCTAGTCCACTATCCGTCATACGATGTCTCTCCGGCGGTTGCCGACACCCCTTCGGCGTGCGCTAGACATCTTCGGCGGGCACCGAAACGTGACGGTGGGCGCCGTTTTCCACGGCTTCACCTTCCTTCTCGGTTTTGTGTCAAAACAGAACAAATCTCCACCTTGACACCAAACCACGAAATCCCATCGCACATCAAAACCATAAAGCGAAATCACATCGCACTCCATAGTCGCGTCCCTCGTCTTCCTCCAAACGCCCCAACGGGCCTAGTTCTTAGAAGATTGGACCTTCAAATTGATGGAGTAGTATACATAATGTCTAGATTTAAGTGATCTGAACTCCTTGTACACTTTCATTTATCTATTAATAAATAAATATTCATTTGCTTTTAATTATGTTTAATTAAATATGTGCAAATTATAGTCCTAGATTATACATGTTGTAGTTAGTATGGTGTGCGACGTCACACGGAAGATCATACTATCGGTTACTCGTATATAATCGAACAGTTGCTCACGACCTAGATGTAGACCTGTAAATGGGGCGGATCTGGAGCGGATCAGCATTGATCCGTACCCGTTTAATATTTTAAATTTTCGATCCGTACCCGCTCCGCGACCCGCCGGATCATCGAAAGTTCGATCCAAATCCGTATCCGCCGGATCAACGGGTATCCAACAGGTTTTTTCGATCCGTTTATAATAATAATTTTTTATAATTTTTTATAATTTTTTAACAATAATTTTTAACATTTAAAAAATTATAAAATAAAATATTAAAATTTATTAAACTAAATTAAAGATTAAAGTGCTAACAATAATAATCAATATTTTTATATTACACAAAATGAAAAATTAAATATTTTTTATTAATTAATTATAAATTATTTAATTATTATATAGTAACTAAATACTATGTATATAATATTTGGTAAGGGTCGGGTCACTTACGGATCGGATCGGTATTGATCCGTATCCGCCCCGTTTATTAAACGGGTAAACGGGTCGGGTCATTAAACGGGTCAACGGGTCAATTTTTACGATCTAAATCCGTTTAAATGTGACGAATCAGGAGCGGATCTGGATAAAATCTGCTCCATTTACAGGTCTACCTAGATGGACAAGGATCAATCCATCGGTATAGTCTTTGTATGAGTGAGAAAATAATTGGTCTTGATTATTTTATCATACTTGTACACTTGGTGTATTTGGCGGATCTGTTTGAGATTTATCGATTAAGATTGCCTTCGATAATTGATTTAAATCTCAGTGTATTTTATTCTTAATCCCTGATATTATTGCGGGTGTGTGCATATAATATTAGTGGCTTTGATTTTCCAAAGGAATTGACTGATTAGAATAACCAGTCAATTACCGGTAAAGTTGGGTCGCTGTATTTTATGTATGACATGCCGTGAATTCTTGACGGGAAAGTATGTCTCGATAAGGGTTAATAATATCCCCGAGATGAGCTCATAAAGAATTATTATGTAAACCTCGCGAGTGGATTTGTTCCCGCAGCATAATAATAAAGTTGAGTGTTACTATTCTCGATTATAAGAGATGAATAAATTTATTAAGCAATAAATAAAATTTATTCATGGATATTTATATCATAAACATACGGAATAAATAATACTACCGGAAGAATATTATTTGATATAATATGGTTTAATATTGGGATTGCAATTATATTTATATAGTGGAGTTAAATATAATTTATGGATTAATTAATAGATTTGGGCTTGGGCTCAATCTAATTAATTCATAGGAAGCTCAATATTCTACTTCCTTAAGGTCCTCTACGTAGCCTATAAAAGCACTACATGGCCTTCATAATAGAAGAAGACAAGAATATCATTAGTTGATAGTTCTAGAGAGTTCAAGGAGATCCATAGAGCTCAGAGGATCGTCGCCCACCCCGACGTTCGAGCTAGTGCAAGGAATACGTGGAAAGGCTTCAAGATCATCGAAGTTCTTCGTTTTTTCGAACAACGAGAACGAGGTATAAATCGTAAACATCCTTTATGATTTTAATCGTTAAATATTGAGAATACCGTAGAACCAAGATCTTAGGATCTACTCCCGAACCGAGGGTCGAACGCGTGGTGGTGGACAAACCACCAGACCACGACGATTGACGGAACCCTGCGCGGGGATCGTACGCATGGGGTCGAACCCCGGCTGGACGTCGGGGGTGCGATCAATCGTGATGATCGATCGCTGTGGTGCGGGCTGGTTCCGCGCCCCTCCCCACTGTGAGCGGCGAGTCGCCGGACTCTCGCCGCGGGGGCTGCCGGAGCAGCCCCAATCGATCGTTAGCTCCCCGACGCGGGGGTTCGGCTGGGGCGATCGCGTGCCTTCGAGTGCGTGGTTTCCTCGGTCGAACCTCGGCTCGCGTTGTGGTGCTCGCGTGAACTCCGGCGAAGGGTTTTGATCGGAGTTGTCATGTTCCGCATTCCGGCGACTCCGGGATATCAAATTCCAACACAAATGTCCCCAAGAATCGGAACGTACATACCCGAGTGTCTTATTCGAGTTGTGAGCCCAATTCGAGATATACCCTCTCGACCGCTTTCCAAGCGCACATGGCTCACCAGGTTTAGAAACACTCCATAGATCGAGAAACACTCGATCCTTCTTGTCGACTTTCCTCACATGCACAAGCCGCACATTGTCTAGTCGTGTAAACTCTTCATCCGAGAGCCTAGTTTTTCCCATGATTACTTCGTTCACCACTTCATCTTCAATCAGCTTGGTCACTCCGGCCTTACTTGGTTGCGCACCTCTAAGCCGGATAAACACTTCTACCAAGAGTCAAGTTTCGGCCCCGGTTTACTTCCTTCACCGCGCCTTCATGGAGGACATAAGGTCGCCCCACCTTTTCGTCTCCTCCCAACACTACCAAAGCCTCTTCGGTAGCCTTAGCAACTCCACCTCAGTTACTTATTTCGCTGAGTTTCCATTGAGTACATAAAGACGACTCGCCTTTCTCTTTCCCCGCAATATTACCAAACCACCTTTGGTAACTTTTAAAACTTCACCTTTACAAGTGAATTTATATCCCTTCATAACAAGGGAAATCAAGGAAATCAAATTCCTCTTCAAGTCAGGAACATGTCTTACCTAGCCTAACGTGCGCACTGTGCCATCGAACATCTTCAATCGGATATTCCCAATCCCTTCGATCTTGCACGAGGTGTCATTAGCCATGAACACCGCACCATGCTCCAAAGATTCATAAGTCTCGAACAACGTCCGGTCCGGACACATATGAAATGAGCAACCCGAGTCTAAGATCCAATCATCTATTAAGTTGGAGTTCTCGCCTAGAGCCATTAGTAGTTCCCCATAATTGGCCATCTACTAATCCAACGTCACCGGAATTCCGATTACCGGAATTATTTTTGTTGCTCTCCTTGTTCTTCAACGCGTTGCACTCCGACTTTATGTGCCTCTTCTTCTTTCAATAGAAACACATCTTATTCCCATGTCGCGACTTCGAATTCCTTGAGTCGCTCCCTTTATCACGGTACTTCTTTTGGACATTAAGTCCTTTACCCACATCGGGCACACCATCCTTGTTGGACTCCATCTTTTGTACGTTTTCTATTGACGAGAGAGCCGAAGTTACGTCTTTAAACGTGAGGCTATCTCGTGAATAGAGAAGTGTGTCCCGAAAAGCTGACATCGAGGGGGGTAGTGAGCATAGCAACCAAAACGCAAGATCATCATCTTCGATCTTCACGCCAATTTTCCCAAGGTCAACTACACGCTCCTTGAATCTCGCTACATGGTCTTGAATCGACGGCCCCTCCCCCATCTTGCTGGACACCATTTTCTCCACGCACATTGATTCCAACAACTCCCATAATTCCTTTGCGGTCTTCGCCTCCGTCGTTTCCTCGGTCAAAGAATCCGAAACATGAAACCTTACTCGTCATGCTTCATGTCTTTCGGCATGTTGTCAACACCAAGTAGAACAATCTCTTTCTTAAGAGATCTGAGGACTAAACTCATCTTGTGTTGCCAAATAGGAAACCTTGTGTTGAGATCCAAGTTCGGTAGATTGTACCTCACGCTCGTCATCGAAACCTTGATCCGAAAGGTAGTAGGATCGTAGTCTGACTCTGAAAGGTCACGGGATTGTTAGCTTTTAGGACAAAGCTCTGAACGCCACACGATCAAGACTGGTTCCACTAGATACTACTTGTTGCAGATCAACAATGTATAGTATGAATAATAATGCAGAACCCCAAAAATAACTCAACAGTAAAAGAGACAAGTAGAGAAGACAAGGAATTTACGTGGAAACCCAATTGGGAAAAAACCACGGGACGAACGAAGAGAACTTTCACTATAATATTGCTCACGATTATAAGGATTGATATCCACTTTAAAACCCTCTAATCTCACACAATATTATCTCTTTAATTGATGGTATTAACTCCTGTTATTTGTGTCCATGGAGAAGCTCTTTTTATATAGAAGAGAGTCATAATTATTGTATGGAAACAATAATTCATGCCCATAAGAAGCCTTGAAGAAGAAGGAAACCAAAACGGACCAAAATTAGGAAAACATCCCAAATTCGCGATTGGACAAAACGCGACCGCCGTTTTCCACCGGCGGTCGCGGGACCCAAATCGGCGGGCGCTGAAATGCCAAAAAACCGTCCAGTCCGCTATCCGTCATACGATGTCTCTCCGGCGGTCGTCGGCACCCCTTCGGCGGGCGCTGGACATCTTCAGCGGACGCCGTTTTCCTCGAGTTCACCTTCTTTCTCAGTTTTGTGTCAAAACACAACAGGAGATAAAAAGGTAGAAGAAACAAACAACCTAACTTTGGAAGACAAAGCAAAGTAAGGTATACTCTTGATGGCTCAAAATGAAGTCAACAACAATAACGATACTATGTGGTACCTCGATTCGGGAGCAAGCAACCATATGTGTTGTCATGAGTACCTATTTAGAGACATGCAGAAGATTGAAGATGGGCATGTATCATTTGGAGATGCATCAAACGTGAAGGTTAAAGGACGAGGTACGATTCATTACGTACAAAAGGAAGGTTTGATAGGGTCAATCCACAATGTTTATTACGTACCAAATTTGAAGACCAATATTTTGGGTTTGGGAGTAATTAAGGTTACTCGATACTTTTAAAAGATCGGGTACTGCAATTGAAGGACAAGCAAGGGCGCTTGGTTGCTCGAGTTGAAATGGAAAGAAATCGGATGTACAAAATGAATTTGATAAACGTGCGAGAAAAATGTTTGCAAGTCAACGTAGAAGACAAGACGTCGTTGTGGCATCTCCGATTTGGTCACCTACATCGTGGTGGTCTACAAAAACTAGCAGCGAATAACATGGTGGAGAAAGCAACTAGTAGTTACATCAAAGCCGTACTATCCGATAGAGGTGGTGAGTATACCTCGACGGCTTTCATGAAGTATTGCAAGGAGCAAGGCATCACGAGATTTTTAACAGCAGCATATTCTCCTCAGCAAAACGGTGTTGCTGAGAGGAAGAACCGAATTATTCTTGACATTTTCCGATCAATGCTTAAGAGCAAGATGATGCCAAAAGAATTTTGGGCAGAAGCTATGCAGTGTGCAATATATATATAAAATAGATGTCCACATATGAAGTTAGAAGATCAAACACCACAAGAGGCATGGAGCGGACAAAAACCGACAGTCTCTCATCTCAAAGTGTTTGGTAGTGTGGCTTATGCACATGTACCAGATCAACAGAGAACGAAGCTCGAAGATAAAATCAAAATGTATGTTTTTATTGGCTATGATGAAAAGACAAAAGGGTACAAGTTACTTGACCCAATAAGCATGAAGGTGGTGGTGAGTCGTGATGTGCGAGTAAACAAAGAAAGTGAGTGGGACTGGAGTAATTTAAGGGACGTTAACAACGAAGTTGGAGAATCATCAGGTGCTACACCAACAAACATACCAAGAAACAATGAAAGTAGTGATAATGAAGATGAACCACAACAACTCAAATATTGAACTCTACAGGATTTGTATGATTCGACAAATGAGGTACACCTTGTTTGTCTTTTGGAAGATAATGAGAATATCAGCTTTGAAGAGGCGGTGCGAGACAAGAAGTGGCAAGCCTCCATGAACGAGGAAATTAAGGCGATTGAACGCAACAACATATGGGAGCTAGTAGAATTGCCGAAAGGAACTCAACATATCGTTGTAAAGTTTGTGTTCGAGAAGAAAATGAATGCTCAAGGAGATATAGAAAGATACAAGGCGCGACTTGTTGCAAAGGGATACAAGCAAAAGGCAGGAATCGACTATAACGAGGTATTTACTCCTGTTGCAAGAATGGAGACGATTCGATTGCTCATTTCACAAGCAGCTCCATTCAAATGGCCTATATTTCAAATGGATGCCAAGTCGGCATTCTTGAATGGGGCGCTTGAAGAAGATATCTACATCGAACAACCACCTGGCTACATGAAAGTTGGAGAAGAGAAGAAGGTGTTAAAATTGAAGAAGGCGCTTTATGGGTTAAAACAAGCACCACGGGCGTGGAATACATGCATCGATACATATTTCAAGGAAAACGAGTTCAAGCAATGTCCATACGAGCATGCTCTTTATGTAAAGAAGAATGGAGGTAACGTGTTATTTGTTGCTCTTTATGTAGATGATCTTATTTTTATGAGTAATAATGATGAGATGATAAAGGAGTTTAAGGGCACAATGACACAAGAATTTGAGATGACTGATTTGGGCAATATGATGTTTTTTCTCGGTTAGGAGGTCAGGCAAGAAGAGAAGGGTAATTTCGTATCACAGGAGAATTATGCAAAGGAGATTTTGAAGAAGTTCAAGATGGAAACATGCAGGCCGGTATAAAATCCGGTGGAACCAAGTACAAAAATCTCGATGTTTGATGGCGGAGAACGTGTCGATACAAGTAAATACCAGATTTTGGTAGGAAGCCTTCGCTATCTCACATGCACAAGACAAGATCTATCACTAAGTGTTAGAATTGTAAGTCGGTTCATGGAGGAGCCAATTTATTCACATTGAAAAGCATTAAAACGAATCCTAAGGTAGGTCCAAGGAACGGTGTCACTAGGGTTATTCTACTCAAAAGTAGATGATTACAAGTTGGTTGGATACTCCGATAGCGATTGGTGTGGAGACATAGACGATCGGAAAAGTACATCGGGATATGTGTTCTTTATGGGAGATACTGCATTTACTAGGCTTTCAAAGAAGCAACCGATCGTAACACTCTCGACGTGTGAAGCTGAATATGTGGCAGCATCTTGGTGTTTGTGTCGTGCAATATGGCTCAGAAATTTGTTGAACAAGATGGACTTAAAGCAGCTAGGTGCAACCGTAATTCAAGTTGACAATAAATCAGCAATGGAGTTGGCAAAGTGTTGGGGAATATACGCTTCTTAGGCCGGTATATCCCCGTCGATCGTCAAAGGGTAGGTTCGATTTGATAAATAAAGCGGAATAAAAGGGAAGACAAGAAATTACGTGGTTCGGCCAAGAATGCCTACTTCCACGGACACCACACCCAATATTATTCGATAATAATATTCTCGTGTACAGGATCGGATCTCGATAGATCTCTTTTCGACTCACTATTTCGTGCTCTAAATTTTCTATCTTGGTTATACATGAATGAGGGGAGGATGTTCTTTTATAGATGAGAAGTGAGAAACCCTAACTTAATCCCCAAGAAACCGAAGTCAAAACGCGGTCAAACTTCCGTCTCTTCACTCCTCCCGATGCTTTAATCCGAGCAAGGGTTGGACTCCCAACAATCACCCCCTCCAACCCGAGTGAGCAATTATTCCACCAACGCCCAAGTTGATTACCAACATCTCGACACCACCGAAATATGAGTCTTCAAAACAGTCCAACATGTCAACCCACCCCCTCAACGAGTGTCTCGTATCCAAGCTCCATGAATACGACCAACGAGGCATCCTTCAAATGCATTGATGCCTCCAACGCCCCCCACCGGGGCGTCACCCTTCAATAGCTAGCAAGATTAAGAGATGATGTCGTGCGCGCCTCGACCCTCATCTCAATCTTCCGAACTTCCCGCTGAACCTTCTTCCATTGCATCCCGATCACCCTTGCCCTGTTGGAGCCGGCCCGCTCCTCATGCCCATGTGTTCGACAATGGTTGAAATCCCGTCCAGTCTTCATTGTATTACTCGACCCATGTACGACACCAGTTCCTCGTGCCACCACACTACCCTCGAGCCTATACAAGCCGCCAACATTTCTACCACGCAGAACCTCCCGGTTATCCTTCAACACCTTAATTTTCCCGCACCCGGCCTCGAACTTGCACCCCCTCTCGTCTAGCCTCCCGAGAGCAAGCAAATTCTTTCTTATGCTTGGCACGTGTTTTACTCCCGCAACCGTGACGCTTCTTCCACCCGACAACCGAAACTTGACGATCCCTTCCCCGACTACCCGATTCCTTGAACCATTAGCCATTTGAACCGTCTCTCTTTCACATGCCTTGTACTCAGAAAATTGGGCTCGATCATGGCATATATGGAACGCACTCCCCGAATCGAGAATCCAATCTTCCCTCCTAGCGTCGTTTGCCTCTAACACCGCCAACGCGTCGTGAATATACTCGTGTTGAACCGCTGCTGCGTTTTCTTGCTGGTCTTTCTTAGCCTTCCACTTTGGACAATCCCTCTTCACGTGACCCTCCTCGTCGCAATAATAGCATATGACCTTCTTCCTCGGCCTCTCTCGGTTTCCACCACCATTCCTCCGATTTCCGCTGTGACCACCACCCGTGTAAAATGCTTTCTCACCCTCTGGCTCACCTTCAACCTCCTTCTTCCTCGCCTCCTCATTAAATAGGGCATCCGTGACCATCGTCATGGTCATCTTCCCCTCCGGCGCGGAATTACTTAGGGAAACCACCAGAGTCTCCCAACTGTCGGGCAGGGAGCTAAGCAAAAGCAATGCCTGAATCTTGTCATCCAGATTCAAGCCCACCGCGATCATTTGGTTCACAACATCCTGGAACTCGCTCACATGGTCGGTCACCGGAACACCATGCCTTAGCTTAAGGTTCACAAGCCTCCTCATGAGAAACGCCTGATTCCTCGGTGACTTCGATTGGAACATCTTCTCCAACTTAGTCCACAGAGAATAGGCCTCCTTCTCCTCCGACACGTATGGGTACACGGTCTGTCCAACGCACTGACGAACAAGGCACACCGCCTTCTTATTCATTTGCTTCCACTTGTCTTCTTCGATGGTCAACGGTTTGACCCCCTTGCACTCGAACGGTATCTCGAGATCCCTAGTCGTGAGATAATCCATCATACGCGACTTCCAAATTGAATAATTTGTCGCCGTAAGAACCATCATCTTCGACGTCATACTCTCCTCCGTTGCTCCTGCCATTGATCAAATACCACCCCCACAAGAAGCACAAGACAAATCCAACCAAGAAACAACCTAACACCGGAAAAATAGAATCGATTCACCTGTTTAGTCCCTCTTTGTCTTCGCACCCCCGGATCTTCCTCGTATCTAGAACTTCGTCTGGATATGGAACTGCCTCCGGTAACCTTCGCCCTTTGAAATAACCTTCGCTCTGATACCAATTGTTGGGGAATATACGCTTCTTAGGCCGGTATATCCCCGTCGATCGTCAAAGGGTAGGTTCGATTTGATAAATAAAGCGGAATAAAAGGGAAGACAAGAAATTACGTGGTTCGGCCAAGAATGCCTACTTCCACGGACACCACACCCAATATTATTCGATAATAATATTCTCGTGTACAGGATCGGATCTCGATAGATCTCTTTTCGACTCACTATTTCGTGCTCTAAATTTTCTATCTTGGTTATACATGAATGAGGGGAGGATGTTCTTTTATAGATGAGAAGTGAGAAACCCTAACTTAATCCCCAAGAAACCGAAGTCAAAACGCGGTCAAACTTCCGTCTCTTCACTCCTCCCGATGCTTTAATCCGAGCAAGGGTTGGACTCCCAACACAAAGAACCCGGTGAACCATGAGAGAAGCAAGCATATAGACGTTCGTTTTCACTTTATTCGAGATCATGTGGCAAGTCAGAATCAAGCGGCATATATATTCACAAAACCGCTACCAAAAGTAAGTCTCGACAGATGCAAAAGGATGATTGGTATGATGGATGGAAGAAGCATTTATGTTTACGTGAAAGTTTTGTTGAATAAACATTAAATGGAATGAAGTTAGTAAAATAAAAGATCAAGAGTTTCAATTATTTAGTAACTGCATGGCTAATAGATGTTAAGTTATTAAGTCATTTATGGTTTTAGAATTTATTGTTTTACGTTCTTAGGAGATGCATTACTTTGTTCTTGCCTATATAAAGGCTTTGTGGGTTTTGATAAAAGACATGAGTTGAAGAAACAAAAAAACATATTAATTCATCTTTTTTCTCATCACTAGTATTAATATATTCTCTACAAATAAGAAATAGCAGTCGTGAGTTTTAATTTTATTTCTACATATTGTTCGTCGAATCATGTAATGTTTTTCGAATCATTGTCGAATGTTTGTCGAATGTTGGTCGAATTATGAAATATTTGTCGAATCATTGTCGAATGTTTGTCGAATCATGAAATGTTTTTCAAATCATTGTCGAATGCATTTTCATTACAATTTCAAATTCCAAAAATTCTTATGTCTAATAAAATAAAATATCAAAGGGAGTTGCTATTTGCACCCCCAAATATTATAAGTTCACCCCTTAAATTAAAAAATCAATATAAATTAGCTTTTTTTATAAAAATCTACAAAAATAAAAACAAACTTTGGTCCGATAAAAATCTGCTTTCTTTTAACTAAATTATTTAAATATTATTAAAACTAGTAAATTTAAATTTTATAAAAACCCCATTTAGAATTATTATTGTAATAAAATAAAATTATAAAAATCAGAAAAATAAATTAATTTTTTTAAGTAAGAGCAAATAGAAAAACAATCACAACACATTATATAAAAATAATGAAAACCATACATTAAAAAATTAAGAAAAAACATTGAAAAAAAATATGAAAGATTCTACTAAAAATCTTTTTTTTTTCAAGTTTTTTTATTTTTGTTCTTAATTTTCTTTTGAAGTTTTTTTTTATTTTTGTTCTTAATTTTCTATTTTTTACTTACTTTTATTTTCATTTGATTTTTTTTAATTTAATTTTTTTAACATTTTTTTTTGTTGTGGGTGTGATTTTTTATCTCTCTATTTTCTATGTTTATTTGAATTAATAATCGTAAAATAATTTGAAAAGTGATAAATCAGTTTTTTTAGACAAATTAATTGTTTTCGTAGTCATTAATTAATGTAAATTTATTTTTAATTTTTTTAGTTTCAAAGTACTCATTAAGGGTATGAATGGTATTTTTATTCAATTTGTTAAATTACTACTATAATTTTAATTTTTATTCAATTTGTTAAATTACTACTATAATTTTAATTTTTAATAATGAGGTGTGTTTAGTTGAAGGGTGGGCTTATAATAAAATGGGGTGCCAATAGCAATGCCCAATATGTAATTCCAGAAATTTTAAGTATTTAATTTTTAAATTTTAAGTATTATTTCAATTTCATTTGGACAAATAATATTCGACAAACCATTTTATTCACCAAACAATTTGATTCGACAAGCAAAGCATAAGCATTCATTGTATTCTTCAACCAATTGTATTCTCCAACCAATATTCGACAATTCATTCATAAATCTGATGACATTTGTTCTCAACATTCATAAAAAAAATTCATAGGGATCAGATCTATACACCTTTCATAAAAAAAAAATTGAAAGGACCAGATCTATACACCTGCTATTCCATTTCTAGATGGAACAAATCTGATCGTCATGGTAGCTCCTAACACCAAAAAAGTTGGGTCGTCTCCATCACTACAAAAGGGTCTTTCGTATTCATCGACGTTAATCGACTGGAACAAATCTCGATTTGAGATATTTGGGAAAGAGAGGGAGGTGATGGGATGCGTCGTTGTGGGGCTGAGCATCGACTGAGTTGAGATATTTATGACGAAGTCGGCCAAGTCGAGAAGCTCCTGGAGGACAGCGCCGGAGAAAGGCGTCAAAACCCAGAGGAAGAAGCTGCGGCGGCTACGGAGGCGGCGGAAGATGAAAGAGCTTTTGGCTACAGATCTGGATTTTGTGAATGTAAAAGTAGGGTTTGCAATGTGTTTGATTGGTTGGGTGACTATTTATTCTAAAGAAATTAGGTCAAATTATATTTGTCGAATTATTTTTTTAAACAATAGAATGTGGATTCGCAGGATTCGCCACGGCGAAAATTACTTATACAATTCTCCACTCTTATGTGTAGAAAAGCGATTTTTTTAAGTACTAGTTTAAAAAAGCTGTTTCGCTATCTACTTTAGTGTAATTTAATTTTTCTCTTTTATTTTTATCACAAAAACTTTACTATTAAAATGAGATGGCGTTTTATACCAAATTAAGTTTTTTTTTCCAAAATTAATATTTAATACATGTTCTTTTCAACTTAAAATTTTATATGAACGATGAACTGAAACTAATTTTAGTAGAACAAATTCTAAAAATATTAAAATTTTAATTAAATATTTCAACATTTTTTGTACAATAAATATTTTTATAATTTATTTTTATTTATTCAATCTTATAAAATTTTACTATAATAAAATATAATTTACAATTTATTTTATTTTATTATTTCCAATGTGTGATAAAATTATAAACAAATATAATTGAATATTTTAATATCTTATTATATACAAAAATATTGTAATATATTATACATAAATGAAAATGAAGAACAAAAGGTTGAACTTATGGAATTAGATGATTCATATATATATATTTAAATTTTGAAATAGATATCTTCCCATCCTAAAACAACGACGAAAAATATCACTCGAGTATGTTGGATTTTCAGAGAATGAAATAGTCAGCCACAAGACGACTATGGTCTCCTTCACGATCACGCTCTACATATATACATTCTTCTTTTTCTTTTATGTGACGCTTTAGAAGAGCTTTCTACATGTTGAAGAAGCATTTGTTGCTATAGAATTTCAAAAAACATTTGATCATCTGAATCATCATTCCACAAGTCTTCATCACTTTATGCGTTGGAGTTGGCATGGTAGTTGGGATTTAAAGACATTATGTATAAAGTGGTATAGTATGAGATCATGAAATAAATAAAATTTGTTTTGAAGGTCAAATAATTCATGGTTAATATATATATATATATATATATATATATATATATATATAAATATATATATATATATATATATATATAAAGTGGTATAGTATGAGATCATGAAATAAATAAAATTTGTTTTGAAGGTCAAATAATTCATGGTTAATATATATATATATATATATATATATATATATATATATATATATATAATACTATTACGCGTATGTCAAAGTATTTCAGACGAAAGATTTTAAGGAAGGACCGTTAGTTACGGCTAGTTTTATTAATGAGAAGACGATTTATGTTTCTCTACGGAGAAATTGAAGTGTTGTAGAGTTGGCTAGTAGTTATGTCAGGGGTTGGTATTAGTTGTAAAAATTAAGTTTTACAAATGCAGTACCGTTATAAATCAATTTTTATTTCTGTTGTTGACATTAAATTCTAAGTCATCGACCAACTTTTGGTGCATTGCTAGTTGCTTCGGGGTCATTCTCGTCGTACTTTTCCTGATGATATCATACTCCTATTTTTTGTTGCGTTTTTGTTGTTATTTTAACTTTGCATTGACTATCTCTTTATGGTCTTGCATATTCTTTTCAATGCTTTGTTTCAACTCTTCAAAAAATACTATCTTTAGAGTGATCAGATGCATTCACCTTGCCCTTTCTCTTTGCCGCTTTTTGACTGATTGGACGAACACGTTCTTCATCAACATCTTCTGCTTTAGAAGATATGTATCCTCTTTCAGATGAAGTTTTTGTCTTCTTACTACCACAATGATCGTGTTCTTGTTGTGCAATCCACTTGGGACTTTCCTTGAAAATTTTCCACATGCCCAAGTGATTGAACGTGTTATTGTTGTGGGTCTCGTTCATTGCACGAATGAGATATCAGAAACATTTTGCCCACTTTTCCCAATCTCTTGCAATTTGGTTGTACAATTCATTGAATGCACTCACAAGTCTTTGAACGGTATAAAAGTGTATTTTAAATGATCCCAACATCATACCGGGTATTCTGCAGGTCGACTTCTTTCCTATTCTTCTCCAATCATTTTCCACATGGCATCCAATTTTTGAGCATTTCCAATCGTTGCATATTCACCCAACTTTGTGCGAGCTTCTCCTTTTCTGGACCGCTGTATCTTGTAGCATATGTACGACTCTTTAGGCTTTAACTCTTTGTTTCCATTATCAAAATCTTCAACCGCATCTGGATTAATGGCATCAATGCTGAGGGGAGATGGACGTGGAACGTTGAAAAGGAGACCCTTTCACGATCCTTGTTTATGCTCGTTCCATCAGTAGCAGCATTTTTGGATGATTTGGACGTCATCATCATCAGTGCCCTCAGAGGACTTATTACACAGGAGGGGAAGGTTGGCATGCATAGATATTGATACATTTTCTGTAACGCCCCGACCCGTTGAGGGGTCGAAGCCCGACCTTAATGGGTCGCCTCAATTACCAATGACTGCCATCGAGAGTGATATTGTACCAACACTTATATTTTCCAGCGCACTTTGTCCTCACTCGTGCGCACCCGGGACACTTCTCAAAAGGTCACTCATCCTAGAATTATTCCAGATTCAGCACGCTTAATTTTGGAATTCTTATAAGAGGATGCTCAGAAAAGAAGATGCATCTGTTAGTATGAGTAGCATATTCAATTTTTTTTAAGCCTTTGAATTTTCTGGAGCGTTACATTTCCGGTGGGAAAACATAATATGAACCACCGATTGCACTTATCGAATTTCCGATGGATAAACATAATATAAACCACCGATTGCACTTATCGAATTTGTTTGATGGCTCGGATGAGGAAAATGTTAGGGGAACTAATGTTAAAATTTTGAAAATAAACATTTAAATTTGGAGAGAAGAAAATGTTGAAAACTAGTATTTTCCTTTGGTGATGAGTTTTGAATTATCTTCATAGTTCATCCAAACCAATCCGTAAAAGAATTATTTTCCATTTTCAAATTCAAGAATAATTTGGTAAATAATTTAAGAAAAAAATGAGTGGAATAAATTGTAAAAAGCACACTAACAAAATCAATGAATTTAATTTATGAAAAATTTTAGGTGTTGGTTGAGTTGACAAAATTCATTTGACTTGTGAATTTAAGATTGTGTAAAAACAATTCATGCATTTATTAAATTAGTAGTAGTATTTATTAATTTGGAAAAATAACATAAAAATACATTGTATTCTTTATTCGGTAGTTATATAAGAGTATATATTTATTTGACAAATATATATCTACATATTAAAAAAGAAATAATAAGAAAATAACATAGAGAGCCAACATCACAATTGTACCTAATATCAAATATTTGATACTCACGTATTCTCTCTCTTATTTGTACTTACATCTCCAATGGTTTGATACTAATTTATTCTCTCTTATTTGTACTTACCTCTCTAATGGTGTATCTACCATTGGAGATGCTCTTAAACACAAATAATATTTATGTTACAATACATTTAATTAAATAACAATAATAATAATAATAATAATAATAATAATAATAATAATAATAATAATAATAATAATAATAATAATAATGGTTTAGACAGGGGTATAAATTCTTTTCATTAAAGTATTAACAGTTCACATACTGCTCAACAAATTACAAGTTTTGGGTTATATCTTTATACTACTTCACCCTAGCTGAAGAAAAAAACACAGCCCCAGCAATAATATTCGGGCACTTGACAATACAAACCCACTGAAACTGGTAAATTTTATAGGTAATAGGTCGAAAAGTATCAGCAAAAAAAGACAATTATATTCAATATAGCACAATAAACAAACATTTTCGGCCAACAAAGAGCAGAAACTATCGTCCACATTAAACTATCAAAAGTGGAAATCGTGTTAAAAAAATAGCACAAAAAGTTTTCCAATCATACTATGAAATTGACTTTTAAGGAACCACATAAAATAGACAAGACTTGAAAACCGTAGTCATCTTACCATGGTATATCCATTGGATGACAATAAGCACAATAAGGAGTACTTACCGACATTGACGAAGATCCGACCTACACAGCAAAATTGTGGGTCATATATCAAAGTTCAATATCATTTGAAGGGTATAAACTCAAAAGATGGAATAAAACTGAGACTTACGTATTTTCACTCCACGCAGAACTCGAACATCCCCGAGGCATACAATCCTCCAGAACAACCAAACCATGGGTCAGATACATAGCAACTTTATGACCAAAAATGAAAAACCATACACTGTAATGCAAATCATAGTTGGCAAATTTACAACATAAAAGCAAGAACTCTTCAGAACTTGTAAACCACAAAAGAAGAAAAAATTACTCGGGGCAGCCAAATTAAACACTCAACAATAACAAATAAAAAAAACTACTGGAACAAAGAAACTGCCTCTACAAAAATAATGGACTGAATGTTGTTAGTTCTCAAAATTCTGCATGTGAACTCCTAATTATTAACCAAGGTACCTTCGTTAGAATGCCTTTAATCATATAAATCAGGAATGGTTTCCTCATAGCACACGAAGAATCCTGAATGAAAGATTAGATTAGACTTTCCAGTACCCAAAGAGGCACAAAAATAGAAAGTAAATAAACACAGAAATAACACAGCAAAATAATAAACGCAAATTGTCAAAATAAAAAATGGAACCATTCCCGCTTACATAATTATTCGCCCTGTTGAATTCCAAAAGAGAACCAAAGTCACAATTCACACACATAACAGTTGCATGATAACTACAGTCTAGCAAAATTATGCCTCAACTATAGTTGAAATCACTTCCAGCATTTACGGAAATACAATAACTAGAAATCGAAGATATACCGATAAAGTTCTCTCAATTGTCATCAATAGGAATATTAGTACAAATGAAAATATAAGCCTTTTCGGGGAATTTCTTACAATAGAAACAGTAAACAATCCACTGGAAAGGGACTCCCACTTAATTGCCTCCCTCAAGAACTTCAAACAAGCCCAATGTCAATGTCTCCCGAGTCCTTCCTCTCTCACACAGAGATGACAAAGACAAATAAAATGCCCAATTAAATTTTTGACGACACTAATGTACAAGTATCTAATGCAACAGCAGTTCTGAAGTCATAGAATCAGCATCATTGATTTCACTTGCCCGTGATAAAAGGATGGCTCAAAGCCTGAGAAACATTCAACCTCTTCTCTGGATCCAAGACAAATATTTTTTCCAAAAGATCTTTAAAATTAGCTACCATTTTCGGATCCTCGTGATTAGATACGGAAATTAAAGTGCTGAAATCTTTGGGCTTGATATTAACAATCAGTCTCCTTATTGCCTGAAAAAACAGAGTAAAAGTCAACACGAGGAAATCAGTATTTAGCACTACATCAGACAGAACACCGACCTTCTTTGAGACGGGATCCTCCTCTGTCGCAAGAAAGTTCAAATCCTGGTCAAAGTGCTGGTCGATAAATAATCCCTGTAACAAAGTGATGACTAAGTACTCATAATAAGCAAATAAAAAAACGAGGAAAATAAATTAATCAACCTCGTTTGATTACCTTCCGGAGCATCTTTTTTGGGAAAGTGCCTTTCAATTCCATGTGAAGACGAAGCATGTCATTATTGGTAGCACCAGGAAATAAAACCTTCCCAGTGCAAAGTTCAAACAAACAGCAACCAACGGACCAAATATCCATGGGATGGTCATAAGTCAGGCCCAAAACTGCAAACCAAGAAATAAATAATTTATCTAGTTATCCCAAACACTTGCAAGAAACAAAAGTGTCGTCAAGATAAAAACAGAAAACACTTACTTATCTCAGGCGCGCGGTAAAAACGACTGACAAGGTAAGGAGTGATTTCATTTTTACCAGCAAACATGGCATTACCAAAATCACAAAGCTTCAACACGTTTTTTGCCTCACTCACCTAAGAAGAGAATGCACAGTAAGCAGTAAAGTAATCACTAAGGGAAATCTGAAAAAAATTGTGTAATTAAAAACAGTGCATTGACTTCATACCAGCATGTTATCTGGCTTGATATCACAATGAAGAACCCCGCAGTTCTTAAGATGCTTCAATGCTATGAAGAGTTGCTTAGCATAAGCCATCACAGCAAGAAGACTCAGACCAATATTACGACCAAATTTCTTGATAACTTCACGTAAATTCATATGAAGAGATTCAAAAACTAAACATAGATGATTTCGATACTTGAAGGTAGATAGAAAACGAACACAATGGCGCTTATTCTCAGGGTCCGTGCCTACTAACTTCTTTAATATGATCAATTCATCCATACCCGCTTTGTACCTACATTGTAGGAGCGTGAATCAGAAACAAAAAACATCACATAATCAAAAGACGCACAGTAATCACAGTTAAAAAATTCAATTCCCAGCTGAAAGCCACAACCAATAAAAGACACTCACATGGTTTCATTATTACGTATGATTTTAATTGCTACTTCTTCAGGGTCACCAGGTTTAGCCTTGAGATCCTTTGCACGAACAACAGAAGAAAACACGCCTTTACCATGGGCAGCAATTATTTCATACCGGCCATCCAGAATTTCTCCAAAACGATAGCCTGGTTCGTTAAAAATAAGCAAGAATTTTAATAAAAAGGGTAATTAAGTATTAGTTGCTTAAAAAAATTAAACAAAAAAACCACGCAGGTGTCATGAAAAGTAGAATCGTCCACTTCAACTGGAGCTCTCAAGTTGATGATCAATCATATATAGAATTTTATGGTCAGGTACATACCATAGTAACCTTCTGCATCATCCCAATTATCATTAACCCCACTCTTCCCAACAGCTATCCCGCCTCCTCTACTCTGCAAAAATAGTTTATTCACATTAGAATGTATAGATATATAAGAAAAAAGCCCAAGCATAAAAAACATAGTGTGATTCAAAATGTGCATAAAATAAATAAATTTTGCAAAATAAATTAAGGATATTCTCAACTGATTGAAAAAGAAAAAAAAAAAGAGTACTAACAGTCATCAATAAGCTGGAGAAAGAAAAACATAACTCACAAAAGAACAAATGAACTCTTATGATGTTAAAAAACTAAGAAACTCCTAAAGAATAAAGAAAGCTAGACATTAACATAAAGATAGAGATTCTTACCGATTTACGCACTCCAACAGGTGATTCTCCAAAAATATCATCACAAAACATATCATCTGATCTCTCACTCTGCACAGTTAACAAAGAAATTCATCATAATCTGAATATGACTGTAAAATTTAAAGAGTCCTGACAAAGAGAAAATAGCTACAAGAAAGAAGCAATACCCAAGATAATCTCTCTAAGACAATGGTTTAAGACCAAAATAACAGAAAAAATCATTAAGAATTCAAAACATGTAAACAGAAGGGGAAAAGAAAATATATTATGACAAATCAATGATATTCTAGCAATTGCATCATTCTTCATATCTAAAACATTTTCCAAGCACTTTAATAGGCCAGGCAGCACACCGTTTTCCAAGAAAATATATTATGACAAATCAATGAAATTCATCATAATCTGAATATGACTGTAAAATTTAAAGAGTCCTGACAAAGAGAAAATAGCTACTAGAAAGAACTCATTGGAGTGAAATTTTTTTAAGAACAAATGAGATTATCATTGTTGAAGTGTGAAATTAAACTGCTTTACATCAGGAAAAACTTGAGTACCTTAGGGCTACCCTCTCCTAGCCCACCATTCACAGAGCGCATCTGAAGATCAGAAAGACTATTTCGCGAAGGTGATTTCCCAACAGTGAGGGATGTTTCAGGAACATAAATATCGGCAACTTCTACCTGATTATCTGTTTTCTTGGATACAGCTTCCACGGATGGCACTTGTGCAGAAGATTCACCAACTTGATCCTTAACTGGCCAAGGATCAGCCCAACAGAACATCAATAGAAGAAAAGAAGCAATACCCAAGATAATCTCTCTAAGACAATGGTTTAAGACCAAAATACCAGAAAAACTCATTAAGAATTCAAAACATGTAAACAGAAGGGGAAAAGAAAATATATTATGACAAATCAATGATATTCTAGCAATTGCATCATTCTTCATATCTAAAACATTTTCCAAGCACTTTAATAGGCCAGGCAGCACACCGTTTATATATTCTTTTAAAAGAAAAAACAGAATTTGATAGACAATATGAAACTGGTAAAAAAACAAAAAAACATCCTTAATAAACAAGATTTTGATAGACAATATTTCAATTTGTGAAATACTGAGAAATTTTCATTTCGAGATGAAGCTCAACAAGTCATTCATCCAATGAAAGGCTATAGCTTGAAAAATCATTTCCTCAACAGTATATGAAAAGGAAAAAAACTTACACATATCTTGTGCAGGTGTTTCACGTTGATTTTTGTACTTCTCAAGGATAGCTTGCCTGCGTCTCCTACTTTCCTCCTTAATTCTCTCAAGATCGTCTTCCTCCTGTTCTGCAAGTTGCATTACAATTTTATCTTGATAGTCCTCTTGTATGTCATCTTCCCTGTGAACACCAAAAAATAAAATAAACTATTAGAGAGGAGCATCTACAATTTAGCTGAACATAAATTAAGACAGCATACCTTTCAAGATTCTCTTTACCAACCTCTTCTGGCGTATCTTTAGCACTTACATTTCCTAAATCACTTCTTTTTGTTCTCTCTCTATGGTAATCACCTGAATCTCTTCTGTGCCTAGAATCATTATCCCTACCTCTGTAATCATCATCATCTTTACCATAATTCTGGCACCTCCTTAATCGTTCACTCTCATAATCCATGACATCATCTCTGCTTCTAGCCCTTCTGCCATCTCTTACCCCTTCTCTACCTCTGTCCCTATCTTTGTTCCTCTCTTCTCTTTCGCGGTCCCTCTCTCTCTCTTTCTCCTCTCTTTCACGATCCCTTTTTCGACCCCTCTCCCTTTCTCTCTCCATCTCTCCTCTATATCTCTCTCTATGTCTATTTCTTTCTCTCTCCCTCTCCGTTTCCTCCTCCCTCTCTTTCTCTCTATTTCGAATCCTCTCCCTACTTCCTTCTCTATAAATGTCACGAGCCTCCCTCTCATAATGCCTCTCTACTCTCTCTGTATATCTGCTTGAACTTCGCTCCCTTTCTTTCTCTTTTACATCATCTCTGCTGCTGTGTCTGTAAGAGTTGTCATGTGCAACCACCCTTTCATAACCAAACTCACTCGGAAGTTTTCTCTCCAACAAATAAGGATCCTCCACAGAAGCTTCTCGAGCAATGCTTCGAGAGCGTGACCTTCCCCTAGACCATTCGGACGACCTTGGTAAACTTACTCGAGAGCTTTCTTTCATGTACTTCTCATGAGAGTGGGAGTGTAACACATCTCCGGACCTTTTCATAGAGGATGCAGATTTTCTTGGACTCGTTTGATCACCTTCAGCAACATGGTGATATTTCTTTTGATAATGCTCATTCTTTTCAAGACCCTCAGAATTAGACAATCTCTCTTGATCCATCTCAACACTTTCTTTGTCATCCAAGCTGTCCTTTTCCAACTTCCTCTTGTGAACTCTTTCCACATGCTCTTGATTAACTCCCTGAATGTAGAGAAAAATGTTACAATACTAAATAAAACAGCACCATCCAAAAAACAGCAATGCGTGCAAAGTGTTTTTAGACATCTAACCAAGTCTTACAATCAATTGAAAGCCATCATTTCAGTCTTCTGGAAAGTGGAAAGCCTAGGGAACTTTGCCTGACAACAAAATGTAATTGCGGAGTGCAAATCTCCCTATTGATGAAAGATGTTGGCCTCGTGTAATGCATCTAATAATATTGGATGAAACCTTATCTTTTTTATTATCAACAAAGAACCTCTTCAGAAACCCATTTGAATAAATTTCATCTTGGTTTCGAATAAGCCTAGATTAAATTATAACAAAAAAAACGGAGAAGTTTTCCATTCATTGCCCATCTACAAAATGGCATCGAAAGATATGAAGGACGATGAAAACATATTTTTACCAAGTACGGAGTATCTAATAAGAAAACATATGTCTATGTAACAAGTGCAGTAATAAAGTTGCTTAATGATCAGAAATAAGTATGCAGGCAATCCCAAGAAAATCACAAATAATAATACTAATAAGAAAGAAGTGATAAATTAAAATAGAGCGAGGGGAATCTGAACACACCATGTTAGAATCACCGAATCCATTAGTCTCAATTTCCCCCAATTCACCATCCGTATTCAAATTCTTCTTAGATTTCTCTGGTTCCGCGTTAGAATAATCCTCCACAATCTCCCCTTCCTCCATCTCATAATTAACCCCAGCAAATCCAGGCACCAAAACTTCGCCCGACGAGACATCATCGGCTTCCCCATTATTTTCCAATTTCCTAGCTTCAACCTCAATTTCATCAATCGCAGGACTTTCCAATCCTTCCGTAGCAATCTCAGTAGTTTCTTCTATATCTTTTCCGCTCCGATGCCGACGGTGATGGCGGTGGCGATGGTGGTGGCGATGCTTGCGGCGTTTCGAGTGCTCCTCCACATCGTCAGTGGAGGATGGGCGGTGGTGCTTTCGACGCGTTGACTCGCCGGATTCACTTGCCATTCGTTTCTTCGAAGCGGTAAAAGGATCGAACTTCGATTGCAGGAAAAATTTATGGAATTAGGGTTTGGGTAGGGTTCCTTTGTGAGAACAAATTTGATAGAGATCCGTTTGTTGATGAAAATACGGATGTGTAATTGGTATCTATTTAGAGTAGGTTTCAGATCGTATAAGGAGATAGATTACTTATAAAGTGTCCCCATCAAATCTCATAATATCGTAGTAGCCCAAGTTTGGAATTTCTATTTCTCAAGTAGTTTTTGATGTCTTTTATAAATAGTTTTTACTTAAAAAAATAAAAATTTGTAAAAAAGTAAGTTTTAAGTGTTACTCAAATATAATTAAATATTAATATTTATCTAATTATATATATAAAAAACTATCTACTATATCCTTTATTTTTATTTTATACAATTACAAACAATATCTCGTTAATCTTTCAATTTGAAAAATACATAATCTAGCTATTATTAGGTAATATCTACTTTTTCCATTAACTTCAAACCTATCACAATACACTACACATTTATTTTGTCTGAATCTTCGCTTCAATAGGGAAAAATCACAATTTGCAGTGTTCATCCAGATCTTGCACATCATCGGCGAAAGCGCTTCAGACGTCATTGCACCAAAGAGAGAGGACAAAATCGTTTGAAATCGCCGGTGTTTATACAGTCTCAGCTCAGGCAGCAAATTACTAGACCCGACCTGCAAGATTATGTTAGGTAAGTTCTTCTCAATTTCTGCGTGCACAAAATTCTTTCACTGTCCCATAATTAGAATAATTTTTAAACATGCATAAATTTCATTGTAAACCCTGATCTTTAAAATTTGGGGGATCCTCCATTTTTTTTTTCAATTCAAAATATATGAGTGTAATAGTCCAGGATCTTGTTTAGTTAGTTTTCAAACACATGGAACTTTGTTATCTGAATTTTGAAGTATGAAAGTTTATATAGTTGTTAGTTTCAGAACTAGTTTTGAATTTTTTATTGTGATTTTTAGTTTTTAACAAGATTATTCCGTATGTGGTTGAATTTCGGTCAATTATATGTCAAGTTAATTTGAGCTTCCTGTCATTTAATTTTTATCAATACGTTATAGTTTGATATTTAGTTTGAACCTTTTTTGAAAGATATTTTGATGTACAATCTTATACTCACAATTGTATTATAGACCAACTAGATTGCTAGGTACTTTGCTAATGGTTTTGAAATTATTGTTAGTTTAAAATTTATATTCTAAATTACAACTTATACACCTAACCAATTTTTTATCCCAAACAAATTATTTGACAAACCCAATAATTGAGCTATATGTCCTATCAAATCCTTACTTCCTGCCAAATATCTTTATTCAGCAGAAATGTCCTCTACTCGATTAAACCCTAAAATATTGATGAGAACTCTCAAACTCCCTTATCCCCATCAATAAATGGAGGTATCGTTTTACCGATCCGATCGATGAAACATGTGTGCGGAAGCGTGTAAAGCATAAAATCTATCATGCTCGATATTAGTGCACACAATATATGTATAGACACACAAATATATATACATCCAATATATATATATATATATATATATATATATATATATACAAGGATACGAGCCACTTACAACCGATGTAGTGTGCCTCGTTGATGATGAAGGAGCCGACGTTGACGAACCTCGATTGTTTGGAACACCACCATGAAATGTTTCTCTACGGGATGACCTCGTCACTCCTTTGATCGTCCGGATGTCGCAGCCGCACAAATGGCTCGGCCTCTACGTGTTGCACACGAACCCGGATGATGAACATCTTGCTTGCTTGAAGTGGTTCTCCAAGAACACTCTCTCCTTTTTCTCTATGTTGTGAATTTCAAAATGGATGATTAATGTATTGTGAAAATCTGATTTTCACTACTTAACACCATCATAATGCCCTCAATAACTCTCTTGTAATCCCCATAATGAATATGCACCATCATATCACATAATGGGTGGTTAATGGGGATTTGAATGGTCATTTCCAAATCATCTTTCCCCATAGCATTAGATATGATTCCACTAGCTTGTGTGGCATGTGTCACACTATGTGACATGCATTCATGCAATTCATGCATACAAAGCATGCAATGCATCCCATGCACGTTAAAATCCACATGTATTGATTCTAAATCAATATAATTAACAAATATCGTTATATATCATCGAGTATGTGTGTGACCCTGTAGGTATGATTATCGATCAATATTATATTGCTCATAGCAATAAATATTATCGACAAATCATTTAACATCCATAGACGACCTTATGACTTTATCGATTGTACACGTAGGATAGAAGGACATATACCAACAATAAATACATATATTTCCACCTAATAAATCACACAAGCAAAAAGAATATTCAGAACAAGTTAAAATTTTACTACTCATCCTCTGTATAAAGACAAGAAGATCAAGCTCCCATTTTATTTTTCTCTTTTTAGCCGCTCAAGGTAAACATCTTCCTTCTCTCCTTGGTGCACTTTTATTTAATGAGTAATATGCCTTCATAAAAATAAAATAAAATAAAAACAAAATATATATTTGAGGTGCCTAAACCATGACCCATCAGCCGCTGTATTTATACGAAAAATTGTCGAAAGCCTTTTCGTTCAAACTATAGACGAAGCTGAACTCATTTACTCACTTCTGGCTTACCTCTTGGCACTAGAAAACCTTTTTGATCATCTCGGAAGGAAGTTCGAAACCTTGTGAGAACTCCTGCCCCTCCCCAGCCACATGCGATAACCCGAACTTTCTTTCGTTAACCCGAAACTTCCGGGCCGATAACCCGAAAAATCCCATTCAGACTCAACAATCATGCTTCCCCTTAACTGAAACCATGCGTGGCCTTAGAACTGCTGCTCGAACATCTCGATAAACAACAAATTTCCGATGAACTCCGACCGAAATTCGTCGCCCCTCTTCCACGATGTCGACGGCATCATTCAAAACCCTTACCCATCAAACTTACAACATCACCAAAATTATTTATCTCACGGTCACCGCCGACCGAAATTCGTCGCCCTTCTTCCACGATGTCGACGGCATCATTCAAAACCCTTACCCATCAAGCTTACAACATCACCAAAATTCTTTATCTCACGGTCGATGAAGAAGGAAATAATATTAGGGCCCCCTAATCCCATTTTTTATCGTTGTGGTTCGCTCTTCTTTTCTCCTATACAAATCTTGCTACAAATGAAAATGGTGAAATTAGAGATTTCTCCTTCGTTCCTTTTTCCCCAAAGGAAGTAATGGGCCATTTAATCCAAGCCCAAATCTCATAAGGCACAATTTATCTACACCTTCTCTATTACTCTTTCCACCCCTTGTATATTTTAATTTTTTAAACACTTATAAATGTTCTATAACACTTATAAAAGTTCTATAATACCCTTATTTAAATATGATTACTAATTACACTCCTTCCATATGATAATTTCTACACTCTTATTTTTGCTTGGACACATAGATAAATCTAATGAAAAGTGTACGAACAGTGGTTAATTCAAGAACCATGTTGGTGAAACAACATTAACAATATTACCCCTACTGGTGAAACGCTTGTACTTTTGGTTGAACAATATTATGCAATCACATTACCACAAAAAACAAATTTTAAAACAAATATAAACACTTAAAATAATAAAATTCATCCAAATGTTAGCAATCCAATACGAATATGAAACTACACAATACAATATGGATATATGAAACTAATCACAACACATTTTCCCTTCCTCTACAACGTCGTGTTCTCGATGACACTCGCTGGATTTGGTGGCGTTTGGAGTGCTCCATAAATTGCATCGCCTCTTCCATCGAGATTGTTTCTCCTGCTCTTCATCTATCCAATATCGGCTCATTAAGATTTGAGCATTTTTGTTCAATATGCAATATTTGGATCAATGTACTTTTTTTCATCGACTTTTACTACGACTACATTAGCATGTCTTCGTCACCATCGACTTCGTCCTCGACACCTTGTTCATGTGGCATGACGATTAGTTCTTCCGGCTCTGCGTGAAAACGACAACCACACATCGAAAATAGATATATAGTTCGACGAACAATCGAGTATCAGTGCATTGTTCGACCATGTGTGACCGAACATTAACAAACAATTTGACTAACCATGGTCGAACATATGCTTCCAGATCCTCCGACCAGTGTCGAAATATTTACACCCTTGTTCGAATTTTTCAACGATTTCAAGTGAAAATTTTGCTTAATTAGCCCCCAAATATATATATAAATCAAATTATATCCCTAAATCATATCTAATAAGATGATCGAATTCTAAAAAACCTGAATAAAAAAGAGAATTAGAAACATCATTTTTGAGAATCGTTTCATGTCGCTCGGCCACTTCAAGTTTTGTGCTTTCATGGCTGAGATTTCAGGAGAGTGTTGATTTGAAAATTGAAGAAAAAAAATTGACGGAAGGAGAAAGAGATTTACACCAAGTCCGATTGAGTAACAGAGAAAGTAAGGTATAAAGAGTAAATTTATTTTTTAATTAAGAAGAGTATAATTGATAATTTAATGATAGTGTACTAATCAAATTAATAAAATTAAAAGAGTGTGTTAATATAGGGGGTGAGAAGAGTAATAAGAGATATGTAAATAAACTATGTCATCTCATAAATCTCTCAAACTCAAATGTTCCAACCCAAGACCTCAAAGCCCATTTCTTTCCCAAAGCCCATTCGAAAGGCGGAGTGTTACATAAAGGTAATAATTTTCAGATTTAATTAATAATGACATCACATATGATGAACATAGTATAGAAAATGCAACCATATCAACTCGATCGATCCCTTATAGTATAATTAAGTACATAAATATGTCAGTGCGTAATTGGATCTCCACAAGTAAAATTAACTAATTTTGAGGTTAAAATCGATCGATCGAGATGGATAAATTTGTTGGAGAATTTATATTTATTTATTTATATATAAAAAGAATATTAATGAAATAAATAATGTGATTTATTTGAATTCAAAGTTGGTCAAAATGGTTAATGACTACCATGAATATTTTGTAACCTCCACCATTATGATTGCATCGACACCAACTCTTAAAGGTGGTTTTGCGGTGATGTTCCAAAACACGTCCACATTGTGGCCGCCATCGAGCAACGCCGGAATATATCGCCATTGTAGTACCAGAAGAATCAGTTTTCCCTGGAGATGATTTTTCACCACCGTTAAAACTAATAATTAAAAGTATTACAGGTAGTATATTTAATCTTTCATTATGATTACACGTGGGCTTGCCACGTCAGTAGCAGGTATGCCCGCCGAGCATTACTTAAGGATAAAACATATTTTCTTCACCAAACATGTAGTGACGATGGTAAATTGATTTGTAAAATTTGAGAGAAAAAAAGAGAGAATTGATTAGGGATATAAATAATCTACACTTGAGCTTCATATTTAAGCTTATTTATTAATTTTCATATTAGTTGGGCTTGGTACAAAGAAGTTATCTAATTACTTATTTATTTATTTATTTTAATTAAAATATGTGAAATTACTATTATACCTTTATTTATTTATTTTATTTTTTTAAGTTTAGGTGGTCCCGGTGCCCCATAGCCCCAATGTACATCCTGCCCTGCGTACTGGAAGGCTGAAAAATACACATCCTGTATTGCAGACACTCTTACAACCCTAACTTGTTTCTTAACTTCTTCAGCCCCATAACTGATTAGACAAATACTAATTCAATCCTCTCAGTAGTGAAGATGAGCTTCGAGACGAGGACTAATTTTGCAAACTAAAAAAATACTCTTTCCCTCTAATAAAATTTGTAACACTTTCTTTTTTGAAGTGTCTCACAATAGTTGATACACCCCAAATAATAAAATAAACAATTTGCCTTTAAAATATTATTTTTTTACACTACTTTATTTACTTACATTTTAAACTCCAGTCACAACTATTTTATTTTTCAACTTAAAAAATATATTTTTACCTTTTACTTTTATATCAAAAAGTAAAAAAAAAAAAAAAATTAATTTTCTTGCCCACAAAAGTATTGATTATTTTATTAGCATCAAAAAAATATCAGCAGTAAAAAGTAGTGAGAAAAATTGAGCTCTTTTTAACTTAAAATTGAGCTTACTTTTTAACTTGGAATACAGGTGTTCGGATTTTGGGAGTATTAGTGTAAAGTGATAAGGATGCTCTTTTTGACTTGCATTACGACAACAAATGTAATAAGAGACTTCATCCCAAAATTTCATAAAAGAGAACCGAGAGAGAGAAGACAAATGGTGTAAATAATAATTAAACATACATTTATTTTAAAGAGATTAGTTATCTACCAAATTTATACAATAACCAACATTTGTGATAAAAATGATGCAGTAATTTCACGAGCAAACTATAGGCAATTAGTGATCTCTTTTATACAACTAAAGTGACTAGTTTACGCTCACTATTACATATCACGAGTGATCTCTTCACTAAACATAAAAATATAAAAAGACCACAAACCTAACTAACAAGTTATGAAATAAAATCACCTAGACATGACCAAGTTAGTCAAAGAAGACACGACAGACGACCCGAAGTGAGAATTGTATTTGCAGTTGTCCGAATCAAAATTCATAGGAGAGTTACCAAAGAATTTCTCCCATGTCTGACAACTTGCCTCATCACCACTATTATTCATGTTACCAGGAGAATGTAATTTGTTGACAGGACTCCTGCAATGTCTTCTCTTTCCAGATGACTTCCAACGTAACCGAGAGAGTAGTGGGTCTTTGGAGAGATCTTTGATAGGTTGGGATTCCTTTTTTATCACCTTGACCTTGATCTTTACCATCTTTTGAGGTGGAGTATGAATTGGGGCAGAACAACTTTTGGTATCTTCATGAACAATAGAAGAAATTTCTGAGACAAGGTCCGGCCGTTCTTTGATATTATGCCACCTATTTCCGAACCAGTCCATTGAGTGCCTCAGGTCAGTAGGGGCAAATTTGGCCTCTTGCTTTTCCTCTACAAATTAGCAAAGGATTTATGTTAGCCAACAGTTGTACATAGATGGGTATTAAATAAATAAAGAAGTACATACCAATGTGGTGGCCTAGTTACAAAAATTTAATATTTATAAAATTCTCAAGATTTAAGTTTTGGCCTAGTTACAAAAATTATATATTTATAAAATTCGCAAGATATAAGTTTGCACGAGTAACCCTCCTTACGCAAGCATACATTTTAAAAGCAACCTATATGTTTATAAATATATCACTTACCCCTTAATTTTATACCTGAAACTACAGTCGAGATGTATTTTTGTAAATTTGAAGTATAGTTTTTTGTAAATATTTATTATTTTAAAAAGTAACTGGATTTGTTTATATAATTAAGCTAGACATACCATCACAAAAGTTAATAAATTATACCTGGGAAATACACATACAGACAATCTTCAGAATCTTTCTTCACAACAATTCCTTCCCACCATCCATCGTGCCACCAAGCATCAACAATGTTCCCAACATTTATCGCACTGGAAAAGCGGCCTTCATCATACGAGGGAATTGGTCTGACAATGTGCCTTCCAGACAACCGAATTCCCAATGCATCCTGGGCAGCCACTCGTGATGGCATGATCCACTCCTACAAAGTGAAAGAGGCACGCATGGTTAGGATTTATATTATACGAGTACAAAAAAACAAAATGATTATACCATATTATTACAAAAAGTAATCTAGAGATTTGACCTAATCAGTTATAATCTACGAAACAGTACACTTTTAAAAACCAAAAATACCACTATAACAGTGAGGTTTTATTTCATCTTACGTTTACCTGACTTGTTAATATACAAAAGCATTTCAAAAACTCTGAATATACAAATTTATTAAGATAAAACCCTAATCTCTATCGCTAAATCAATTTCAATGGTTATTTTTAAAATTAATTTGACTTTCTGTTATTAAGTCAAAACCATGTGGTTTTGTAATTATCTCATAAATGAAAAACAAAACATTTTACTCACCTCCAAATTCTTCGATTCGTCAGTTGCATCCTTGATATCTTTATACTGTATTTTCACCTTATCCTTGTGCTTCTTAATTATCAAAGCTCTAAACCAGCACCCCCTGATTCCACTGTCTAGAGACAGCACCTCAATTTCTGATCCAATTGTCAAACCTTGACCAGTAACAGCTTTCTTGGTGCCACTATCTTTCAAAGGGTCTCCCAAATGACCTGTTTTTGCGTCTCTATTATCATAAAGGCAAGTGCCACCACTAACTTGTAAACAAGCTTCAACAGTCTCTTCATTCTCAGGTGACTTCATGTGTAAATCACACTCCTTAGACCAGCGAACTCTTTTACTCGGTCTATTCAACTCAACAGCATCAACTATTGTTTTATTCCTTAACAACTCCTGTTTCCAATACCCTTTGATGTGTGTCACATCGAAAGGCTTGACCTCATCATTATCAAACTGCCTATAGCACACAAAGGGTGCCAGGCGGTCAACGCATGAAGAAGCATTATTTTCAACACAATTGAGATAGTGCTCAGGACTGAGGACTGTGGCTAGTCCATCTATGCATTCGATACTGAGATCTTGAAGGCAAAGAGAAAAGAAAATCTCTCTGTCATTATAGTTGTTGTTAGGAGACAAAACAAAACCAACCTCATCAATTCTGTGAAACCACCGTACCACAACCATCCTGTTGCCTCTCGTGTCTTCATACATATCGTCCAGGTAAGCAACAAGTCGTTTGTTCTCTTCAGCCAAAACATACACAAAGTCTTGAATCTGCATGTTTCGGACAAGTTTAAAACGACAATTTTCAAAAAAAAAAAAAACAGTTACTAGATTCAGCAAGATTCGTTTTTTAAAGGAGAATTGCACATGTATAAATGTACACTTACGGATATTACAGCACCATTGCGACAAAATGATTTATAGTGCCTCCTTTTTTTATGGCATGTCCAATAAGATCCTAGCCACATGAACTCAGTCCCATACTGACCAACCTTTTGCATTAGGACATCCTACAGAGATTTTATTAAACCTCAGAATATGAAATAAAATCTGAAACATAAAGAACAAAAAGGGAAAAAAGATGTCATTAGCTAACCTTAACAAAATCATCTTCAACCTTGCGATCCATTAGACCTTCACACTGTCTAAGAGAATTATTAGGATGTTCACCTGAAACCAAAATCGAATTCCGACATTAATTATCAATTCAATCAAATCGAACTTGCGATAAACAAACACAGAAAAAAGAACTGAGAAAATATTGTAATAATCGGATGGCTGAACCGAGCAAGATTTCTCGGTGCTAATATTAATTAAGCAAAGCAGCTCTTAGAAATTGGCCGAATAAATATTGGTCTGAAGAGGTCATTATAGATGTTAACCTAGAATTGGGAAATGATAATTGCAGAGTCTCTCAACCGGCTCTTAGAAATTGACCTAAGATTCCTGCATTCGAGATAATTGTCAGCGTCTTGCATAACCATAGATGTCATCATATCCACTGAAATGATGGAACTGGTGATTTGCAAGACAAACATAAAGGTCAAAAGCAGAAAATCAAAATTGTTTTTTTTTTCAATTTGAAAGAGCTCAGATCCATATGAACGCGGAAGGCATTCATATCACTCTACAACGGAAAAAATCACAGGCTCTCAAAAACTCAGTTTTCATAGAAATATTAGATATGAGAATAAATAGATCTGAGAAGACTGTAGAAAAAAGAGAAGACTGTAGAAAAAAGGGAAAGCTCGCAAAAACAGAATAAAGCTAAAAGCTTGAAAAGTTACGAAATTGAATTTTCCAGGGCGCAGATCTAAATTACAGATTGAAAATAATGAAAACAAAAATAGCAAAATAAATTGGCAATCACCTGAAATTATTGAATCGAGCCAATCGATGACCTCTCTTCTAGACCTCAGCTTTAACCACGAAGAACGATTCGAAATCGAGGGCGGAAGTTTGTTGCTTTTAATCGTGTAGCGGTACGAGATATGTCTGGCGCTCTTTTCCTTCCCCACCACCGTCAGATCTCTGCCGCCGCCGCCACGCTTGAGGTAATAGTGAACCTCCCTCCGCTCCTTCTCTCTTGAAACCACCACCTCCTCCCAGTCAACATACGAAGCCTGAGATACCTCCATTAAAAAAAAAGGAGAGATTTGCCGATGAGCAAACCGGATGAGGATTGAAGATATAGATGAGAAGACCAACTTTTTCTGTTTATTTACGTTTTCTTCTAAATGGAATTTAAAATTTGAAAGAAGAATTTATAATCGGGATCTAGGGTTACACGATTGGAATCGACGGCTGAGATTGTGTTCTGAACACGGCCGATAAAGTAGAGGAAAATCGCACGAAGCTGCGAACGTTACTTTTGGGTTTGCTATAAGGTCCTTTGACTAAACCTATTTATCAATTCTCACGAGAGGATATGATTTTAATTTTTGTGATTTTCCTATTTAGTAAGGTTTTGTTTCCAACTCAAACTTTTGTATTTTGTTTTTTCAAATTAGTGATAGAATTAAAGTTGGAAAAAAATATGGAAATATCAAAATACCGAATTCATCGTATTGAAAAATATCAAAATTTTATTATATTTAAAATATTCAAGTAAGATATGATACTTTATCGATAATTACGGTATTGATATTAAAATTTTAAAATTTAGGTATTTTAATAATCGAATATAATCGAAATTATCCGGATTATCCCAAGGCTCTATAGCTATGAGATAACCCAAAGCTCTATAGCCCGGATAATAATCGAGTTAATTATCCACTTGTCGAGTTATCTCAAAGCTCTATAGCTCGGATTATCCCAAGGCTCTATAGTCATGTTAGATGTTGCATCATCCAACACTGAACCGGAAATTCCATTGGAATTACTCGTGGCTAAAAATTCAATCTGCAGGGGGCGTCCACAGTTGGAAATTCAATCGATCGGGACACCCACATCTTATTGGGTCTGCTTTGATATCATGTTAAAGTTGGACAACTAGACATTTATAGTGGGTCGAATATATTCTCAAATACTCTCCTTCATTTGTGTGACGATTTCAACCTCAGTAGAAACTCTCAACAAGTGAATAATTAATTTGGGTGGAACTCAGAACCTATTACAAGGCTAAGCTCTGATACCGTGTTAGAGTTGTGTCAACCTACTTAGGCCCAAAATGGACTTGGCCCACCCGGATTTTTTTAGAATTAATGATAGTATATAATTATATATACGCTACAGGGAGATTCATGGGAAGTTTTGCGTACGTGGCCCCTCTGGTCAAATGTAAGTTTGATTCATCCATACATGAATACTATATTTTATAGAATTTATTAATTAATACTGTAAAAAAAAAAAAAGATTAAGGAGGGTGTATTCAATCAAGACTCTATAGGATTTTTATGGACTTTTAAAGTCTACGGGTATTCAATCCGGATTTTTAAAAGTCCATTAAAATCTTGAGGTATTGAATACGAATTTTAAAAAGTCTTTAAAAATCTACCGGTATTCAAAAGTTAATGGATTTTAAAAGTCAATGGATTTTAATTGATTTCATGTCCAAAATACAAAAGAATTTCATCATTTGAAATCTCTCCTAAATACGTGAGATTTCTATGGACGTCTATTTTAATTGATTAATTTATTATTAAAAATAATAAAACATAAAAATATATATAAAAACATAGTAGAATTAATAATAAAATTAGAAAATATGAAAAAAATAAAAATAAAAATAAAATAAAATTTTCAAAAAATAATATTATAATAAAATTAATATTAAAATTATTAAAAATCTTTTTCTAATTTTTGTCTCGATTAGTTCACGAGATTGAATGACCAATTCTCCTCCGGACCCTCGATTGATTGTTTTCCAAGAATGTTGAGCCGGTATATAAGCCATGTATCCGGGAGGAACTTAAAAAAAAAGTGTTTCGGTTTTTTCACTCTCTTTTGGTCTTGCAGCTATTTCAAAAAAATCCGATTCGTGCGGATTCAAATTAATAAATTTGTATTTAGTAAAAAATTATAAAAATAATTAAATTTATTTATCAAGTTATTTTAAAAAATATAACTATTTTTTAATTATATATTTTACTAGTTTAAAAATTGTAAAAATCCATTTAAATTAATAAAAAAATATTTAAAAAATAATTCACAAAATTAAAATTTACATAAATGTATAAAAGAAAGTCTATCAGACTCTATGAAAATATATATATAAAGTCATTCAAACTCTGCATAGACTCTGTGAATTTTCCAAATCAACGAAACTCCATGGACTTTTTAAAGTCCAAAATATTCTAATAAAATCCTAATTGAATACACCCCTCTAAAAGTGGATGGAGAGAAAAAAATGAATTACTCTATTATTTAGAGATTTTCATAATTACTTCATCTATCTTATCTTAACTATGTATGTATGTATATCATACCATGTATATATTGATTTTTATTACTATAAAAAGTGTAGGCATGAACAATCAAATAAAAAAAAAGTTTTACATAAATTGTAAAAATCTATTTTGTAATAAAACATAAATTGTACAAAAATAAAAATTGAAACATGTATAGTAGTAATACTTTTTAATTTATAAAAAATAGGTGCTTATTAACATAATATATAGGTAATATTAGAACGGTTCTATAAATAAATACATTTTTATTTTTAATTTATTTTGTATCATTAGACACATTTTTTATATTTTTTACCTATTTATTGTGAAAATAATTTTTAAGTTTTTAAACTTTGCTTATAATTATTTATTTTTTTAATTTAAATTATATTGTTATTACTATTTTTTTAATCAAAATTCTAATATAATAACATTTTTTATCTTTGTACTCAAACACATGGATATATAGTTTAAATCGAAGATAGTATTTAAAATAGGCCCACTCTCACTCCATGGTCTGGGTTTGAGAAGATGATGTGAGATATTTTAACAATATAATTGCATAATGAAGTTGTTACAAATAACAAATGATTATGAATAAACATCAAATTTTGATATATTATAATAAGACGAGCTGGTTTCGCGCGTATTGATCAACCCCAATTGGGAGTATGTAGCTAAATAATAATTACATAGAATCTAACTATATATGGAATTTTGACACACCATACATATCTCAAGTTGTAAAGTTGCAATTTAAATTTTGTACTGATTTTGAGCTGTGAGATGACAAGAAATTCAATGCAACAAATTTTACTTGATTTGGTTTTGAAATTTATGAGATTCTCCATCAAATAAATCATAATCATGCAGGTATAAAATGAATAGTTAAAACATGCAAAAAAAAAAAAATTAAACAAAAATAGTTATAAAATGAATAATTAAAAACATGAAAAAACAATTAAAAAAATTGAACTATATATAGACCTATAAGAGAATAGAGATGAAGATAACTTATAGTTGAAAATCAAAATTGAATTACTAGAAATTAACCATGAACTAATATATTTATTAATATAATTTAAAAAGGTAAACATAATTTTTATTTTTCATTTTTATTTCATATTAAAGGAATAAAATAGTTATTTTAAAATTTAACCTATTAATTAATTAATTTATTTTTTATCAGAATTCAGAATTAAATATCAAAATTTCAATAAAAAAAGAAATTTAATTTTAAAAAATTCTAAATAAATTTTAATTCTTAATTATATTATTAAAACAAAATTAATATCAATAAATAAAAATGGACCATGGATCATTTTAATTTAAATAGTTATAATTTAAAAATCAAAATAAATTACAAAGAGTAATTTTATATATATGATATTTATTTATTTATTTATTATATTAAATTTAAACTGTTTTTTATTTTTTTAACAATAAATTTTAAGTTAAAATATAATTAACTATTCTTTTTGTTTATAAAATTTAAAAAGTAAGTAAAAAAAAATTATTCTAAATTGATACTCCCTCTAATATATTTTATTTATCATCTTACGTTTTTGCACAAATTTTAATAATAATTACAATTTTTTAATTTAACTCTATTTAATACTAATAATCAATTGACTTTATTTTTTAATATCTCTTATTCCTTTGTAAATTTATATAACTAGTCCTCCTACCCGTGCGATGCACGTTTATTTAATTCAATTATTTATTAGTCGGAGTAGTGCTCTTTTGACTTAATATTAGATGTAGATATTGATAATGGACAAGTGCACGTTTATTTAATTACGTTTATTTAATTTTAGTAGTGCTCTTTTGGCTTAATATTAGATGTAGATATTGATAATAGACAAATAAATATTAAATATTAAGTGAATGATCTAATTGAAATATTACAATAAAAAAAATTACATTCATATTACAAATTATGGAATACTTCTTTATAGACTTACATTTGTTCTATTCATAAGAAGACCACGCTAGTCACAAAGCAGAAGGTTGAACCCGGTCGTGTTGGTTATTCTAGACAACTACAATTGATCGTGCGTAAATAATGGTTTTTTCAAAAAAATTTCAACATTTGTCAACGACTGACCTTGACTCTTATTAATAGTCATGACATACGATATCATAATCGAAAATTGTCTTCGTCAGAGCAATTCGAGTATTAAAAACCATTTTCCCAAAATTATTTCCTTTTAATACTTTCGCATGGATAATATAATTATAAGTAATGTTACAACCATCTTAGTACCATTGCATAGTCCGACAGAGGCATCCATATTCCGCAATCACCCCAACCTAATGCGAAATAGTTCATGTATCAAAAACTATATACCATGTCTCAAGATTTATTTATTCGTATATTATATACAATAAATAGAATATCACATGACTATATAAATTGTTGCTTAAAGAAAAACAAGTATATATATATATATATATATATATATATATATATATATATATATATATATATATATATATATATATATATATATATATATATATATATATATATATATATATATATATATTACTATATTAACTAATATATTTAGATTTTAGTAAAAAAGTTTATAATAATACCAACCTTCAACTTCATGGTTTGGTAGTTTGGAACACTTGTTGGTATTTAAGAACTCAACCGAATGCATTTAATCAAACATATTCTCCACGTTCTTTCTAGAAAATTGATATTCTCGATGTAATCATAAAAAGAATTATTAATGATGATGATAATAACAATAATGCATTATCAAAAATGTTAATACATAAATAAATCATAAATGAATAACAGATGAAGACTTTTTATAAGGGTAAAATTGAATTAAATTTTCTATAATTTTTTAAAATTAATTGAATAAAAATCGCAAATTATAGAATCAAATCGGGATATTTTGGTTGAAAACTTATAATTTAATTGACTAATGAAGAATAGGGTAAATTAAATTAAATCCAACCTAATTTACTTAATATTAATATGATATAATGATTAATAAAAATTAATATTAATACTATTATTTATTAAAATTTATATGATAAAGTAAATAAATAAATAATATATGATAAATAAGGAATAAAGTGAAGATATTAATAGAAGATATTAAAAAATGATTTATTTAATAATTTGAATTTTTCAAGTCAATCTTTACTATAATTAAGAAGTTTATAAAGATAAATTATATAAAATTAAATAGTAAGAGAATAAGAAAAATATAAATATTATTATTTATATTATTTAATATTACTTATTAAATTGATTAAAACTAAATATTAATAAATATTTGTGTGAACAAAATTCTTAATCTAACATTATTAATTTTTAATAAGTGTGAACACAAAAAATTCAAACACTTAAAATATATTTCACAAATATTAGTTGAATTATATATTACTAGTCATCCTACCCGTGCGATGCACGTGTATTTAATTAACTTTTTGTTACTCGGAGTAGTGCTCTTTCTCCTTAATATTAATAAATATTAAGTAAATGATCTAATTGAAATAGTATAATAAAGAAAATTACATTCATATTACAAATTCTGGAATACTTCTTTATACACTACATTTGTTCTATCAGTAAGACGACCACGCTGGTCACAAAGCAAAAGCTTCAACCCGGCTGTGTTGGTTACTCTAGACAACTACAATTGATCGTGCGTAAATACTGGTTTCTTAAAAAATATTCCAACATTTGTCAAAGATTGACCTTAACTCTTATTAATAGTCATGACATACGATATAATAATCGGAAATTGTCTTCATTGGAAAGCAAACTGAAATTTGGTATTCGAGGGCGTCAGAGCAATTTGAGTATTAAAAACTATTTCCCCAGAATTATTTCTTCCTAATACTTTCGCGTGGATAATATAATTATCAAGTAGTGTTACAATTATCCTAGTACTATTGCTTAGTTCGACAGAAGCATCCTGTTAACGGTGAGAAAATCCTGCTCGATATCTACCGAACTAATAAAGAGATTTTGGGGATTGAGTAAAGTGGGTCACGTAGCAAGCTCGGTCCGAATTTTTCGGGAAGCGTGTGATTAAAATAATCCTTGTACAATACCTACTATTTATAGAGATACAAATTAGGGTTTACAAAAATGAGTATTGGGCCGAAATCTAATTTGGGCAGTAAATTTATACTATCGCGGCCCATGCGGAATCCCTCGACGACCTCGCCTTCTGCCGTGTTCTCCGGTGAGTATGCTTCCCTGTTCGGATTGGGCCCTGCTTGTTCATATTCCACCGAGCAGGGCGAGGCTTCTCGGTCGGTTCGGTGTATCAGTTAGCGGTCATGATAGCTTATTTCCTCATGGCCTGTTCGCTCGTAATCTACCGAGCTAGCCCCCACCTTCTCACAATTGATCACCGACCTGGACTCTTTTTATTGGGCTGTCGGATCTTGCTTTGATATAGGGGCCGAGAGCTCATCATACTTGGGCCCGAGAAAATGTCTATCAACACATCCATATTCCGCAATAGTATAACGGTCACCCCAACTAATACGAAACAGTTCATGTATTAAAAACTATATACTATGTCACAACATTTAATTAATTCGTATATTATATACAATAAATAGAATATGACATGACTATATAAATTGTTGTTTAAAGAAAAATAAGTCTACATATATATATATATATATATATATTTAGATTTTAGTAAAAAAAATTATAATAATATCAACCTTCAACTTTATGGTTTGGTAGTTTGGAACAGTGTTGATATTTAAACTTCATGGTTTGGTAGTTTGGAACACTTGTTGATATTTAATAACTCAACCAAATGCATTTAATCAAACATATTATCTCCGCGTTCAGTATGTAAAATACTATCTAAACTCAGGTAAATCCTTTAGTCCGTATTATGCATTGCAACCATGTAATCGTTGATTTCATTAACGTCATCCAGAGTCGGCGCTAGAATCGCTCGTCTTTTTAGAAAATTAATATTCTCGATGTAATTATAAAAAATGTTAATACATAAATAAATCATAATCATATTAGAAAAAATAATTTATAGAAGTTGAGAATGACTAAAGATGAAAACTTTTTATAGGGGTAAAATTGAATTAAGTTTTGTATAATTTTTAAAAATTAATTGAATAAAAATCGCAAATTATAGAATTAAATGATATTTTGGTTGAAAATTTATAATTTAGTTGACTAATAAAAATAGAATAGAGTAAATTAAATTAAATGTAACCTAATTTACTTAATATTAATATGATATAATGATTAATACAAATTAATATTAATACTATTATCTATTAAGATTTATATGATAAAGTAAATAAATTAATAATATATGATAAATAAGTAATAAAGTGAAAATATTAATAGAAGATATTAAAAAATGATTTATTTAATAATTTGATTTTTTCAAGTCAATTTTTACAATAATTAAGGAATTTATAAAGATAAATTATATAAAATTAAATAGTAAGAGAATAAAAAAATATAAATATTATTATTTATATGTTAATTATGTATTTAATATTTACTTAATAATAAATTGATTAAGATTAAATATTAATAAATATTTGTGTGAACACAAATAAATCAAACAGTTAAAATATATGTACAAATGTTAGTTGAATTATATATTATAAGAATTAAATACAAATACGGTTGAGTAAATTACAACAGAAATAAAATTAGAATAAAATTAAATAAAATATTATAAATTTTATTAAAATAATAATTGTGAGTTACATAAAATATTATAAATTACAGTAAATTACATAATAAAATAAAAGATAAAAAAAATTACAGTAATAATAAAAAGTTTGGTTCTATTTAAAATTTTTGCAATCCCAACGGAGTTCTGATTGTTCAATTTGCAGAGTCTTTTACTTATAAATAAACCTACAAAATAAACAAAAAAAAAGTAATAAATACAAAAGACCTGGAAAAAAAATAATCCTTTAAAAAATTCAAAAGGCCTAAAAAAAATACAAAAATCATTACCAAATAAATTGTTATATTTACAATACAATTATAATCAACAAAAAATAATATTAAAATTAAATATCGAATTTGTAAAAAATACTTACATTCAAGCCTTGCAAAAAATAAAAATATTAATAATCAAACAGTAATATTAAAACTAAAATTTAAATTAGTAAAAGATACTACAAAAAATAAAAACATTAATTATCAACAATAATATTTAAGTTAAAATCGAATTAGTGAAAGAATGCTTACACAAACAAAAACAACAAAACTTATGGAGCTCTGCAAAACAAAACTGAGCTATGCAATATTAGTATAATAAAATAAACGTGGAGATAAATAAGGAATAAATGTGATATTTTGAATATTTCAAATTAATATTTACTATTATTAAGGAAATTATAAATGTAAATTATATTATATAAAGAAATAAATAATTACACTAAAAGTTATTAAAATCAAATTAGTAAAAGAATACTTAACTGTAAAAAATTCAAAAAACAACAAAAAAAACAACAAAATATACATAAAAATTCAAAAAACAACAAAAAAAACAACAAAATATACATAGAGCTCTGCAAAAAAATAAATAAATGTGAGCATGAACAAATAAAAAAAATAGCTGAAATGAAAAGGCTACAAAAATACAAAAAAAAAAAAAACAAACACAAAAATAAATAAATTTGAGCATGAATAAATAAAAAAAATAACTGAAATGAAAATTGAATAAATAAATGTGATCATGAACAAATAAAAAAAATAGAAGTGAGAGTTAGTGCAAAAATACAAAAAAACAAAAAAAACAATAAAACTTACCTAAAGTTCTACACAAAAATAAATAAATGTGAGCATGATCAAATAAAAAAAATAGTTGAAATGAAAATACTACAAAAAATACAAAAAAACAAAAAAAAAGAACAAAACTTACATAGAGCTCTGCACAAAAATAAATAAATGTGAGCATGAATAAATAAAAAAAATAGCTTAAATTAAAATTAAATAAATAAATGTGAGAATAAACAAATAAAAAAAATAGCTGAAATTAAAAGTGAGAGTTAGTTCAAAAATACAAAAAAACAACAAAACTTACATAGAGTTCTGCACAAAAATAAATAAATGTAAGCGAACAAATAAAAAAAATAGCTAAAATGAAAATGCTACAAAAAATAAAAAAAAGAACAAAAAAACAACAAAACTTATATAAAGTTCTGCACAAAATTAAATAAATATGAGCATGAATAAAAAAAATAGCTGAAATGAAAATTGAATAAATAAATGTGAACATGAACAAATAAAAAAATAGCTGAAAATAAAAGTAAGAGTTAGTGCAAAAAATACAAAAAAACAAAAAAAAACAACAAAACTTATATAGAGTTCTGCACAAAAATAAATAAATGTGAGGATTTAACAAATAAAAAAACTAACTGAAATGAAAAGGTTACAAAAAATACAAAAAAAAAAAAGAACAAAACTTACGCTCTGCACAAAAATAAATAAATGTGAGCATGAATAAATAAAAAAATAGTTGAAATGAAAATTGAATAAATAAATGTGAGCATTAACAAATAAAAAAAATAGCTGAAATTAAAAGTGAGAGTTAGTGCAAAAAAAAAAAAAAAAAAAAACAAAACTTAAATAGAGTTCTGCACAAAAATAAATAAATGTGAGTATGAACAAATAAAAAAAATAGCTGAAATGTAAAGGCTACAAAAAATACAAAAAAACAAAAAAAAACAAAACTTAGCTCTGCACAAAAATAAATAAATGTGAGTATGAATAAAAAAAAGCTGAAATGAAAAGTGAATAAATAAATGTGAGCAATGAACAAATAAAAAAATAGCTAAATGAAAAGTGAAAGGTATGGAGTGAGTGAAGATCACGTCTTTATATAGACACGGATTTGAAGTAGGGTTTGATAATATTTATTATTTTTAAATATAACTAATTTGAATTCCCTTAAGTTTCGTTATTATTGTTTGTATAATAAAAATTAATTAATTTATCCATTAAATATATCAATAACAAATTGAGATTCTCTCTTATCATAACGTAATTAAAGGAGATAAATAAGGAATAAATGTTATATTTTGAATATTTTAAAGTAATATTTACGAAGATTATATTAAGGAGATTATAAATGTAAATAATATTATATAAAAAAATAAATAATTATAATAATTAATTAAAAATAATTACACTAATTAATTACACTAAAAATAATATTTATTATATTAAGAAGATTACAAATGTAAATTATATTATATAAAGAAAGAAAGAAATAATTACACTAATCAATTAAAAATAATTGCATTAATTAATTAAAAATAATTACGCTAATTAATTACACTAAAAATAATATTATTAATGTAAATTATATTATATAAATAAAAAAATAAATAATTACGCTAATTAATTAAAAATAATTGAGCTAATTAATTAAAAATAATAATTATCTAATTAATTACTTAAAAATAATTGAACTAATTAATTAAAAATAATAATTATCTAATTAATTACGCTAAATTAATTAGGCAATTATTTGTAATTAATTATTATTTTACCTAATTAATTAAGTTAAAAATAATAATTAATTTCAAATAATTGCCTAATTAATTAAAAATAATTACACTAATTAATTATGTTAAAAATAATATTGAATTATATTAAGGAAAATATAAATGAAAATTATATTATATAAGAAAATAAATAATTAAGCTAATTAATCAAAAATAATTGTTTCAATTAATTACGCTAAAAATTTTAATTAATTACGCTAAAAATAATAATTAATAATAACCAGTGTGAACACAAATTTAATCTAATGGTGTTTTTTTAATGATAGGTGTGAACACAAAAAAATCAAACGGTGAAAAGACACCTCGGACAATTGCTAGCTGAATTATATATTATAAGGATAAGGATTAAATAAAAATAGGTTGTGTAAGTTACAAAAACTAAAATTAGAATAAAGTTAAATAGAAATATTATAAATTTTATTAAAATACTAATTGTGAGTTAAATAAAATATTATAAATTACATCATAAAATAAAAGATAAATAAATTATTAACGCAAAATACTCTAAACTTATTAAAGCTTGATAAATTATTAACGCAAAATACTCTAAACTTATTAAAGCTTGATTCCATTTAAACCTTTTGCAATCCAATGTTTCGATCTTTTTTCATGGAGTTCTGATCGTTCGATTTGCATAGTCTTTTACTTATAAATAAACTACAAAATAAAAAAAAAAGTTAAAAATACAAAAGGCCTGCAAAAAAAATAATCTTTAAAAAGAGTAAAAAAAAATCAAAATTAAAAAAAAAAATACAAAAATCATTACCAAATAAATTCTTATATTTATAATACAATTATAATCAATAAACAATAATATTAAAACTAAAATTCAAATTAGTAAAAAATACTTACCTGCAAAAAATAAAAATATTAATGATCAAACAATAATATTAAAACAAAAATTCAAATTAGTGAAATATACTTACATTCAATGTTGTTTGTTTGCAAAAAATAAAAATATTAATGATTAAACGATAATATTAAAATTAAAATTGTAAAAGATACTTACATTTGAAGGCTATAAAAACTAAAAACCTTAATTATCAAACAATAATATTTAAATTAAAATTGAATTAGTAAAAGAATGTTTACTTCAAAAAATACAAAAAAAAAAGAAAAAAAAAATTTACACAGTGCTTTAAAAAAAAGTGTGAGCATTAACAAATAAAAAAATAGAATAGGGAGAGGTAAGAAGTAAGTGAATATTACGTAATTTATATATAGACACATATTTGAATTATACATTAATATAAATAGTATATAATATCAAATTTATTTAGTTGCTTTAAATAAGGATAAGAAGTAGATTTACCTAAAATTCCGATATTATTGTTTATATAATATAAATTGATTAATTATTGTTTATATAATATAAATTGATTAATTAATCGGTTAAATATATTAATAAAAAAATGCAAATTCTCTTTCATCATCCCTAATTAATTTTAGTAATATAAATAAATATTAATATAATAGAATAAATGTAATTAAAAGAGATAAATAAGGAATAAATGTGATATTTTAAATATTTAAATTCAATATTTACTATATAAGTAAGGAAGATTATAAATTTAAATTATATTATATAAAGAAATAAATAATTACACTAATTAATTAAAAATAATTACGCTAATTAATTACCAAGTGTGAACACAAATTTAATCTAACGATTATTGTTTATTAATAGGTTTGAACACAACATAATTTAACGGATAAAATATATAACATCTAGACAATTGCTAGCTGAATTATATATTATAAGGATTTTATTTTAAAAATTTATAATATTATTTATACATCAAATATTGTTGGATGACTAATCAATATAATAATTATTTTTTTAATTTATTACTTTAATTATATGTAATTCCTATAATTAAAATACATAAATTAATTAAATCAAAATTATTATTATTATTTATATATAAAAAAATATCGAACTAAAATACATAAATTAATTCTGTTTTAGTGATATATGTAAGTAATACAAATAAAAATATTGTTACGTAAATTACAAAATAAACAAAATTAGAATAAAATTAAATAGAATTAGTGTAAATTGCGTAAATTTTATTAATTACATTAATCTGTTTTAGTGATATATGTAAGTAATACAAATAAAAATATTGTTGCGTAAGTTACAAAATAAATAAAATTAGAATAAAATTAAATAGAATTATTGTAAATTGCGTAAATTTCATTAATTACATTAAATATAAATAGATAAAATACATCATAAATAAAATGAAAATAAACTACTTTAAAATTACAGTAAATTCAGTCATAAATAAAATTAACACAAAACTACTCTAATTTTATCAGGAAACATAAATAAAAGTTTGGAATCCATTTAAATTTTGTGCAATCCAATGTTTCGATCTTTTTTCATTACTTCGGTCGCAGAGTATTTTACTTATAATGAAACCTACAAAATAAATAGTTATAAATAAACCTACAAAATAAACAAAAAATGAGTAAGAAATTCAAAAGTTCTGCAAAAAAATGACTTACCTGCAAAAGTTATTAAAATCCAATTAGTAAAATAATACTTAGCTGCAAAAAATAAAAACAACAACAAAAAAACAACAAAAAAGCTCTACAAAAAAATAAATAAAGGTAAGTATAAACAAATAAAAAAAATTGCTAAATGAAAAGACTACAAAAAATACAAAATAAAAAAAATAGCTGAAATGAAAATTAAATAAATAAATGTGAGCATAAACAAATAAAAAAAATAGTTGAAATTAAAAGTGAGAGGTGGTCCAAAAAATAAAAAAAACAAAAAAAACAACAAAACTTACATAGAGCTCTGCACAAAAATAAATAAATGTGAGCATGAAAAAATAAAAAAAAATAGCTGAAATAAAAAGGCTACTAAAAATACAAAAAATAAAAAAAAAACAACAAAACTTAAATAGAGCTCTGCACAAAAATAAATAAATGTGAGCATGAATAAATAAAAAAAATAGCTGAAATGAAAATTGAGTAAATAAATGTGAGCATAAACAAATAAAAAAATAGCTGAAATTAAAAGTAAAAGGTAGTGCAAAAAATACAAAAAAAAACAAAAAAAACAACAAAACTTACATAGAGTTCTGCACAAAAATAAATAAATGTGAGCATGAACAAATAAAAAAAATAGGAAATGAAAAGTGAATAAATAAATGTGAGCAATAACAAATAAAAAAAATAGCTAAATGAAAAGTGAAAGCTAAGGATGAGTAAAGATGAAGTCTTTATATAGATACGGATGATTTGAAGTAGGGTTTGATAATAATTATTATTTTTAAATATAATTAATTTGAATTACCTTAAATTTCGATATTATTGTTTGTATAATAAAAATGCAGATTCTCTCTTATCATTAATTAATTTTAGAAGTATAATAAAATAAACGTAATTAAAAGAGATAAATAAGGAATAAAGGTGACATTGTAAATATTTCAAGTAAATATTTATATAGATTATATTAAAGAGATTATAAATGTAAATTATATTATATAAAAAAATAAATAATTACACTAATTAATTAAAAATAATTAAGCTAATTAATTACGCTAAAAATATTATAAATATAAATTATATTATATAAAGAAAAAAATAAATAATTACGCTAATTAATTAAAAATAATTCTGCTAATTAATTAAAAATAATTATCTAATTAAATAATTGTGCTAATTAATTAAAAATAATTATCTAATAAATTACGCTAAAATAATAATTAATTGTAAATAATTTTCTAATTAATTAAAAATAATTACGCTAATTAATTACGCTAAAAATAATATTGACTACAATTAAGGAGATTATATTAAGAAAATTATAAATGTAAATTATATTATATAAAAAAATAAATAATTACGCTAATTAATTAAAAATAATTGTTTTTCAATTAATTACGCTAAAAATTACGCTAATTAATTACGCTAAAAATAATAATTAATAATGACCAGTGTGAAAACAAATTTAATCTAACGGTGCTTGTTTATTAATAGGTGTGAACACAAAAAAATTAAACGGTGAAAACATATGCCACATTGGACAATTGCTAGCTGAATTATATATTATAAGGACTATTAACTAGTCCACTGGCCCGTGGGATCTTCAAAAAAATTGTTTTTTTTACCGTGTGTTTGTTATCATGTTACATAACTTATTTTTTAGGTAACTCATATTAATATATAAACTTGTTTAACAATTCACAAAATAGACAAAGAAAATAATAGTATAACTTATTTTTCATGTAACTCATATTAATATATATTTAAACTTGTTTAACACGTATTAAGAAAATAAAAGTATTTTATAAAAAAAATAAAAGTATTTTATATTATACGGTAAATAATTATGATTAATTAAAATAATCACTTATTTTGTATGACAATCAACTTATAAATTTTGAAAGACTCTCTTATATACTACATTTGTGGTTACATTTGTGGTTTGTTCGTGAGATTACCGTTCTGGTCGCAGAGAAGAAGCTTCAACCCTTTCATATTGGTTAGTCTAGAAAGCGCAACGTATAATTGATCATGCGTAAATATCGGTCTCTTCTGAAATACACCAACGTTCGTTAACGATTGACCTTGACTCTTATTAATCGTCATGCATGACATACGATATTATAATCGGAAATTGTCTTTGTTGAAAAGCAAACGGTAGTTTTTATCAGAAAAAGTTATAGAAATTTTAGGAATTCAAACATGATCCCCAGAATTGCTTTTTCCTAATACTTTCACCTCGATGACATGACTACCGAGCAATGTTATAACTAAACGCGTACAATTGCACAATCTATTAGTGTCATTCATATTCCACATACTTTCGCCTCGATGACATGACTACCCAGCATTGTTATAACAAAACGCGTACAATTCCACAATCCGTTAGTGGCATTCATATTCCGTAACAGCATTATCGGAACATCGACTTGATAAATAACAAAATATATTACAACTAATATGATTTTATTTAACATGATTAAATTAAATATATAATATATATTTCTATTGGAAAATTCTATAAAAATACTAACATTTAATTTCAATTAATGATTTGACAATTCTGAACATTTTATATTAATTAAGAACGAAATGCATTTGCTCAAACATAATCAGGTCATGGTCGGTTTGGCAATACCATCGGAACTCAGGTATATTTTTGTATAAGTCATGAATAAAATATCATATTCACTTATTTTGAATTAAAATCAACTTACATATTTTGAAATACCTCTTTAGATTTTACATTTGTTATTCTAATTGTAAGATTAACATTCTTTTGACAAATCAGAAGTTTCAACCCTTTTCTGTTGGTTACTCAAGAAACCGCCACGTACAATTAATCGTGCGTAAATATTCGTCTCTTCAGAAATACACCAAAGTTTTTCAAAGACTGACATTGACTTTTATTAATCGTCATGACATACGATATCACAAAATTCCTTTTTCTTAATACTTTCGCATCGATGACATAACTACTCACCTTTGTTATAAACAACCACGTAGTGGCAACAACCGCATATCATTGCAAAGTCCGTTAGTGGCATCAATATTCTTCAACATTATTGGTACACCGACCTAATAAATAAAAAACATCTTCCTAATTATTATACAAAACATAATTAAGATATAAAAAAATATAATAAGAAAATTAACAACAATTATAATTTTTTACACCAAAAATATATTAAAAATAATGTTTTTTATATAATTTGATTATATTAAATAATATAAAAAAATAATTTAAAAGTCTATAAAAATATCAACCTCCATTATTTAAAAACTTAATCGTATTTAAAAATTCAACCGAATGGATATGCTCAAATATAATCACATCACGGTCGAATATGAGAAATACTATCAGAACTAAGATATATTTTTTGTGTAACTCGTGAATAAAATAAATTATTCACTTATTTTGAATTAAAATCAACTTAATTTTTTTTGAAAAACCTCTAAATATACTACATTTGTTTGTTCAGTTTGTGATATTACAATTCTCGTCATAAAACAGAAGTTTCAACCCGTTCACGTACAATTCATCGTGCATAAATACTTGTCTCTTCATGAATACATCAACTTATATCATCGTGCAAACGGTAATTTTGTATCAAATTGAGTTATAGAAATTTTATATTTCATTGAACATAAATACTTGTCTCTTCATGAATACATCAACTTATATCATCGTGCAAACGGTAATTTTGTATCAAATTGAGTTATAGAAATTTTATATTTCATTGAATTAAAACATAATCCGCAGAATTGCTTTCTTTTAATACATTGGTTTCGATGACATAACTACCAAGTTTTGTTATAAACAACCCCGTATCATTGCAAAGTCAGTTAGAGACAACAATATATTGCAACTTTATTGGGATACCGGACTAATAAATAAGAAGCATCTACCGCAATTATTATTCAAACATAATTCAGGTATAAAAAAATATAAAAAGAAAACTAACAACAATTATAATTATTTACACAAAAATATATTAAAAATAATGTTATTTTATGTAATTTGATTATATTAAATAATATACAACAATGAATTAGAAGTCTATAGAAATATCAACTTTCAATTTAAATTCATGATTTGACATTAGGAACACTTAAATCTTATTTAAAAACTTAACCAAATGTATCTGATTAAACATAATCACGCGGTTGAATTTGGGAATCAACCCTTTCTTGTTGGTTATTCACGAAATCGCAATGTACAATTAATCGTGCATAAATACTGGTTTATTCATGAATACGCCAACGTTTGTCAAAAACTTATTAAATGTCATGGCATTCGATATCATAATCAATTTTTTTTCGTTAGAAATCAAACGGTAATTTTGTATCAGGATGAGTTATAGAAATTCTTGATTTTATGCAATTAAAACATAATCTATAAAATTGCTTTCTCTTAAAACTTTCTTCTCGATGACATAACTACCAAACTTTGTTATAAACAACCGTCTAGCATTGCAAAGTCTGCTAGTTGCATGGAACATTATTGGTACACCGACCTAATAAATAAAAAAACATCTATCTAATTATTATACAAAATATAATAAGAAAAGTAACAATAATTATAATTATTTACATCAAAAATATATTAGAAAAGATGTTGTTTTATATAATTTGATTATATTAAATAATATACAACAATAATTTAAAAGTATATAAAAATATCACATCTGGAAATACTATCCCAAATATAATCATGTCATCTGGAAAATACTATCCGAATAACTCGTGAATAAAATAACATATTCATTTATTTTGAATTACAATCAACTTAATTTTTTCGAAAAACTTCTAAATATACTACATTTGTTTGTTTTGTATGTGAGATTACAATTCTCCTCATTTCAAATTACCTCTGTTAGCTCGTTAATATCGTAGGGTTTTTTCCTATGGGATGTAATGTATCATCATACATTTTCTTTTATATGTGATTGACCTTTAACAAAAAAAAATTATATCTAATTAAAATTAATTTTTTTTATTAATAAGGGTATAATATAGTTATAATTATAGAAAAAATGAATTAAAACATAATTCATGTATAAAAAAAATATAGTTAGAAAACGAACAAAAAATATAATTATTTGCATTAAAAATATATTTAAAATAATAGTTCTTTTATATAATTTATTTATATTAAATAATATAAAAAAATGAGTTATAAGTTTATAAAAATACTAACCTTCAATTTAAATTCAACTTAATGCAAATTTGGTCATTTGATATTCTGGAACACTTGATTGTATTTAAAAATTCAACTTAATGCAACTGCTAAACATACTCATGCTTTGATTTGATCATTTGACATTTTGAAACACTTGATTGTATTTACAAATTCAACTTTAATGCAACTGCTAAAACATAATCAGTAAATACTATCGGAAACATTTGATGGTATTTAAAAACTCAACTGAATGCAACTGGTCAAACATATTCGTCTAAGAAATACTATCTGAACTCAAATATTTTTTTTATAACTCGTGAATAAAATAGCATATTCACTTATGTTGAATTACAATCAACATAAATATTTTTGAAAGACCTCTTGTAAGATTACGATTCTCGTCACAAAATAAAAGTTTCAACCTTTTTAGTTCCTCTGGAAACCTCGCGTACAATTTATCGTCCTTAAATAATGGTTTTTTAAGAAATACATCAACCTTTGTCAAAGAACAACCTTAACTGTTATTTAATTTCATAGCATTCGATATCATAATCTATATAATTTTGTATTAAAACATAATCATCACAATTGCTTCATCTTCCTCTAATAACATAATTACCAAGTTTTATTATAAACAACCATATCATTGCAAAGTCAATATTGTGCAACAATATTATTGTGACACCAAATAAATAAATAAATATCATCCACAATCATTATAAGAAAACATAATTTAAGTATAAGAAAATATAAGAATAAAGCTAACATTATAATTATTTGAGCAAAAATATATTATAAATAATATTGTTTTATATAATTTAATTTTACTAAATTATATATAGTTAGAAGTCTAAATAAATACCAAATTTCATTTAAATTAATGATTTGTGATTTATGATCGTATTTAAAAACTTGCATGTTCTTAAACATATTGATTTGTTTTAAGAAATAATATTCAAACTCATATATATTTTTTGTATAAGTCGGTAATAAAATAAAATATTCACTTATTTTAAATCAAAAAAAATTTACAAATAATTTTGTAAAATATATTTATTATATAATTTTCTTTAATAAAAAAATAACTTAATAGTATCACTTTTTTAATTTCTTGCGCAATTCAATTGTTTTTTATAAGTTTGATTTTAAAAATGATATATTTGTACAAATTAAAAAAATATATGAAATATATATGGGGTTAATTTAAGAAAATAAAAAAAAATTATTAAAAAAAACGTTATGTGTCAATAATTTAAAAATATAAAAAAACTTAGCGGAATTCAAATAAAAATAAAAATAAAATTGTTTCTTAAAAAAAGGGGAAAGATGTACAATTATTATTACTAAACAAATTCTAAAAAAAATATTAATAATAAAAAATTACTACAAATATTATTAAACAAATTTTACAAATAATTGATTAAAAAATATTCCGTAAATAAATATTAAATAAAGATCAATAAATGACTATGAGAGAGTGAACATAATTTCTATCTAATATTGAATACAATAAAGGAAAATGATTGTACAGTAATTTTACAATATAATGATTCAAAAGTTGTTTAATCGATTGTATAATGTGATTATTTTACAATACAATGATTCAAAAGTTGTTTAATCGATTGTATAATGTGATGTACTGTTTACATAAAATTTGTGAAATACAAAAAAAAAAAAATCATTATATTGTTTGTAAGTGAATTGTTTGTAACGGATTGTGAGTAACAAAAAAATCAACAAAACGAATAAATAAAAAAGTACACTAACTAAAAAAGTAGTAGTAAATAAAAACCAAACCGTGTGGGAAGATCTTAGATCAGGATACATTCATTAATCTGATAATAATTTTTAATCCTTTAATTTATTGGATACCAAAATTAAGATATTTAATATTAACTATAAAAGATTCAGTAAATAGATTAATTATTTATTTAAAAATTATCGAATTTTGCGAGAGGAATAAGGAAATATGTGTGTCAATAATTATTAAAAAAAATTAAATAAATAGTTTATCACTTCTTTTGAATTTATTTAAAGAATTAATTACTATAATTAAGTAATTTAATTAGATAAATGAATGCTAAAGTAATCAAATTAATTAAAATTATAATTAATTACTATATATTGATTTTTATAATTTTTTTTCATATTAATTGGATATTTAGTTAACGTATAATTTTTCAAACTCAATAAAATATGTAAAAATAATAATTTGCACATTTAAGTATATGATATAAAAATATTTAATTTTAATATTATCGTGGTGAATTATATATTTGTACAAATTAAAAAATAAATAAAAATAAATATGAAACATATGTGGTTGAAATAATTCTCCCAATAATTTAAAAAAATAAAAAACTTAGAATAAAAATAAAATAATTTTTTAATTAAAACATATAATAATAATTATTATTAAACAAATTATAAAAAAATATTAATATTAAAAAATAAATATGCATGTAAATATTATTAAACAAAATTCAAATTTCAAACTACAATACAAAAAAATATTAATAATAAAAAATAACTACTTACAAATATTATTAAATAAATTTTATAAATAATTGATAAAAAATATTTATCTAATTGCGTAAAAAAATATGCATCTACAAAATTTTACCGTAAAATTATTATTATTATTAAACAAATTTTACACATAAATGTTTAAAAAAAATTTAATAAATAAATATTATTATTAAAAAAATAAAAATAATTGCGTATAATGTTAAAACAAAATATAATAAATGAACTATATTATATTATATTAATTCGCATTATCAAGAATACTCAAATAAAATTTGTCTTGTAATTCTCCACCACAAAACTTGAGACATTTTTTGCTACGGATTTTTGAATTAAAACCATCTACATAAAAAAAATTGAAAATTACAACAGGTAGATTAATAAACAAAGAGTAAAATAAAAAATATAATCATAAAATAAAAGGAAAAAAAGTAATTATATAAGTAGATACTTACATTGCCCTATGCAAAAATAAGTAAACAAATCGGAAGCAAATAATATTTAAATGAATATAAAAAGAATCATATTTCGCAATAAGAATCCAACACAACGATGCACTAATAAAACAAAATTGCTAAAATTCAAGAAAAAAAGAACACGTTCGCACACGCCATGAAAGAATGGTGATTGGTTTTTTTTTTGTGGGGTTCTCATAGCCGCGCCTTCTTTTAGTGCCAAATATTTCATAGTCGCTGGCTGATTTTCTGAGAAGGGGACGCTCTTTCGTCGACTGACTGATTTTCTAAGAAGGGGACGCCCAAATATTTCATAGTCGCTGGCTGATTTTCTGAGAAGGGGACGCTCCTTCGTCGACTGGCTGATTTTCTGAGAAGGGGACGCTCCTTCGTCGACTCATTGAGTGTCCTGCCTCGGATTGAGATTGGTTTCTTCACAGTAAATTAGAAACCTAATTATATCGTCCTACACAATACATCAATAAAAAAATATAAAAAAAGAATCAATAAAAAAATAATTAAAAAACATTAAATATATAAAAAAACTTATAAGATACACATTAAAACATTAAAAATTCATATTTTGTGACTCTCATTTTCTACTGAGAAACATACCAACAATAGAAACTATTATAATTAAAAATCAATATAATGGAAATATGAATAATAAACAAATACTTACTGTATTCTTTGCAAAAATAAAATAAAATTAAGAACCATTTGTTTTAGTATAAAAGCAAGAAAATATTATTTAAAGAATAAAAAAAAATTACTTACCAAAATAAGATGAAAAATTATGTTTTTATTTGAGATCTATCGATGCAGCATCACTCGACATGGTTATGATGCGACGCCGAGAGAATGTAGTCAATGATGATAGGGCACACCGAGAGCTCCGAGAGAGTGTGGTCAGTGATGATAGGGCACATTGAGAGCTCAAGAGACGACCTCAGTTCGGATTAAAACAAACAATACGTTGGAATTTAGAAACAATTCTCAAGGGATTTTCGTGTACGACCTAGAACAGCTGCAAAAATTGAATTACAACACAAATAATTAAATATATATATATGCAGAAAAATAAAATCATGAAATACAATTAAACACAAAAAACAAAACAGAAATTTTAAATAACAATTAAAAAAAGGTGGTTGTAAAGAGATACTTACATGAGAAGCTGTAAAAAAAATATGGTGATTAAACATTGTAAATAAATTATAATAAAACGCAAAAATAAATACAATTGATATATGGAGAAGTAAAACTTACTTGTTATCTGTAAAACAAAAAAACGCAATTCATAAATTGAATCAATAAAATATAAAATATATTCAGTGTAGTGTACAAATCACGAAAGAAAAAAGAAATAAAATAAATGTTATAAAGAGAATACTTACATGGAGATCTGCAAGAAAAACTAAACACAACAAATCATACAAAACAAATGCTAGGCATATCGAATAGATTGAGAGGTGAAATTAATTCAATAACTAAATTACTTCAGAATTTAGAAGTACTTCTACTTTAAATAAAAAACCTTGCGATAAGATCAAATATTATTCTTGGTACGTAGTACACCACCTGAAAAAAGAAATCAAACTCTGAAAAAAGAAATCAAACTCAAACAATTAGATTGATTTATGCGAAAAAAATGAAAGCATGCGTACAGTAAACACGAAAGAAAAACATAATGTTAAAAATGGTTAAAAGAGGATACTTACGTAGAAAGATTGAGAGATCTGCAAGAAAAAAATAAACAAAACAAATCATACAAAACAAATGCTAGGCCGATCATCGAGAGGCGTCATGAGTTCGAAAAAAAAAAACAATACCTCAAAACTTGGAAATACTTCTCGAATCAATCAATAACAAACATTGCAATGTTTTGCACTCCGTATCCAAGTTGTTATAACGCTGATACTCATTTTCTTTGCAATCTGCAAAAAAAAAAAACAATTTATCAATTAAGAAAGCTATTAAAATATTAATCTGCAGAGAAAAAAATAATTAGTTTGGGTAATGAAATTTTTATTAAAGATGAAGAAGCTAATTAATAGAATAACGTGCGTAAGATGGAAACAAATATATTTATTAATATAAAATATTTTTTTTAAATTAATCACGCGGTCAATAAAGAGATTAATTAGGAGTACAATTAATACTAATAGAATAAATAAATAATAGATGATTTCGTTCTTATTTATAGGAGGTAATAATGACTTAAAATAAGGAGTTTAAATAAGTAAATGAATAAATAAAAAATCAAATTTAATTAGTACTAAATCACGGTAATTACATTTATTATTTCTTAATCATAATTATAATTATTTATTATTTAGTCCTTATAGTGTGAACACAAAAGTTAATCCAACGATCTAAATTTTTTTGGAGAATTAAAAATAGATATATCCAACGGTAAAATTCTTTCTGTTTTATATATTGTATAGATAAAATATGAAATTTAATGATTCATAATTATTGAAATAACAATTAATGAATGCTTGAATAGTAAAAGAAATTTAAAATGACAAATGATTTGACAAAATACACAAAACCTATATAACGTCAAATAAAAAAAAATTGAAGGAGTTATTATAATTTACTTTTGATTTAGCATAAATTGTGACACAAATTTATACTTAGAATAGAAAAGCATTGGAGATATTTTAACCATTAACCATTAACAAACATAAAAGAATACTACTAAGAATTATTGATTGGGACCGGAGCGAGAGTATGATATAAATTAAACATCTATATGTGTAAATTGCGTTTGAGCAACGAGATCTACGCGATTGAAGTTTCAAATTGCGACTGATGATTGGTGGATAAGGACAACCACAATCAATAGATAATGTTCGGTTGAAATTATTGAGCTGACTCACTCACTTCCTTTTCTTATTTTAGAACTATTATTGGCTTACTTCCATGTTAGTACCATAAAATAATATTATACTCTATTCTAATTAGACTAATAGTCATATTTTTTTTTGCATTTTATGAAAAAGTATGACTATAAGTCTGAAGGGGAGAAGAGTACAACTTATCATATGATTCGATAATCTATACCAAAATTATTACTCGATAGTAATAACTACAAGATGGGCAGGAAAAAATATTTGACAATTCACATAGTTAGCAATATGATACATAGTACCTGAAATTGGTGTGGACGACTGAGTAGGAGGAACTAATGTCGTGTTTATATGTTCATTAATTGTGTCTCAACGCTCATAATCTTTATGTCGAGCATTTTTAAACTTCTCTCGTTTAGTACAATCCATTTCATAATTTTTTTTAAGGGTAACTTTTATATTTAGCATAAATAAGTGGGGAGTTGTATAATTAACCAGAATGTGTAATCCATTGGTCTCAACTCTAAAGCACCAGGTTCTCTTGTTGTCTCTTAACATAAATTGAGTCTTTATTTCTGTATACTTTGTGATTTTATACATAAAAATTCTACCGATAAATGCATAAACGAGGACGACGACGATGGCTAAGCTCGATCAGTGGGAGTGGGCAAGGCCTTCAAAATTTTCCAAAAGACCAAAATATTCCAAAAAGACTACGTTTACACAAGTATAAACAAGTGTATAGAGTTTTCTATACACCGCCAATTATATTCCGCCACATGTAGGGGTGTTCATATTTAGGACCGGACCGGTTGGTCCGGTTCGGTCCAGACCAGTAAAATTCCGGTCCGGTTTTAGGTCCATGGAATTTTACAATTCCGGTTTCCGGTCCGGTTCCGGTTAAAAACTAGAATTTACCGGTCCGGACCGGATACATTTAAATATATATTTTTTAATAATATATAACTGAAATTTATTTTTATAAATTGAATAAAATTATAAAATTATATATTCTTACTTATATAACAAAAAAATTAATAAGTACAATTATTTTGACGTTACTTACATAAAAAAATACATTTATAAAAAATTATAATTTTTTTACGTACTAAAAAAATTAACATTACATTAAATTAATGAAATTTTAAAAATATATCTATTATTTTAATTATTTTTTTATATAAATAAATAATATATATTTATTTTAAAAATAATTCGGTCCAATCCGGTTAAAAACCGGACCGGACCGGAATTTTCCGGTCCATGACCGGACCGGACCGGAATTTTTCGGTCCGGTTTTCGGGTCTTACTTTTATTGAAATCCGGTTCCGGTCCTATTCGGTTCCGGTCCGGTTCGGTCCGGTTTTGGACCGATGAACACCCCTAGCCACATGTTAATTTTTTTATATAGTAAAAATATTATGATGATCTTGTATAATATAAATGTGGATTTTATCTATGCTACTACGTCATGTACATTTTAATCAAATATTTAATATTATTATATTAAATACATACATAATCACACTCTCGGCGTATGAATGTGATAAGAATGTGTTAATATGTTCATTAATTGTGTCTCAACGCACATAATCTTTATTTCGAGCATTTTCAAACTTCTCTCGTTTAGCACGACCCATTTTGTAAATGTTGATTTTGGCGACAACGTATTTTTTCCTTGTATTCTTGTCTGTGTTGATTTTCAGGGTTACAGGTTAAGAATCCGAAGTCAACTACCTTGCGCATGGAAATGGAGACTTGAGTCTCCACTTTTGGATTTACGTGAAAACGGCGACTCCTGTCGCCGGTTTTGGAGCAAGGTTGAAGTGTCAAGGAAACGGCGACTCCAGTCGCCGTTTTTAGTGCAAGGTGGATGTGTCATGGAAACGGCGACACGAGTCGCCACTTTTGTTGCTGTGAAGAAAACGGCGACTCCTGTCGCCGGTTTTGATGCATGGGTGTAGTGACAAGGAAACGGCGACCAGAGTCGCCGCTTTTGGAGTGTGCATGAAAACGGCGACTCCAGTCGCCGGTTTTGGTGCAATGGATTCTTGGCGTGGAAAAACGGCGACACGGGTCGCTGGTTTTGGTTTGTGGCGTGGAAAAATTCCAGCGACACAAGTCGCCGGTTTTGTGGTCATGCAATGAAAACGGCGACATTTCCCTTGTCCATTTTTCCGGAGACCAGAGTCGCCGGTTTTGTCCCTTATGTTATTTTCGTAGTTCTTGTTTCCTTTGTTTTGATATTATGACTAAGTACTTACAACGTGATTTCTTTCACCAGGTACTCAGTTCAAGGAAATGATGAATTGTTCCAAGTTTGCAACTTCAACAATATCGACGACCGTGAAGACGATGAAATTCGAAGCTTCAACACTTAGAGAATTTCACGAGAAATTGAAGATGAAGAATTGAGATCGATGGAGTCAAGATTGAAATTGAAGTTTGATTTTGAAATTGAAGATTCAAGATTCGAAGATTCAAGAATCAAAGATTCAAGATTCCAAGATTCAAGAATCCATGTTCTACAATGATGATGTCATCCATGGAAAAGTGACATAGGCCAAGCATGCGACGAATGAGAACGTGCCACGTCATCACTCTCACATGTGCGGCTCTACTATAAATACCCATGGATGTTCATTTCATCATTTGACGATTTTGAGAGAACGAAATCTGATTTTTAGAATCGTAGTCGAGCTTCGAGTTTGTGTAGTAGCTTTTGCGCCGTGTGCCAAGATTAGAGCTAGGAGATATAGCTTTAGGTACTCGTGTGCTAGTTTGCAAGTTAGTGGGAGTTGTTGCGACACTCGGGAAACTTCTTGTAAACGTTTTGCCTACCATACTCTACAAGTGTAATAGTTTAAGTTTTGTGATCAATAAAATGGAAACTATTACATAACTTTGTCTTCACATTTTACTCTACAACTTGTGTGACTGTTTTACTTTGACGGAAGCTGCTGTCTGTAAGTTCAAGACCAATTTCACGAAAAATTGGTATCCTACGCTGAAGGCGTAATTTCAATTGGTATCAGAGCGGGACGTCATACATATAAGACGTGATCCGTTACTTGACTTCATATTTCCGCTATAATGGAGTCGCCAATGTTTGTTCAGAAACCGATTATGCTTACACATCAGAACTACTCTAACTGGAAAGCCAAAGTTTCTGCTAGAATTAAAGGCCATGACTCTCGTGCATGGATGGCTGTCCTGGAAGGTTGGGAGTGTCCGTATACTGAAGACGCCGATGGAGTAAAAATTCCCAAACCTGAACGTAACTGGACTAGAGAAGAGCATGACTTGTCAACTGCGAATAGCAAGGCTCTACTTCTTATTTGTGAATGGTTGGAACTAAGTATGTACCAACTGGTGAAAAATTGCACTTCAGCGAAAGACGCATGGGAAACTCTTCAGAGAACATGCGAAGGAAGTAAGGCCGTGAAGCGCTCTAAAATTCGAACTATCACTGCTCAGTTCCATCAACTCCGTATGAGAGAAGATGAAGACATAAATGAGTACTTAGACAAAATCATGAGATATGTGAACGAAGTTCATGAACTTGGAGAAACTTTTCCTGCCGTCATGATTTATGAGAAGACTCTTCATAGTCTAAGTTCTCGGTTCGAAAGTAAAGTTCTAACTCTTGAAGCACGAGAAGAAAAAGATCAAAAATGGGACTATGCAGATCTGATGGCTGATTTGAGAAACTACGAATTAACTCTAAAAGTTCGTAGCAACCCGGATATGTCACTTGTTTATGAGCCGATGACTGCTCTAAAAATTTCTGAGAAGGGTAAGAGCTCTAGAAGTTCGAAACCGCAGAAAACTCCTTCAAGAAATGAGAAATCTGAATGTAGTTTTTCAGCTGATGTAGATGAATCTGATGACGATGAAGCAGAGGACATTGAACGTTTGATGAATCAGAATAATCCTGATAAACTTGCTGCACTGACTGAAATTGTCACGTATCTTGTGAAGCAAGAATTTAAGAGGAAGAATCGTGCCCGAAATTTTCGAAAGTTTCAGAAAAATTCTAACTCTTTTCAGAGAAACTCAGACAACCGAAATCAAACTTCATTCACTGACAAAAAGTTTAAGGAGACAAAACTTTCTCCATATTCTTCAACTAGCAAGGATGTTTCTAAAATGCAATGCTTCGAATGTAAGGGATTTGGACATGTCAAGAATGAGTGTCCCAACTTGCATCGCAAAAAGAAACTGCCAGTGAGCTATGTTGTAATTGATGATGAAAATGTGATCTCAGAAAGTGAGGAATCTGAGAATGATGATTCAGATGACGATGAGGACAACGCTCTAGTTGTCACTTTTGGTGAAGACTTTGAACTGGCGAATTTCGAAGTTGAAAACTTTGAACTTGACACCTTTCTGAAGGACACTGCAACTGCAGACAACATTTTCCGTGTGGCATCGACAAATCGAAATTTCTGTGATGATAACATTTTCTCGGATGATGAGTCTGAGTCTGAGACCGTAAGGGAAGAGATGACATCTGATGTCTATCAAAGTGTGACCGAGTCTGCTAAACTGGTTGATCTGAAAGAGAGTTATTCTAAACTCGAAAAATTGTGTGACACAGCTATCACTGAGAATAGCACACTTGAAGTGTCATTGAAATTCATAAAAGAATCTTTTGATGAACTCTCTGAAGAGAAACGAAAAATGAATGATGAGGCTGTTATCTTGAGAAACTCAGTTGAGAAGACTGAGGATGAGAAGAAAAAGTTGAACAACTCTCTGACAATTCTTAAAGTTAAATTTGATGACCTGTTCGAGGAAAAGCACAAGTATTTCAAGGAAGTTGTCGAACTGAGAGAAGTGTGTGAGAAGTTGAGTTCTGAAAACTCAAAACTAAAGACTTCACTGAAAAAGGAGTCAACTGAAGTTAAGAAGCTGCAGACCTTGTTTAAGAACTCAGACGCTGAAAATGACGAACTGAAGTCATCTCTAATGAAAGTTCAAACTGACCTTGCCATGACTGACAAGGAACGATATGTGTTGAAAGAAAAACTTCAGATGACTGATGAGCTACTAAGGAAAATGAACACGAACTCTTCCGTGTTTGACAATGCTGCTTCATATATGAATCCTAATCGTTACGGACTTGGATTTCAAAAAGTTTTTGAGTCTATTTACTCGACTCCTGAAAAGAAGAAAGATGTGAATTTTGTTAAGGCGTCGGCTGATCTGCCTGAGGATAAAAGCAAGGATGAAGTTGAATCATCTAAACGAAAGGAGATTACTGAAGGGAAGAAGATTGCTAAGTCTCCAGAACCAGAAACTCAAAAGTCGATCTCGACTTCAAAATCTGAGACGTATCAATTTCTGAAGAATATTGTCAAACTTCCTCGTGGCATCCTACCTTATGAAAAGACGTTGCTGAAGAACTTAGACAAATCTCAGAACGTGAAGAAAACTGGACAACTCTCTCGCACAAAAACATTTTCGGTCAAAACGTCCATGAAGGTTGAAACTCATCAAAGGAGAAAGTATGTTTGTCACTACTGTGATCAACCTGGACACATTCGACCATTTTGCTACAGGATGAAAGAGGACATGAACAGAGAACTTATGACCTTGAAGAAAAAGTCTGAAGTGACTAAGGAAATGAAGAAACCCATTTCTTCAAATCTGAAAGCTAAGACAAATCCGAAAGCTGTGACTGAGAGGAACGGTAAAAATTCTAATGAAAAGAAGAAGTGGGTGCCTAGGTCTCAGAAGTGCAAAACTGAACTTAATTCTAAAACCAGCTGTTGGCAACCAAGAGAACTGATTTTCTGCCATGTCGCACTTAACGCATCTGAGACGGGAAACAAAGGAATTTGGTATTTTGATAGTGGCTGTTCCCGCCATATGACTGGCACGAAAAAGTTTCTGAAAAATTACGAGCCTATGACTGGAGCTCCCGTAGTGTTTGGAGGGGGAGCAAAAGGCGTCGTAAAGGGAAAAGGGACTCTACAAATCAAAGGACTACCTCCTATCAGAAATGTAGTCCATGTTAAAGGACTTGTTGCTAACCTGATTTCCATCAGTCAACTGTGTGATGAAGGACTGAACGTGAGTTTTGATAAGGAATCGTGCAGAGTTTTTGATGGTGAAGGAAAGTGTATAATGGAAGGTCCACGTGCCAAAAATAATTGCTATACAACTGAGTATAGTTGTTTTTCTGTGACCGTTCCTGATGAAGTGGATTTGTGGCATCAACGACTTGGCCACACCAGCACACGAAATTTGAGCAAATTGGTTAAGGGGGAGATTGTTCGAGGAATCTCTCAACTCCCCAAAATTGAGAAAAGAGTGTGTGGTGACTGTCAGAAGGGTAAGCTGACAAGAACTCCTCATCCGGCACTGCCAATGCTCATGAGTACTTCAGCTCCATTCGAACTGTTACATATGGACTTGATGGGTCCAATGGAGGTTAAAAGTATAGCAAAGAAAGAATATGTGTTGGTTGTAGTTGATGATTTCTCTCGCTACACGTGGACAAGATTTTTGGCTACCAAAGATGAAACTTTTGATGCCTTCAAGGGCATTGTGAAATGGATCAAAACGAATCATGAGGCTAAAGTAAAAAGGATCAGAAGTGATCATGGAACTGAATTTCAAAATGCTAGCTTCAACGAATTCTGTATGATGAAAGGAATTCATCATGAATACTCGGCCCCAAAAACTCCTCAACAAAATGGGATTGCCGAACGAAAGAATCGAACGCTGCAAGAAATGGCACGTGTAATGCTTATCTCGAAAAATCTTGCACGAACTTTTTGGGCAGAAGCTGTCTCCACTGCTGGATATATTTTGAATCGGATAAGTATTCGATCTGGGACAACCGCAACTGCCTATGAACTGGTAAATGGCAAGAAACCTTCAGTTGCACACTTTCGTGTTTTTGGCTGTACTTGCTACATTTTGAAGGATCGTGATCCTTTGAAGAAATTTGAAGCCAAAGCTGATCGTGGTATTTTTGTTGGTTATAGCCAAAATAGCCATGCTTATCGTGCCTACAACCTTAGAACTAAGAAAGTCATCGAAACTGTTAACATAAATTTTGATGAACAAGACTTTCTTGGAAAAGATACTGAGGAAAATTGGGTTAAAGAAGGAATTTTGGATTATCAAAATTTTCCACCAACACCCACAACTGCTGCTCCTGAGAATGTGTCTTCAGGAAATTTTACTCCAAACACTTCACCTGAAGTTGGAGATTCTAGAAATGCGAACAATGATACTTCTTCGTCTGAAGATGAAGAAACTGAGCTACACATTGAAAATCCAGCTACTGCTACTAGAGAGGCTCCTCGACTCGTTCAGAAGAAACATCCTCCGACCCAAATGATTGGAAACTTAAATGAGCGAACTACGCGCTCAAAGAAACCGACAAATTCTCCGAATGAACTCTACAACATCTGTACTTCTGCAATCTATAATGAAATCGGCATCTCTTGCTTTCTCTCTGAAAATGAGCCGAAAAATTACAAAGAAGCCATGAAAGAAGATTTTTGGATCATGGCCATGCAAGAAGAGTTGAATGAGTTTACTAGAAACAATGTTTGGTCCTTAGTTCCCAGAACGTCACACATGAATGTAGTTGGAACTAAATGGATCTTTAAGAACAAAACTGATGAACACAACCAAGTTGTTCGAAACAAAGCACGACTTGTCGCACAAGGCTATGCCCAAGTTGAGGGTATTGATTTTGATGAAACCTTTGCTCTAGTTGCACGAATTGAATCCATCAGACTCTTAATTGCTATTGCATGCCACCTCGGCATCAAACTTAGACAAATGGATGTCAAAGCTGCATTCCTAAATGGAGTGTTGGAAGAAGAAGTGTATGTAGCTCAACCGAAAGGTTTTGAGGATCCGAAAAAGCCAAATCATGTATATAAGCTTCACAAAGCTCTATATGGCTTGAAACAAGCGCCTCGCGCCTGGTATGGATGTCTCACGGATTTTCTTCTAAAGTTCGGCTTTGAGCGTGGATCGGTGGACAAAACCTTGTTCATCAAGCGAGAAGGCAAACACATGATAGTTGCCCAAATTTACGTTGATGACATTGTCTTCGGAGCTACTTGTTCTAAACTTGTGACTGCTTTCACAGAAGCTATGTCCTCAACATTTCAGATGAGCCTTGAGGGGGAGTTGCATCAATTTCTTGGCCTTCAAATTTCTCAACGACCAAATGGGATATTTGTATCTCAAAGTAAGTATGCTAAAAATATGGTTGAGAGGTTTGAGATGCATCATGCCAAGCCAGCTAACACTCCCATGGCAACTACGGAACGCCTGTCTACGTCAACGAAAAGTCGGAGTGTAAACCAAACTCTTTATCGTTCCATGATTGGGAGTTTACTTTATTTAACTGCCACTCGTCCTGACATTATGTTTAGTGTTTGTATGTGTGCCAGGTACCAAGCTGATCCAAAGGAGGACCATCTAAGAGCTGTGAAAAGGATTCTCCGCTACATCTCTGGAACTTCTCAGCTAGGCCTGTGGTATGCGCGCGACACTTCATCCAACCTTGTCGGCTTTTCTGATGCCGACTGGGCGACGGACACGGACGAACGAAAAAGTACCTCCGACAGCTGTTGCTTCCTTGGAAATAATCTCGTTGCTGGGATTCGATGTCCCGGGCTATCAAAATTGCGGAACCGATAACCCGATCAAAAACCCTCGATCACCGAAGACTGGATCCCCGACTCATCCGCAAGAGTCCGACCTTTGGAGACTACGCGCCCGAAGACACGCAGCCCGCCCCCAGCCGATTTTCTCCCGCGAGTCGGATCCACGAACGCGAACCACCTCACGAGCCGGGGCCCGACCGAATGCCCAGCGAGGTCCGAAGACCGCGTGCACCCAGCCGAGCCCCCGCGAGGGGCTCGCGATCGTCCTCGACGATCGCTGGGATCGCTCGTAGCGATCCCCGGGGCTGCTCGTAGCAGCCCGCAGCGAGTCGCGGTGACTCGCTGCCCGCGAGGGCATCGCCCTCGCACGCCTCGCTACGGGTGAACCCGTAGCGCGTACGAGGCAGCTACGGGTCATCCCGTAGCACGCCCGCGATCGATCCGAGGATCGATCGCACCCCTCGGCTCCAGCCGAGGGTTCCCGCGGCTTCGCGCCTCCGACGACGGCGGCTGGGGTCCGCCACGGCACCAGCCCGTGGCACCCCGGCGATCGACCGAAGTCGATCGTGTGTCCCCGGCGTCCAGCCAGGGCACGCCGTTCGTCGCGCGATGGGCGGTTCGAACCCTAGGGTTCGACCGCCTCCCTCGATCCTCGCCGGGGATCTCGAATCCCCGTCCCCGAGGTTCGTCGTTTTTCCCGGATCGTCTTGTTCATGTACACATCACGATTAAAACAATCACGAATCATAAAAGGGGGTTTATGATTATTACCTCGAATCGTTGTACGGAGAAACGAATTCGGTTGATGACCTTGTGACCTTCCCGCGTATTCCTTGCACCTCGTCCGAACGTCGTGTGGGCGACGATCTATCGAACTCTATGGATCCTCCTCACTCTCAAGATTTTATGATTGGCGTAGGTCAATTAAATCTCTCTTGAAAGTGAAGACCATGTAGTGCTTATATAGGCTACGTAGGGGATCATAAGGAGAATAAATATTGGGCTTCAATATTGAAAATTAAATTGGGTCCAACCCAAATCCATTAATTCTTATCAATATTAATTTTATTTATTTTCCACTATATAAATAAAATTGCACTCCCAATATTATTCCATATTATATCAAATAATATTTCTCCAAGTAGTATTATTTATTCCGTGTATTTAAGATTTAAATATCCATGAATAAATTTATTTATTGCTCAATAAATAATATTCATATCTTGTATCCGAGACTAGTACCGTTCAACCTTTATTATTGTGCGGAACGAATCCACTCATGAGGTTTACACAATAATTCCTTATGAACTCATCTCGGGGATATTATCAACCCTTCCGGGATACACTTTCCCTTCAAGTATTCACGGCATGTCATATATAAAATATAGCGACCCAACTTTACCGGTAATTAACCCAATAATTAAATCGGTTAATTCCTTTGGAAAATCAAAGCCTCTAGTATTAAATATACACACCCGCAATAATATCGGGGATTAAGAATAAAATACTCTGAGATTTAAATTGATTATCCAAGGCAATCCTAATCAATAAATCTCAAGCTGATCCGCCCAATACACCAAGTGTACAAGTGTGATAAAATAATTAAGATAAATTATTTTGTCTCTCACACAACGACTATACCGATGGATTGGTCCGTGTCCATCTAGGTCGTGAGCAACTGTTTGATTAAATACGAGCAACTGATAGTATGATCTTCTGTGTGCCCATGCCCCACCATACTAACTATAACGTATAAAATCCAGGACTATATTTTGCATAATTAATTAAATGCAAATAATTGTTTATTAATTAAATAGGTTAAATGCCATGACCGGGAGTTTACCGGTACTTAAATCTAGACATTAAGTACACAACTCCAACAATCTCCCACTTGTACTAAGGTCTAGTCATTTCCTCCAAACTCCCGACTCCCATACTCATCACGTGCTTAAGTTATACTTTCCAGAAGTATTATGTGAATGAGCAATCTAGGTTGCCGATCTGAAGTTATCTTGGTGACTACAGCGTCGTCCCTCTGACGATGACTCGTATCAGGTGGTACTGGCTCTATGTGTTATCATCACTTTTCGAACTTATGACTTCTTCCAGTTCTCCACGCACCGCTATGTACATAGCCTTTTGGTGAACCAAGAATCATATCCAAGTTCAGAGGTCATTCCGGAACCTAACCAAAACTTCCGCTGCCTCTGAGGCTGCTATTCGGTTTATGATAGAGTCCGAGAAGCATCACGCTTATCACTCTTTCATCCTTAGGTTCCACCTCTTCTAAAAGTGAACACATAGCCTGATATCGACTTACACTGGTCTTTCTCCGATTCTTTGATCTGAGAAACTGTAATCTAAGAAGATTTCGTCTTGCCAGTAATCACGTACTTCCAAGTACTTTACAGCATTCGAATATTTCTTATCCAGATTACCTTGATATCCTCCCACTACGCTAACCGCATAGTTGATATCAGGTTCTAGTTTTCCAACATTGCATCTACAAAGCTCTCCACACTCGAGGTGTAGGTAACTGCTTTGTCCATATCCATCTCCTTTATGTGTTCGAAACACATGTCTTTAGATAGATGTATTCTGATCTAGTAAGGCAATAACCTTTCTCAGAATTGTGCATGTTTAAAACAAACCACAATCGTATAAGATATCTTAAGAGAAGTACAAATGTTCTTATCCAGAGATCGAAAGATTTCTAAGAACATGATCCAACTTCATCTTAATCTTATATCTTGATTCATTTAGACAACCTCTATTTTATGTCTGACAACACTCTTACATTGTCGCCAACGATGAAGTGTTATCTACACAAAATTACGAGAAACACCACCCTCGTTTCCATTACGTCTCTAACACACCTTTCTCGCAAATCTATGCAGATCTAGGGATCGATTTCATGTATACTAGATCCAGAGTTCAAAACTCCTCCAGTCTTATGAACATCTCCGGTTGCTTAACAACCTCCCACTGCAATGGCGTTCCGGTGCATAACAGTAATAACATTAGGTGCAGTTAGTGGTGTACCGCTACTCGGTCAGGCTGGTTCTCAGTCTTTCCTTTCCTCATTTTAAAGTACTTTGTCAGTTAGGGCATTGTAGTTCATCTAACAGTCTTCCTCTAAGAACCGGGTGAGGATACCCATCTGGTTCGTAGTACTATTGAACTTACAATTACTTGTTCTTCTAGGATTATTCTACAACCACATAGAATGTGCCGTTGTATCCAGAAATATCCATAGAACATAGGTAATTCCGAACAAACTTGTTCTTTTACTATTAGAATACCATTTCTCGTTTTTGACACACCATGTCTACACAACAGTGTATGGTGTAGTCGCTTGAGACTTAATCTCAATCTTTGATTTATGCTATGTGTTATTCGGATAGGTGATAGCCTCCGCGAACAAGTCGCAGGCTTTCAATGGATATACTTTAAAGGATCCTCACAATGACTTTGTGTTGAAAACACTCCGCTTTTATGGCACATCAAGTAATCTAATCCATCTTCGAGTATTCTTGAAAGAACGACTCGTACCTTCTCTAATTACACATACCGCATTAATCATTAATCATTTTCTATACTTGTCCGAATTCCCTCCTTTATCCAGAAAGGTTAACTCAGTTGTATCATCTGAATAGATACTACTAAGTTCAAGAATTCACAAGTATAATGATTAACAAGAGAAATACATCTAATAAGTAAAACAAGTTATACATAACGGTTTGTTGCATCGTGGTAGACTAAGGATTCATCATTCACATATTGCTATCTAATGTACCATAATAGATATCACCATTATTTCTTATCCAAACCATCAAATGATTAAAGAAATAAAATATCCATTAATAAGAAAACCAGAACAAAGTTCTTTTTCAAAATAAAGGGGTACATAAGCAATAACTGAAATGAAAACTTAAAACAGATAAAACGTCTTCCACTGCAACCGCTGCTACCCCAACAGCTTGCCCATGTAGACTCGAATTCTTCTTCTCTAAGTCGCCGGGTTTTCTGGAACCCCTGCATTTAAAGAAATGCACATACCGTCAGTGGTTCCATATCTACACACCAGAATTCTGGTAGATAATACCGCTGACTATGTTTTTACGACTAAAGAAAAATTCGTACCTCTGAGAGGACATTCAGACTTCCAGTGTCCAGACTTCTTGCATCGGAAGCATAAGCCCTTTGGCTTACTAGCCCCCACTTGTGGTCCATTCCTCTTGGCACCACTGGGTTTCATGGCTTGCTTCCTTTTCTTGCCCCTACCTCCAATAGCTTTCAAGCTTTTGGGCCTGGTAGTTACAAGCGCTTGAGACTTGCCCTTCTCGTAGATCCCCTCTGCCGCCTTCAGTTCAGTCTGGAGTTGCGCAAGAGTATAAGATAGTTTACCCATATTATAGCTCATACGAAACTGCTCAAAACTAGGGGTCAGAGACTGGAGTATGATGTCGACTTGTGTCTCACCATCAATCATAGCTCCTAGGACCTCCAATTCATTCAACAGACTCATCATCTTGAGAACGTGCTCCTCGACAGGCGTTCCTTCAGACTGAGTAGTTGACATGAGGATTCTCATGGCATCTTGCCTAGCCGCACGGTCATGATGCCCAAACATCTCCTTGAGGTTAAATAACATATCCTCGGCAGTGTCCATTGACTGATGCTGGGTTTGGAGCACATTTGACATAGAAGCCAAAATATAGCACCTAGCCATTTCATCAGCCTTTTTCCACTTCCGAAATGCTTCTTTTTCCTCATCAGTTGAGGCGGCCGTGGGCTCAGCAGGGCATTGCTCATAGAGTACAAACTTGTACTCTTCAGCAGTCAGGGCAATGTCCAAATTTCTCTTCCAATCAATGTAATTGGGACCAGTGAGTTTTTGTTCCTTGAGTATTATAGAAAGTGGATTCATAGCTATTCTCTAAACCTATAAGCACATGTAAACAAACAATCAATTTAATATCCGACGTTATCTCCCTCAAATAACATCATTAAATTACTAATTGCGTCTAAAATCCCATCAGGTAAAGCAAGCCACGTGGTGTGGACGTTTACCCACCCAAATGATTTAGCAATTAGTTTTTCTTCGGTCATACATCAATCATAGCGTAACTTCGTGGGGAAGAATACTGTGACGCGTATCTAAGTGTAAACCATCACTCAGCACTAAAGTACATCGCTTGGAATTGCTACGTCACCGCAAGCCACGTGGTGTGGACGTTTACGACAATTTCACAACTCTTCACAATTACTTATAACTGTCTACATCAATTAATCCAAAATCCGTCGGCATAGCAAGCCACGTGGTGTGGACGTTTACTACACCAAGAGACTTTTATAATTGACTCCCAATTATAAGATCCATTCGATTTCGTAAATCAAGACTCGGAGAATCATAAGTGAAACTCAAAGTTTCTAACCAGTGATTCACCATGCGAGCGACCCTATCTCTCATAAATGAGGGAGCCGAGCAGACAAACGACCCACCTATCAAAGAATGGCACGAAAGTCTCTAATTTGTGTCATCCACATGACCAAGTGGCTCTGGCTCCATTCCACTCCCCGGGGTGAGAATGAGTCGACTTGAAGTCAGTTTCAGAAAGACAAATTAGGCATTGTTTGATAAACTCGATCAATGTTTCTTGTAAGAGGAATTACAAGAATTCTCCTCCAATGACTTGTCTATATAAACTTCAAAAGTTCATAAAAGTCACCAAGAGAACAGTGATGGAGACCATGGGAATGTTTCCATCCCCTCTCCCACTTAGCTTTTTACGATAAAGGGATACGCTATCTAGTGCATAAAATAAACACATATAGCATGCATGAAAGCAATAAAGCACATAGCACATAGTCAAAATAATGCTAGAGAATTATTTTCCCCGACTATCATGGCTTTATCTTCATATGCATCCTCTAGTCTTCAGTCTTCGTTTCTTGAATGCTCCATGTGACGAGAATATTAATTTCCAATATTTAAATCTATTTATTTTTAATTAATCCAAAAGTTACTTAATTCGAAAATTAAGTCAATTGAATATATCAAAAATAAAATTAAATATTATTAATATTTTTATTTATTTATTTTCCTATCTAGTTCTTATTAAATCTTTAGAATAATCTATCCAAATAAAATTTGGAATATTCTAGAAGACATCTATAATAGAACAAGGAAATAAAATAAATTAGGACTCACTACTTTCCAAATTTATTTTTTATTCCTAATCCATGAATATTCCCATGAGTAGGAATAATCAAATAGGAAAAATAAATTTTAGTACTAAATTAATTAAATTTCTAATCTATGATTAATTCCATGAAGGAAATAAATCAATAGAAATAAAATTAATTTAAATTAACTCTTTTCCTAATCCATGAGTATTTTTCCTAAAAGGAAAGTACTCAAATAGAAAAAATCCGAATTAATTTTGGAAAGTGAATAACGGTAGAAGTGGTATGAGTCGGGAGATCCCCATACCACCCCCACCGACCGCCGCCACCACCGGAAGAGGGCACGCCGCCGCCACCCCAGCTGTCCGGCCACCACCACCGGCGGCAGCCCCAGCCGAGGGGCGATCGACCCCTCCCCATGGCTTCGGTCATGGGGTCGATCATGGGGTTGATCGACTCCCCGGTTTTTCGTCCCTTTCGTCTTCGTCACACGTCTTCGTCTTCCGGCGATCGTCTCATCATCGAACCAACGTAATAAAAATTACAATAATTTAAATTACAATACCGGTATCGATTCTATACATGAAATCGACCCTATACATTTTCCGGAAAATAAAGTGCGTAATAATAAATCCTAAATTCGGTCAACCCCCGAATTTTTACTATTACAAACATTCAACCACACAAAAACGAATCTCGACATGTCCGAGAGTTTAATAATCATGATAATTAATTAAAAACAATTAATTAAATCCAACCATGATAGCCGGAAATCCTGCAAGGTAGAACGATAATCGAATATGTACATGAACACGAAACCAAACGCTCTGATACCAATTGCTGGGATTCGATGTCCCGGGCTATCAAAATTGCGGAACCGATAACCCGATCAAAAACCCTCGATCACCGAAGACTGGATCCCCGACTCATCCGCAGGAGTCCGACCTTTGGAGACTACGCGCCCGAAGACACGCAGCCCGCCCCCAGCCGATTTTCTCCCGCGAGTCGGATCCACGAACGCGAACCACCTCACGAGCCGGGGCCCGACCGAATGCCCAGCGAGGTCCGAAGACCGCGTGCACCCAGCCGAGCCCCCGCGAGGGGCTCGCGATCGTCCTCGACGATCGCTGGGATCGCTCGTAGCGATCCCCGGGGCTGCTCGTAGCAGCCCGCAGCGAGTCGCGGTGACTCGCTGCCCGCGAGGGCATCGCCCTCGCACGCCTCGCTACGGGTGAACCCGTAGCGCGTACGAGGCAGCTACGGGTCATCCCGTAGCACGCCCGCGATCGATCCGAGGATCGATCGCACCCCTCGGCTCCAGCCGAGGGTTCCCGCGGCTTCGCGCCTCCGACGACGGCGGCTGGGGTCCGCCACGGCACCAGCCCGTGGCACCCCGGCGATCGACCGAAGTCGATCGTGTGTCCCCGGCGTCCAGCCAGGGCACGCCGTTCGTCGCGCGATGGGCGGTTCGAACCCTAGGGTTCGACCGCCTCCCTCGATCCTCGCCGGGGATCTCGAATCCCCGTCCCCGAGGTTCGTCGTTTTTCCCGGATCGTCTTGTTCATGTACACATCACGATTAAAACAATCACGAATCATAAAAGGGGGTTTATGATTATTACCTCGAATCGTTGTACGGAGAAACGAATTCGGTTGATGACCTTGTGACCTTCCCGCGTATTCCTTGCACCTCGTCCGAACGTCGTGTGGGCGACGATCTATCGAACTCTATGGATCCTCCTCACTCTCAAGATTTTATGATTGGCGTAGGTCAATTAAATCTCTCTTGAAAGTGAAGACCATGTAGTGCTTATATAGGCTACGTAGGGGATCATAAGGAGAATAAATATTGGGCTTCAATATTGAAAATTAAATTGGGTCCAACCCAAATCCATTAATTCTTATCAATATTAATTTTATTTATTTTCCACTATATAAATAAAATTGCACTCCCAATATTATTCCATATTATATCAAATAATATTTCTCCAAGTAGTATTATTTATTCCGTGTATTTAAGATTTAAATATCCATGAATAAATTTATTTATTGCTCAATAAATAATATTCATATCTTGTATCCGAGACTAGTACCGTTCAACCTTTATTATTGTGCGGAACGAATCCACTCATGAGGTTTACACAATAATTCCTTATGAACTCATCTCGGGGATATTATCAACCCTTCCGGGATACACTTTCCCTTCAAGTATTCACGGCATGTCATATATAAAATATAGCGACCCAACTTTTCGGTAATTAACCCAATAATTAAATCGGTTAATTCCTTTGGAAAATCAAAGCCTCTAGTATTAAATATACACACCCGCAATAATATCGGGGATTAAGAATAAAATACTCTGAGATTTAAATTGATTATCCAGGGCAATCCTAATCAATAAATCTCAAGCTGATCCGCCCAATACACCAAGTGTACAAGTGTGATAAAATAATTAAGATAAATTATTTTGTCTCTCACACAACGACTATACCGATGGATTGGTCCGTGTCCATCTAGGTCGTGAGCAACTGTTTGATTAAATACGAGCAACTGATAGTATGATCTTCTGTGTGCCCATGCCCCACCATACTAACTATAACGTATAAAATCCAGGACTATATTTTGCATAATTAATTAAATGCAAATAATTGTTTATTAATTAAATAGGTTAAATGCCATGACCGGGAGTTTACCGGTACTTAAATCTAGACATTAAGTACACAACTCCAACACTCGTGTCTTGGCATAGTAGAAAGCAAAATTGTATTGCCCTGTCAACTGCCGAGTCGGAGTATGTTGCAGCTGGAAGTTGCTGCACTCAACTACTTTGGTTGAAACAAATGTTGAATGACTATCTCCTTGATAGTGCTCCATTAGTGCTGTATTGTGATAACCAGAGTGCTATCAAAATCAGCGAAAATCCTGTCCAGCACTCAAGAACTAAACACATCGACATTCGACATCATTTCATTAGAGATTTGGTTGATCGTGATATAGTCAGTCTACAGCATATTTCAACAGAAAAACAGCTCGCTGACATCTTTACCAAACCTCTTGACTTTGAGAGATTCAAAAAACTAAGGAATTCTCTCTGCATGTGTTCTCTCTAAGAGTTCACGGAAAAATTTTGAAGTCTGAAAGAGTAGTTTCTTTACTTATGAATATGCACTCGGAATCGTCGTGGATTAGTCTAGTCAGACAAACATGGATTCGAGGCCGCTTTAGTCTTCGGACCCAAGAGTATTTATTCCGCTGTATGCAAACATGTGAACTTGGCATTAAAACTCCCATAAGCTATCATCTGCATAGATCCATAATACCGAGTAACGGAGGACGCCGGATCACTTTGTCCGCCGGCTCCCCTCTTCGAAAGGTAGCACATGGACGCTCATATTTAAGATGCTCAACCATCACACTTCGGAGATGCGGGATGATCCTCGCTCCCCTCTGACTGCTGTAATGAGCATCTGTTGCATTTCATTTAAAGCTAAAACTCGTCTGGAGGACGCCGGGTCACAATGTCCGCCGGCTCCCCTCTGACGTAGCAAAGCTAGTTCCACGTGGAGTGCCTTAAAAGTTCACATTGCATTCATGAATTAAAATCTCTTGTGCGGTGCTAACTCTGCCAATATGTTTCGACGAAACACGACTGCTTCCTTGTGACTGAGACGAAGGACAAGTAAACATGTCTATCACATACTTCGGTCCATCTCACCGGTTTTTAATATGAGAGATTTTTCATTACCTCAAAGTTACTATCACCTTGTGTGAAAATTTTGGTTTTTGGAAAATGATGAAATGTGGATTCTTTTCTGGGAAAATATTTGCTCTTCATTGCCTAATATCACCCCTCGAATCTCCACTAAAATGTGTTTGAATGTTTGTGTGTGTTGAACTCTTGATTGACTAACTCGGGATGTGTTGTTTTTGTTTTGGCATTTCTGTAGTTCATATCCAGCGCTACGTGGTTTATCTTCTCTAAAGTCAAAATCATTGAGTGTAGCGACGGCCAACTCACATATTTCAAGTGGCAACGTAAAATACGCTAAGTCCAGACATGTGCAAATTTCCGGAGACTCCACGTACACAAATCCGGAGACTGGTGCAAAATTCCGGAGACTAAAAGTACACAAATCCGGAGACTCAACGTACACAAATCCGGAGACTCATCGTACAAAAATCCGGAGACTCGTGTCTCCATTTTCTTGGCATCACTGGCTGTGCCAAAATTCCGGAGACTCACGGTGCACAAAAACGGAGACTCACATTTGGCACAAAACCGGAGACTCACATTTGTGCCTTAGCCAAATTTTCAGCGTCAAAGAAAAATTGACAACTCACGTTTCTCAACCAATGGCACTCAACTTTGTTTCTCAACCGATGGTTCTCAACTTCGGTTTTCATGCCATGGTTTGATTATCTCTAAACTTTTCATTTTATTATTATTTTATTTTATTTTATTATTTATTATTTTTGGAAATTATTATTTAATAATATTTTCAAAATTAATAAATTTTTGTTCGTCTTTTTGATCTAATTTCCTTCTTGAGAAGAGCTGTTTACAGGTATTGGACTGGGCTTTTTCATTCCGACGGGCGGCCCAAAATTTTCCTATAAATAGGCCTCGATGAAAACCTAATTCATTTACGCTTACATCAGAATTCTCTAACTCTCAAGCTTTCGATCTCTCGACTCTCAACTGCAAGTTCGGCATCCGAAGTTCTTAGTTCTTAGGTTCTTGTTTTCCGTTGCATCCGGCAACTCTTGCTTTGCGCATCCGGCGCCCTGTCCTTGTTTTCGGAAGTTGAACTTCGTTTTCGTGGTTACCGTTTTCGTGGTTACCGTTTTCTCACAGCTGCGAACTGTCGGTTACTTACTTTTCTGAACTTTGAAATGGCGAAAAATTTTGACGATATGATGGCTGATATGACTGCTTATCTTAACGAGCAATTCGAAAACGCTCTTACTCCTGAAGCCAAGAAAGCGGCTTACGAAGAGCTTAAAGCTCATCTGGACAAAGTTGATCGTCGCAAAGCCTCGTCTGCCGAAACTTCCGTTGACTTGACTAGATCTGCAACTCCTGAACTCTCGACTGCCCGTCAGCCGGGAAATGATCCTAAGTCAGGGAAAACAAAGTTCCAGGATGCTTCCTTCCGAATCTACAGTGGAGTCGTCCCCAAAGCTGAATATCATCGGTTACTCGCAGCTGGCGAGATAACTAAGGATGGAAAGAAAGTTGTAAAAATTCCATCAGCTGCAACTGTGTCTGCTGGAAAGAATCCAAAGACACCAAAATCATCGCTTCCAACTGGAAGTGGTTCGGGAAAGAAATCTGTCGTCAGTGGCAGTGGAGTTAAGTCTCCAACTTCTAAAATTTCTGGTGGTGGGTCTGCTGCAAAATCAAAATCCCACAGCTCTCAGAAACCGCCCTTGGCGCCTCATTCTTCGGGATCAGCTGGATCCCAAAAACCGACTGATAACTTCAAATATATTCGAAGGATTGAAGAGTGTCCCAAACCTCACTCTGAAGAATTTTTTACGGCGACTGCTGAACGTCGTCATAAACTAATCACAACACTTCCCATTCACACTGACCGAACTATCCTGAAAGAGGATTATGAAAACCATGGTATCATGGATTTTCTGACTCAGATGCAGCTGTTCGACTCTGTGCATCTGACTTACCGTTACTCGATTCCTATAATCCACAAGTTTTACGCAAGCTTGTCTCCTGAATTTGCCGATCCGAAAAATAGGTTGTATGGTTGCTTTATCTTTCGTAACAAGCTCTACAAGTTTCGTCCCTTCACGATTAATGAGTTTCTGAAACGACTTGACATAGATGGTACTTGGACGACACCATCGGCTGCGGAGAGAGCCAAAGACTTGGAGATTGGGACTTTTCTCACCCAAAAGAAAGTCAAGTCTGAACTGCCACCACCCTCAAAGCTGTCTGCTTTTTATGGCGTCCTTCATCGGCTGGGGATGTCTAACTGGATAGCTAACAGGGATTCCTCGGTCATGACTCCGGAACTAATGCATCTGATATTCCGCCTTGGCTGCGGCGAACAGGTTGACCTTGGCCAAATCATTTTTAATGACTTATGTAAAATCGCCAAAACCTCGGATGAGAGAATTATTAAGCAGGCTGAGCTGCCAGAAGAAAAGAGAATCCATCTTACACATCCTTGTCTGATTTATGGGATGCTTCATGCCCAGGACTTTGTCCCAAATCCTGGCCCAGAGAAAAAGATGAAGAAAAATGGGGCAGTCAAGATTACGGGAAAATACTTGAATCCTGCGAAGCGTGTGATCGACTTACCTTGGCGCGAACTTGTCAACCGAGATGCGCTTCCGGAAATCTTAACTCCGCCTCCGACTCCTAAGTCTTCACGAAAGCGCAAGCCTAAGTCCCCAAAAACTAAGTCCCCAACTGCTAAGCGCCAGAAATCACAGTCAACTGCGAAACCACAGCCGACTGCTGCTGTCGCAGAACCTGAAGTTGAGGGTGCTAAGTCTCCGAGAGTTGTTCCTCGTGGTTTCGGTCCGACTTCAAATATTCCATCTTATCAGAATCCGCATCATCCGATCCATAGTCATCGTGCTGTGGTTCCTTCGGCCTTGGTTCAAGAATTTTATGTCGACTCGCTAGCTCTTGAAAAGCGTCAAGTCGAACATGTTGATGCTTACAACAGGATGATCGAAGCACAGGAAAAACAGAAACAATCTTTCAAGAAACTGCAACGGGAGATCCAACAAGGGGGAGGACTTGGAGATGTTGGAGCCCCAGATGCCAGTTTGAAAGATACGTTTATTCTGAAGATGGTGCGTGACGCGATTCAGGAAGCTCATTCGCAGCTGTCCAAAAGAAATCTGATTGAGGTTGTGAGTGATGATGGCGAGAAGACCGATGAAGATATTTTCGAAGGAGTTATGAATGCTCGTGATAAGGGAAAAGGGAAGATGGGTGATACTTCAAATCCAGGGGCGTCGTTCGCGATGCCGTCTGATGGACTGAGAAATGAAGCTGATGAAGATGTCAACGTTGAGGACGTTGACGAAGCTGCAGCTGATGGTTTGGGTGAGCGCGATATTTTTGGGGATCCGGAAACCGACACGGATGATAGTGATGACTCTAGTTCTGACGATGGCTTCAGTTATGAAGATGACGAAGAAGAGTTGATCGAAAGTCCGGAACGTGATCCGTCTCCAACAGCTGTGCCCCAAGACTGAAGTTCAAGTGGTTGATCAAGTTTCTCAATTTATGTTTTTGTTAACTCTGGAACTCGTTTTTTCATGTTTTGATTTTGCATGCATACAACATTGAACTTATTCGTCCATGCATGGTTTTTCATATTTGCTTAACTCTTGAATTCTTGTCTTTGGAACTTGGTTTATCTATGAGTTGAATATCTATCTAAGTTTTTTCATGTTTGGTTTGAAATTTTGTCTAAGTATTTTTATGGTTTTTCATTGATTGTATGATTGATGTTTTTCCATCTTTTTACTTAGTTATTTTTGTGGTTTGTTTGGTTGAGGGGGAGATACTTGTATCTCGTTTTTTACTTAATCTTGTTTTCATGAGTTGTGCCAAAAAGGGGGAGATTGTAAATGTTGATTTTGGCGACAACGTATTTTTTCCTTGTATTCTTGTCTGTGTTGATTTTCAGGGTTACAGGTTAAGAATCCGAAGTCAACTACCTTGCGCATGGAAATGGAGACTTGAGTCTCCACTTTTGGATTTACGTGAAAACGGCGACTCCTGTCGCCGGTTTTGGAGCAAGGTTGAAGTGTCAAGGAAACGGCGACTCCAATCGCCGTTTTTAGTGCAAGGTGGATGTGTCATGGAAACGGCGACACGAGTCGCCACTTTTGTTGCTGTGAAGAAAACGGCGACTCCTGTCGCCGGTTTTGATGCATGGGTGTAGTGACAAGGAAACGGCGACCAGAGTCGCCGCTTTTGGAGTGTGCATGAAAACGGCGACTCCAGTTGCCGGTTTTGGTGCAATGGATTCTTGGCGTGGAAAAACGGCGACACGGGTCGCTGGTTTTGGTTTGTGGCGTGGAAAAATTCCAGCGACACAAGTCGCCGGTTTTGTGGTCATGCAATGAAAACGGCGACATTTCCCTTGTCCATTTTTCCGGAGACCAGAGTCGCCGGTTTTGTCCCTTATGTTATTTTCGTAGTTCTTGTTTCCTTTGTTTTGATATTATGACTAAGTACTTACAACGTGATTTCTTTCACCAGGTACTCAGTTCAAGGAAATGATGAATTGTTCCAAGTTTGCAACTTCAACAATATCGACGACCGTGAAGACGATGAAATTCGAAGCTTCAACACTTAGAGAATTTCACGAGAAATTGAAGATGAAGAATTGAGATCGATGGAGTCAAGATTGAAATTGAAGTTTGATTTTGAAATTGAAGATTCAAGATTCGAAGATTCAAGAATCAAAGATTCAAGATTCCAAGATTCAAGAATCCATGTTCTACAATGATGATGTCATCCATGGAAAAGTGACATAGGCCAAGCATGCGACGAATGAGAACGTGCCACGTCATCACTCTCACATGTGCGGCTCTACTATAAATACCCATGGATGTTCATTTCATCATTTGACGATTTTGAGAGAACGAAATCTGATTTTTAGAATCGTAGTCGAGCTTCGAGTTTGTGTAGTAGCTTTTGCGCCGTGTGCCAAGATTAGAGCTAGGAGATATAGCTTTAGGTACTCGTGTGCTAGTTTGCAAGTTAGTGGGAGTTGTTGCGACACTCGGGAAACTTCTTGTAAACGTTTTGCCTACCATACTCTACAAGTGTAATAGTTTAAGTTTTGTGATCAATAAAATGGAAACTATTACATAACTTTGTCTTCACATTTTACTCTACAACTTGTGTGACTGTTTTACTTTGACGGAAGCTGCTGTCTGTAAGTTCAAGACCAATTTCACGAAAAATTGGTATCCTACGCTGAAGGCGTAATTTCACATTTCATCATCTAAAACAAAATTACTCGTATCTCCATCACCTTCGTCAAAATTATAGAAAAGCTCAGTACTATTTCTATCACCTATATCAAGGTCATTATCAGTGAGTATAGTATCATGAGAACTATGAGGGTTGGGCAGTATTCACAAGTGTACCACGAGGACCAATATTATCAAGAATTAGATGTTGTCTCTATAGAACCGAATAATGCCCCCTGAGCATCATGGGGTGATTTGACTGAGGAGTGTGGAGTGTCAAAAAAGACAGCCTTTAGACTGGTCAAGAACCAAATCAGGCGAAGCATGAGAACCATCGATCGCAACGAACGGATATTGGTCCTCAATAAAATGAACATCTCGTAACTAGAAATATACCCCTTCTTCAAGATCATATAGATTTCATCCATTCTTCCCAAATGGGTAACCGAGAAAAACGCAGCAACGACTTCGATAATCAAACTTATCATGAGAATGAATATTTTTTGCATAACATAAGCAAGCGAAAACTCGAATTGAACTGAGATCGGGCACCTGTTGAAAAAGTAATTCAAATGGTGTTTTATTTTGTAGAACTCGAGTAGTGCGATTAATTAAATATGCCGCTGTCAAAACACACTCGCCCAAAAAATCAAGAGGTAAAGAACTTTAAAATCGTAAGACACGAGCAACATTCAAATTGTGGCGATCTTTTCGTTCAACCCGAGCATTATGTTGGGGAGTTTTCACCGTTGAAGTCTGATGGATAATCCCAATTTCACGAAAATACGGAAGAATCATATTTTTCATCAAATAAACCCAAACACACCTTGAAAAATCATCAACAATAGACAATTAGAACGGGAGTCACACGCACGATTAGGTTTATATGGCCCCCAAACTGTTGGAAATCGATCACCTATAATCGAAAAGAATCAACTCCGACCGACGTTCCGGACACCCCAACCGAAGAGCCGCCCGCCGCCCGGACGAGCTCCCAATCGCACGACCGCCGTGGCCGAAGCCGCGGCTCGCGATCGCTCATCGCGAGCGGACGCCAACGCCCATGCGGGCGCTCGACTATACGACCGAGGATCCTCGGTGATCCTCGCCGCCGGGTTCTCGACCGCCATCGCTCGACTCGACCTCGGTTTGGATCCCCGTCTCGATCTTTGTTCTCGGTATTATTTTTCGATAATTAAACAATTAATTCGCGAAATAAATTAATTACGTTGATTCTCATTTTCCGGAAAATCGAGACTTGGTTGACGACCTCGAAGCCTTCCAACGTATATCCTTTCACCGATCATCGAACGTCGTGTGGGCGACAATCCTTCGAATCTCTGTTGATCTCCTTCTCTCTCTATTTTCTCTCTCTATACTATGAAATATGATTTCAAGTATGAATTACGTAGTAGAGGAGAAGACAATATGAAGTATATTTAATTGGGGACCTTAAAGAGGTGGAATATTGAGTTACTTATGGAATTAATTAAATTGAGGTCAAACCTCTATTAATTAAATCCATAAATTATATTTAATGTCACTAAATAAATATAATTGCACTCTCATTATTTAACCATATTATATCAAATACTATTTTTCATTTAACATTATTTAATTTCATGTGTTTAAGATATAAATGTTCATTAATTAACTTAATTTATTGCTAATTAAATTTAGGTCGAGTTTATTTACACCTCTGTCGTTACTGTACACACCCCTCCTCATTTTTTAGTTTTAAAATAATATTATTAAATTACTATAATACCCTTCTATCAAAATTAATACATAAAATTAAAAATCAATAATCCTTCAAATTCCAGAAATTCTTCGTTCACAATTCAATACATTCATTTTTTTTTTATTCTAATGTTTGTAGCGATCATTAGATCCAAAGATTAAAATCGGTCATTAGATCCAAAGATTCAAATCGGTCATTAGATCCAAAGATTCAAATGAATTTTTTGTTTTATTTCAATTTATTTCAATTTGAATAAAAACCTATCTAGATTATGTGAGGAGGCTTTAAAATTGAAATTCACCCATGGTCAAGGTGTCGTGTTCACAGGAGCAGACGAAGCACATCGTCGTTCTTGACTTGCTGTGGATGGGAGCTTCGCCGAGAATCCTTATTTCTTACCCAACCGCACCAGATCCTTATTTCTTACCCAACCGCACCAGACTTTCGTAAAAATCGAAGGTGGACCGCAGTCGCTGCTTCTTTTCTCGGAGTTTGCGCCACCTACGATGAGCAGCCAGAGGCACCTCTTCGCCTCCAACGAACAATCGTCGCGATCTCATCTAATAAAAGACCTTGAACCTCGATCATTTTCGCCCTCATCTTATAACTCTCTGCTCAATTTTTGGCTTTCGTTCGTCTTACAAGAAGAATTATTGATTTTTTGTACCGTATATATGTAACAAGGGTAGTTTTGATATTTGAAGGGGGTTAAACTAATCAAATTGATATATTGAAGGAGGTGGATTTAACAGGGTGGTGTGCACAGTAAAGATAGAGGTGTAAATAAATTTACCCTTAAATTTATTCACCTTTTTATATTTTCGAGAATAGTATCACTCAACTTTATTATCAAGCGAATCAAATCCACTTGCAATGTTTACATGATAATCCTTATGAGCTCATCTCGGAGACATTATCAACCCTTATCAGTATACATTTTCCCTTCTACAATTCACAGCATGTCATACGAATAACATTGTGACCCAATTTACCGAGTATCGACCAAAGTACTATTTAGTCTCTCCCATTGGCAAGTCAAAACCATCAATGCTAATCGCACACCCTCATGCGATCCGCCTAATACACCGAAAGTACAAGTGTAACATAATAGTTAAGACAAACTATTTACCAGTCACACTACGACTATACCGATGGAGAGTCCCTGTCCATCTAGGTCTTGAGCTACTGTTCGATTATATACAAGTAAAGTATTATCTTCCGCGAGACGACGATCGCCATATTAACTACAACGTGTATAATGTAGGACTATTGTGTATAGACAATAAACAAAAAGAACGACAGTCACACGCGCAATTAGGTTTATATGCCCCCCAAACTTCACAATGGATTAAATCAAACAAATGCTCAACTTTATAATCACTCAACGAAAAAGGAGTACGTGTTTGTTTTGCTAAAAAAAAATATCACAAGGTGCAAGAATGAAATTACGATTAAAACGAGAAACAAATGAAAGGTGCTCCATTGCCTGAAGTGAAGGATGTCCCATTCGTTGATGCCACAACTCAACATTCTCTTTTCCGATCACAATATTAACACGAATTGGTTCCTCCATAGCTACGTGAAAGAGGCCATTAGAAAACTCACCCACACCAATCGTCGTCAAGGCAAGGTCCTGTATCACACATTGAAAATTAGTGAATTGTAAACTCAATTTTTATGACGACAAAAGTTGCGAGACATAGAGAAAATTGTATTGGAAGGATGGAACAAGCGGAACATTGTAGATAAATAATTTTTCATTAAGCTTAATCGTTCTGGCCCGACTATCAGTCAAAGTTGCACCATTGGGTAAACCATTATTAATATAATAATTGAATAACAAGATTCAAATAACCCTTCATCATAACAGACATGTGTCGAAGTACCGGTGTCGATAATCCATGTAAAAGCATTCTTATCGTTCAATCGCACCATATTAGTGACAACTTGATTCTCACCAAGTACATCATTTGTCTTAGGATTGGAGTTGGATGTCGATGACTCCCCTGGACAAACAGTAGGAAGACGCGGTCACGCCCAACGGGATAACCATGTTTTTTCCAACACCTACTCTCAGTGTGTCCATCTTATTTACAGATTTTTATTCATTTTTATCTTATCACTTAAGTAAATTTAAATCTTTTTTGCTCTCTCTATCGATCTTTTACCTATTATATCTCCTGGAAATTCATACACCCACACTAAATACGCTTTCAAGTACTTTCCAATAATTATTTTTAGATGGCTAACCCTATCAATAGCTCTCAATCTAAAAGAATGTTAGTTGCTTGCGATCAATCGTCCGATGTGCTTACAATTGAAGAACTTGAAGAGTTGCACAAGTCGTTACTTCCAAGTAAAAAATTGACAGAGGGACGGATGTATATCAAAAGGAAGACCAAAAGAAGGGCTACATATTGGTAAAATTCCAAGGAATATTTGGACAACAAAAAAGTTCTTCGGGCTGAATGTAAGTTTTGCGACTCAACTTTTGCAGTTGATTCTAATATGAATGGAACAAAAAACATAAGACTAAATTATGATAAATGTACTCAGAATCCTTCTAATCAAGTTACAGGTAAACAATGTGAATTGATTTTTAAACCCGGTAATGGTGAAGAGGCAGAGGTAAATTAAAATATGGTAATGGGACAGTATTTGAAAGATGTTAGAGAAGCAGTTGTTTATCACATTGTAGTGGATGAATTTCCATTTAGACATGTTGAGAAGGCTGGGTTTAAGCATTTAATAATGGGAGTTTGTGTTCCGAGATTTCATGTTCCTTCACGGATTACAGTTGCACGTGATTTACTTCTCCTTTTTAAGAATGAAAAAATGGAGTTCAAAGGACCTTTAAAAAGTTCTTGTCAAAGAGTTTGTGTAACAACCGACACGTAGACATCGATTCAAAAAATAAATTATATGTGTCTCACAGGCCACAGCTCACTTCATTGACAAAGAATGGAAACTCCAAAAACGAATGATAATTTTTTGTCCAATCTTTAGTCATAAAGGTGAAGCGATCGGTAAAGTCGTCGAGTCTTGTTTAGAATCTCGTGGTATTGAAGATAATATTTTTACTGTCACTATTGATAATGATAGCTCAAATGATGTTGCATGTAGCTACTTGAGAAGGATGGTTCAACGCACATGATGTATCAATGATGGAAATTTTTTACACATTAGGTGCATGACGCATATTATTAATCTGATTGTTTGGGATGGCATTAAAGAGCATTATGTATCCATTAACAAGGTGAGAACCGTTGTGAAATATATTAGGAATTCTCAAGCAAGATTGCATAGATTCAAAGAGCTTGTCGAGAAATCTAATATAAATTGCAAATCTTTTTTATCTCTTGATTGTCCAACTCGATGGAGTTTCACATATGTTATGTTAGAGACTTCTTATAAGTTCCAATGTATTTTCAGTGGTGTTAATTTTCCGGATGGGAGGGACATTCCAAATGATGAAAAGCCACCTGATGTTGATGATTGGGATAATGTCAAAAGGTCAGTTATATTTTTGAAAGGATTATACTCATTAACTCGGCGTATTTCTGGCAGTTCTTATGTGACTAGTAATAAAGGTTTTTTTGGAATTGCTACTGCTCTTGATATGTTGAGTAAATGGGAGAAAAACGTTGATATAGAATTTCAAAACATGGCTGCTTGTATGAGAATGAAGATGATAAGTATTGGGGTGATGTTGATAAAATGAATATAATGATTTTTCTTGTTGTTGTTCTTGATCCATAATCAAAGCTTGATTTTGTTGAATTGACTCTCACGACCATGTATGGTAATGAAGATGTCATAAGATTATCCGCTAAAGTGAAAGCTGCTGCTTATTGTTTATTTGATGAGTATAGACCATATGTACTCTCATTTGTCTCCTCAAAGTGGCCATAACATTGAGTTGTCAGCAGTTGAAAATGCATCTGATTGTAGAGATGGCATGGGAGATGATATAAACTATGTGAGATGTCTTCAAGATAGAGATAAAAGGTTAAAAGGATCAAGTGGACATGTGAGAAGTGAGTTTGAAAGGTATTTGAAAGAAATATTAGGAGACGAAGAAAATGAGTTAGATGCACTTTCTTGGTGGGCTATAAATGAGCATCGATATCCGATTGTTTCTTGGATGACACGAGATATACTTGCTATTCCATTGTCTACGGTAGCTTCTGAATCTGCGTTTAGTGCGGGAGGTCGACATCACGATCCATTTAGAAGTTCTTTGAATCCATTGGTAATATTATATCTATAGCTTATTTTTTTTTGGTATTTTATTAATATTATTTGTTTAGTTTTATTTTATAATGTATTGAATTTATTTATTTATTTCATATTAATATTATAGACAGTGCAAGCGCTTATTTGTACACAAGATTGGCTTCGAGCGAAACAACTCCAAAAGTTATGCGTGAGACGAAAGATAATTTGCGTGATTTGCGCGAGTTGGAAGAAATCGAGAATGGTATGATTTATATTTATTATAAAAACATATTTAATATTAGTTCTACTTATCTAAAAATATTTAATTTTTATTTGTGATTGATTATGCGATTATTTCACAGATCTGCTCAAGACTAACTAGGACAATGTTATATATATTGTGGACCCTTAAATTTTTGAATCATTTCAAACTTTCAGATGTGATTTATTTTTATTTTTAAACTTTTAGATTTTCACTTTTTATTTTTTTTTTGAACTTTTAGATTTTTGGTTTATTTTTTCTGTGAAAACTTTGAAATTTTCAATTTATGTTTTCCTTTGAATTGAACTTTGAATGAGTGTGTTTTTAAGATTTTTGCGCTATTAATATGTAGTGTTAATTACATTTTTCAACCTAAAGTTTACGTGTTTTTACACTTTGCAACCTGCCCAGAAAACCACTGCCGATTACAACCTGATGTTTGATCACTTTTCACTTTCCAGCCCGCTGGAATGGAATATTCTGGCGAATATTCCAATCATGTGCTTGTCACATGACTTAATAAATAATATTTTCTTCTTTTCAAATATTTTTAATTTTTTCCAAAATAAATAAATTAAAAAATAAAATTAAATCATCCAAATTTATTAAAATAATTAAAATAATAAATAATTAATTAATTTTTATCTTCTCAAGTTTATCTTCTTTGATGTTCTGTATATCAAAATTTACGGATCTTCAATCTAAACTTAAAGGTCTACAAATTTTAATTAAAAAAAATAAAAAATTACAACTCAAGAAAAATTACATAATTATCTTCATTTTTTCAACTCAATAACAACCTATAAATGCAAATAAAAAGAAATAGATCTGGAGAAAAAAACAAATTTGAGAAGACGGGTTGGCGCGATCGGGTGCGTTCTGCTTTTTCGGCGAGATCCTTCACCAGCCCCGGCTACTACTTCACCAATGAACAACCACCTGATTCTTCTTGAATTAAAATTTTGTTTTTTTGCTTTCAAGATTTTCATCCTGAATTAAAATTTGGCTCTACGCAGAAGGGGCGGACGAGGCTGGAGGAGGCTTGGCGGCAGGGACGGAGGCACACTAGGCCCAGGGGGGGCACTGGCCCCCCTGTAATTTAAAAAAAACCCAGGGGTATAATCGTAATTTCACATATATTAATTAAAATAAATAAATAAATAAATATTAAGCATAGAACCAATACGCTCGAATCTCAAGTCCAACTTCTTTTTATCGCTCCTTATTCCTTTTGTTTTTATTTTTTTCTTTCTATTTTATTACTTTTCTTATAAATAAAAATAATTGTTGTCGATCCTAACTGTGAAGAAGCCGCAGCCGCAAGAATCCAAGCAAGAGCAGAAGTCCGCCGCTAGAATCCAAGCATCAATATTTTAATAGGTGGGTGTATAATTTTTATGCACAATTTTTTAATTTGATAAAAAGGGTTTTGAAAAATAGGGTTTACACTTTACGGTTTAATTGATTGAAAACATGGCTATATGGGTAATTGAAAATTAAATCTCAGTTGTTGATCAAGAGCAAGAGCAGAAGTCAGTACTACTATTAATTAAGATGTCTTCCAATAAATTTTATTTTCTTAATTGACTATTTATTTATTTATTTAATATACATTGTGATTTGTGAATTAAATATTAAGTTATCATTATATCTATATTATTTTGCAGTAGACTTAAAGTTGAAAATATGCTCAATTTGTTGTGTGTACAGTGTATATTTTATTATTTTTGGTTGATCAACATTTTAATTCTGTTATGTAGATCATGAAACGATTTTTTAAAGTAATACCTCAAGCCGGCATCGAGGGATCATCTTCACCAGTTATAGCTCCTCTCACCACAGACACTTCGATATCATCGTTATCATCGGGGCCAGCGAATATGCTAGGGGATGGTGAAATTGATTTGAAAAACCTTCCAAGCGATCCTGGACTACGACCTAGCATAACGAGTTATCCGCCAAACTTGATTGAACAGGTTCGTAGAGCTTACTTGTTAAAAGGTCCATGCCAACCACGTGAACATGAATTTCCTCAAATGCTAGATGGAAATAGGAAACGTAAGTTTGTCGCATCTTGGTTTGATGAATATAATGATTGGCTGGAGTATAGCATTGAAAAAGACACTGCATTTTGTTTATACTGTTATCTTTTTTCTACGGGATCTAGTGAAAAAGGGCACGATACTTTTGTACACAAGGGATTTAATGCTTGGCGTAAGAAAGAAAGAATAAGGGATCATGTTGGAAATCATTCTAGCGATCATAACAAGTGTAGATTGGCTTGTCAAGATTTGATGAATCAAGCACAACACATTGAAGTCTCTATTTCGAAAGTATCGAAACAGTCCAAGATTGATTATCGTTGTAGATTAAATGCATCAGTTACTTGTTTACGCTTTCTTCTTATGCAAGGATTGGCTTTCCGAGGAGATGATGAGTCTGAGGAATCATTGAATCGAGGAAATTTTATTGAACTCCTGAAACTTATTTCTTCGTGCAACGACGATATAAAAAGGGTTTCTTTGAATAATGCTCCTGAAAATCATAAACTTACATCTCCATTGATTCAGAAGGATATTATAAATGCAGCCGCGATTGAGACGACAAATGCTATTATTGGAGATCTTTGAAATGATATGTTTTCTATTTTAGTTGATGAATGTCGAGATATTTCAGTCAAAGAGCAAATGGGAGTTATTATACGGTATGTGAACAAGAGTGGATGTGTGATTGAACGTTTTCTTGGTCTTGTTCATGTAAGTGATACTTCTGCAAAATCACTTGAAAATGCTATTTGTGCATTGTTATCGAATCATGGCTTGAGCATTTCTAGTTTGAGAGGACAGGGTTATGATGGAGCTAGCAACATGAGAGGTGAATTCAACGGACTAAAAACTCTAATCTTGAAGAAAAATCCAAGTGCTTATTTTATTCACTGTTTTGCACATCAACTTCAACTAACACTAATTGCCGTTGCTAAAAAGCATATCAATGTTGCCTCTTTCTTCAACACAGTTAATCGTTTAATTAATGTAGTTGGAGCCTCATGTAAGCGTAGAGATATGCTTCGAGAAAGTCAATTTCAGAAAGTTGTTGAAGGAATCGCAAGCAATGATGTGAAGACTGGAAAAGGATTAAATCAAGAAATGGCTTTGAAACGGCCGGGTGATACACGTTGGAGTTCGCATTACGGTACGCTCATAAACTTGGTGCATTTATTTTCATCTGTTATCAATGTTCTTGAGTATGTTGGGGAGAAAGGAAATGATGATTCGCAAAGAGGTGAAGCTGTCGATTTGTTGGAAATCGTGAATCATTTTGATTTTGTATTTAATTTACATCTAATGATTCAAACTTTGGGAGTCTCGCATGAATTATCTCAAGTTTTACAAAGAAAGGATCAAGATATTGTTAATGCAATGAAACTTGTTAAAGTTGCAAAAACTCGATTGCAATCAATGAGGGATGGTGGTTGGGATAATTTGTTGGTCGAAATTTCAGAATTTTGTAGGATTCATGATATAATTGAAGTGAATATGGAAGATGCTTACACACTCCGCGGAAGATCAAGACGTAGAGCTGAAAATTTGTCTAATCTTCGCCATTATCAGGTTGATCTATTTTATTCTGTGATTGACAAGCAAGCTATGGAGCTAAACAACCGCTTTGATGAAGTGAACACAGAATTACTCTTATGTATGGCATGCTTTGATCCGCTTGACTTATTTTCAGCTTTTAACAAAGAGAAACTACTTTGTCTTGCCAAATTATATCCAAGTGATTTTTCGGCTATTGCTTTATATGAACTTGGAAATCAACTTGACAACTTTATTGTCGATGTGCGGTTGGATGAGAGATTTGGGGATGTAGTAGGTATAAGTGGTCTTGCTCAAATGATGGTTGCTACTAGAAAAAACGTGGTATTCCCATTGGTCTATTTGTTGATCAAATTATCATTAATTTTACCGGTATCTACTGCCACAGTTGAGAGAACATTTTCTTCAATGAAAATTGTCAAGACACCGTTGCGAAATCGTATGGGAGACGAGCTATTGAATGATTGTTTGGTGACGTACATCGAAAAGGATGTATTTCAAAATATTAGCGATGAAGCTATTATGCAACGATTTCAGAGTATGAAGAATAGAAGAGAAATGTTGTAATGAATGATCTTTTAATTTGAGTTATTTCAAAATATATATATATATATATATATATATATATATATATATATATATATATATATATATATATATATATATATAATTTTTTTAAATATTATTTGGACCCCCCTCGATGAAATTTCTGTATTCGTCACTGCTTGGCGGCCACGATGGGCGGGGGTTCTGGTCTCTCAGTGAGGATCTGGGGTTGGACCAGTTCATGGAGGCGTACTGTGAGATGTTGATCAAGTACGAGCAGGAGCTCTCCAAGCCCTTCCGGGAGGCCATGCTCTTTCTCTCTCGGATTTGACTCTCAGTTTATTTAATTTTGATATATCATTTTTTTAGTAATTTAATTTAGAAATGTGTGTAATGTAGTAATTACTCATTTATTTTACTACTCCCTTCTATTTTTTTTATTTGACGTCCTAAGAATTGACACAATTATTAAGGAAAATTTATTTTACCCAATTTACCATTCATTAACTCTGCTAATTATATTTAAAATAATTACTCATTTATTTCTTCACACAAAACTCATAACTGTTCGACTCTTTTTTTCCATTAAAATAAAATCAAATTTAGTTTCTTGAAATAATATTAATCTAAAACTACATAGTCTCAAAAATAAATTGCGTAAATTCTTTCATAATATAAATAAAATATTTTAAGCTATTTTTTCCCATTAAAATATATGAGTATTTTTATTGAAATCAAATTTTAGTTTCTTGACATAATATTAATCTAAAGCTGCAGTCTCAAAAATTAAATTCTTTCACAACATATAAAGAAAATATTTTAGATTCTTTTTTTTTCATTAAAATATATGAGTACTTTTATTGTAATAAAATTTAGTTTCTTGACATAATATTAATCTAAAACTACATAATTTCAAAAATGAGTTGCGTAAATTTTTTCACAACATATAAAGAAAATATTTTATTAATTTTATTTTTTTATTCTTTACAATTTGAAGATTTGTAAAATTCCATAATATAAAAAAAATAGAGTAGGATACTAAACCAACAGTAAACATTTAAAATTTTAGATTTTTTTGAATTTAATTAATTAATGATGTATTTAATGCATAGGAGTATATAAGAGAGAAAATCTTAAAACGACAATTAAATTGTAAAAAGTAAAAAAATCTAGAACAACAAATAAAAAATATTGGAGGAAGTATTTATTTACAAAATTATCAATAAAAGCGAAAAATCTTAAAACCTCGGGTTGTAATCGGCAACGATTTTTTCCGACGAGGTTGCAAAGTGTAAAAACAAGTAAACTTCAAGTTGGAAAATGTAATTAACCCTAATATGCATGTGCTAATTTGATATTTAAAATTGTTGTTGAAGAAGCACTTTTCAATCACAAGGAAAGAGAAATGTGTTTAGTCTCGCTTCAAAAATCGAGAATTCATTGTAAAACGACCACTCGAATATCAATCCGAGGGAGGGCTAGAGTGAGGGGTTTTCATAATCATATTCATTTCAATGTATAACAAAATAACAAGTTGTTCAAGTAAACAATCAAAAGTAAGTAAACAAAGATATATCAAATGGAAAGAAGTGGAGATGAAGTCAAGGAAAACGCCCACAAAATGAATGACTAATGCTTTGGTAAATTCCCAAAGGATCTCGTCCCTAGAGTCGATCACTTGTAGTGTTTAAGTTCAAATAATCGATATATGAGAAGAAAAGGCCCGACCTATCGGTACCTAATCGTTTAATCTCCGTGTGTAGCACCGTAATGAAAACACACGTTATCAATTATCGTTACTTAAACTTTTAGTTTGTACATGCAAAAACCGAACCTCGAGATGAAGAGCCCCGCACCACGGTAGCTTATCGATTTTAATCTCCAATTAACCTAAACCCCGCCCCACGGAGATTTGGATCAATTGTGGTTCGAGAAATTACACTTACAACTAAGTTTTATTCATTGAAGCATTTTGTCAAACACTTTGTGGGCATTACCTAAGCTTCATCTCCAACTAGGAATTTTAGCCAACAAAAGCCATGGAAATCACCAACAAAAGCATGGAATCAATAAAGGAAACAAAGTGCATCATAATCCACAATTCAATTTCTCAAGTCTCATACAAATCCAACACAATTCAATACTAGAAAATGAAAAATAATAACAAAACAAATGAGGAAAGGGAAGAGAAATGTGTAGCCAATTGATGTAGAGGATGAATCTCTCGTCTCCATGGTCGTTCGAGCTTGAATAAGTCGTCAATGGATGCTTGAACCTTGAGGAAGATGATCTCCAATCTCAATTTGCACTACTCTCTCTCTAATTTTCTCTAAATGTAGAATGGAAAAGTGTCAAAAGTCCTTCTCATGTGTGCTGCCCTCCCTCCTTTTAATTCCCTCTGAAATTTTGAGTTCAAAATGAGTGTGAAATGTCCTTCTTAGCCCTGGTCAAAGCTTAATTAGATTGGTCAACTCCTGGTCAACTCAGTGAATGCACGGTCAACAACTCTAGCTCGCACATCTCTTCTTCTGCGCAGTTTCTCGACTTTTGTCGTAGTTTCTTCGTCCGAACTACGATTGCTTCGATTCAAAATTCTACGGAATCTAGACTTCACGATCTTTCCAACCATGTATGGCATGAAGCTTGATTATCAAAGAGGAAAAACAGTTTAATCCCCAAAGTTTCTGCAATTTTCAGCTCGGCTCATTGTCTCGTTTTAGCCTCGTCACTCCGTTTTTCCTCGTTTCTCCTGTATTTTGACAAGAAAAACACACTACACCACAAGTGAAATCCGTCGAGACAATAATATGCTTTACCCTCCAAAATCGTACAAATATATACAAAATATAAACAAACACACTCCAAAAAACAATACTATAAACGAGCATAAAATCGGCACTTCAAACTACTACAATGACAAAACAATGCTCGTCCCGAGCATAATGTTCCAACGCGATACACTGACTAGCCGGAGAAGTACGTTTCAAACCGATCCCATGTTCATCTCAATCGTGTTATTATCAAAATAAAATGACACACACCATTCGAATCACACAACCGCACGGTACTCTCGTTTCTTACCTCTCAAAATCGAATTAATAGGACAATTCACTCTCAATATGCAAGAGATAGAACAAGGAACTTGCATTTAATCAAAGAAAGCTCGAGGAATGAATGAATAACACCCATGTAATATGCATTTCATACACTACAAGCTCAAGGTAAATTTTACTCAATTAAATCACCACGACACTTTGAATCAAAACATGATCAAGTATGGTAGGCTAAGGTAGAGGTCGGGCAAGAATCACATATGAAACAATAATTGGGCACTCACTTTCTCCCTCGTCCCCTCCTACTCCAAACGTTTCTCACAAATCAACCTCGCCCTTATAACTCCATCTAAGTGTAAGGATATCAAGTAAACTGGGCTTACAATCATGAATCAAGAATAACCCTCGCCTTTTTTGTAATCGATTCATCTTTTGGCCAATTATTTTTTTAGGCTCTTTTCATGCACTATATTTTTTTTACATCTTTTTCTTTCTTTCTTTTGTGCAACATCATTCATCATCATTTTTTCATTTTTTTTAGTATATATATATATATATATATATATATATATATATATATATATTAAGAGGGTTGGCTTTTTCACTAACAATATCAAATGCCCAAGTTCACAATGACACTTTTTTATGCACATCCTAAGTAATGACCCCAAATCAACAATTTACCTTTATCACCAAATGACCCCAATCATGCTCACACCACTCTTGGAAACGCTCGGCAACAAGAAAAAGGTATACATGTAGGCTCAAGGGGTTTCTAACGGTGTCCCACGACGGGCTCGGTCAAATATGGGGAATATATTTAAGTGGAGCTTTTCTATTGATCAAGTTCATCATTTTCAAGCATATGAGACCAACCAAGTTCATTATCCTTCACTCACAATGCACACACACACACACACACACACACATATATATATATATATATATATATATATATATATATATATATGGACAATAATAACAATGCATATTCATGAATCAAATGAACCAAAAAGGAGATAGCATAGATGATACAACAAAAGAATTAAGGCTCAAGATCCTCCCACAATTATAACAAGGTTTCCAAACTAACAAATAGTGCGTACTCATAGTATTCAACAATAACAAAAGAGAGATAAACAACATCCAAACTAACGACTCCTCCGACTTTAACCCAATCCACATGTACCGCACACGTCTACGGGACTCGCACACTTCATCAAAGTAGGAAAAATGCGGAAAGCTCGACTTTAAAACACAAAATAGGAAAAGAAAGAAAAATAATAGAATAAAATAAAATAAAACAACAAAATTGAAAAGAAAAATGTTGAGAAAAACAGCCCTGCAAACAGAAACAAACGCGAGCTCTGTCGACACTGAATTCCTCACAATAACACTGAACAGCGCAAATAACACTGAACAATATATTTTAACACTGAATCACTGGACTGAACACTAAAATCTCACACTCGTCAATAAACACTCAAACTCACGGCGCAAGAAGTTTGTATATGGTTTATCGAACTCAAACACGAAGTAAAACAATCACACAACAAACGATTTTACGTGCTTCGATCACCGGAAAGGTAATCTACGTGCACGGTGGAGGGGAGGGTGGTTCTGGGATTATATGAAGCAAATGAACAATTACACAATGTTCTCTCTAGCTCACTTGTTTCATATCCATCGCTAACAGATGCGATTATATACTAAAATGAAAATGCACAAATTTGAAATCATCATCCAAGCCGTAGACCTGTAACAGCCTCTCAAATCAAGACCGTGCGATCAAACGACGCGATTCCATGTGCCTTTTGTAGATGAGCTGGCAAGGGTCATGTAGCTTCAATAATCATCAATTTTGGTGAAGAATCAGCTGAGAAATCGCTCGCCCTAGACCATGCACCACGCTGCCAGTTCAGAGCCGAAACGACGTCGTTTCTTCATCCGCGAAATTCAAATTCTGGCAAGATTACCAATTTGCCCCTGAAGTGCATTTTGTTGATTTTGCGTCCGGAGATGATTTTTGTGTACATTTTAAAAAATCTCCACCTTACAAAACAAATCAACTCCCAGCAAATCTCCATAGCACAACAGCATCACAGTGTTCAACACTGATCACACCATAAAAGCACTGATCAGACTTTAGTTCAAGAACTGACCTGGACCAGATTTCAGAACCAACTTCAAATCCAAATCCTGCATTCCACATCTGGATTTAGAGTCTCTAATCAGTCCCATCATGATCCTTGATTCCTTAGCTTCAAATCCATACCAAGAACTCATCATATGATTCATTATAACTCCAGAAAATCCCAAATGCGACTAAGTCACTCAAAACTGATTTAGTTGAAAAACTCATGTACTCAACTTCTTCAATTTTGAACCAAATGACTTCAAACCACCTCCTTCAAGTTTGTATACAGAAATGTGACTTCACAAGACAAATCATTCACTACAAACGAGTCTCCATCACAGAATCACTAAACAAGTAATTCATACCAGACATCTGTCAAGTCAACTCAAGCTTTGACTTCAAGATTCCTTAACAACCATGCAGAAAACTCAACCCACATAAGTTATAAACATGATTATGAACCTCTGGCCACAATTAATCCACCCAGAAAACCACTGAGCAAGAAAACCACAAAATCATACTTCAAAATTCTCAAAACTGCCAGTTTGAGTATTTTGTTGCATAACTCTTCAACCACAGCTGATCTCTCACCTCAACTGCAGTCAAAAGAACTACAACCTCAATGGGATTGTGAAAGGTCCACCAGTTGGACCAAATCCTGACACAGCTTAAACTTCTCCACAGGTAAAACCTTGGTGAAGCTATCTGCTGGATTGCCTTCAGTGGCAATTTTCTCAACCTTAACTATCTTCTTATCAACCACATCTCTAACAAAATGCAGTCTCACATCAGTATGTTTGGATCTTTCATGAAACACTTGGTGTTTTACCAGATGCAAGGCACTTTGGCTATCACAGTTCAGTGAAACTGTTTCTTGCTCAACTCCAAGTTCATTTAGAATCCCTTTCAACCATATTGCTTCCTTGATAGCCTCAGTCATAGCCATATACTCACTCTCAGTAGTGCTTAAAGCAACTACACCCTGATGAGAGGCTTTCCAAACCACAGCAGTGCCAAATAAAGTGAAAACATAACCAGAAATGGACTTTCTAGTATCCACATTACTTGAAAAATCAGAATCAACATATCCAACCAAAGCATCTCCACTGAGATCACTTCTTTTAAACAACAAATCATGATTCAATGTACCTTTAATGTACCTGAGAAGCCACCTGACAGCATCCCAATGAGCTCTACCAGGATTTGACATGAACCTTGACACTGTACTCATAGGATAAACCAGATCAGGTCTGCTACACACCATTGAATACATGATACTCCCAACTGCAGAAGCATAGGGAACACCACTCATAGAGTTGATTTCTGACTGAGTTGTTGGACTTTGATCCACAGAGAGTTTAATGTGTTGAGCCAAGGGAGTTTGAGAGATTTTAGCCTCATGCATATGAAACCTTTTGAGAACCTTTTCCAGATAAGAAGTTTGAGATAAACTCAGAATCCCAGTACTCCTGTTTCTGTAAATATCCATCCCCAAGATCCTTCTAGCCACACCTAGATCTTTCATTTCAAATTCTGACCTCAGTAGCTTCTTGAGAGAATCCACCTCAACTTTTGAACAACTTGCAATGAGCATATCATCAACATAGAGAAGCAGATATGTGATCACCTTTTCAGACTTCATTTTCAAATAAACACAACAATCATAGTTGCATCTGACAAAACCAATGTGCATCATATAATTATCAAATTTCTTATACCATTGTCTAGGGCTCTGCCTCAGTCCATATAAAGATTTCCTGAGCAGACACACCTTATTTTCACTGTAAGCTCCTTCCACCCCTTCTGGGATTTTCATATAAATTTTCTCCTCAAGTTCCCCATGTAAGAAGGCTGTTTTTACATCCATATGATGCAACTCAAGATCCTTTTGAGCTACAATGGACAACAAGATCCTGATTGTACAATGCTTAACTACAGGTGAGAATATCTCATTATAGTCCACACCTTCTTTCTGAGTAAAGCCTTTTGCAACCAGTCTAGCCTTGAACCTTACATCCTTAGCATCAGGTCCCTCAAGTTTTTTCTTGAAAATCCATTTACAACCAACAATCCTCTGAGATGGTGGCTTAGTGACAATGGACCAGGTTTGATTTTTCTCAAGTCATAGCAGTTCTTCTTGAACTGCAACCATCCACTTTTCTTTCTCAAAACCTGATATAGCTTCTGAATATGTACTTGGTTCAGCAGAATCCACAAAGTCAGCCACCAATAGAGCATATGAAACCACATCAGCATGTGCATATCTCTGAGGTGGATGAATCACTCTTCTTTCTCTGTCTCTAGCAAGTTGATATCCACTGTGATCATCAACATTTTCAGGAACCTCAAAATCATCTTCAACCTCATTTTCTTCATGACTCACATCTTCTCTGCCATTCAACTCCACCTCAAACAACTCATTATTCTCCAGATTCTTCTCAGTGAGCATAGGCATAGTGTTTTCATCAAAAGTAACATCTCTACTAATGACACACGTATGCATTCCAGGTTCAATACACCACAACCTATATCCTTTTACTCCTTTTGGGTATCCCAGAAACACACATCTCAGAGCTCTAGCTTCCAGTTTATCCCCTCTATTATGAGCAAAACATTGGCTACCAAATATCCTCAAGTTATCCAAATTTGGAGCAACTCCAGTCCAAATTTCCTGAGGAGTCTTCATACTCAAAGCTGCAGCAGGGCTCCTATTTATCAAGTAGGCAGCACAACTCACAGCTTCACCCCAGAAAGACTTGTGAAGTCCAGAACTCAACAGCATACACCTCACTCTATCAAGCAAGGTTCTATTCATTCTTTCTGCTACTCCATTTTGTTGTGGAGTAGATGCCACAGTCCTGTGCCTAGCAATACCCTTGCTCCTACACAGTTCATTGAACTCTTCAGAAACAAATTCCAAGCCATTGTCAGTTCTCAAATTCTTCAACTCCTTTTCAGATTGCTTTTCAACCTCAATCAACCATTCTCTGAACTTTTCAAAAGCTTCAGATTTAGCTTTAAGTATGATCACCCATACTTTTCTACTAAAATCATCAATGATTGACATGAAAAACCTCCCACCACTTTTGGTATTTGTTCTAGCTGGCCCCCACAAGTCAGAATGAACATAATCAAGAATACCCTTAGTGGTGTCTCTCCCAGTACCAAAGGCAGCTCTCACAGCCTTCCCTAATGCACAAGTTTGACAGAATTTCAGTTTAGTCAACTTGTCTTTTGGAAACAACCCTTGCTTGGAGAGCTCATACAGACCTTTCTCACTGAGGTGGCCCATTCTCTGATGCCAAACCTCAACTCTCTCAACTCCTGTGACTTGAGACACCTCACCAGTCACAGCAGATCCCTTGAGATAGTAAAGATCATTTCTCTTGAACCCTTCAAGAACAACTACAGTTCCCTTCTTCACTTGCAGACATCCACCATGTGAACCAAAGCTGAAACCCAAACTATCCAACATACCAAGTGAAATGAGATTTCTCTTTAGCTCAGGGATGTATCTGACTTTAGTGAGAAGCTTAGTTGATCCATCATGAAGTTTCAACCTCACAGAGCCAATACCTTGAACTCTGCATGTGACATTATTTCCCAATACCACACAACCACCATCAGTGTCCTCAAACTGCTCAAACCACTCCCTCTTTGGACTCATATGGAAGTACACCCTGAATCAAGGATCCACTCAGTGTCTTTCCCACTCAAAGTCACATTCAACACCTCTGCATCCTCACAGTCTTCATTTCCAACTATGACATCAGCTTGTTGTGGGGTAGTTTGATTCTCCTGCAATTTCTTCCATGCATAACAGTTTTTCTTGAGGTGGCCTGCCTTCTTGCAGTGGTAGCATTTCCTTCTTTCTCCATAAGTAGAAGCTCCACCTCCACCTGCATTTGGCTTCCCCTGTGATGCTTCTTCCCAGTAATGATCAAACCCTCAGGTGAGTTTGAGTGATCCTTCTTAGATGATTCTTTCTTGTGCAGCTCTTTGGTCCTCAATGCTATTTGAACTTCATCAAGGGTCAAGGCATTCTCTCTGCCATATATCATGGCATCCCTAAATTGATCAAAAACTGATGGCAGCGAACTCAACAGCAGCAGAGCTTGGTCCTCATCATCTAGCTTTTTATCTATATTCTCCAAATCATCTAGAATCTTTATAAACTCATCCATTTGATCCAACACTGGTCTATCAGTCACCATCTTAAATGAGTAGAGTTTTTGCTTCATGTATAATCTATTTGCCAAAGATTTTGTCATATACAATGATTCCAACTTCTTCCATAAACTGTATGCAGTAGGTTCCTTACATACCTCCCTCAAAACCTTATCACCAAGGCTGAGAATGATGACACTGTGTGCCCTCATGGAAATATCCTCCAGATCTGCATCATCTTCAATGGATCCAGAAGTTGAACCTGCTCTGGCTCTCTCCCTTCTCTCAGCAACAATTTCTGGAGGTGTGAGAGCTGAAATCAAACCCTGTTGAACCAACACAGCGCGCACCTTGATCCTCCATAAACTGAAATCATTTTTCCCAGTGAATTTCTCCACCTCGAATTTGGCAGATCCAGTCTTCATCTCCAGTGATTCTCCTTTCCCACAGACGGCGCCAATTGTTGAGAAAAACAGCCCTGCAAACAGAAACAAACGCGAGCTCTGTCGACACTGAATTCCTCACAATAACACTGAACAGCGCAAATAACACTGAACAATATATTTTAACACTGAATCACTGGACTGAACACTAAAATCTCACACACGTCAATAAACACTCAAACTCACGGCGTAGGAAGTTTGTATATGGTTTATCGAACTCAAACACGAAGTAAAACAATCACACAACAAACGATTTTACGTGCTTCGATCACCGGAAAGGTAATCTACGTGCACGGTGGAGGGGAGGGTGGTTCTGGGATTATATGAAGCAAATGAATAATTACACAATGTTCTCTCTAGCTCACTTGTTGCATATCCATCGCTAACAGATGCGATTATATACTAAAATGAAAATGCACAAATTCGAAATCATCATCCAAGCCGTCGACTAACAGCCTCTCAAATCAAGACCGTGCGATCAAACGACGCGATTCCATGTGCCTTTCGTAGATGAGCTGGCAAGGGTCATGTAGCTTCAATAATCATCCATTTTGGTGAAGAATCAGCTGAGAAATCGCTCGCCCTAGACCATGCACCACACTGCCAGTTCAGAGCCGAAACGACGTCGTTTCTTCATCCGCGAAATTCAAATTCTGGCAAGATTACCAATTTGCCCCTGAAGTGCATTTTGTTGATTTTGCGTCCGGAGATGATTTTTCGTGTACATTTTAACAAAAAACATCACACAAACACCACCAAATATCCTCCAAAAATCATAAAAGAAAAGAGTAAAAACGATCAAGAGGGATAAACTATCACATACCTCGACCCGAATGTAATTCGGGTTGTTCGTCCTACTCGCGAATGTGGTGAGTCCCTCGGCCTCGGTTTTGATAAAAAACGGCGCCCCATATTGCTCCCGGGGATCTCTTTCGATGAGAGCACGATTGACTTGAACAAGGCAAGTTAGTTCGGTTTGTCGGGCACGGACGAGCTGCTCTCGGCATCATTCTCAATCTCTTCGTAAATCTCATCATCGGAAATAACATTGGAATTCTTCGTAGGGGTATCGTAGCAACAATCGGACAAGAGGAACGTCAAATTCAATAACCCAAGAATGCGGCTGCTCTTCACTGAAGTGTTGAAAGGTGAAAATTTCAGAAGCCCCAAATTGAATTTCTCGGTGTCGACCGGTTGTGGAAATGGGAATGGCAGCCGACGAAAATCAAAATCAACCAAAACGGAGACTCAATTCAAACCACTATCAACTGAGAAGCGAGGACGATTGCCTATGCCGGCGGTGTCGTGGTCGTCGGAGTTACGGAGGAATCGAAATTCTGGAGCGGAAACGCGAGCTGGGTCGAAGATGGTGGCGGAGATGGAAGCAAGCTGTGGTGCGACGATTCTGGAATGAGATGAACGGAGCCGCGGTGACGGGCTGGAGAGACAACATCGGGTCGTGCTCGACGGTAGAGGTGTTGGCGGTGGCGATCGGATCCGAGACGGGCGGAGCTATGGTAGTGATTCGGATCTAGAGCGTCGGAGTGCGTCGGGGTGATGGCGTGAACGGAAGAGCAGCGGTGATGGATTGCCAGAGTCGACCGGAGACACGGAGACGAGGTCGTCGGAGGGTTGCCGGATTGCAGAGCGGTGGTGATGTGCGGCCTTGGTGAATAAGAGAAGAGGGAAGAAGATGAAAAGGGATTCTCCCCGTTCCCAATTTCAATTTTCAGAATTTTATTATTTATTTATTTATTATTTTTTTTTAAGAAATTGTGGCTCAAATGCGCTAGAAGTGACGCGAATGCTTCAACCTTCAGAGAGTGTAGCGCGAATGCGCCAGAGTCCAACGCGAACGCGCCAAACTTCAGAGAGCGTGGCGCGAATGCGCCAGGGTCCAACGCGAACGCGCCAGCCCAAATGTCCCTCATTTAGGATTTTCGCCTCCGAAATGCAATCTAACGACCGTAACAAGCCCTCCAACTTCGGTTTTAGTGTCAAATACATCAAAAACACCCATTCCAATACTCCGGATCCTCCAAATCATGTAACAACCACCACCTCTCGAGGAAAAAAACACACCTCCGTAAGCACACTACAACATTTTTTATTCCGAAATTTTTCCAAGAACATGCTCAAATTTATGTCGAGAGCTTGACCTCCATCTAGGTGCATTTTCTCCTTTAATTCCTTCTCTACTTCCATATTTGCACCTAGTGGGTTGCTCGGTTTAACGTCGCGAGCTCGACATAGCCGAGACGTTTACATACTTCCTTCGGACGTCAAAACATACCCCTCGACTACATCTTCACTCACATCTCGGTCAATATATGGTTTAACACGGTGACCATTCACGGTGAACTCTTCAAGCGTAACCGGAGTAATTAATCGCACCGCCCCATTCGTCAATACCTCTTTTACTTCATATGGCCCACTCCACCTTGATCTCAATTTCCCGGGAAACAACTTTAGACGAGAATTATATAGCAAGACTTTCATACCCGTTTTGAACTCCTTCAGAAGTATTTTCTTATCATGAACTTGCTTAATTCTCTCCTTGTAAATTTTTGAATTTTCATAGGCCTCATTTCTTAGCTCTTCCAACTCCGATATTTGTAGCATCCTTTGTTTCCCCGCCTTATCCATCTCCATATTCATCGCCTTGATAGCCCAATAAGCTCTATACTCAATTTGAACGGGTAAATGACAAGCTTTACCGTACACAAGCCGAAATGGTGTAGTTCCTATCACCGTTTTATATGCGGTACGATATGCCCACACCGCACCATTCAACTTCATTAACTTAGCAAACACCTTATTACAAAAGTGAGACCCCCCATCGCTTATAATGGTTCTCGGTATTCCAAACCGAGAAATTATATTTCCTTGCAAGAACCGAAGAACCGTATTCGCATCACAAGTCCTTGTCGGAATCGCCTCAACCCATTTCGAAACATAATCAACGGCAAGGAGAATGTACTCAAATTGTCCGGCTTTGGGAAAGGGTCCCATAAAGTCGATCCCCCATACATCAAAAATTTCTACTACGACATTCACTTGCATGGGCATCTCGTTTCGTTTCCCAATTGCTCCCATTCTTTGACATTTATCACACGACAAAACATACTTGTGAGCATCTTTGAAAATTGTCGGCCATGTAAACCCGGCTTGTAGAACTTTATCGGCCGTCTTTCTCCCTCCAAAATGACCACCACTAGGTGCCTCATGACAACCACTCAAGACTCCTTTTTGTTCACATTCCGGTACACATCGTCTTACAATATCATCACGTCCAACTTTGAAAAGATAAGGATCCTCCCAAAAATAGTGTTTGCTTTCCTCTATAATCTTCCTCCTTTCATACGAGAGTACTCCTTCTTTAAATGCACCGGTGACCAAGTAATTAGCAATCTCCGCATACCATGGCACTTGGTCAACTCCCATACACTCCTCAAACGGAAAACTCTCGTTCATTCCCTCTTCCTTACTCGACTCTAAACGAGACAAGTGATCCGCCACCACATTTTCACACCCTTTTCTATCTTTAACCTCCACATCAAACTCTTGCATCAAGAGAATCCATCTTATTAACCGAGGTTTAGCTTGTACCTTTGTCATCAAGTAGCGAATAGCCGCGTGGTCCGTGTGTACAGTTACCTTAGACCCAATGATATAAGACCGAAATTTGTTCAAGGCGAACACCACCGCATACATCTCTTTCTCGGTCGTGGTGTAATTCACTTGCGCCTCGTTCAACGTGGTACTAGCGTAGTATACCACCCGTAGGAGCTTGTCAACCCGTTGTCCCAAAACTGCTCCAATGGCATAGTTAGAAGCATCGCACATGATCTCAAACGGTTTGCTCCAATCCGGGGGAATCACAACCGGTGCCGAAATGAGTCTCTCCTTCAACTCCGTGAAAGCCATTTTGCACTCATCATTAAACTCAAATGGCAGGCCATTCCCAAAAGTTTACAAAGCGGTTGGGCAATTTTGGAGAAATTCTTGATGAACCTTCTATAAAATCCCGCATATCCCAAGAAACTCCTTACTCCTTTTACATCAATTGGTGGAGGTAAATTTTGGATCACTCCAACCTTAGCTTTATCGACCTCAATTCCTTTTTCCAAGACCACATGCCCCAAAACAATACCTTGAGTTACCATAAAATGGCACTTCTCCCAACTCAAAGTAAGGTTATTTCTAATGCAACATTCAAGAACTCGGTCAATTTTCACCAATGTATCATCAAAGGAATCACCAAATACCGTAAAATTATCCATAAAGACCTCGATGCATTCTCCTATCATGTCGGAGAAAATGGACACCATACATCTTTGAAATGTCCCCGGTGCATTACACAAGCCAAAGGGCATCCTTCTCCATGCAAACGTCCCCAAGGGGCTTGTGAAAGTCGTCTTTTCTTGATCCAACGGGAATATAGCAATTTGATAATACACCGACATCCCATCCAAGAAGCAAAAGAATCTCCGGCCCGCCAACTTATCCAACATTTGATCAATAAACGGCAATGGAAAATGATCCTTTAAAGTAGCGGCATTCAACTTCCGATAATCAATACACATCCGCCACCCCGTAACCTGTCTCTTCGTCACCAACTCAAACCTCTCGTTAGTGAACACCGTGATTCCGCCCTTCTTGGGCACCATATAGATGGGACTCACCCATTTGCTATCGGCAATAGCATAAATGAGACCCTCTTTTAGAAGCTTCAACATCTCCTTCTTCACTATCTCCGTAAGAATCGGGTTTAAGCGCCTTTGATTGTCTCGAGACGCTATAGCCCCCTCCTCAAGGTTAATTCGATGCATACATACATCGGGGCTAACGCCTCTCAAATCCGCCAAACACCATCCAAAAGCCGCTTTATTTTTCTTAAGAATTTTAACCAACCTTCGTTCTTCCTCTTCACTCAACTCAGATGAAATAATAACCGGTTTAGATTCATTTTCCTCTAAAAATACATACATTAAATGCCCGGGTAATGGTTTCAACTCCACCTTAGGCTCCTTCAAATTAGTGATAGGATCTCTCTCCTTCGGATCTACTTCCATCTCAAATACTTCCTCAATTTCCGGCAACTCATCACATTCATCATCCGAGCCTCCAAACTCCACTCCATAACGAACATCAAACTCCTCTTGGAGTATTCTTTTGACCAATCCATCAACCACGTCCACCTCGGCACATTCCTCTACCATGGACGTGTTAGGAATCAACGAGTCATTTCTAATCATAAGCTTCATCTTCTCTCCTAACACCGTCATCTCAATCACCCCGTTTTTCACATATATCAAGGTATTGGCCGTAGCCATGAATGGTCTTCCAAGTAAGATTTGATGATCCTTTGTTGAATGAACTTCACTTCCCACATCCATTATCACAAAATCCACCGGAATGATTAGGGATCCAACCTTTACTAAAATGTCCTCAACTACTCCCGCCGCCGTCCTCACCGATCAGTCGGCTAATTGAAGCCTCATACTTGATGGTTGAAGGTCTCCAAGACCAAATTGATAGAAAAGAGATAGAGGCATCAGGTTAATACCGGCTCCGAGGTCAAGCATACCAACCACCTTTTGGCCTCCTCCTAGCTCAATAGTAACCGTAAAGCTTCCCGGGTCTCTTTCTTTTATAGGAATGTCTCTTTGGCACAATGCATGAGTAACATCGACTACCATAACCTTCTCTCCATCACCAAACCTTCTTTTTCGGGTGGCAAGTTCCTTAAAGAATTGTACATAGGCGGGTACATTCTTTATCATATCCAATAAAGGAACATTAATGTTCACCTTCGATAGCATTTGATACAAGTCGGAAAATTGCCTCTCCTTCTTCTCATTCCTCAACTTGGTTGGGTAAGGCACCACTACTTTAGGTATCTTGGTTAACTTAGAATTGTCGGCACCAACCTTTTCCTTTCCTTTCTCGTTACTCCGTACAACCACTTCTTCTTCGCCACTCACCTTCTCTTGAACTTTCTCAACCTCCTCTTCCACAATATCTTCATTTTCAACTTCCACCCCATCATTCTCCTCCTTCTTTTCCCGTTCATCCGGAAGTCCAACCTTATTATCAATCACCTTACCACTACGGAGAACCGTAATAGCCTTGGCATGCGTAGGTTGACTCGGAAGCTTTCCAGCATGTAACTCTTTCTTTATTTCTTCTAAAGTCACGGCTAATTGCCCCATTTGAGTCTCCAACCTCTTAATCCCGGCCTTCATATCACATACCACGGTAGCTTGATCTCCAATGTATCGGATAAACCTTTCATTTGAAACCATCTCATGGGAAGGACCGGGTTGATTAACCGGAGGCCTATTCCCTTGTTGAAAATTTTGACTCATATTTGGCCCATGAGACATTATGGGTTTTGATTGCCATGGTCGGGGTTGAAAATTATTGGAGTTGTTGAAATTTTGTGGCCTTACATTCGGATTTCCTTGGTTGTATGGAGGGCGACTCACATTTCCAATAGCCGCGACCTCGTGATCCATCACATAGTTCCCTTCTCCATCTCCGGATTTTCCATTATTATAGCTATTGTACGGACATCCACGGAAATCATTGTTGGAAATCGATATCCCGGAATTAATAAATTTAAATAAATAAATTATCTAATTAATTCCGACCGAAATCCTTCGGAGATCGAATATCCGGGGTTGTCAAATTGCGGAACGACAACTCCAAACGAAATCCTGGTTGCCGGAAACCCGCCACGAACCACCACGAAGGCCGGCCCGACCAAAACCCTAACCGTGGGGATAGCCCGCGGCTCGTTCGATCGAGCCCCCGCGTGGGGCTCACGGCTGTTCGCGACAGCCGCCTAGGGCTGCCCTTGGCAGCCCGTCGAGCATCCCCGAAGCCTCGCGGACAGCCCCTCATCGAACCCTAGCCACGGCCCGAGCCGCCGCATGTTCGAACGAGGCGCGCGCTCGCATCGTGCGAGCGCTAGGGTTCAGCCCGTTGGGCACGCCCCAGCTGCACCCCGGCTGACCTAGCCACGTCCCGGTGATCGCACGCCCAGCCACGGTCGAACCGTGGCTAGCGATCACCGCCAGCACCGCCGCCGCGCGAGCGGTGCTCGACGTCCAGCCGGGCTTCATGCCCTTCGACCCATCCGATCGAGCCGACGATCCGCCGGCGGTCCGGTGGTCTTCGACCACCACCACCCGGTTCGTCCTCGTCATGGGTCGCGTCTTTCGGATCTTGGTTCACGATATTTTTACGATAATTAAACGATTAAATCATAAAGGGGTTTTACGATTTACCTCGTTGTCGTTGTTCGGAAAAACGAAGAACTCAATTGATGACCTTGAGATCTTCCCACGTATTCCTTGCACTAGCTCGAACGTCGTGTGGGCGACGATCTTCCGAACTCCATGGATCTCCCTGTTGGAGTTGTGTACTTAATGTCTAGATTTAAGTAACGGAAACTCACGATCCATTGCCACTAATCTATTTAATTAAATAAACAATTATTTGCATTTAATTATTTATAATTAAATATATGCAAATTATAGTCCTGGATTCTATACGTTATAGTTAGTATGGTGTGTCGGGCCCACACAGAAGATCATACTATCGGTTACTCGTATTTAATCGAACAGTTTCTCACGACCTAGATGGACACGGACCAATCCATCGGTATAGTCGTTGTGTGAGAGAGAAAATGATCTGTCTTGATTATTTTATCACACTTGTACACTTGGTGTATTGAGCGGATCGTTTAGATTTATCGATTAGGATTGCCGGCGATAATCGATTTAAGTCTCAGTGTATTTTATTCTTAATCCCCGATACTATTGCGGGTGTGTATATTTAATATAAGTGACTTTGATTTTCCAAAGGAATTGACCGGTTTAATTACTGGGTCAATTACCGGTTAAGTTGGGTCGCTATATTTTATATATGACATGCCGTGAATACTTGACGGGAAAGTGTATCCCGTAAGGGTTGATAATATCCCCGAGATGAGTTCATAAGGAATTATTATGTAAACCCTGCAGGTGGATTTGTTCCGCATAATAATTAAGGTTGAATGGTACTAGTCTCGGATATAAGAGATGAATAAATTAATTAGCAATAAATTAATTATATTCATGGATATTTATATCTTAAATACACGGAATAAATAATACTACCGGAGAAATATTATTTGATATAATATGGGTAAATATTGGGAGTGCAATTTTATTTATATAGTGGAAAATAAATAAAATTAATATTGATAAGGATTAATAGATTTGGGCTGGGCTCAATTTAATCATCAATATTGGGAGCCCAATATTCCACCTCCTTAAGATCCCCTACGTAGCCTATAAAAGCACTACATGGTCTTCTCTATTCTCATAACTTGAAGATCACAATTCTAGAGAGAGAAAGGAGAGAATGAGATCCATAGTGTTCGGAGGATCGTCGCCCACTCGACGTTCGAACAAGTGCAAGGAATACGTGGGAAGATCTCAAGATCATCATAAGATCTCGTTTCTCCGCACAACGAATCGAAAGGTGAATTAAATAATTCCGCTATTTAATTCATTTATATTGAAATCAATTATCGGAAAAACAAGATCCAAGAGTCGAACCCGGATTAGACGAACGATCACGCGGTGGTGGCGAAGCCACCGGACCGCGGGATCGCCCGCTAGGGTTTGGCGGCGCGCGGAGGAAAGGAACCCTCGGCTGGGCCGAGGGCTCGCGATCGATCACGGGGATCGATCGCCGGGGGCGCGGGCTGGTGCCGCACCCCACCCGCCGTGAAGGCGGGGCTCCTCCAGGCGGCGGCGAGTCGCCGGACTCGCCGCGGGGGGCTGCTGGGAAGCCCCATTATCGATTATCGTGAAGATCGAACGTGAAGATCGAACGCGATTTTCGATCGCGTGAACCCCGTCTCGCGGGGGTTCGGCTGGGGGCGGGCTGCGTGCCTTCGGGTGCGTGGTCTCCAAAGGCCGGACTCCGGCGGATGAGTCGGCGTTCATGTGATCTCCGGCGAAGGGTTTGATCGGGTTATTGGTTTCCGCAAATTTAAATAACCCGGGATATCGAATTCCAACAATTGGTATCAGAGCGTACGGTTACGTTTTTTCGTTAATTGTTTCGATAATCGATTATCGTTGTATATGGCCATAGATTAATTTAATTGCGTTAAATTATTGTGCTATATTTGTTCTACGAACTTGTTTTCTCTCTTGTGTGAATTGTGTTTGTCGGAAAAAATTAAAAAAAAAAATTAAAATCGAGGGTTTTGGGAAATCGAACCGGATCGATCGACCGCGGCATAGGCATGAACCTGGCTGCTTCGGCTGCTCTCGGAGCAGCGGCGAGGTGGCTGGTCGCACAGGCTGGGATGTTGGCAGAAATCGACGGCTTGATTCACCAAGGGCGGTGGTCGCCGGATGTCGAGATCGCTGGCAAGCCTCCCGTGGCTGGGCACGCCTTTGCGCGGGCCGTTGAATGAATTAATTCATTCTCGATGCTGTACATGGCCTGGTGCGTGATTCATGACATGAATTTTAATTCATGATGTTGTGCATGGCATGGTATTGCATGTCCACTTGCATGGCTGAGTGAATTGATTCACTTGGATTATGGAGCTGTGCATATGGATTGCATGATCGATCAATTAATTAATGTAGTGTGGCCATGCGCTTTGCATGGTGAGATACACGGCTGTGCATGGTTCGATAGGGATGGACATTTGATTCGAGTGGGTCTCGTTTTCGGTTCGTCCCGGTAAATCCAATCTTTCCGCAAATAATTTAATCTTTCTAATTTTATTTAATTTAATTTTGGAATTAATTCAAATTTTATTTGGATTAGATTTCTTAATTATGGAATTAAATAATGGAATTAGATGGAGAGTTAAATTAGGAAAGAAAATCCTAGTTTCTCTAGATATCCTATGCCTACTTGGATTAGAAGTCTTAAGAAGAATCAAAATTCGATTTTGATTAGGATTCTTGAGATCTAATCTAAATAGGATTGAGAAATTATTAAAATATTGATTTTATTTAATTTAAGTATTTTATTTAAAATCATTAGATTAATTCAAAATTTATTTTGGATTGGAAAATCTTGGATTTTATTTAGAATAGAATTAAATATGGAAATCAATGGATTTTAATAATATTGATTTTATTTAATTTAATTATTTTATTTAAAATCATTAGATTAATTCAAAATTTATTTTGGATTGGAAAATCTTGGATTTTATTTAGAATAGAATTAAATATGGAAATCAATGGATTTTAATAATATTGATTTTATTTAATTTAAGTATTTTATTTAAAATCATTAGATTAATTCAAAATTTATTTTGGATTGGAAAATCTTGGATTTTATTTAAAATAGAATTAAATATGGAAATCAATGGAATTGATTTTATTTAATTGGAGTATTTTATTTAAAATCATTAGATTGATTCAAATTTATTTTTGAATTGGAATCTTGGATTTTATTTAAAATAAATTAAATATGAGAGTCAAAGAATTTTTCCGTCGCTCGGCAAAGTATTCAAGACGTAGAATGAAGACTCAAGGCAAGCATGCGAGAATTCATCAAGGTACGAATAGTCGAGAAATAATTTTACTTGAGCAATTATTTGATTATTTGTGTACGTACCTGCATGAAATGTATGTTTGTTATTATGCTTATGTGTGTTTAATTATGCATTAGATAGCGTATCCCTTTATTGTAAAAAGCTAAGTGGGAGAGGGAATGGAAACATTGCCATGGTCTCCATAGCTGTTCTCTTGGTGACTTTTATGGACTTTTGAAGTTCGTATAGACAAGTCATTGGAGGAGAATTCTTGTAATTCCTCTTACGAGAAACATTGATTAAGTTTATCAAACAATGTCTAATTTGTCTTTCCAAAACTGATTTCAAGTCGACTCATTCTCACCCCGGGGAGTGGAATGGAGCCAAAGCCACTTGGTCATGTCGAGGACACAAATTAGAGACTTTCGTGTCATTTGATGACTAGATCGATTGTCTGCTCGGCTCCCTCATTCTATGAGAGATAGGGTTGTTCGCATGGTGAATCACTGGTTAGAAACTTCGAGTTTCACTTATGATTCTCCGAGTCTTGATTTACGAAAATCGAATGGATCAAGTAATTGGGAGTCACTTATAAAAATCTTTTGGTGTAGTAAACGTCCACACGAACGTGGCTTGCTATACTGAATGGGATTTTGGATTAAGTGATGTAGACAGTTATAGAGGGGAGTAAAGGAGCGTATGTTAACGTAAACGTCCACACTAACGTGGCTTGCGGTGAATATGCGTGTCCCAAACAATCTTCTTAGATACTGAGTAATGGTTTACACTTAGGTACGCTTTATAGTATTCTTCCCAACGAAGTAACGCTATAATGATGTATGACCGAAGCAAATCTAATTGCTAAATCATTTGGGTGGGTAAACGTCCACACGAACGTGGCTTGCCTTATCTGATGGGATTTTAGATGCGATTAGTGGTTTAATGATATTATTTTAGGGAGATAATATCGGAGATTAAATCGATTGTTTGTTGTTATATGTGCTCATAGATTAGGAAATGGCCTTGAACCCACTTTCTGTGATACGTAAGGATTTTAACTCACTGGTCCCTAAATGTAATGATTGGAATAGAGATCTAGACATTACCCAAACTGTTAAAGAGTGCAAAGTTGTACTCAGTGAGCTTTGTCCTCCCTAGCCTATTGACATAGGCGGCTAGACAAGAAGCGATGAGGATACTCATAAAGGCCAGTCGCTTCGAGGAAACTCTTAAACACGTTTTTGAGATGATTGACCTTTTAGACGAGTTGAGACGGAAATCCAAGCTCTTGTAGCCAATGCCAAAGGTTTCGAACATAAAGGCATGAATCGAGGGAAAGGACAAGAAAGCAAAGAAACCCAGTGGTTCTTTTTTGGACCACTAGATGGGACGAGAAAACCATGAGGCAAGTGTTCTCGATGCAAACAGTCTGGGTACTGGAAGTCTGATTGTCCTCTCAAAAGTACGAAATTTTCTTTAGTCGTGAAACATAGTCAGTGGTATTATCTACCGGAACCTGGTGTGTAGATATGGAACCACTGACGGTATGTGCATTTTAAATGCAAGGGTTCCAGGAAACCCGACGACTTGGAAAAGAAGAAATCGTAGTCTACATGGGCAATGCTGTGGAGGAGGCAGCTGTTGCAGTGGAGGACATTATTATAGGATTTCATTTTGAGTTATTGCTTTTATGTACCTTTCATTTTAGAAAGAACTTTGTTCTGGATTTCTAATGAATGGATATTTTATTTCTTTTAATCATTTGATGGTTATAAGAAGAAATAATGATATTATCTATTTTGGTACATTAGCTAGCAATATATAAATGATGAATCCTGAGTCCACCACGATGCAACGAACCGTTATACATAACTCATTTTACTAATAAGAGATTTCTTTATTAAATCATTTATACTTGTGGATTCTTATGCTAAGTCATATTTATTCAAATAAGAAGTTCAAAGGCCGAAAATTGATTGTAAGATCAATTAAGTTGAAGGAGTGGACCTTCCGACCTAAGAATCTAATTTGGAAGATAATACGACAAAGCAATCCTTTATGGATATAAGATATAAGATCCGGACAAGTATTAGAATTGATTGACTCTGATTTATGATCAGAGCTTGGGATTGGATCCCAAGTGACTACACCATACAGTCCTCTGTAGGATTGGTGTGTCGGAAATAAGAAATGGAACTCTTATAGAAATAGTAAAAGCATGAGTTGAACGGAACTACCTATGTTCTATGGATATGTCTTGGAAACAACGGCACATTCAAATGTGGTTGTAGAATATCCTAGAAGAACAAAAGATGTGTGTTCGATAGTACTATTAACCAGAAGGACGTTATAAGTTCTAACGCCCGGTTCTTAGAGGAAGACTATTAGATGAACCACAAGCTCAAAATGACGTGATACTTCTGAAAAGAGAGAAAACGATAAAGACTGGAAATCAGCCGAACCGAGTAGCGGTACACCACTAACTGCACCTACTGTTATTACTGTTTATACACCGGAATGCCGTTGTAGTGGGAGGTTGTTTGACAACCGGAGATATTCATAACACTAGGAGAGTTTTTGAACTCTGGACCTAGTATACATGAAATCAATCCCTGGATCTACACAAAGGCGGTACTAGACCTAAATGTGCCTTCTTGGAAAGCAATAAGGATTATTGCTAAGAGGCAAGATCATTTAGAGTACAAGCTTAGTTGATCCATTTATGGATTGGAACAAAGCATTGAGTTCGTGGTACTTGCAAATTGATGAGATAGTCCATTTTATGGATTCATCAAAAGCATAGACGAATTGTGTGTATTGGAAACGTGATGGAAAACAAGGTGGTGTTTCTCGGGTTTTATGTAGATAACATTTTATCATTGGCAACAATGTAAAGATGTTGTCAGACATAATATGATGGTTGTCTAGAAAAATCGATATATGAGATAAAGAAGAAGTTAGAGCATGTTCTTAAGATCTAGGATCTCAAGAAAAGAACATTGTACTTCTCTAGATATCTTATACGATTATGGTTCGTTTTAACATGCAAGATTCCGAGAAAGGTTCGTTACCTTTCAGAGACAGAATGCATCTATCTAAGGATATGTGTTTTGTAACACAAAAGGAGATAGAAGCAATGAAAGCGGATTCCTACACTTCGAGTGTGGAAAGCTTAATAAATGCGATGTTGAAAACAAGAACATGATATCGGCTATGCGGTTAGCATAGTGGGAGGATATCAAGGTAATCCTGGAAAGGAATACTTGACTGCTGTAATGAACATTTTAAGTACTTTCGAAGTACTGGAAACTATGTTCTGGATTACGGAGCAAGCAAGCATTTCCTTTGGATTACATTCTCTTAGATTTCTAATCGAATAAGGACCGGTGTAAGTCGATATCAGGCTATGTGTTTCACTATTGAAGGAGAAGGAGTTTTAACATGGAAGAGTGATAAGCACGATGCTTTTCGGACTCTGCCATGGGTAACCAAATAGCGGCCTCAGAGGCAGCGGAAATTTTGGTATAACTCCGGGATAATCTCTGGGACTTAGATGTGATTCTTAATTTGCCAAAGGCTATGTAAATAGCGGTGCGATGGCAAGTGGTAAGATCGCAAGTCCATAAGTGTAAGATAACACATAGTGCAAGTACCACCTGATACGAGTCATCGTCGAGGGAGACGACGCTGTAGTCACCAAGATAACTTCAGAGCGGCAACCTAGATTGCTCATTCACATAGTACTTCTTGGAAGTACAACTTAAGCACGTGATGAGTATGGGAGTCCGGAATTTGGAGGAAATGACTAGACCTTAGTACAAGTGGGAGATTGTTGGAGTTGTGTACTTAATGTCTAGATTTAAGTAACGGAAACTCACGATCCATTGCCACTAATCTATTTAATTAAATAAACAATTATTTGCATTTAATTATTTATAATTAAATATATGCAAATTATAGTCCTGGATTCTATACGTTGTAGTTAGTATGGTGTGTCGGGCCCACACAGAAGATCATACTATCGGTTACTCGTATTTAATCGAACAGTTGCTCACGACCTAGATGGACACGGACCAATCCATCGGTATAGTCGTTGTGTGAGAGAGAAAATGATCTGTCTTGATTATTTTATCACACTTGTACACTTGGTGTATTGAGCGGATCGTTTGAGATTTATCGATTAGGATTGCCGGCGATAATCGATTTAAGTCTCAGTGTATTTTATTCTTAATCCCCGATACTATTGCGGGTGTGTATATTTAATATAAGTGACTTTGATTTTCCAAAGGAATTGACCGGTTTAATTACTGGGTCAATTACCGGTTAAGTTGGGTCGCTATATTTTATATATGACATGTCGTGAATACTTGACGGGAAAGTGTATCCCGTAAGGGTTGATAATATCCCCGAGATGAGTTCATAAGGAATTATTATGTAAACCCTGCAGGTGGATTTGTTCCGCATAATAATTAAGGTTGAATGGTACTAGTCTCGGATATAAGAGATGAATAAATTAATTAGCAATAAATTAATTATATTCATGGATATTTATATCTTAAATACACGGAATAAATAATACTACCGGAGAAATATTATTTGATATAATATGGGTAAATATTGGGAGTGCAATTTTATTTATATAGTGGAAAATAAATAAAATTAATATTGATAAGGATTAATAGATTTGGGCTGGGCTCAATTTAATCATCAATATTGGGAGCCCAATATTCCACCTCCTTAAGATCCCCTACGTAGCCTATAAAAGCACTACATGGTCTTCTCTATTCTCATAACTTGAAGATCACAATTCTAGAGAGAGAAAGGAGAGAATGAGATCCATAGTGTTCGGAGGATCGTCGCCCACTCGACGTTCGAACAAGTGCAAGGAATACGTGGGAAGATCTCAAGGTCATCATAAGATCTCGTTTCTCCGCACAACGAATCGAAAGGTGAATTAAATAATTCCGCTATTTAATTCATGTATATTGAAATCAATTATCGGAAAAACAAGATCCAAGAGTCGAACCCGGATTAGACGAACGATCACGCGGTGGTGGCGAAGCCACCGGACCGCGGGATCGCCCGCTAGGGTTTGGCGGCGCGCGGAGGAAAGGAACCCTCGGCTGGGCCGAGGGCTCGCGATCGATCACGGGGATCGATCGCCGGGGGCGCGGGCTGGTGCCGCACCCCACCCGCCGTGAAGGCGGGGCTCCTCCAGGCGGCGGCGAGTCGCCTGACTCGCCGCGGGGGGCTGCTGGGCAGCCCCATCGATTGTGAAGATCGAACGCGATTTTCGATCGCGTGAACCCCGTCTCGCGGGGGTTCGGCTGGGGGCGGGCTGCGTGCCTTCGGGTGCGTGGTCTCCAAAGGCCGGACTCCGGCGGATGAGTCGGCGTTCATGTGATCTCCGGCGAAGGGTTTGATCGGGTTATTGGTTTCCGCAAATTTAAATAACCCGGGATATCGAATTCCAACACTCCCTCTCTACTTTCTCTCTCTAGAATTGTGATCTTCAAGTTATGAGAATAGAGAAGACCATGTAGTGCTTTTATAGGCTACGTAGGGGATCTTAAGTAGGTGGAATATTGCGCTTAATATTAATGATTAAATTGAGCCCAAGCCCAAATCTATTAATCCCATTAATATTAATTAATTTATTTTCCACTATATAAATTAATTGCACTCCCAATATTAAACCATATTATATCAAATAATATTTCTCCGGTAGTATTATTTATTCCGTGTATTTAAGATATAAATATCCATGAATAAAATTAATTTATTGCTAATTAATTTATTCATCTCTTGTATCCGAGACTAGTACCATTCAACCTTAATTATTATGCGGAACAAATCTACCTGCAGGGTTTACATAATAATTCCTTATGAACTCATCTCGGGGATATTATCAACCCTTACGGGATACACTTTCCCGTCAAGTATTCACGGCATGCCATATATAAAATATAGTGACCCAACTTAACCGGTAATTGACCCAATAATTAAATCGGTCAATTCCTTTGGAAAATCAAAGTCACTTATATTAAATATACACACCCGCAATAGTATCGGGGATTAAGAATAAAATACTCTGAGACTTAATCAATTATCAAAGGCAATCCTAATTGATAAGTCTCAAGCGATCCGCTCAATACACCAAGTGTACAAGTGTGATAAAATAATTAAGACAAATTATTTTCTCTCTCACACAACGACTATACCGATGGATTGGTCCGTGTCCATCTAGGTCGTGAGCAACTGTTCGATTAAATACGAGTAACCGATAGAATGATCTTCTGTGTGGGCCCGACACACCATACTAACTACAACGTATAGAATCCAGGACTATAATTTGCATATATTTAATTATAAATAATTAAACGCAAATAATTGTTTATTTAATTAAATAGATTAATGCCAATGGATCGGGAGTTTCCGTTACTTAAATCTAGACATTAAGTACACAACTCTAACAATCTCCCACTTGTACTAAGGTCTAGTCATTTCCTCCAAACTCCCGACTCCCATACTCATCACGTGCTTAAGTTGTACTTCCAAGAAGTACTATGTGAATGAGCACTCTAGGTTGCCGCTCTGAAGTTATCTTGGTGACTACAACGTCGTCTCCCTCGAAGATGACTCGTATCAGGTGGTACTTGCTCTATGTGTTATCTTACACTTATGGACTTGTGATTTCTTACCATTTGCCATCGCACCGCTATTCACATAGCCTTTGGCAAATTAAGAATCACCTCTAAGTCCCAAAGATTATCCCGGAGCTATACCAAAAACTTCTGCTGCCTCTGAGGCCGTTATTTGGTTACCCATGGAAGAGTCCGAAAAGCATCGTGCTTATCACTCTTCCATGTTAAAGCTCCTTCTCCTTCAATAGTGAAACACATAGCCTGATATCGACTTACACCGGTCCTTATTTGATTAGAAATCTAAGAGAGTGTAATCCAAAGGAAATGCTCGTCTGCTCCGTAATCCAGAACATAGTTTCTAGTACTTCGAAAGTACTAAAATGTTCATTACAGCAGTCGAGTATTCCTTTCCAGGATTACCTTGATATCCTCCCACTATACTAGCCGCATAGCAGATATCAGGTTCTCGTTTTTAACATCGCATTTATTAAGCTTTCCACACTAGAAGTGTAGGAAACCGCTTTCATTGCTTCTATCTCCTTTTGTGTTCCAAAACACATATCCTTAGATAGATGCATTCCGTATCTGAAAGGTAACATACCTTTCTCGGAATCTTGCATGTTAAAACGAACCATAATCATTTATATGTAAGATGTCCAGGAGAAGTACAATGTTCTTTTCTAGAGATCCAAGATCTCAAGAACAGGTCCAACTTCTTCCTATATCTTTCATAATAATTTATCCAGAGAACCATCATTTCATGTCTGATTACATCTTTACATTGTTGCCAATGATAAAATGTTATCTACACAAAACCCGAGAAACACCACTTTGTTTCCATCACGTTTCCCATACACACGATTCGTCTATGCTTTGATGAATCCATAAAATGGACTATCTCATCAATTTGCAAGTACCACGAACTCAAAGCTTTGTTTCAATCCATGAATGGATCAACTAAGCTTGTACTCTAAATGATCTTGCCTCTTAACAATAATCCTTATTGCTCTCCAAGAAGGCACATTTAGATCTAGTACTGCCTTCATGTAGATCCAGGGATCGATTTCATGTATACTAGGTCCAGAGTCCGAAGACTCTCCTAGTCTTATGAATATCTTCGGTTGTCACACAACCTCCCACTACAACGGCATTCCGGTGTATAAACAGTAATAACAGTAGGTGCAGTTAGTGGTGTACCGCTACTCGGTTTGGCTGGTTCCCAGTCCTTATCGCTTTCTCTCATTCAAAGTATTACGTCACTTTGGGCTTGTGGTTCATCTAATAGTCTTACTCTAAGAACCGGGCATTAGAACTTATAACGTCCTTCTGGTTCATAGTACTATTGAACACACATCTTTTGTTCTTCTAGGATATTCTACAACCGCATTTGAATGCGCCGTTGTTTCCAGACATATCCATAGAACACAGGTAGTTCCGTATAACTCATGCTTTTACTATTTCTATAAGAGTTCCATTTCTTATTTCCGACACACCATTTCTATACAACAGTGTATGGTGTAGTCATTTGGGATCAAATCCCAATCTCTAATCAGTATGCCATGCATTCCTCAGACAGGCACTTGCCTCCGCGATTAAATCACAGGCTACAAATGGATATACCTTGATGGTTCCCCACAATAGCTTTGTGTCCATTGACTTGTCAAAACACTTTGCTTTTGTGGCACATCAGGTATACTAATCCATTTTTCGAGTAATCATAAAATGAAGTACTCGTACCTTATTGTCTGAGTAGATATAGGTCTGCATACATCAGAGTTAATCAATTCTAATACTTGTCCGGATCTTATATCTTATATCCATAAAGGATTGCTTAGTTATGTTATCTTCCAAATTAGATTCTTGGGTCGGAAGGTCCACTCCTTCAACTTAATTGATCAACTATCAATTTTCGACCTTTGAACTTCTTATTTGAATAAACATGACTCAGCATAAGAATCCACAAGTAAAATGATTTAATAAAGAAATCTCTTATAAGTAAAACGAATTAAATGCTTCGGTTCGTTGCATCGTGGTGGACTCAGGATTCATCATTTATATATTGCTAGCTAATGTACCAGAATAGATAATATCATTATTTCTTCTTATAACCATCAAATGATTAAAAGAAATAAAATATCCATTCATTTAGAAATCCAGAACAAAGTTCTTTCTAGAAGGTACATAAAAGCAATAACTAAAATGAAATCCTATATAATTGTCCTCCACTGCAACAGCGGCCTCCTCAACAGCATTGCCCATGTAGACTACGATTTCTTCTTTTCCAAGTCATCGGGTTTCCTGGAACCCTTGCATCTAAAATGCACATACCGTCGGTGGTTCCACATCTACACACCAGGTTCCGGTAGATAATATCACTGACTATGTTTTATGACTAAAGAAGATTTCGTACTTTCTTTGAGAGGATAGTCAGACTTCCAGTACCCAGACTGTTTGCATCGAGAATTCTTGCCTCATGGCTTTCTCGTCCCATCTCGTGATCCAAGAAACTGTTGGAATTCGATATCCCGGGTTATTTAAATTTGCGGAAACCAATAACCCGAACGAACCCTTCGCCGGAGATCACATGAACACCGACTCATCCGCCGGAGTCCGGCCTTTGGAGACCACGCACCCGAAGGCACGCGGCCCGCCCCCATCCGAACCCCCGCGAGCCGGGGTTCACGCGATCGAACGGATCGATCGCACGCCGGCGATCGATCGGGGTGGGGCTGCCCAGCCCCCGTGGCGAGTCCGGCGACTCGCCACCGCCTGGGGTGGCCCGCCTCCAGCTGGGCCGTCGTGCCCAGCAGCTGCCCGCGATCGATCGTTTGATCGATCTCGCCCCGGCGTCCAGCCGGGGATCGTCCCATACGCCCACCGCCGAAACCCTAGGCGGCGATCCCGCGGTCCGGTGGCTTCGCCACCACCGCGTGATCGTTCGTCTAATCCGGGTTTGACTTTTCCGGATCTTCGTCCTACGGTATTCTCGATAAATTAAATCAAATAATATCAAGGGTGTTTAGATATTATACCTTCGATTCGTTGTTCGGAGAAACGAAATCAAGATGACCTTTGAATCTTCCCACGTATTCCTTGCACTCCGTTCGAACGTCGGGTGGGCGACGATCTATCGAACTCCTATGGATCTTCTTCACTCTTCAAGACTTTATGATTGGCGTATCCTAAGTTAATGAATTGTGAAGACCATGTAGTGCTTTTATAGGCTACGTAGGGGATCAAAAGGAGGTGGAATATTGGGCTTCTTAATATTGAAGATTAAATTGAGCCCAATGCTCAAGTCCATTAATCCTTATCAATATTAATTAATTTATTTTCCACTATATAAATTAATTGCACTCCCAATATTAAACCATATTATATCGAATAATATTTCTCCGGTTAGTATTATTTATTCCGTGTATTTAAGATTTAAATATCCATGAATAAAATTTATTTATTGCTTAATAAATTTATTCATCTCTTATATCCGAGAATAGTACCACTCAACCTTATTTATTATGTGGGAACAAATCCACTCGCGAGGTTTACATAATAAATCCTTATGAGCTAATCTCGGGGATATTATCAACCCTTCCGGGATACACTGTCCCTTCAAGAATTCACGGCATGCCATATATAAAATATAGTGACCCAACTCAACCGGTAATTAACCCAATAATTAAATCGGTTAATTCCTTTGGAAAATCAAAGTCACTTATATTAAATATACACACCCGCAATTGTTTCAGGGATTAAGAATAAAATACTCCGAGACTTAAATCAATTATCACAGAGCAATCCTAATTGATAAGTCTCAAGCGATCCGCTCAATACACCAAGTGTACAAGTGTGATAAAATAATTAAGACAAATTATTTTCTCTCTCACACAACGACCATACCGATGGCTTGGTCCGTGTCCATCTAGGTCGTGAGCAACTGTTCGATTAAATACGAGTAACCGATAGTATGATCTTATGTGTGGGCCCGACACACCATACTAACTACAACGTATAAAATCCAGGACTATAATTTGCATATATTTAATTAACAATAATTAAAGGCAAATGAATGTTCATTATAAATAGGTAAATGAAAGTGTACACAGAGTTCAGAATACTCAAATCTAGACATTAAGTATACTACTCCATCAATCTCCCACTTATACTAAGGTCTAGTCTTATCTTCCAAACTTCTGACTCCCAAACCCTCCAGGTGCTTGTTATATACTTCCTTAGGAAGTATCTTGGTGAAAGGGTCTGCTAGGTTGTCCTCCGAAGCTATCTTGGTGACTATCGCATCGCCCCTCTTGACGATGTCTCGAATCAGGTGGTACTTGCGCTCTATGTGTTTCGTAGCACTATGGGACCGTGGTTCCTTACTGTTTGCCACTGCACCGCTATTGTCACAATAAATTGTCATAGCCTTGGGCAAACTCGGAATCACATCTAAGTCCTGGAGGAAATTAAGGAACCACACTGACTCTTTCGCTGCCTCTGAGGCTGCAACATATTCAGCTTCCATGGTAGAGTCTGAAATGCACTTTTGCTTAACACTCTTCCATGTGTTGGAGTTGTGTACTTAATGTCTAGATTTAAGTAACGGAAACTCCCGATCCACTGCCATTAATCTATTTAATTAAATAATCAATTATTTGCGTTTAATTATTTATAATTAAATATATGCAAATTATAGTCCTGGATTTCATACGTTGTAGTTAGTATGGTGTGCATGGGCACACAGAAGATCATACTATCGGTTACTCGTATTTAATCGAACAGTTGCTCACGACCTAGATGGACACGGACCAATCCATCGGTATAGTCGTTGTGTGAGAGAGAAAATAATTTATCTTAATTATTTTATCACACTTGTACACTTGGTGTATTGGGCGGATCGTTTGAGATTTATCGATTAGGATTGCCTTGGATAATCGATTTAAATCTCAGTGTATTTTATTCTTAATCCCTGATACTATTGCGGGTGTGTATATTTAATATAAGTGACTTTGATTTTCCAAAGGAATTGACCGGTTTAATTACTGGGTCAATTACCGGTTAAGTTGGGTCACTATATTTTATATATGACATGCCGTGAATACTTGACGGGAAAGTGTATCCCGGAAGGGTTGATAATATCCCCGAGATGAGTTCATAAGGAATTATTATGCAAACCCTGCAGGTGGATTTGTTCCGCATAATAATTAAGGTTGAATGGTACTAGTCTCGGATATAAGAGATGAATAAATTAATTAGCAATAAATTAATTTTATTCATGGATATTTATATCTTAAATACACGGAATAAATAATACTATCGGAGAAATATTATTTGATATAATATGGTTTAATATTGGGAGTGCAATTAATTTATATAGTGGAAAATAAATTAATTAATATTGATAAGGATTAATGGACTTGAGCATTGGGCTCAATTTAATCTTCAATATTAGAAGCCCAATATTCCACCTCCTTTTGATCCCCTACGTAGCCTATAAAAGCACTACATGGTCTTCTCTATTCTCATAACTTGAAGATCACAATTCTAGAGAGAAAAAGTAGAGAGGGAGATCCATGGAGTTCGGAAGATCGTCGCCCACCCGACGTTCGAGCTAGTGCAAGGAATACGTGGGAAGGTCTCAAGGTCTTCATAGATCTCGTTTCTCCGTACAACGAGAACAAAGGTAAAATCGTTGAACCCCCTTGATGATTTTACATGTTAAATATCGTGAACCAAGATCCGAGGGACGAACCCCATAAGTGAGATTGAACCGGGCGGTGGTGGTCGAACCACCGGACCGCCGGCGGCTCATGGATTCTCGCCTAAAGGGGCTGCCGGGCGTGAGCCTCGGCTGGAGCCGAGGGCTCGATCGAGGTGGGCTCGATCCCCCCCGGACGGCATCGCCGCGAGCTGCGGGAGTTCCCGCAGCGGGCACGCGGGCGATGCGGATCGCATCCGGGGCGTGCCTAGCGGGCTGCTGGGAGCAGCCCGTGCGTTCGTACGGGGACCCTATCCCCGTGAGCAGCGAGTCTAGGACTCGCTGCGGGGCTGCTACGAGCAGCCCCAGCGGTTGCTACGAGTAACCGCGAGCCCCACGCGGGGGCTCGGCTGGACACACGCGGGGTTTCCCGCGTGTGGTGTTCGGTCGTGCCCCGGGTCACGTGGTGTGTTCGTGGTTTCTCCGGCGATCAGGATTTCGATTGGGTTGTCGGTTCCGCAAATTTGACAATCCGGATATTCGATCTCCAAAGGATTTCGGTCGGAATTAATTAGATAATTAATTTTAATTAATTTATTAATTCCGGGATATCGATTTCCAACACCATGATACGGCTCCACCTCCCAAAGTGTACACATAGCCTGATGTCGACTTACGCCGGTCCTTATCAGCTTGGAAATCCGAATCTGTGTAACCCAAAGGAATCAGATTGTCTGCTCCGTATCTCAGAACATAATCCTTAGTATTTCGCAAATACTTGAAAATGCTCTTTACGGCAGTCCAATGAGCATTTCCAGGGTTACTCTGATATCTTGCCACTATGCCAACCGCATAACAGATATCAGGCCTCGTGCATAACATTGCATACATTAAGCTTCCCACAGCCGAAGCGTAGGGAACCGCTTTCATTTCATCTTTCTCCTTCTGTGTCTGAGGACACATTTCCTTAGAAAGATAAGTTCCTTTACTGAAGGGCAGATCACCCTTCTTGGAATCTTGCATGTTAAAGCGAGCCAGAATCGTGTCTATGTAAGATTGCTGGGAAAGACACAATGTTCTATTCCGGCGATCCCTTATAACTTTGATCCCTAGAACATGTCCAACTTCTCCCAAATCTTTCATATCGAATTGTCTAGACAACCATCCCTTTATGTCTGATAACATCTTTACACTGTTGCCAATGAGAAGTATGTCGTCTACATAAAGCACGAGGAACACCACCTTCTTTCCATCACGTTTCCAATACACACACGATTCGTCCATGATTTGAATGAATCCAAAAGATTGGACTACTTCATCAAACCGCAGGTTCCACGATCTCGAGGCTTGTTTCAATCCATAAATGGATCGATTAAGCTTGCACACTAGATGATCTCGCCCCTTAGCAATGAATCCTTCTGGTTGTTTCATATAAATCGTCTCATCAAGACTTCCATTAAGGAAAGCTGTCTTGACATCCATTTGCCACACCTCATAATCCATATGAGCTGCTATGGATAAGAGAATCCGGATCGACTTTATCTTGGCTACCGGCGAGAAGGTCTCCTCATAATCGATTCCCTCTTTCTGAGTATATCCTTTCACAACAAGCCGAGCTTTAAAGGTTTCAACCTTTCCGTCAGATCCTCTCTTTCTCTTGTAGACCCATTTACACCCAATTGGCTTTACGCCGTTTGGTGGTTCTACAAGATCCCAGACTTTATTAGAATCCATAGATTCTATTTCGGATTTCATCGCTTTCTTCCAAGAAGGCGCATCTATGTCTTGTACCGCCTCATCATAGGTCCAGGGATCGATTTCATGAACTCCGGGTGCCGAGTCCGAAGACTCACCCAGTCCAATCCATCTGTCCGGTTGTTTAACAACCCTCCCACTACGACGGCGTTCCGGTGTATCAACAGTGACAGTATTAGGTGCAGGTTCTAGTGGTGTATCTACACTCGGTTCGGCTGTATCTAAGTCTTCTTTGTTACCTCTCAACTCATCAAGTATTATGTCACTCTTGGGCTTGTGGTCCATGACATAGTCTTCCTCTAAGAACCGAGCGTTAGTACTTATAACGATCTTCTGGTCCGTAGGACTATAGAACATGCCACCTTTAGTTCCTTTCGGGTATCCTACAAACAACCGTAATTCTGATCTAGGTTCTAACTTATCGGCCCCTTGTCGCAACACATGTGCTGGACATCCCCAGATCCGAAGGTGCCTGAGGCTAGGCTTGCGCCCGCTCCACCTTTCCATGGGTGTTGTGGGTACCATTTTTGTTGGAACCATGTTGAGAATGTACGCCGTTGTTTCCAAGGCATGTCCCCAGAACATAGTAGGTAAGTCCGAGTAACTCATCATTGAACGCACCATCTCCATAAGAGTCCTATTCCTTCTTTCCGACACACCATTCTGCTGGGGAGTATATGGTGATGTCATCTGGGAATCAATCCCATTCTCTGCTAAGTATGCCTTGAATTCTCCAGACAGGTACTCGCCTCCGCGATCAGATCGCAGGCATTTAATGGATTTACTTTGAAGGTTCTCCACAAAAGCCTTGAACTCTTTGAACTTGCCAAAGGATTCGCTCTTGCGGCGCATCAAGTATATAAATCCATACCTTGAGTAATCATCAGTAAAAGTGATGAAGTACTCGTACCCTCCCCTTGCCTGAGTAGACATAGGTCCGCATACATCAGAGTGAATCAAATCCAATACTTGTTCAGCTCTACGTCCTTTACCAGAAAAAGAACGCTTGGTCATTTTACCCTCCAAACAGGATTCACAGGTTGGAAGGTCCTCTCCTTCTATGCCGCTAATGAGACCATCAGCTTTCAACCTTTGAATTCTATTTGAATTAATGTGACCTAGCCTCAGATGCCACAAGTATAATTGTTTTATTTTAGAAGGTTCCTTTCTCTTATTGGTGTTCGTAGATGTGTTATTACTCTCGGTTAGTTGCATCGTGTTAGACTCAGGATTTAGAATATACAAATCGTCTACCAATGTACCAGAACAGACAATCTCACTATTTCTTCTTATGACCACAGAGTGATCAAAAGAAACAGAATATCCATTCAGAATTAGCTTAGAAACTGAAATTAAATTCTTTCTAAAATTCGGTACATAAAGACAATTTTGTAAAACTAAAACCCTATCACTACTAAAGTGTAAGTGAACGTCTCCCACTGCAACAGCCGCTACCTTCGCGGCATTGCCCATGTAGACCACGATCTCTCCCTCTCTAAGTCTCCGGGTTTCCTGGAACCCCTGCAATGAATTGCAGACATGGTCAGTGGCGCCCGTATCTACACGCCAGGTGCTGGTAGATATCACCGCTGACAATGTTTCAGTGACTAAGGAAAATTTTGTACCTTTGATGAGAGGACAATCAGACCTCCAGTGTCCAAACTGCTTGCATCGAAAGCACCTGCCCAAAGGCTTGCCTCTCCCAATCCGTGGTTTTAAACCACTGGGCTTCTTTGCACGCTTTTCCTCTAGCCTTGCCACAAAAGCATGTGATTCTCTTAACTTACGCACAAACTCCGCTCTCGCCGAATCCTTTTTGAGTGACTCATTGAGAGAGAATTCTGTGAGTATGTTAATCACCTCTTGTCCGGCTTCCACACTATGTCTCAACATCATCCTGAGGTCATTTTTAATGTCCTCATCAGTCGGGACAACAGTGGATTCGGAAAACTTAACAGTCTGAACAATGTCCAGATTTCGTTCCCAATCATTACTATATGGAACCGGTGAGTTTTCATCCTTAAGTATATCACAAAGTGGGATCACAGTCATTCTTAACCTATAAGCACATAAAACAAACAAACAATTTAATACCGATATTATCTCCCTCAAATAATATCATTAAATCACTAATCACATCTAAAATCCCATCAGGTAAGGCAAGCCACGTTCGTGTGGACGTTTACCCACCCAAATGATTTAGCAATTAGATTTGCTTCGGTCATACATCACTTACAGCGTAACCTCGTTGGGAGGAATACTATAACGCGTATCTAAGTGTAAACCATCACTCAGTACTAAGGCGAATCGTTTAGAATTGTTACGTCACCGCAAGCCACGTTCGTGTGGACGTTTACGACAACTCGCAATCCTTCACAATTCCCTATAACTGTCTACATCAATTATTCTAAAATCCCATTCAGTATAGCAAGCCACGTTCGTGTGGACGTTTACTATACCAAAAGATTTATATAATTGAAATCCAATTACTTGATCCATTCAATCTTGTAAATCAAGACGTGGAGAATCATAAGTGAAACTCGAAGTTTCTAACCAGTAATTCACCATGCGAACAACCCTATCTCTCATAAATGAGGGAGCCGAGCAGACAATCGATCCATCTATCAAAGAATGGTACGAAGGTCTCTAATTTGTGTCCTCTACATGACCAAGTGGCTCTGGCTCCATTCCACTCCCCGGGGTGAGAATGAGTCGACTTGAAATCAGCTTTGGAAAGACAAATTAGGCATTGTTTGATGAACTTAATCAATGTTTCTCGTAAGAAGAATTACAAGAACTCTCTTCCAATAACTTATCTATATAAACTTCAAAAGTTTATAAAAGTCACCAAGAGAGCAGCAATGGAGACCATGGGTATGTTTCCATACCCTCTCCCACTTAGCTTTTTACAATAAAGGGATACGCTATCTAGTGCATAGAATAAACACATATAGCATGCATACATGTAATAAATCACATAGTATTATCACATAATCAAAATAATACTAGAATATTATTTCCGACTATTATGGCTTTATCACATCTCCGTACGCATCTTCTAGTCTTCAGTCTTCGTTTCTTGAATGCTCCATGTGACGAGAATATTAATTTCCAATATTTAAATCTATTTATTTTCAATTAATCCAAAAGTTACTTAATTCGAAAATCAAGTCAATTGAATATATCAAAAATAAAATTAAATATTATTAATATTTTTATTTATTTTATTTTCCTTTTCTACTCCATTAAATTTCTAGAATAATCTATCCAAGATACACTTGGAATATTCTAGATAATATCCATAATAAAATAAGGAAATAAAATATTTAGGACTCTTATACTTTCCAAATTTATTTTATTCCCAATCCATGAATATTCCCATGAGTAGGAATAATCAAATAGGAAAAATAAATTTAATACTAAATTAATTCTTTTTCTATTTCTTGAATATTCCATGAAGAAATAATCAAAATTAGGAAAAACGAATTAAAATAGGAAAGTAGATTTCCGGTAGGAGTAGCAGGGATTGGGAGACCCCACGCCACCCCCACCTCGATCGACCGCCACCTAGGGCACGCCGCCGCCGCCCGGCCCACGCGTCACCACGGACAGCCCGCCTAGGGCCGTGGGTCGATCGATCCCCTCGGGATCGATCATGGGGATTGATCGATCCCCGGTCCTTCGTCTTCTCGTCACTTCGTCTTCTCCTAGGTCTTCGATTCGTCGATCCAATCGCAAAATAAATTACAATAATCTAAATTACAATTCCGGTATCGATTCTATACATGAAATCGACCCTATACATTTTCCGGAAAAACGATGAACATAATAATAAATCCTAAATTCGGTCAACCCCCGAATTTTTACTATTACAAGCATTCACCACCAAAAACGAATCTCGACATGTCCGAGAGTTTAATAAAACCAACAATCACATGACAAAATAATTAAACGAATAATCATCAAGCCATAATAGTCGGAACCCTGCAAGGTAGAACAATTTTATCGAAAATACCGCGAACGTAAACCACGCTCTGATACCAATTGTTGGAATTCGATATCCCGGGTTATTTAAATTTGCGGAAACCAATAACCCGAACGAACCCTTCGCCGGAGATCACATGAACACCGACTCATCCGCCGGAGTCCGGCCTTTGGAGACCACGCACCCGAAGGCACGCGGCCCGCCCCCAGCCGAACCCCCGTGAATCGGGGTTCACGCGATCGAACGGATCGATCGCACGCCGGCGATCGATCGGTGTGGGGCTGCCCAGCAGCCCCCGCGGCGAGTCCGGCGACTCGCCGCCGCCTGGGGTGGCCCGCCTCCAGCTGGGCCGTCGTGCCCAGCAGCTGCCCGCGATCGATCGTTTGATCGATCGCGCCCCGGCGTCCAGTCGGGGATCGTCCCACACGCCCACCGCCGAAACCCTAGGCGGCGATCCCGCGGTCCGGTGGCTTCGCCACCACCGCGTGATCGTTCGTCTAATCCGGGTTTGACTTTTCCGGATCTTCGTCCTACGGTATTCTCGATAAATTAAATCAAATAATATCAAGGGTGTTTAGATATTATACCTTCGATTCGTTGTTCGGAGAAACGAAATCAAGATGACCTTTGAATCTTCCCACGTATTCCTTGCACTCCGTTCGAACGTCGGGTGGGCGACGATCTATCGAACTCCTATGGATCTTCTTCACTCTTCAGGACTTTATGATTGGCGTATCCTAAGTTAATGAATTGTGAAGACCATGTAGTGCTTTTATAGGCTACGTAGGGGATCAAAAGGAGGTGGAATATTGGGCTTCTTAATATTGAAGATTAAATTGAGCCCAATGCTCAAGTCCATTAATCCTTATCAATATTAATTAATTTATTTTCCACTATATAAATTAATTGCACTCCCAATATTAAACCATATTATATCGAATAATATTTCTCCGGTTAGTATTATTTATTCCGTGTATTTAAGATTTAAATATCCATGAATAAAATTTATTTATTGCTTAATAAATTTATTCATCTCTTATATCCGAGAATAGTACCACTCAACCTTATTTATTATGTGGGAACAAATCCACTCGCGAGGTTTACATAATAAATCCTTATGAGCTCATCTCAGAGATATTATCAACCCTTCCGGGATACACTGTCCCTTCAAGAATTCACGGCATGCCATATATAAAATATAGTGACCCAACTCAACCGGTAATTAACCCAATAATTAAATCGGTTAATTCTTTTGGAAAATCAAAGTCACTTATATTAAATATATACACCCGCAATTGTTTCAGGGATTAAGAATAAAATACTCCGAGACTTAAATCAATTATCACAGAGCAATCCTAATTGATAAGTCTCAAGCGATCCGCTCAATACACCAAGTGTACAAGTGTGATAAAATAATTAAGACAAATTATTTTCTCTCTCACACAACGACTATACCGATGGCTTGGTCCGTGTCCATCTAGGTCGTGAGCAACTGTTCGATTAAATACGAGTAACCGATAGTATGATCTTCTGTGTGGGCCCGACACACCATACTAACTACAACGTATAAAATCCAGGACTATAATTTGCATATATTTAATTAACAATAATTAAAGGCAAATGAATGTTCATTATAAATAGGTAAATGAAAGTGTACACAGAGTTCAGAATACTCAAATCTAGACATTAAGTATACTACTCCATCAGAAACTTAGGACCACTGGGTTTCTTTGCTTAGCTTTTCATTTCCCCCGTTTTTGCCTTTAGGTTCGAAACCTTTGGCATTGGATACAAGAGCTTGCGATTTCCGTCTCAACTCGTCCAAAAGGTCAATCATCTCAAAAACGTGTTTAAGCGTTTCCTCGAATCGACTGGCCTTTATGAGTATCCTCATCGCCTCTTGTCTAGCCTCTACGTCATGTCTAAACATTTCCTTGAGTTTGAACATGATATTAAAATCAGTCCCTTCCTCATCAGTTAAGACATTGGTAGGCTCGGGAGAACAAAGCTCACTTGAGTACAAACTTGTACTCTTTAACAGTCTGGGCAATGTCCAGATCTCTATTCCAATCAATACATTCAGGGACCAATGAGTTAAATCCTTAAGTATCACATAAAGTGGGTTCAAAGCCATCCATAATCTATGAGCACATATAACAACAAACAAGTGATTTAATATCCGATATTATCTCCCTCAAATAATATCATTAAACCACTAATCACATCTAAAATCCCATCAGATATGGCAAGCCACGTGGTGTGGATGTTTACCTACCCAAACGATTTAGCAATTAGATTTGCTTCGGTCATACATCACTTATAGCGTAACTTCGTGGGGAAGAATACTATAATGCGTATCTAAGTGTAAACCATTACTCAGTACTAAAGTAAATCGTTTGGAACTGCTACATCACCGCAAGCCACGTGGTGTGGACGTTTACGATGATTTCACAATTCTTCACAATTCCTTATAACTGTCTACATCAATTAATCCAAAATCCGTTAGTATAGCAAGCCACGTGGTGTGGACGTTTACTACACCAAGAGACTTATATAATTGACTCCCAATTACTTGATCCATTTGATATTTGTAAACCAGGACGCGGAGAATCATAAGTGAAACTCGAAGTTTCTAACCAGTGATTCACCATGCGAACAACCCTATCTCTCATAAATGAGGGAGCCGAGCAGACAATCGACCCATCTATAAAAGAATTAATGGTACGAAGGTCTCTAATTTGTGTCCTCTACATGACCAAGTGGCTTTGGCTCCATTCCACTCCCCGGGGTGAGAATGAGTCGACTTGAAATCAGTTTCAGAAAGACAAATTAGGCATTGTTTGATAAACTCAATCAATGTTTCTTGTAAAAGGAATTACAAGAATTCTCCTCCAATGACTCGTCTATACGAACTTCAAAAGTCCATAAGAGTCACCAAGAGAACAGTAATGGAGACCATGGGATTGTTTCCAATCCCTCTCCCACTTAGCTTTTTATAACAAAGGGATACGCTATCTAATGCATAATTAAATACACATAAGCATGCATACATGAAATAAAGCACATAGAATATTATCACATAATCAAAATAATACTAGAATATTATTTTCCGACTATTATGGCTTTATCGCATCTCCGTACGCATCTTCTAGTCTTCAGTCTTCGTTCTTGAATGCTCCATGTGACGGGAATATTAATTCCAATATTTAAATCTATTTATTTTCGATTAATCCAAAAGTTACTTAATTCGAAAATTAAGTCAATCGAATATATCAAAAATAAAATTAAATATTATTAATATTTTTATTATTTTTATTTTCCTTTTCTACTCCATTAAATCTCTAGAATCCTATCCAAGACCCACTTGGAATATTCTAGAAGATTTCTATAATGGAATAAGAAAATAAAATAATTTAGAACTCATAGTCCTTCCAAATTAATTCCTTTCCTAATCCATTAAAAATTCCATAAAGGTATAATTAAATAAGGAAAAAAATTAATTTAGGACTTTTAAAACTTTCCAAATCAATTATTTTTCTAATCCATTTAAAATTCCATTTAAAATTCCATAAAGGAATAATAAAATAGGAAAAATAAATTAATTCTAAATTTATTCCTTTCCTATTCCATGAAAATTCCCAATAGGAATAATCAATAAGGAAAAATAAATTTATTCTAAATTTATTCTTTTCCTAATCCATGAGAATTCCAAAAAAATAGGAATACTCAAAATAGGAAAACCGAATAATTTAGGAAAGTTAGATCTCGGCGGGAGAGCACAGGTTGGGAGTCCTCGCGCCCTACCACCACCGATCGCCGCTCGGAGGAGCACGCCGCCGCCGCCCAGCCCACGCGCCACCACCACCGGTGGCCGGCGTGACCGAGAGGTCCCGGGCAGCCCTTCCCCTCGATCGAACACCATGGGATCGATCATGGGGATGATCGATCCCGAGCCCTTCTCTTCTTCGTCACGTGTCTTCTCCGGTAGTCGTTTCGGCATCGATCCAACGTAAATAAATTACAAAATTAATTTACAATTATCCGGTATCGATTCTATACATGAAATCGACCCTATACATTTTCCGGAAAAAATAAAACGTAATAATAAATCCTAAATTCGGTCAACCCCCGAATTTTTACTATTACAAGCATTCACCACACATAAAACGAATCTCGACATGTCCGAGAGTTTAATAATCAAGAACAATATTATGACAATAATTAACGATCAATTATATCTAGCCATAATAGTCGGAAACCCTGCAAGGTAGAACAATTTATCGAAAAATACCGTGAACGAAAACCAACGCTCTGATACCAATTGTTGGAAATCGATATCCCGGAATTAATAAATTTAAATAAATAAATTATCTAATTAATTCCGACCGAAATCCTTTGGAGATCGAATATCCGGGGTTGTCAAATTGCGGAACGACAACTCCAAACGAAATCCCGGTTGCCGGAAACCCGCCACGAACCACCACGAAGGCCGGCCCGACCAAAACCCTAACCGCGGGGATAGCCCGCGGCTCGTTCGATCGAGCCCCCGCGTGGGGCTCACGGCTGTTCGCGACACCCGCCTAGGGCTGCCCTTGGCAGCCCGTCGAGCATCCCCGAAGCCTCGCGGACAGCCCCTCATCGAACCCTAGCCACGGCCCGAGCCGCCGCATGTCCGAACGAGGCGCGCGCTCGCATCGTGCGAGCGCTAGGGTTCAGCCCGCTGGGCACGCCCCAGCTGCACCCCGGCTGACCTAGCCACATCCCGGTGATCGCACGCCCAGCCACGGTCGAACCGTGGCTAGCGATCACCGCCAGCACCGCCGCCGCGCGAGCGGTGCTCGACGTCCAGCCGGGCTTCATGCCCTTCGACCCATCCGATCGAGCCGACGATCCGCCGGCGGTCCGGTGGTCTTCGACCACCACCGCCTGGTTCGTCCTCGTCATGGGTCGCGTCTTTCGGATCTTGGTTCACGATATTTTTACGATAATTAAACGATTAAATCATAAAGGGGTTTTACGATTTACCTCGTTCTCGTTGTTCGGAAAAACGAAGAACTCAATTGATGACCTTGAGATCTTCCCACGTATTCCTTGCACTAGCTCGAACGTCGTGTGGGCGACGATCTTCCGAACTCCATGGATCTCCCTCTCTATTTTCTCTCTCTAGAATTGTGATCTTCAAGTTATGAGAATAGAGAAGACCATGTAGTGCTTTTATAGGCTACGTAGGGGATCTTAAGTAGGTGGAATATTGCGCTTAATATTAATGATTAAATTGAGCCCAAGCCCAAATCTATTAATCCCATTAATATTAATTAATTTATTTTCCACTATATAAATTAATTGCACTCCCAATATTAAACCATATTATATCAAATAATATTTCTCCGGTAGTATTATTTATTTCGTGTATTTAAGATATAAATATCCATGAATAAAATTAATTTATTGCTAATTAATTTATTCATCTCTTGTATCCGAGACTAGTACCATTCAACCTTAATTATTATGCGGAACAAATCCACCTGCAGGGTTTACATAATAATTTCTTATGAACTCATCTCGGGGATATTATCAACCCTTACGGGATACACTTTCCCGTCAAGTATTCACGGCATGCCATATATAAAATATAGTGACCCAACTTAACCGGTAATTGACCCAATAATTAAATCGGTCAATTCCTTTGGAAAATCAAAGCCACTTATATTAAATATACACACCCGCAATAGTATCGGGGATTAAGAATAAAATACTCTGAGATTTAATCAATTATCAAAGGCAATCCTAATTGATAAGTCTCAAGCGATCCGCTCAATACACCAAGTGTACAAGTGTGATAAAATAATTAAGACAAATTATTTTCTCTCTCACACAACGACTATACCGATGGATTGGTCCGTGTCCATCTAGGTCGTGAGCAACTGTTCGATTAAATACGAGTAACCGATAGTATGATCTTCTGTGTGGGCCCGACACACCATACTAACTACAACGTATAGAATCCAGGACTATAATTTGCATATATTTAATTATAAATAATTAAACGCAAATAATTGTTTATTTAATTAAATAGATTAATGGCAATGGATCGGGAGTTTCCGTTACTTAAATCTAGACATTAAGTACACAACTCCAACAATCATGTCCGTGATCATAACAAATGCAACAAGTAGAAGATACTCCTTGAGAATTAGACATCTTCAATTCTTGAAACTCCTTTCTCATAGTCTCTTGGAGTTCTCTCTTCATAACCTCCATCTCGGTTCTCAAAGGTTTTTCGGATTCGGTCTCACTAATCTCCATAACCGATTTCCTCCGACTCCCCTTCTTTCTCGAGTTTCGAGCAATAGTCTCAAATATCTCTTTCACCTCGGGTGCCGTCCTCATGGTTATAGCCCCACCACACGCATTATCGACCAAGAATTGGTAAGTATCCGTCAATGCCGCATAAAAGTACATATTCAAGAGCTTCAAGCTAAAGAGGTGGTGTGGACATGCAAACAAGCACCCATTGAACCGATCCCATGCCTCATGGAAAGTCTCATCCCGTTGCAACCGAAACTCACTAATTCGGCCCCGAAGATTCTCGGTCCGATCAAAGGGGAAATATTGATCCGTGAACACTTGCATAAGGGTATCCCAAGTATCAATCGAATGAGGTGGCAATTAGTGTTGGAGTTGTGTACTTAATGTCTAGATTTAAGTAACGGAAACTCTCGATCCATTGCCTTTAATCTATTTAATTAAATAAACAATTATTTGCGTTTAATTATTTATAATTAAATATATGCAAATTATAGTCCTGGATTTTATACGTTGTAGTTAGTATGGTGTGCATGGGCACACAGAAGATCATACTATCGGTTACTCGTATTTAATCGAACAGTTGCTCACGACCTAGATGGACACGGACCAATCCATCGGTATAGTCGTTGTGTGAGAGAGAAAATAATTTATCTTAATTATTTTATCACACTTGTACACTTGGTGTATTGAGCGGATCGCTTGAGACTTATCAATTAGGATTGCTCTGTGATAATTGATTTAAGTCTCGGAGTATTTTATTCTTAATCCCTGAAACAATTGCGGGTGTGTATATTTAATATAAGTGACTTTGATTTTCCAAAGGAATTAACCGATTTAATTATTGGGTTAATTACCGGTTAAGTTGGGTCACTATATTTTATATATGGCATGCCGTGAATTCTTGAAGGGACAGTGTATCCCGGAAGGGTTGATAATATCTCCGAGATGAGCTCATAAGGATTTATTATGTAAACCTCGCGAGTGGATTTGTTCCGCATAATAAATAAGGTTGAGTGGTACTATTCTCGGATATAAGAGATGAATAAATTTACTAAGCAATAAATAAATTTTATTCATGGATATTTAAATCTTAAATACACGGAATAAATAATACTAACCGGAGAAATATTATTTGATATAATATGGATAAATATTGGGAGTGAAATTTTATTTATATAGTGGAAAATAAATAAAATTAATATTGATAAGGATTAATGGATTTGGGTTGGACCCAATTTAATCTTCAATATTAGAAGCCCAATATTTAATCTCCTTTTGATCCCCTACGTAACCTATAAAAGCACTACATGGTCTTCACAATTCATTAACCTAAGATACGCCAATCATAAAGCCTTGAAGAGTGAAGAAGATCCATAGGAGTTCGATAGATCGTCGCCCACCCGACGTTCGAACGGAGTGCAAGGAATACGCGGGAAGATTCAAAGGTCATCTTGATTTCGTTTCTCTGAACAACGAATCAAAGGTATAATATCTAAACACCCTTGATATTATTTGATTTTATTTATCGAGAATACCGTAGGACGAAGATCCGAAGATCGAAGCCCGGGATAGACGGATGAACGCGTGGTGGTGGCGAAGCCACCGGACCAGGCCGTACGCCCGCCTAGGGTTTCGGCGGGGCGTGGAGGGCGCCGAACCCTCGGCTGGGCCGAGGGTGTGCGATCGATCCACGGGGATCGATCGCTGGGCACGGGCTGGTGCCGTGCCCTACCCCGCCGTGAAGGCGGGGGCCTCCTGGCGGCGGCGAGTCGCCGGACTCGCCGCGGGGGCTGCTGGGCAGCCCCACCCCGATCGATCGCCCGAGCGCGATCGATCCTTGATCGCGCGAGCGCGCGGCCGTGGGGGTGCGGCTGGGGCGTGCGCGGCCTTCGGGCCTCGCTGTGCGCTTCGGTCGTATCCCGGCATGGTTGTCGTGTTCGTGTGACCTCCGGCGAAGGGTTCGTTCGGGTTATCGGTTCCGCAAATTTAAATAACCCGGGATATCGAATTCCAACAATTGGTATCAGAGCGTGGTTTACGTTCGCGGTATTTTCGATAAAATTGTTCTACCTTGCAGGGTTCCGACTATTATGGCTTGATTAATTATTCGTTTAATTTATTTTGTCATGATTGTTGGTTTTATTAAACTCTCGGACATGTCGATATTCGTTTTTGGTGGTGAATGCTTGTAATAGTAAAAATTCGGGGGTTGACCGAATTTAGGATTTATTATTATGTTCATCGTTTTTCCGGAAAATGTATAGGGTCGATTTCATGTATAGAATCGATACCGGAATTGTAATTTAGATTTTTGTAAATTTATTTTGCGATTGGATCGACGAATCGAAGACCCCGGAGAAGACGAAGTGACGAGAAGACGAAGGACCGGGGATCGATCAATCCCCATGATCGATCCCATGAGGATCGATCGACCCTCGGCCCCACAAGGGGCTGCCGTGGGAGTCTCGGCCACGCCGGCCACCAGAGGAGGTGGCGCGTGGGCTGGGCGGCGGCGGCGTGCCCTAGGTGGCGGTCGATCGAGGTGGGGTGGCGTGGGGTCTCCCAATCCACGCTACTCCTACCGGAAATATACTTTCCTATTTTAATTCCGTTTTTCTTATTTTGATTATTTCTTTATGGAATATTCAAGAAATAGAAAAAGAATTAATTTAGTACTAAATTTATTTTTCCTATTTGATTATTCCTACTCATGGGAATATCCATGTATTAGGAATAAAATAAATTTGTAAAGTATAATAGTCCTAAATTATTTTATTTCTTTATTTCATTATGGATATCATCTAGAATATTCCAAGAGTATCTTGGATAGATTATTCTAGAGATTTAATGGAGTGGAAAAAGAAAATAAAATAAATAAAAATATTAATAATATTTAATTTTATTTTTGATATATTCAATTGACTTAATTTTCGAATTAAGTGACTCTTGGATTAATTGAAAATAAATAGATTTAAATATTGGAGATTAATATTCTCGTCACATGGAGCATTCAAGAAACGAAGACTGAAGACTAGAAGATGCGTACGGAGATGTGATAAAGCCATATTAGTCGGAAAATAATATTCTAGTATTATTTTGATTATGTGATAATACTATGTGCTTTATTACATGTATGCATGCTATATGTGTTTATTTTTATGCACTAGATAGCGTATCCCTTTATTGTAAAAAGCTAAGTGGGAGAGGGTATGGAAACATACCCATGGTCTCCATTGCTGCTCTCTTGGTGACTTTTATAAACTTTTGAAGTTTATATAGATAAGTCATTGGAGGAGAGTTCTTGTAATTCCTCTTACGAGAAACATTGATTAAGTTTATCAAACAATGCCTAATTTGTCTTTCCAAAGCTGATTTCAAGTCGACTCATTCTCACCCCGGGGAGTGGAATGGAGCCAGATCCACTTGGTCATGTAGAGGACGCAAATTAGAGACCTTCGTACCATTCTTTGATAGATGGGTCGATTGTCTGCTCGGCTCCCTCATTTATGAGAGATAGGGTTGTTCGCATGGTGAATCACTGGTTAGAAACTTCGAGTTTCACTTATGATTCTCCACGTCTTGATTTACAAGATTAAATGGATCAAGTAATTGGGAGTCAATTATAAAAGTCTCTTAGTGTAGTAAACGTCCACACCACGTGGCTTGCTATGCTGACGGACTTTGGATTAATTGATGTAGACAGTTGTAAGTAACTATGAAGAGTTGTGAAGTTATCGTAAACGTCCACACCACGTGGCTTGCGGTGATGTAGCAATTCCAAATAATTTAGTTTGGTACTGAGTAATGGTTTACACTTAGATACGCATTATAGTATTCCTCCCCACGAGGTTACGCTATAAGTGATGTATGACTAAAGAAAATCTAATTGCTAAATCATTTGGGTGGGTAAACGTCCACACCACGTGGCTTGCCTTACCTGATGGGATTTTAGATGTGATTAGTGATTTAATGATATTATTAGAGGGAGATAATATCGGATATTAAATCGATTGTTTGTTATTATATGTGCTCATAGATTATGGATGGCTTTGAACCCACTTTATGTGATACTTAAGGATTTTAACTCACTGGTCCCTGATTGTATTGATTGGAATAGAGATCTGGACATTGCCCAGACTGTTAAAGAGTACAAGTTTGTACTCAAGTGAGCTTTGTTCTCCTGAGCCTACCAATGTCTTAACTGATGAGGAAGGGACTGATCTTAATATCATGTTCAAACTCAAGGAGATGTTTAGACATGACGTAGAGGCTAGACAAGAGGCGATGAGGATACTCATAAAGGCCAGTCGATTCGAGGAAACGCTTAAACACGTTTTCGAGATGATGAACCTTTTAGACGAGTTGAGACGGAAATCGCAAGCTCTTGTAGCAAATGCCAAAGGTTTCGAACCTAAGGGCAAAACCGGGGAAAAGGAAAAGCAAGCAAAGAAACCCAGTGGTCCTAAGTTTCTTGGATCATGAGATGGGACGAGAAAGCCAATAGGCAAGAGTTCTCGATGCAAACAGTCTGTGTACTGGAAGTCTGATTATCCTCTCAAAGAAAGTACGAAGTCTTCTTTAGTCGTAAAACATAGTCAGTGGTATTATCTACCGGAACCTGGTGTGTAGATATGGAACCACTGACGGTATGTGCATTTTAAATGCAAGGGTTCCAGGAAACCCGACGACTTGGAAAAGAAGAAATCGTAGTCTACATGGGCAATGCTGTTGAGGAGGCAGCTGTTGCAGTGGAGGACAATTATATAGGATTTCATTTTAAGTTATTGCTTTTATGTACCTTTTAGAAAGAACTTTGTTCTGGATTTCTAATGAATGGATATTTTATTTCTTTTAATCATTTGATGGTTATAAGAAGAAATAAGGATATTATCTATTCTGGTACATTAGCTAGCAATATATAAATGATAAACCCTAAGTCCACCACGATGCAACGAACCGTAGTATATAACTCGTTTTTACTTTTAAGAGATATTTCTGTCATTTATACTTGTGGATTCTTATGCTAAGTAATGTTTATTCAAATAAGAAGTTCAAAGGTCGAAAATTGATATTTTGATCAATTAAGTTGAAGAAGTGGACCTTCCGACCCAAGAATCTAATTTGGAAGATAACATAACTAAGCAATCCTTTATGGATATAAGATATAAGATCCGGACAAGTATTAGAATTGATTAACTCTGATGTATGCAGACCTTTGTCCACTCAGACAATAAGATACGAGTACTTCATTTCATGATTACTCGAAAATGGATTATCATACCTGATGTGCCACAAAAGCAAAGTGTTTTGACAAGTCAATGGACACAAAGCTATTGTGGGGAACCATCATGGTATATCCATTGAAAGCCTGCGATCTAATCGCGGAGGCAAGTGCCTGTCTGAGGAATGCATGGCATACTGATCAGAGATTGGGATTTGATCCCAAATGACTACACCATACACTTTTGTGTAGAAATGGTGTGTCGTAAACAAGAAATGGAACTCTTATAGAAATAGTAAAAGCAAGAGTTATACGGAACTACCTATGTTCTATGGATATGTCTGGAAACAACAGAGCATTCAAATGCGGTTGTAGAATGTCCTGGAAGAACAAAAGATGTGTATTCAATAGTACTATGAACCAGAGGGACGTCATAAGTTCTAACGCCCGGTTCTTAGAGGAAGACTATGTGATGAACCACAAGCCCAAAGTGACGTAATACTTTGAAATGAGAGAGAACGATAAAGACTTAGAACCAGCTTAACCGAGTAGCGGTTCACCACTAACTGCACCTACTGTTATTACTGTTGATACACCGGAACGCCGTCGTAGTGGGAGGGTTGTTAAACAACCGGACAGATGGATTGGACTGGGTGAGTCTTCGGACTCGGCACCCGGAGTTCATGAAATCGATCCCTGGACCTATGATGAGGCGATACAAGATATAGATGCACCTTCTTGAAAGCGATGAAATCCGAAATAGAATCTATAGATTCTAACAAAGTCTGGGATCTTGTAGAACCACCAAGCGGCGTAAAGCCAATTGGGTAAATGGGTCTACAAGAGAAAGAGAGGATCTGACGGAAAGGTTGAAACCTTTAAAGCTCGGCTTGTTGCGAAAGGATATACTCAGAAAGAGGGAATCGATTATGAGGAGACCTTCTCGCCGGTAGCCAAGATAAAGTCGATCCGGATTCTCTTACCCATAGCAGCTCATATGGATTATGAGGTGTGGCAAATGGATGTCAAGACAGCTTTCCTTAATGGAAGTCTTGACGAGACAAACAACCAGAAGGATTCATTGCTAAGGGGCGAGATCATCTAGTGTGCAAGCTTAATCGATCCATTTATGGATTGAAACAAGCCTCGAGTTCGTGGTACTTGCAA